>CM053604.1:151494862-151545132 GCA_028646535.1 Procyon lotor
CGGCAATTGTGGCCATTGCTGCTATGAACATTGGGGTACATGTGGCCCTTCTTTGTAATGCATCTGCTTCTTTGGGGTAAATACCCAGTAGTGCGATGGCAGGGTCATAGGGTAGCTCTATTTTCAACTTCTTGAGGAATCTCCACACTGTTTTCCAAAGTGGCTGCACCAGCTTGCAATCCCACCAACAGTGTAAGAGGGTGCCCCTTTCTCCACATCCTCTCCAACATTTGTTGTTTACTGTCCTGTTGATTTTGGCCATTCTAACTGGTGTTAGGTGGTATCTCAGTGTGGTTTTAATTTGAATCTCCCTGATGGCTAAAGATGATGAACATTTTTTCATGTGTCTGTTAGCCATTTGTATGTCTTCTTTGGAGAAGTGTCTGTTCATGTCTTCTGCCCGTTTTTTAATATGATTATTGGTTTTGTGGGTGTTGAGTTGACAGCCACTTCTGCTTTAATCTGGAGCAGCCGTCCTCCCCCCTGACTCGGGCTACCCAATATGTATAACCTGGGGCAGGTCTCATTATGCTCCTTTTTTAAGAAAATATTTTTATTTACTTACTATTTATTTAGTAAGAATACTAAATAAATAAATCTCTTATGAGAGAGAAAGAGAGAGAGAGAGAACAAGCCAGCCAAGGAAGGAGGGGGCAGAGGGAGAAGGAGAAACAGATTCCCCACTAAGCAGGTTGCTCAGTGCAGGATTCAGTCCTGGGATTCTGGGATCATGACCTAAGCCGAAGGCAAACACTTAACAAACTGAGCCACCCAGGTGCCCCTCATTATGCTCTTTTAATTCCCATTCTTTCTGTTGCTATTGAGAATGAGCATTTTATCATGTTTTTAATAGCCACTTGTATTTGCCTATTTTTGAAAACTGAGTTATTTTTATTACTGTCTTATAATAGTAGAATCTTAATATATTCTGGTTCGTAAGCTCTTAGGTGTTATACATATTGCAGACATTTTCTTCTAATCCTTTTCTGGTGTTTTAGTTTTGCTAATGGTGCCTTTCTTCAAACGATGTTTGAAGCAACCACCAATGTTTAAGCAATTACATTTTCAGTAACTTCTTTCATGACTTCTGAGTTTTATATCTCCTTAAGTAGGTCTTTTCTGCCTCTAATTATCCAACTATTTTATATCTTCACCTAAAATTTTCATAATTCTGTTGTCATGTTTGGTTTTTAAACCCATCTATATTTTTTCCTTTTTTTTTTTTAGTATCACAGGTTAGAAATCTAATTTTATGTGTTTCCATTGTTCTGTCAATGTCACATTATTATTTGTTAAATGACTGGTCCTTTTTCCATCTTTTTGAATAGACTTTTACTGTGTATTAAATTACATATGTACATGAGTCCATTCTGTTTTATTCTATTGATCTCTTTATTTATACCTATAGAAATATCAGACTGCTTTAATTAGTACTGATTTATATCATCTTTTGTCATTTGTTTTGGCCCCTGTCATTGTTCTTCTGTTACTTATCTGCTTGTCAATCTCCATAAAAACTTTACTGTGTTTTGATGATGATTGCATTGAATTCATGTTTGGGTGAAGAATGGTCATATTTAAAATATTGAGTCTTCCCATCCAAGAATGTTATAATATTAGCTTTCAACTTATTCAAGTCTACTTTTATGTCCCCATTATATTTTATAATTGGTTAAAACTGGTATTAAGACAGCAGTTTTAGAATTCTACATTCCCAGGTATATTTGTATATTTTGTATCAAATACTCTTTAGCTAAATGTTGGCTACCTAAATTTGTGTGTGTGTGTGTGTGTGTGTGTGTGTGTGTGTGTTTAGCTACATAGCTAAACACTTACATAGTTATATTCACATAGTTATATTTTTTCATGTAAGTCTTGCTTGTTAATAACAAGCAATAATAAGCAAGGCTTATTTCTTATTTTTACTTGCTTTTTTGTTTTGCTATTATGAGTGACTTTCCCCCAGTACCTTGTCAGATTGGTTAACTGGTACATCGAAAATAATTTTGGAATTCTGCTTTCCCAACTTCTTCTGTGTCACAGACACTTTAGGCAAATTTAAGTATCTATACTTACCTGAAGTCTGCGTTAATGGGCTGAACTGTGTTCCCTCCTCCTTCCCAAATTTAAATGTGGAAGTCCTAACCGTATTTGGAAATACGGTCTCTAAAGAGGTAATTACATTAAAACTCGGTCACTAGGGTGAGTCCTAAACCACTATCACTGCTACTCTGCTGAGAGTTAATGTAGACACAGGCACAGAGCAAAGACCATATGAAGATACCAGGAGGCAATCTCCTACAAACCCAGGATGGAGGCTCGGAAGAAACCAACGCTGCCAACACCTTAATCTCAGACTTGTAGCCTCCAGAGCTGTGAGAAAATTTCTATCACTTGAGCTAGGAGTTTGCCTTACTTCGTTAGGACAGCCCTAGGGAAAAAATGCTCCCTGAGGATGGGAGCCAAAGTTACAAGAGGTGTAGGGGCTTTTCCAAGACACGTAGCTGCTTCATCACAGGCTTATTATCCTTGAAGGAGACAATCTCAAGATGACTGAATTTGAAAAATAGAACTGAATTTGAAAAATAGAATTGCCAAAATTGTATTTTTTACGGGTTGTATTTCACTATAAAACCCACTGGCTTCTCTCGGGTGAGAAAGAATATTATTACTAGAATCTCTGTTTGCCTTGGTCTTTTCCATTCTTTCTCCAACAATTGCTGGAAGATTGGCCAATCAAAATAGGCATTTTCTGACAGCTCCAAGTCAAAGACAACTTGTAGCCTGGTTTCCTAAGGCGTGATTAATTATTGTGTGTTTGTATCTGATCACCTTAATGGACCCTCTTACTAGTCCGCATAGCTTTCCACCGATTTTTTTGGTTTTTAGATAAATGATCCCAATATCTGCAACTCCCACTTTCTGGTTCTTGGTTAGCTGCTCCCTCCACCTCACTTGTAGGGCAGCCTTTCAGGTCGGTTGTACACTGACCCCCGAACTCACGGAGCACAGAGTGCCTCAGGGACGGGTCAAATCCGGGAGTCCACGCTTTCCCTGAACCATCAGATACTGCCTGATGTAGGAAGAGAAGAAGCTGCAAACACAGCAATGGCTTTTTAAAAATAGTGTCCAGGGAACCAGTGTCACCTTCAGGAGGAAAAGCACTATTTGAGGGACTGTGCTTACTGATTGTCTTTGAAGAGCTGGGACATCAGAGCCCTAGCACTGGCTCAACAAATGCCAAGCCGGAGGAAAGAGAGGGGTGGCAGAAGGGACAAGCAGAAATCAGGAAATGGAAGAGAGAAGTGGGATCAGGGGTAGGGAGTAGGCTGCGCCTGGACACTTATGTCTAGAGAAGTGTATTTCTTCCCATTGTCTTTAGAAGCAGTTGTTACACGATGTGTGTCTCAGGGACGCAGAATCAGTGATCCCTTCAGGTTACCAAAGGCCAGAGTGAAAGGTCAGCACCTCCATTATGGCTTCCTTGTTTGTGAGTTATTTTGTATGTTGCCTTTTCATTATAAATCTTAATAAGAGTTGTCTATTACTACTCTATGCTGAAAAATCTCCCTATTCCTCTGCTCCCTCTATTCTTTCCTCCCCTTCAAAGTGGTGACTATCATCAGGCATCAGTTAGGTAAGCCAAAAAAAGTCTAAAATTGGGACATTTCACTTCTCGAACTGGTCTTTACTAACTATAGAAATGTAACCAAGAGGGACTCCTCAGTGGCTCGGTCTGTTAAACATTAGCCTTCAGCTCAGGTCATGATCCCAGAGTCCTAGGATGGAGCCCTGGGTCGGGTTTTCTGCTCAGCGGGGAGCCTGCTGCTCCCCCCTGATTGTGCTCTCCCTCTCTCTGACAAATAAATAAATAAAATCTAAAAAAAAAAAAAACCTACAACCAAGATGAATATTTTTGAAATAAATATTTGGAGGTTTTAGCGGGAGCTAATGAGTGGTTTTAAATACTGCTCTGAAAATCTAACAGAATTCCAGTCATTGTTGATGCTCCCATAGCTCATCTAGAGACACGTGGGGAACCCAGAAATTTTGTTTACTTAAAATAGGTGAAACAAGCAAAAGTATTTTCTTAGGTCTAGGATACAGTATTCTGTAAAGATGTATCGTCTGTCTGTTGGTAACAAGAGTCTTTAAATGACTAGGGGAGGGGGAGAACTCTAAATTAAAATGTAAGTGACTTACAACCTCCATTCTCTCCTTTTTTCTTTATTTAATGGTAAACTATCAACGATCCTGTGCCCATTTCTTTTCTCCCTCTTACTTGCTCTATATGCTCATTTTCTCATTTTCTGAAAGTGTCTTCTATCCGTCATTTACAATTTGGCGCCAAGTGAATGTTTTAGTTCTAAGGACATTGGCATTTTAAGTCTGATTTCCACCGGGTCAATGAATCCCTTGGTCCTTGCTTGAAGAAATATCAGACATCGGTGCAGAGATGGGGAAGGATTTTGGAGACCTGGAGACTCAGCCACCAGGAAACGTATGTTCCCCAATGGTGTAGTACTTGTGGGTTAAGGGATTCAAAGCCCAGAAACAAGCTTGCTCTCCATCAGGGAGATGGGGGCCCACGTTGAGCTGTAGAGTACTTACTCCTGGGTAGTACAGTCTGTCTTGTTTTCTTCCTCATTGACTGCTCCAGTTTCACTTACTTATTTTTAAAGACTTAGTTATTTGAGAGAGAGAGCGAGAGCGCGTACATGTGCACACATGTGTGTGCAAACGGAGGGAAGGGCAGAAGGAGAGAGAATCCCAAGCAGACTCCACGCAGAGGGTGGAGCCCAACCAGGGTTCCATCCCACTGCCCTGAGATCATGACCCGAGCAGAAACCAAGAGCTGGACACTTAACCAACCGAGCCACCCAGGCGCCCCTGGCTGCTCCAGGTTTAGTAGAGAGCAACAAAGATTCTTTACCCACCATTTACTGGAAAAATTGAAAGAAATCAGTATTGAGCTGTTTCTTTTCTGGATTGTTTCACCCCTACTTTGACCTACACTAAAAGGCAAACTAAGATAATATGATAATGGATTATTTTTCTGTCTTTGAGATTTTTTTTTCCGAGATACTTTATGGGGTGAAATGAATCCCTTTTTCCACACAGATGGGGACTGCTCAGTACAATCAATCTCTTAGCAATCAGTGGGCTTTGAGCCCTTCACCTGAAAAGCAAGCCTATCTGTGGCCGCCTTTAAGGAACAACAGGAAATGGTGTTCTTTATCACTGGGGTTCCTGGCTGGGCCCACAGCCCAGACACAGTTCCTGGGGGATCACTGCCTTCACGTGAGCACGTGGTAGCAGCTCAGACATGGGGCACCTAAACCCAGTAACAATCCTAATAGCCAACAATTAGATAAATTAGGTTTTAGGCTTCTGCTTGGTAAATACTTGGCTATTTTAGCTTTTCAATGCTGGCTAAATTGATACTACAGTTTTCTTAATTCAACATGGTGTACCTTCCAATTTATTAAAATTAAGGGGCATTAAATATATACACAAAAGCATTTCAAAATAACAAAGTAATTCAAGAGAATCAAAATTTTATGCGATGTTGGGCCATGTCAGAAAGCGGAGTCCTTCCTCCCAGTCAGAGGTGAAAGAGGGCTGAAGTTGGTAATATTTATTATACTGTAAAAAATGTGTGAGTTGTACAAAAATGATCACCAATTATTAAAGACTATGATTTGGTAACGGCAACATTGAGAAAAGGGCTTCTTGCAGATAAAAACAATGACGGAGATTGACAGTTGAAGTGGTAGGATCTCAGATGTGTGGTCCTGGGATGGCATGCTTCAGGAGCAAGTGATATTTTTTTAGGATGTGCCATGTGGATTGAGGGTATGTGAAAACATGTCTGTATCCTACAGGACTTGGTAGTCTCCATGTAGTCCCGAAGCTGCCAGGTGAACATTCTGCATGTTACCATCATTCTAGTTTAGACTGTACCATATTTCTGAGTTTTAAAGGTTCCCCCCAAATTTTTAAAGATAAGTGTGAAATGCATGCTTTGGATGTGTGTGATACATATGCATAATCTATTATTACAAGTTATATTACAATTTATTTAAAAAGTACACAGTCACATTGGAAAGCCTGTTTTACAGTGGTAAAGCAGCAATAATTTTTATTACAATTCTAAAAAATAATCCAACTTTGGAAGTAAAAAGGAACTCTGATTATCATTTAAAATATTTAAATTTGAAATTACCTACTAAACAGAAAATCTTTACATTCACACAAGTCCAATGCATCTGTTGGCTTTTACAGACATAGAATTTCTATAGGGTTTTGAGCCCTATCAACAGTTTCTATTAAGTACATGGACAACAAGATCAAGCAAGAACACAATGGTGCAGCCCCAGTGGACATCAAACATGAACAGCCCATTAACCAGGCCTGGGCCAGAGAACCTCACCCTGTTGGCAATACTAGCTCTCTACCAGCTGAGCCCAGACTCATGCACTTCCACCACAAGGCTGTCATGCCCATCTGGGGGTTGCAGTGGGCCAGACCCTACTACAGTTCCAGGAACCAGGAACCAGCCATCCTTTCCACGAGTCATAGAGGTTCCTTATCGTTGTCCCTTGATGTGTCCCAGGGATATTCAGAACTGAAATTAAGGATGCCAAACTCCTACCTTGCATGGGAAGTCTTTCACTCCATCTCCCACCCTGTCATCCCAAGACCCCACTCAACAAGGGTAGCTATGGATGCTTACACTTCGCAGGCTGCCTGACAGTAGAACCAGCCCGGGCACTTGGTCATGATCCTCACAGGGCACCAGTGGTCACAGAAGGTTCTTTTAAGGCCAGAGATTATGGCAGTGGCTTCAGCCATGGTGACCATAAGCTCGGTATAATTACTTGCAGCCAGTAGGGTTGCCAGTTCGGTTAAACCATTAAGAAAATGCACTTGAGATCAGTAAGACTAAACTGTGTACATATGAGCAATAATGAACGTTACAAAAACCAACAACCACAAAGACAGAGCAGGCCTCTCAAAAATCCAGAAACCAGAAATTCATTTTAAAATGTTTAAATAGAATTATACAAAGAGAAAAAAAACCCCTCAGCTAAATAGCAAAGTCAAGCAACCTTATTTCCAAATCTACATGGCTAAAAAATGACCTGTGCTAAACTTTGGTACTTTTTCCCTTGATATTTTAGGACATGTGAGAGAATATAAGTAGAAAATGTACAGAGAAGGCACTAGCAAAAAAAAAAAAAAGTTAATCCCCCTCTCCCCAAAATTCATGCTCATCATGTGAATTTTAATACTCCTTAATGTTCCCTCAAAACCCAATCCTTTGAAGTTCTGTGGAAGTGGTAGTTTGGGTATTAATTACAGTTGCTTGAAGCACATCAGGAGAAAATCAGGCAGAGAACATCAGGAGCAACATCACGAGGGAGAGTTGGAATCTTGGCACAATGTTATCATGTGGTTTGTAATCTCAGAATATGCCCTGATTTATGAAGAAAGAGGGCTAACTCTGCTAGCCTGGCATTATCAGAACTGAAAGGCAACAGTTTTCCTTATTCTCCCTGCTAAAAGCACTCAAATTAGTTTAGAAAAGAACTCGGTAAATAAAGAGTCTGATTCAAAATAGGCTGAACAACTACCTGCAAATACCCAGGACTAAGCAAACATTTTGGCTAATTTTTAAAATTAAAAAAAAGTTTAAAAAAATCTTTAATTCAGAAAATTAAAGGATAGGCTTTTGTATTTTCAAGGAAAAGAATTCTGCAAGAGATATTTTCTTCTAATTATGGTTGGTAATAGTAAAGTTTTAAATATGTCAACGCTAGTTTTTCTTCAATGTATAGATCCCAAAGGATGTTTGTGGTTTTACGAAGTTTTCTTGATGTTTATCATGGGGGGAGGGGGAGGATGTGAGTAAGCAATAATCTGCATTTCAGAATTTATCAAATTTGTAAGTTTTCTCATAAATTGGTTTGAACTTGAATTTGTAGGGCAAAATTATCTTTTCCCTTTTTTGAAGAGTATAAAATAAAGGTGCTCTGATACGAAGTTTCTCATTGAAAATATTAAGAAAGCACATTTCCTAGTATAAGAAAGAGAAGTAATTTCAATGATTTTTACTCCGTCACAATTAAGAGAATATGTGGTATGTATTTTTTTCATTTCTGGAGAGTTGATAGAAGTGTGACTGATTACTAATCACATCTGTACAAAAACACCGTGGTAATCCTAAGAAAGTAAAAGCAGTATTTTGTTCCAAAGGTTATGAATTTGGATGTAGGAACAGGGAGGTGGTGAAAGAGCTGACATAACTAGCTTTACTAATAAACACAGAGCAAGACAGAGATGTCAGAAAAGGTGCAGCAGAAATAAGTAAACAGAAAAGCCCTAACACCTCATCCCTACTCCATTTCAGATTATAAAGCACCTGTTACAATGTACTAGAGTTTAGTGATTCCACATTAGATACATTATAAATATATCTTAAAGAATCTATAGAAAATATCCTACATATAAAATTGCTGTATATTGCAAAATAGTTTAAAACCTAAAAATTTTGTATATGCATACCTATCAATATAAAATATTGGTTTTCTCCACTTCAATTGGGTTTTTTTAATCCATACAAATAGTATCGTTTCCAAAGACCATCATAAACCCAACCAACTTATATGCTACTTGAAATACACAGACATATACATATATATATACACACACTCATACAGAGACATGAGCACACATTTGACTCTTCACAGAAAAAAAGCACAGTCACCAACAAAGCATCTTTTCATAGATATTTGTGTTTGCAAAGTGTTTTAATGTGGAAAAAATAATTCTTAACTAAATTCTCCTCCTAATTGAACACAGTGGGCATGAGAGTTTTAGCTGCCTATCACATTCTAAATAAAGTTCTTGATTTTGTTACGGTCAAAGACTTGGATATTGATATATGAAATTCCTTGTGTTCCCTGTGTTAGGGCCTATTCTAGATTGATTAGAGAATAAAAGGGGGCTCTCAGTGTAATACTACAACAGCAAGGATTTAGGATCATGCCTACAGTCCTTACCAAAATCTTTTACTCCCTGCGTATCCAACTCTTCCTCTCCTGTAAAACATGCTTGAAAGAGAATTCTGGGCGTCAAATTTTACCAGGCACCCCAGAAATTGCGGAATGTCAGTACTGAGCTCTAGATCAGGGAGGCTCCAACCCAAGCAGCCAGAAACCCAGGTTTTCCATCTGTTTATCTGATATTTAATCACAGTAAACTCTTGGCTAGACAGAATGATCACAACTTGCTTTTTAATGGCATCAGTAAAATAACTAATCTCTTGGAAGAGCTGTCAGAAAAC
Source organism: Procyon lotor (assembly GCA_028646535.1). Taxonomy (NCBI): domain Eukaryota; kingdom Metazoa; phylum Chordata; class Mammalia; order Carnivora; family Procyonidae; genus Procyon; species Procyon lotor. Next base: position 151,504,212 of record CM053604.1, read on the forward strand.
AAATGTTTTCCCTGCCTTTGGATTAAGCTGGTCAACTGGTGTGCTTGATAACATTCATCCTGGGAATGTAACCCATTTATGTGTAAGTATTTAGGCCCTAGCCTCACCTAGTAAACCATTTAATTATTTGTAAGAAAGCTAATTCATGAGAAGCAAAGCACACTGCAGGTAAATAGTCCACTACGAGAGAACTCTATAAAGTAAAATATAGTAATTAGAGAATCTTACATAGAAAAACAAATCATTTACTCCTACAAAGGTTACTGTGTTTATATAGCTTCAATTCAATTAATTTTTTTTTAGCTTCAGGTTTTAGATAATCACGTATTTAGCCCAGTTATTTTATTCCCCAACCACTGGGAATGGGGTATTGACAGATTTAGTGTGGTCAATTAAAAATAAAGAGATAAAAAGTGCTAAACAATTTATGGGATGGGGGGGAGGGAAACATCCCTAAATGTTTCCAAAAGAAACATCAAAAGCAAATTAGATCCAAACCCCTCAAATTGGGGCGAATGCAATTTAATATCTGAAGAGGCACTTTAAAATCAAAACAGGGAGATCGCCTCTTCTTGTATCCCTTCGTTTTTTCCACTTTGGCATGTAGTAAAGACATAATTTGCTAGTATAGCCCCCTCCTATCTGGGACAAGACAAAATAATAGGAACAAAGGAAGGGAATTCTGTACCTGACAAGGTTTAAGAAAAACTGAACTGTGATTAGTTATCAAGTAAAGGAGAAAAGCGTAAATCATTCTGCCAAATGTGTGATCCAGGAAGGTTTTACTGGCTTATTTGATGTGACTTTGAAGACAAAGCTGCTTGGTGTCTACTTATCCAAGCGTTTGTCTGACTCCGATTTTCAAATATAGCCTCATTGCTGCCACTTACACAAGCTGTCCTGCCTGGGGACTGCCTTCACTTTCCAGCAGAAAGGGTCCCAAGTGGATCACAAAGACTGTCCTCCATCTTCTGCCGGGACTGAGGGGAGTCTATCATTCCCATGTGGAAGGACCGCTTCTCTCAAAAATGATGGCAGTTGCAAGGGGCAACTGCCCCCCCTCGGGGGATGCGGAGCACCTCTCCTGCCCTGTGTAGCCCAGCAAACACACCTGCGGCTGAGGATTTTGCAAATGGCCACACTTTGTAGAAGAAAAATCTGGATTAAACCCACCGCTGACGCTGATAAGTTCTAGAAAAGGCTCATTTTTTTATCCCCTCCTCTTGCTCCTGACCAACCGCAGACACGGGGATGGGTAATTGCATTTTGAGCAGGTTCTAATCAACGTTAAGGCAAAGCCATGGTTATTTCCCCAAAAGCACCAGGCACGTACAAAACACCTTTCTATTCAGTGACCACTTCCATTTCAGCATGTGCAATATGAGCCACCCATTGATGACAACACCACAAAAATACAAGGCAGTAAGAGTGAAACACAAACGACTTCTAATATTCATACACCCTGACATATACATACATACGTACACACATGCTCCCACTATCTGAGGGATATTCATCGCTGAGGAGAGAGCGTAGGTTTCCCCAGGTACACAATTCACCATCTGAGGAGGTGCTGTCCAGGTGAGTGAGTATAAGTTAGGGGGAACTATGCCTGCAGCAAGCCCACGGCAACCCAGCACGATGAGGACAGCCTGTCACAGTTTACTCCGAGTAGGACATGTACGGTAAGACTGTGGACCAGCTCAGCCCCTGCAGGCGTTAGCATTCGCTCATCTTCTCGGGGAATATGAAAGGTAAACTGAGGTTTCTTTGGTGCTGGTCGTTGGCTTGAATGGCAGATTTTTCTTTTGTCACGGCATTGATGTCCGGGGAAGCCTCTTCATTGTCTTCTTCCTCTCTCGGATTACCCTCCAGGCTGTGTCTAATCCCGTAAGCGAAGTAGATCAGGAAACCTTTTAGAGGGGAAAAAAAAAAAAATCAATGTCTTAAGTATGTCAGGAAATGACTGAATACAGAAAATGTAGTATGGAACTTAATGGGGTTTTTTGTCTTCTCTTTCTGGGATATTTTAGGACAGAAGGCAAGGGCAGAATATCCCTGCAGAAGGTCCCCGATGGACGCTTTCCCAGTAGAATGTGCTTTTGCATTTTGAACACTCAATCTTTGTAGAATGTATGTTTCTCTTAATTAAGCATTTTTCAGGCATTTATGTTGAAAAAACATATATTTTCTCAAAGTTCAATACTACACTTTAAACAAGAGGAAGTGGGGGGGGTGGTAAATCTCAAATTACATCCCAAACACAAGTGGTGGGTTGTCCAAGTCACAATCAGGTATTTTGGAAAACGCACCCATGTAAACAAAGGGGACATGGGTGTGCTTTAGACATGTTACTGTCACCAGGAGAGGCCAAATAGGGGTGCCTGGGTGGTTCAGTGGGTTAAGCATCTGCCTTCAACTCATGGTCCTGGGCTCCTGGAATCAAGCCTCGCATCGGGCTACCTGCTCCATGGGAGTGTGCTTCTCCCTCTCCCTCTACTGTTCCCCTGCTTGTTCTCTTACTCTCTCTCTAAAATAAATGAATAAAATCTTTTTTTTTTTTTTAAAAAGGAGAGGCCGAATAATTATGTACAAAGCAATAGGTTATGGACAGTCATGCTGATTGGGAATTAGAAGGAAAGGTTTACACATAGTTTAGTACTTACACATAGGCATTTTGCTCTGCTTTAGTTATAGATTTAAAAATTGGTTGAGAGTTTTGGGTTGATGTGAAATGCTTTATAAATTTCCCATCTAAAATAATGGGAAGTATGGGGCACCTGGGTGTCTCAGCGGGTTAAAGCCTCTGCCTTCAACTCAGGTCATGATCCCAGGGTCCTGGGATCGAGCCCCACATCAGGCTCTCTGCTCAGCGGGAGCCTGCTTCCTCCTCTCTCTCTGCCTGCCTCTCTGCTTACTTGTGATCTCTCTCTGTCAAATAAATAAAATCTTTAAAAAATAAAATAAAATAAAATAAAATAAAATAAAATAAAATAAAATAAAATAAAATAATGGGAAGTAGGCTATCCATTAGCATTTTGGCAGATATAGTTATTAAGGATAATCCTACTTCCTCTCCTGTCCTCAAAGGTATAAAGACCCAGCCCTCCCTGTCTTCAAATAAAGGCATTACCATTACCATTTTACAAAGAAGCAGGCACAAAACCGGGGAGGTAACTTGGCCGAGGCCACACAGTGAATAAACAGCACAGGTGGATTCAAACGCAGAGAGTCTAGCTCTGAAGTTCATGCTCTTAACCAAGACCAAGCACATTAAACCATTAAGCCACAGTGGGCTACGTTTGAGGAGAGAAGCAAGGGCTTGGGGAAAGGCAAAATGCAGCACTGGAGCTCTTGCCAGATTTAAAAGAGATTCTCCTGGGCTCAGAGGAGGGGAGTGAGTTGTACAGTTTTGGACTCGGCTCCCTGGAAGCATGTGTGCTGGACCCCAAAGGAACGGCCGCATGGTTACATCCCCGAGCATGGGCTGACGGGCAGGTGATTCCTGTCAGAATCCTCGCCCTGGAGCAACAAAGCCACCTACCAGTGCTGACCACTGACAGGAAGAGAGAACTAGTGTAACCCGTGCGGAATGATAACCTTGACCCAAGGCACCAGCCCCCAAATTCCCTGGCACAAGGTAAGGTCCCCAGAATATGGGCAAAACTCTAGTGTGGGTATAGGGGATGAGCAAAACTGACAGAGGTTAAATCTCCCATCAACTCAAGTGGATTGGTGGCTTGAAATTGAAATTGAATTAATTTCTAGCCAAAGCAAACAATCATATACACAAGAGAGAAACTAGGTTCATTCTTGCTACGCCAATGGGAGGACTGTCCAACTCCCCAGGCGACCCAAACCAAGGCAGACTTAGTGCTCATTTCTCCCCAGCTAACCTTACAGACATGTCTGTTCACATTTTTAAGGCAAGTGCTCCATGCGTTACATCAAATGTAAACCCTGATTTTCTAACTCAATTTTCACATGGGAAAGGAATCATAATATAAAACCATATAGTAGAAATACAAATAAGCTCATGCATCCTATTTAATGCTAAATCCCAAGGTTCAAATAATAAGAAATCTAGGTAACAAAAGAGATTTTTTTGCTGTTAGCTCATTCAAAATGCCTTCAGAAATCCAATGGGACACTGGAAAGAACTGGCTTTGGAATCAGAGTTCTGTACTGCCATCCAATTTGATCCCTTGCCTTTTGGGAGCTTTTTTCTCACCCATTAAATTGGAGAAAATGGAATATACAGGGTTCTCTAGGGTTAGTGGGAGAACTTAATTAAAAAAAAAAAGTATTACATTTGGAGAACTAAGGACTCGAGATGCTCTAAAATTTGGGAAGCGAAGAAACTGATAAAAACCCTTTATTTCCAAGAAGGGGAAGGGATGCTTTTCTCTAATCGCAGAGCATGAAATCAGGAAGACAGAACCATGGTTTAGAAAGCTAGAACATTAGAATACCTACCGAGTGCCATCCAAATGCTAAATCTGATCCAAGTGTCGGCGCTCAACTGAACCATCAGGTAGATGTTCACCAGGATGCTGAAGGCTGGCAAGAATGGTAAGAATGGAACCTAAGGGGGGAACATACCCTCAATATACTCAGATTTGGAAAGCACACTCCCCAAACTGTTCCGCATGGTGATGACTAATTTGACATAGATATTTTCACACTGGCTAAGTTTACATTCTTACACCAAGGACAGCCTGAAGAAAAAAATCATTCTTAGTAGAGTCTATTCAAGGGGGCGTCTCAGTTTACACTACTTAAGCGCGGCCCAAAGCAACAGAGGGTTTCTCTGGCCCGCTAACACCTGCGTCACCACCAAGACGCAGTTGGTAGTAGGGTTTGGTTTCATTTAGGGTCCACTGGTTTCATTCAGGTATCAACTGGGCATGCTTCTGGAAGTCTGGATACACAAAGCGTCTGAGGGGGATCCTTCTAGGAAGCTCCCTTAAGTCCAAACCTGGTCCTGCTTCAAATATGACAGGATATTTATAGCAGAAGGGCTTTGTGGGGTAACAATCTTCTTGGGAGAGGACTGAATTTCTAAAATAAAATATGCTACTTATTCTTCGATGCTATAAACCACTTGACAAGAAATGTGTTTACCATTATCGATAAAAACGCAAAAGGAGCATATTCAAGTTTTTGAAAAGCCACGTAGGGAGAATACGTAGGACAAAAAGAACATCTTAAAAAACTGCGACTCTCTTGTTCTCTCTGGTTAACTTCCTCAGAAGTGTCTTTTTTTTTTTCTCTCTCTCTCTTTTAAAACAACTTACAAACCTAAGACATGAGATAATATTGAAGACCTCTAATGTTCATTATTCATACCATGAAGGCTACTTTTTGCTGGTTCTGGGGCTGCCTCCAAATGGTGAGCACAATGGCGATGCAGAGAACAAGAAACACGACAAGAAGAGCAACACTCCATGCTTCCAGCCGGGCAATAGCTTGGACGCCGTAAGTGGTCAAGATACTCAGGCCCAAAACAAGAAATGCTGCAAAGGTAATATGTCGGGGACACAAAATCAGCACACACATTTCACTCAGTTTCCCCCGGTTCAAGCAGTCTCTTGTGATAAGATACTGAGTTCTTTCCATTATGTCTTTTGCAAATATGGGAGGAATTTGGGAGGAAATGGCTGTTTCCCCCAATTTAAGAACCACCGCTCGCTAACTCGAGACTGTCTCCTACCCCCTCGGCACTGCCATCCTGCTTTTTCTGCATATATGTCACGGGGCTCTTCCTTTGCTACATTCTCAGACTACAGCCCGTGAATTGAATGTGATACAGTGAGGGGTGGAGATGTCCCTTTTTTCAAAGAGGAAATGGCAAGTCTGTCCATTTTCTGCTCTTGTAAAACACTGTTCATGCGAACAAATAATCAATGATGTGTGTCTTTTCTCCCTCTTTCAGAAGGTGACATCACCATCCACCCACCCTATTCCTGACCACCACATCTGCATTCAGGGTCCCTCCTCTGTGCTCTAGAGAAGCCTCTACTTCCCTTAGCTTGCCACCGATAATCCTGTTCCTCAAAGCCCAGTGGAAGCAAGGACCATCTTTCTGGCTCTCCCAAGTGCCCCGCAGAGTTCTTAGCACACTGATGGTGCTTAGTGAATGCTGCTGAAAATATGACTGATTACGGAACTGTGAGTGAGCAAAACAGATGTTCTGTATCGCCTCCCAGTCTCCTTACTGGCAGGTCCTCCTGCCAGAAATTTGCATACAGGGAGCCCCCTAACAGCCACTGAAAGGGACCAGCTCTGTTCGGCTGCCACTCACACCTCGGGGAACTTTCTCCTTTCTTCTTCAGTGACAGGACCCATGTATCCTGCTAATACAGGGTCTTTGCTGCACCGACCGGTCAGGCAGAGATTTCAGGGCTCGGGACAGTGGCAAACAGAGGCTGAGGCCAGGTAAGGCCTCTTGAACTCTCACATTACACCTGCTCCACTGATGCACACCCGGGGCCCTTCCCAGTAGACACAGAGCAGAGGACTCACCAAGAAATCCTACCAGGAAGCTCACGAGAGACGACGACTGCTGTGTAGGCAGAGCCGAGGGGCTGACGAGGAGGCGCAGGCTGAGGCCCGGCCCCTGCAGCATGGGGACCTGCGACTCGCTCTTGGAGGTCACATTGCCACATGACCCCAGAGCTGCTTTCTCAGGACAGCATTTGGGCTGCTCATAAGATAAGCCGGGCTGGTACCTGGCCCCAAATAAACAAACATCTGTGTCTTTATTCTCAAACAGACACTTGGCCCAAAGGAAGCAAACCCCGAAACCTCAGAGGGAGACATGTGACAGGGTCCCCACTGGGGCAGGGGACTGACCCTTCTCATGACCCCTGCCCCGGAGCCGGCTCAGCCAGGCCCCAAGCCTGCTTCACGAGATACCTGCAGCAGCCCTGAATTCCCTCGACAGGCATTTAATTGCAGAGTTACATATTAGATGCATGACCTTTTCACCTGAGGCGACTGTGACTAGAGGAGGATTGGCCTGGAGAGATCTGTGTCCGAGGGGACTGCAGTTCCAGAAAAACAGCACAGAAAGTCTGGTTGAGCAGCAGCGACAGAATGACATCCAGTCTTCAGGCTGGCGTTCTGCTGCCTTGGGCAGTCTGCCTCTCGGGCCTCACATCCCTCCAATTCCTCTCAGTCTTTCAATGTAACCCTGATGAACTCCGTTCCGCCTCCTGCCATGTCCCTTTCTCAATGTATCCTCTTCTCCAGCCTGCATCAGGGTATCAGCCCACCTCACCTCCTAGGATCTGCCCCAGTCCCCTCAGTGTGCTCTCTTTCCCTCTGAGCAGCCTTTACTTAAATTTAAAAGTAACATTTGTGGGGCGCCTGGGTGGCTCAGTGGGTTAAAGCCTCTGCCTTCAGCTCAGGTCATGATCCCAGGGTCCTGGGATCGAGCCCCTCATTGGGCTCTCTGCTCAGCTGGGAACCTGCTTCCTCCTCTCTCTCTGCCTGCCTCTCTGCCTACTTGTGATCTCTGTCAAATAAATAAATGAAATCTAAAAAAAAAAAAAAGTAACATTTGTCCTCAGTCTAAAGAAGAAACAGGCTTACTGAGAAAAAAAAAATATATTAAGTATACAGAAGAAAATCAAAACCACCCCCAATATACATACAACCCAGTGGTGATCACTGCCAGCCAGCATTTTGGTACAATTTCAGTCAGGCCTAAGTGCATATGAGTGTCTCTTGATGCAAAATGACTTCTTCATGCAAATTTATGTTAAATTTAAATGCATTCAGATGCTGCATACAGCTTTGCTGAATCGGATACATTTCTCCATATAATTAAGTATAATTAAGAAAAAGAGTGCACTGTATAAATGCACCCCCTTATTCGTTTAACTATTCTGCTATTGATATTCGGGTTTGTTCAATTTTTTTACTATGGTAAATTGCCTTTTCATAAACATCCTTTTTACGTACCTATCTGTGTGGGCTTCACCGAGTAAAATCTTTATTGTAAAATCTTAGCAACTGGGATACTGGAACAAAAATTATAATATTTTAAAGTGTTTTTATACATTCTAAGAACTTGCTGTTCATATAGATTAAACCAACTTATTACTAATTATCGGTTGTATTTAATTCTTTGCTAAGGACCAACTACGTTTATTACACCTTACACTGATACTTTTCTGTCCATGGTCTCTCACCTCTGTGAGACCGCTAGCTCCTTAAAAACAAGGATGATGAGTCCTAATTTTCTTTATTCCCTGGGCCCCACAGGACACACACCCTTCGGAAATGACGAGGACACTCACCTGAGGATGAGAACACATGCAGCCACCAGAGAGTAGGCCAGAAGAGTGCCGATGGACATCATGTCCACAAGTGCCTTCAGGTCAAAGAGAAATGCCATCACAGCTATTGGGAAAAGAACAGAAGGGTTTAAAAAAAAAAGTCGATGACAAAACTCCATACAGTTGATAACTTCCCAAGTCAGGGACAACTGGCATTTTATGGTTCTAGTATCCACGATAAACCAAACTATAGGAAATATACTTCTCACAGTTAAAAAGATGATCCTTGCATAAACTGCTAGTAAAACTTCAAAAGCCCTCAGCCATCTATCAGTATAAAACACATTCTACTTTGATTACTTAAAAAATATTGGCCTGATAAAGAGTGAAAATATTCTGTGAAAGAATACTCTCTTTTGATGTTTCAAGAGAAAAACACGGCTCAGAAATGCTGGCAAACGTGTTTTAAAACAACCATTAAAAAATTCAAACAAGATCTTTCACTATAAATGTCACATAATTCTTTTAACTTCCATCCGCGTTTTGAGTTACGCTGCATACAGAACAAAGTGATTTCCAGTTAAATTATGTTTCCGACAGAGGTGAAATTGTATGCTGGTTAGAACTCCACACTCCGAGAAGACTGACTAGATTTGAGAGATGAATCGATGGCTCACACTCAAATCTCAGTAATGTTCTGAGGCAAAATATACTTTTCTGGTTGAAGAGTGAACTTGCACAGAGCAATTTTTTCTCCATTGAAACATCAAACAGTGATGGCCTGACTTGACCACATGGTTGTCCCCTATCATAAAACACCACATTCCATTCACATGCTGTTCCAGACATCTCTTAGCAAGCTTTACATCTCTATGACCTCAATTTATCTTTGATCCAATAATCCTCTGAGACAGAGGAAATGATGTAGGTTTAACCAAATGCAGTGGCCAGAATTTGACTGGTTTTAGCCCCAAAACCAGCAATTTCACAAAGTTTGACCTGATAAAATTATGCTCCTCATAATTTAGCTTAGCATGGTGACAACTCAGAGGGGACAATAGGGTTCCACGGAAACTCTGTTCCTCACCTCCCCATGCTTCTTCTCCAATATTACACGGTTTCTTGAAATACACCTCATGCCTTACTTTGAAAACCTTCTGTTGCTAGTATACTTCTACATTAGATTATTAAAATTTCAGTATGTTTTGTAAGAATCACAAATAGCAAAATAAGTGACCAAGACAGAATAAAATGATTAATTATCCGGACAAGCTCTCTGATTTAAGCTAAAAATGAGCAAAGTAAGGCAAAGGAGTACAAATAACAAAAATATAGTATTTCAGAATGTTAAAAAGAAAGTCTTCTGCTACAATTATCTTCTTTTATATTAATGTCAATATATTAGGTTGCCAAATCAAATTCTTCCTGAAGAAAAGATACATTTTTTAAAGCTCTGAATACAAAATAGAGTATTACTGGGCAAGATTTCACTGGAAAAAAAAAATAAACATTTTTATGGAATAAATAAAATGTGTGATCCTTTGTCAAGATTTCTAAACTCTTTTGAATAGCAGAACCCACCATTTAATAATAAAATGGGCTTCAGATCATTTAGTGCAACCTTCATTCGTGGGGGCAGAAATCTAAGCACTAAGAAAATAAGGGACTTGACCTTCTAATGTATGTCTAATAAAGTGCCAGATTGATTTGAAAACATTTTACAAAGTGAAGTTGTTTAGGCAAATACTTTCTGACTCTGAAAAAAAAAATTTCCTACATAATTAAGCATTAGCATTCTGTAATTACCCCCGAATTCAGAGTCTCAACCAAGTTATCAGTTTGGGCTTGAATTTCTACCAAAATAGCTTTATAAAGCTTGAGGAAGTCTTTCTCTTGCTTTCTATAAACAGGACCTTTAAGGCCCATTCTCTCAGTCTGTAGAATCTCTTTGAAAATTTCTGCACAGACTAAGAATCTGGCCAAGGGAATTTTACAAAAATGCTCGGACATCCTCGAAAGTGGGCATCTGGGAGTTTTTTTTTTTTAAACGGGAGTTAAGCATCAAAACAGTTGAAAGCAAAAATAGATTCCTAATGCAGTCTAAAAGAAAATAGTTGTTAGTAAGTCTTAGAGAACTGTGATGGTCTGGGATGTGCAGTGATTACCACAGCCAAGTATCAGTTACCCTGACATTTCTTATACTTAATTAAATATGAGTAAAAATACAGTGAAGAACCATTACAGCCCTCTGCATATTTGTTAGAAACCCAAAAGGTTAAAATAATGAAATAGTAAAAAAAAAAAAAAAAAAATCCCCGAGGGTCAGTTAAGAATGAATTTCAGTAGACCACCACCACAATTACCAGATCCCACTGCTCATAACCTCAATTATCAGTGATTTTTTTCTTAACTTACATGCACAGCATGCAGACCCTCTTTATAAGTCCACACATGCGCATAAAACGTTCAAGGCCAATGTTGAAGAATCCTGTGTTTGTAAAGCTTACCAGAAATGACCCCTGCCGTCAACGTGGCAGCAACTGGTGACTGCCTCTTACTCACTCTGCCAAGAAATCTAAACAGTAAACCATCCCGGGCCATGGCAAAGAGAATTCGGGGTAAAGGAAACATAGAGCCCAGAAGACTAGAACAGAAAAATTCATAATCCACACATGAGTTATTGCAAGTCTTATTCCTAAACAGGTATACACAGGCAAAGACCAGACACACTACAGTGCAAACCTATGCCAAAACAATTCAAAATAGGAAAACATTCACACACAAGTTATTGAGCTTTACATAAATAAAAACAGAAGACTGCCTAACTTGTGCATTTCTCTTCAGAATCCTTGATGGAAAAAAGATTCCCCCTTTTCTTAAAAAAAAGTCAACTCTCTCACCTGCCACCGCACCCGATGATAAAGTAGCAATTATTGGTGTCTTCGTTTTGGAATTGATTTGAGCTAGACATTTGAAAAGCAACCCATCCTCCGCCATAGCATAGATTACACGAGGCATTGGGAAAATGGATCCAAGAAGACTGAATAAAAAGCAAACACATGCTGTATGGCAAACACATTCATGCAAGATCACATCTCGGAACAGAAATTAAGTACTTGGATAAAACTCAGCATCACAGCTCTGATTACAAGGTCTTGTTATTTTTAAAACGTGTTATGATTGGGCATTTAAAAATATTTGCCAACATTTACCATTGTGCTTATTATTCTATTACAGACATTTTGCCCAACACAATTACAAAGCACAATACTGCAAGTAATTTGTGCATGCCCACAAATTATTACTGAATTAAAACTAAGTAATTAAGACTTAAGAAAACCAAACCCAATCATATCATTAAGGCATTTTTAGTGGTCATGACTCAGAAATTAAAATTCCTAAACTGATAGGAAATTAAACAAGTGATTAGGTTATTTAATTGCATGGTATAATCACTTCATTTCTTCGATAATTATGAAATTCTTATATTTATTTCACCATTATTTTGACTCATATAGCCTTGATATTTCATCAAATTAGTAATAATACCCAGCAGCATAGGATAATCAAGAGAGAAAGGGTAAAAAAAAACACAACTCACTGTAAATTTAGTACACAGAGGTAGCCACAATTAAAAGTCAGGAACAACGAAGTTTAAGAAAACGCTCTTTGCTTTAGATGTTTCAAATTTCTTGTGTGTTTACTGGCTGCACCATTCCATACATGACTTAGTTATTAAAAAATAACCACTTAAGAAAAAATATGTAAAATATTTTATTTTAAAAATTCATTTTATCTTTTGATAAAGCTGGGTTGAGCTTGGCCATGGATAAATCTTTGTCCATCTAGCTTCTTAAGACCATGATGGCATGATGTCTTCATGGTGGAGATTTTGGAAAGTAGTTGAAATTACTCAGAATAAACCTCGACAATCACAGATGGCTGAGAAAACAGCAGGGTAAATTTCTAATTGCCGCTTAATATTATCTTGAATGGAGAATAAACCAGACTTTGAAAGAGAATAAAAGCGAGGCTGATGAATCCTATGAAAAGATTGCTCTTTCCAACTCTAGACTTTCAAAAAACTATTTTCCCTTTAAAAAATCAGCAATCAGGCCAAGAGATTAATTTTCTCTTCATAAGAATGTCCTACGAGATACCATGATAAAAACTAGAATGAAATATCTTATGATCACATGTTAATTTGGAATGTGAGTAGTTCCGGAAACCTGAGAAATGAATTCTCAGGTATTAAAACAAGTAGCTATTGCAAATCTGAGTACTTGAGATTCAACTACTCTTTGCTTTCCACATAGATATTATATGAACTTCCACCATTAATTGCAGAATAGTCATTTCTATTTCTAGACCAAATTTCAGTCTGGTGAGTACCAAGAGCAAAAGTCTCAGTGTTTCACAATAAAAAGCACATTCTCCTGAATAATGTCACAGCATAGAGTTCCCAATCACAAAGACATGATATAATTTTAAAAGGCAGCAGAAAATGTCCAGCCTGCACCTAAGGTCTTGGCTGTCTGTAGCACTATAAGTAATCCTACAACCAGCAAGGAAACGTGCTAGTACAAGCATCCTACTGGTTTGTACCACATACACATATGAATATGCATGACATACATGTACGTGTGTGTGTTCATGTGCATCGATGCCAAATACACTTCTACCGAAGCTGGACCATCACTAGCTTGGAAAACTGACCTTTAACTGATGGGTGAACAAGTTTTGTATGTAGCCATTCTGGTTAAACTATTCAGAGAAGACATAGTTGCATGATATATTTCCTAGATTAAGATTACTTTTAAAACCTATAAAAGCAATTCTTTAAACACTGACTACTTGGCAGTACTGCCAACAGCCCCATGTTCAAAGGCAATGCCATGTACCTTGTTGACAGAGCACAGAGAGAACCCGCCGCAACAACGTATTTGGCGGGACCCCATCCAACGTATTCAAATGCTACTGGAAGCGGGCTTTTCTCATCCAGGAGGTAGTATGGCATCATAAGGGTTAAAGCTGCAGAGACCCCAAAGTAGGCCATAAAGCAAACAAGCAAAGAAGTCACGATTCCAATAGGAATGGCTTTCTGAGGATTCCGGACTTCTTCACCTACATAGATATAAACAACAGATTTGCATCTTCAATGAAACATTAATAGATACAATATACAGTCTTCTTCTCCTTCATAGTCATCTCACTCTGCTTTGTCTTTTCTGTTTTCTTAGCTTGCTCCATGCATTCTACACAAAACTCTCTTCTTTTTTTTTTTTTTAAAGATTTTATTTATTTGACAGAGAGAGATCACAAGCAGGCAGAGAAGCAGGCAAAGAGAGAAGGGGAAGCAGGCTCCCTGCTGAGCAGAGAGCCCGATGCGGGGCTCGATCCCAGGACCCTGGGATCATGACCTGAGCCGAAGGCGAGGCCTTAACCCACTGAGCCACCCAGGTGCCCCAAAACTGTCTCTCTTCTTGAGAATACTATGCTATTACACAAAATTCTAATCCCCAGAGGCAAAAAAAAAAGAGAGCAAGAAATCATGCAAGTCAGTTTCTCACTTCTAGAAAGAGAAGGCATGCTATACCAGTGCTATTAAATATTTCAGGATAGTATGTCAGTCTTAATCCATTCAGAAAATGATTCATCCATAGAAATTAAATGACCGTCATGGCATTCTGTGGGCCCTTCAGCAGGAAGGCTTCCACAAACATGAAGCTAAACTTTTTCTACCCAGTACATCAATTTATTTTCAACCCTGGCTTCAACACAAAAATAGCACTTGAGGGGTGCCTGGGTGGCTCAGTGGTTAAAGCCTCTGCCTTCAGCTCAGGTCATGATCTCAGGATCCTGGGATCGAGCCCCACGTCAGGCTCTCTGCTCAACAGGGAGCCTGCTTCCCCCCCTCTCTCTGCCTACTTGTATTCTCTCTGTGTCAAATAAATAAATCTTTAAAAAAAAAATAGCACTTGAATCTTTCTAATAAGATCTGGCATTTGAAGTGCCCCCCGCACAAATGGCCAATTACAAGGCCATACAGTAAATGAACCCAGAAGAAGCACTTAGAGAGTGTGTCTGGCATGATTACTTTGTTGTACAAGATAAAGAGGAAAGAATTATCACAATCTATTTTGTCCTACTAAAGAAGAGACAATTTACGAGCATGATCATCATTTGTTACTCACTGTGATAGTACTGGAGGTTACTTCCAGACTGAAGGTTAAGGACAATAATTACGACTAACATTTATAAAATATTTGACAGCTTGCAAAGAATCCTTACTGTGTGGAACCAGCCTGTATTACCCCAAATCTCACTCTTTCCTTGACCCTCTGCTGCCACCCATGGGTACTAATGCAGAACAAGGAACACCTTTCCTTCTACAGAGAACCAAGATTCTGCCCTTACCAGTTGTTGCAATGCAGTCAAATCCCACAAAGGCATAAAAGCAGGTGGCAGCCCCAGCCAAAGTTCCTGCAAAGCCATAAGGCATAAAGCCACCAGCCCCATAGATACTGGTTCCATTTTCAGAAGGCAGATCTCTAAGGAAGAGAGCAAGCACAATGCAAAGTCATTTTCATAGAAACTCTTTCTTGGAAGGCTATTGTGTTCATCAGCTCTTTAAAGCTGACATATATAAAATTAAACATAAGTCCTGATTTTTTGTTGTCCTAGGGAATGTAGTGGTGTTCCTAACAATGGCACCCTCTTGTGTTGTCAACACTCAACAGGATGCTGGTCAATAAGAACATGAGGACAAGGCCCAGATCCACTCTGGCTAGAAGTCACAGCCAGGCAGGATTGTGAGAATAGAGACACTATATATGGGCCATGGTCCAAAATAAAGACATAAAACCTCCTCTTCTTGTGGACAGCTGGGCAACTGGCACATTTAAAAACTTTAATAATAAGACCTTTGAAAAGATGAAATTGAATTCTCTAGGCTTGAATAATAATATTGAAGTTGAATATTTTATTACATGTTAAAAATTGTCTAAAACCAGAAGATCCTAATTTTTTGCTTCAAGAGAATGGCTTGAAACAATGTATGTAAAGAAAAACATGTAGTTATACCTCGCTTCCTGTAACAGACATTTCTGTAACCTTATTTTATTTGCACATCAGAATATCAATATAAATCTTACAATGAAAGCTTTTGTATATAATTATTACTAATTTAATTTTTGAGACTACCTAGTTAAAGGAAAATGCATAGACAATTCTGCTTATGCAACCAATGACAATCTCAAAAAATCAAGGCCTGAAAATTACTAAGAGGCTGAAAGAATGCAAGAAAACTAAAGGGTCCTACCAAAGGAAGAACTAAGAGATGTATGACTCAAAAAGATCCATTGTTTTGCAAAGGTGGCCAAGTTTTGGGGGGAAAAGACCTCCTTTCAATGTTAGGATCTCACTTTGCTCTTCTCCTACATCTCCTGCACAGCTTGAAGCTGAGAACCAGCCACTGATTAGCTTCAGATAGCTGATCAACAGTAAGCACACTTACACATTTATGTTTGGGGAGAGACTGGGGAGAAGAGTCTTGAAACAGACCAGACCCTCAGAAATGTCCCCACAGGGAAAAAAAAAATGAGAACCACTGTTGCAGAAGAAAATGTTAAGAGCAGGCAAATTAAAACCAAAACCAAAACACATTCAAAATAAGAAGGGAAAAACCCCAAATATTATACCTTGCACTCGCAGATATATTTTTGAGAAACTCTTCACTAATCTTCCAGTTTGCCACATTTCCTTTCACAAACCCAGCAACCATAACGAAGAGAAGGACCAGGATATTAATAGCTGTGAAGATTTTATTCACCCAAGCAGATTCTTTTACTCCAAAAGATAAAAGACCTTTAGAAAAAAGAAAGAGTATTTTATTTTTTTTTTACCTTTTTTAGCAAAAGCAATGGCATTTTGCGGCAGTTCAGGCTTTAGGATATTATTTAACCAGCATCCGTGTATTTAACTTACATTTATCATTTTCTCATGTGAGTTCTGACTCACCTAACTGTCACAAGATCACCTGAGTACAACCAGCTCACTGGAAGAGGGCAGGTGGTGCTCAGAGCCCAGACACCACGCTCCAAGAAATCAATTAAACTAGTAACTTTAGCTCTTATTACCAACGGGTAGGTAGAGGTAAAGTTACTGAATTTTAAAGCAACGCTCTTCTAAAAAAGGCAACTCAAGGTTAGTGGCTACAAAATTTTGAAAATAAAAGGTCAGTCAAATGTCTGCCTCATATTTACAGAATACATAAAATAGATCTTTGCCTCATCAAAAAGATGTATTTTTCTAATTGACACCCATTTTAATAGCATTATTTTATATTCTGATTATAAAAGTAATCAATTTCCTATTCAAGTTATTTGAAGACACAGAAAAAATATGAAGGGAATAAAGATCAAGTATAATCTGTTCTCCAGAATTTCGGGTGTGCTCACGCATGCAGATACACATCCACATTTTCATGTTGACAAACAGATAACCTCAAACAGGTTATCTTATCAAACAGGTAACAGACAACCACATGCTCTTCTCCATTATGAAAACACCACAATCCCTTATTTATAGACTGTCAGGTAACTCTTAGTTCCTGACAACTATAAATAGGACTGGCATCATCATCCTTTATAAATGTTTGTACACATTCAAATTATTGCTTTAAAATAACGTTCTACAGGGTTATATCATATCGAGGATATGTCCTTTCATGCAAAGCTTTTGGTTCACATTGTCAGAAATATTCTCCAGAAAGTCTGGCCCAATTGAAGCTGCCCATTTTTTCCTATTAAGTTATTCTATTTATATCAATTTGTAAGATTTATTTATATAGTAATGCTATAAGATCTCTGTCATGTATTGCATATGTTTTTCTCAGTTTATCATTTACTTTTACTCTTAGGATTGTCCGTGTGTGTGTGTGTGTGTGTGTGTGTGTGTGTGTGTGTGATTTTATATATATATGAAAGTTTTAGAACATAAATTTTTCTTTAGTTTTTATCTTTAGAAAGATTTTCTCCAATATTAATTCCACAGCACTTACCTTTGTTTCCTTCTAGTACCTTCATGACTATATTTATCATATGTATGTGTGTGTGTCTTTTTTTAGAGAGAGAGATGAGAAAGAGAAAGAGGAGGTGCAGGTAGGGGGGGAAGGGCAGAGCAAGAGAGAGAATCTTAAGCAGGCTCCATGCCCAGCACAGAGTGTGATGTGAGGATCGATCTCATGACCTGAGCTGAAATCAAGAGTCAGATTCTTAAACCACTGAGCCACTCAGGCACCCCATCACGTTTTTACCTTTAATCCATCTTATAAATTATGGACCAAAGAAACTTTACTTGTTACTACTGGGGAGAGGATGGTGATGAAGAAATTATGCCATATATTTCTACTTGCTTGTTCCACAAATCTATACCACCCAGGATCAAAAAAAAGCAAAATTACTCAAGAAGAGATGAGGAAAACTGAATTCCCAGAATTTTACAATAATTATACCATAATTATATTATGGTACAATTACTGGTTCCATAGCACTAGAACACACTATCACCTACATGCTTTGGAAATACATGCTGTACGCTATCCTTTTACCCACTTGGAAAAGAACAAAGCACTGTCGTGTTTCATGAGAATTTCCCAATACCCCATGTGCACTCTTTATTCTGGGATTAACAGCCAATGAATATCTCATCTAAATACTGCAGACGCTTCCCTATGTCTTTCATAAAGCAGCAGCTTCAGCTGACATTTGGTATTCCAATATGAATAAAAATTTATAATCAGAGGTTTTGATCTTCAGAGATTCTAGGGACAAAGCTACCATGTGAGCTTAGCCTACATTTAAAGTAAAAACACACTGGTCAATGACACGGGGCAATGCTGCAGGTCAAGGCTGGGTCCTGCCCCGGGCTTTCATGATTCTAACTGTGCCACAGCTACATGCTTCTCATCGCTCAGAGATTAAAGCTGAACATCTTCGGTGTTAAGATCACTGAAACCATCCCTAAATAAAATATGATGTGACTCCTTTAATAACGTTAGCTAGGCTGTTTAGAAAGCAAAACAAATGAAATCTATCACCTGTTGAAAAACAATTGTTGTAATTTTTCTTACATTATGGGTATAGTGCCAAATATTTTTAGAGCTATAAATTTTGTTTGTGTTCCTAACCCTACCTGAAATATTTAATAAATGACAAAGTTTTTAAGGGTGAAGTTATTTTTTAAATCATAGAATTTTACAAGTAAAAAGTTCGCGGTAGAGATTTCTGTCATACCTTTGTAAGCAAGGGAGAAAGTAGTTGGGAGATAAGGTTGAACAGGAAGATAAGAGGCAGATTTTCCACGGGATATCAGGTAGGAAATGAGAATACGGATTTTATTTTTAGGGAAATCCTTGATTGGTTGAAGCAGGAGTGCAGGTGAGAATGGCAATCAATATAGAAAATGTTTCAATAATTAAAACAGATATAAGACGGCAGCAGGGACTAAGTATGCCCCCAAAATAAAACTGTCTGCCATCTAAGTGCTTACTACATACCAGGCAAGAAGTCTTTAGAAGACAGACACTGATATCCCCATTTTATGGATGAGCAAACCGAGTCACAGAAAGATTATGCCACTCAATGTTCCAAAGATAGTTGAGTGGCAAAGTAGGACTGAAAACCTGGTTGTTCTGATTCTAATTACTGTGCCATTCTTTCTCAACTACTCTGCTACATGACTGTAAGACACGGGAAACTTCTAGCAACAAGTATGTTTGCCTACATAATGTCTACATTAAAAAATGACATGTGGTTTGAATATGCTTCCTTTTCAGCTCAATACCTACATTACATAGATGAAGGCATGAATAGACAGAAAGTCTTCTAGCAATAGTATGCTTGCAAATTTCCTTAGTTGTAGCTAACAAGATAAAATAATGCCAAAAATTACACATTCTTCCTTATTGAAACTTCACTGCCATTCCTGCAAATCTCCAATTGGTATTATAATGATGTGCCTTATCTTATTCTTTAGTGCATTCTAAGTACCACTTACTTAGAAGTGATATTCCTACCATTCCACACAACTTAGATTTATTTTTAAAACCTATCACATGAGACAAAAATGTGATTCTAGCCAATGATGAGGCCCACAGATAGCCAACAGTAACCCAAACATATATATATGCCACCTTGTCTCCGGAAGTCAGGCCCCAAATCCAGCGGTAACTTATTTTCCTGGAATAATTAGCCTGGCTCATCTCAGGGAGGAGTATACTTGTTTTTCTTACCTGCTAGAAGTAATATAAGGCACACAGCAAAAAAGTCAGGATATTCTGCAAGGCCAGTATAATTCATTTTGAAGTATGTCTTGAAAAACTGGCCAATCTGTTTGCTGAGAAGTTCATCAAAGGTGCCACTCCATGCTCTTGCAACACTTGAGGTACCTTCCCAAAACACAGAACAGAGAATGTACAGGTCGCTGGGAGAAGATTAACATTACATCTTTGCTGCCCTGTTCTAGGACGAACATGGGTTAGTTGGGACAGAATTAAAATTTCAAGCACATATAAAATTATCTTGATAATTTTCCAATTCTACATGGAGTAACCAAGCTCAAGTCCATAAGTGGGGAGTTGGATAACTTTATCTGCATTAAAGAGCTATTAAAAAAAAAAAGAAAATAAATAAATAAATAAATAAATAAATAAATAAAAGAAAAAGAAAAAGAAAAAGAAAAAGAAAAAGAAAAAGCAAGTTTCCAAACCCACTCGGAAGCATATTCAGAGATGAAGCAGAATCACTGAATTTTGCCATTAGGGGCTATTTTTGAGGTGAGATAAATGGGACACACAGGGATCAAGTAATTCACTCATGATCACAGTCACTAACTAATGCAGATCCATGAGGATCTTGGCCTCAGGAACACCAGCTCTACCATTCCACACAGTAGACTGATTTTTTCTTTTTTCTTTTTTTTTTTTTGCAACATACCTATCACATAAGATAAAATGAGATTCCAGCCAGTGATGAATGCCCACAGCTCTCCAACAGTGACATAAGTATACAAATACGCAGACCCAGTCTTGGGAACGCGGGCCCCAAATTCAGCATAGCAAAGGCCTGCCATCACGGAAGCAAGAGCAGCAATGAGGAAGGACACCACAATACTGGGGCCAGAATCTGCTTTGGCCACCTCTCCGGCAAGGACATACACCCCAGCCCCAAGAGTGCTTCCAACCCCCAGGGCAATGAGGTCCATGGTGGATAAGCAGCGGCATAATTTGGAATCTTCTAGACTGTCCAGAGTGACGATTTTTCTCCGGATCAGACATCGGGCAAAAGACAGCACAGCTCTGCAGGGAATCATTCTGAAGAGGGTGGCCTGGGGAAGAGAAGGGAGGAGGTTAGAAGCAGATCGGGAATCATCATCCCTCCAAGGACTGGCCCAGCTTCTCAACCCAATTATGGCACCATTTTGTTTTTATTTTGCTTGACTTGTTCCTAGAAATGCAGCCTAGAGCTATGAGAGAGGGTGGAAAAAGCCAAAGCTGTGACTGTCTTAGATCATACATTATGCACATCATAATGCTTTGCATCATACATGGCCTTTCCAAAGGAACTAAAACAAACGGCTTCTTTGGGGAACGAAGGAGTGGAAGCTTCGGGTGATTCAAAAGACTTGCCGTCATTCAGTTTGTGCTGCTACAATTCTGAAAGATTGGCTGATGGAAATCTCTTCCAGGACACGGCTCATTTGTCCTCCCTACAAACAAGGGGATGAATTACTTCATCTTTTCGTCAATCATTCATTTGACTCCTATTTTTTACGCCTTATTACATGCCAGGGGTTGTGCTAAGAAATATGTCCAGAATGGCGCGCTGCCTGTTGGTCTCTGGCATTATGAGGCTTGCAGTCTGGCTACTGCCTACGAGCAGGTAAAAGACACCATCATTGCATATTTTCCTGCTTTCTCAGATATGTCTGTTTTCATTTCAGTCTGTTTCATTTTAATGTGAAGCCCCTGGAACCCTTCAGAATAAAAAAATTCCCCCCAAAACATACTTGGATTTTTCTAACTACAACTGCTATTCAAAGATGCTCTGAGTATGCATTTGTAGTAAAACATCCATGCTTATTTACATTTACTTAAGATTTCTAAATAAATGAACAGTAATAATATCTAGAATAAATAATTCCATGCCAAATATGATATGTTCTTTTAAAAATGGGAGGAATGGGGCGCCTGGGTGGCTCAGTGGGTTAAAGCCTCTGCCTTCGGCTCAGGTTATGATCTCAGGGTCCTGTGATCGAGCCCCACATCGGTCTCTCTGCTCAGCGGGGAGCCGGTATAATTCATTTTGAAGTATGTCCTGAAAATAAATTATCTTAAATACAACATTCAAGTGTTTTTACACAGAGGTGGGCAGAGATCAAGAAATAGGGATCCCTGCCAAATGAAGAGTGCTCAGAAATGAAGCAGAATGGTTTACAGAACGGTATAGCTTTAATCAGATGAGAACTGATGGCTACTGCCTCTGGTGTGTTAAAAATGGAAAGTATTTGAGGTTCAGTTTTCCTGCGTTGCCCTGAGGAAACACGACAAAGCTCCCATTTGTCAGACATTCATTGACTTTGAGTAACAGAACTGCGTACGTCAGAAACTCTTCTCAGAAAGAACAGGTTACACAATGTCCCTTGCAAACAGCCTCAACTACGCACACCTATCTGATAAAATACTGATTGCAAAAGCCATGACACAAAACCAATTTTGCAGAAATATAATGGGATGGGAGAAAAGCAATGTAAAAACATCCTGGGTCAACTTAATGAATCGTTCTTAAACATATATTAAATCCTGGTAGGTCTATCACGTAGCATGTAGTTACTGAAGTAAAAAGAACCCTGTGCTTTTGTAAAATATGTTTTTGTGGAGACAAACTGTTGGAGGGAAAGTATGGCAATAAGGGAATAAGGGGGGAAAAAGGATATTTGTGCTTACTATCAGGGAATGAATTTGATATTTACATATTTTTATAACTCCTTTAAAACGTTTAAAGACCCCTTTTTAAAACGTCTTAAAAAGACAGACTCCTTATGCGAGATGGTTCTAACTTTATCACACTTCTCCAAGTTATTTTCATTGCTGAAAAAAAATCCACTCATACATATCCTTTGACTCGGGTCTGTAACCACTGTCTTTGCCTGCGCCTTGGGAGGTTGTCTCATTAACAAATTATGCAAAGAGAATACGTAGGAATTTTGAAAATAATTCTATTAGTCTGGAGGGTATAGTTTTTCTAAGAGCAAATGATGATCCACATCATCATATCCACTGTGAGCTATTACTATTTGTGACCAAGGACTGGTATTTCCTACAGAAATGTATAGTAAAGGACAATAATCTAAGTTTTTAGAAGAGACTTTTGAAAGAAAGCTTAGATCTGAAAATGCTATTAACCAAGGGAGGGTTAGGAGAGATCTACGATATACTATCTAGCAGAAAAATCTCTGAACAAATTTAATGAGCTCGATGATGCAGTTAGATCTTCCCAATCCCTCCCTCATCCCTAACCCTAAGTAAAATTGTTTCAAGACACCTACCTCCCTGATGGAGGCCTATTACTAAATTACTTCCTCAGCAACTTGGAGTCACCTCCTCTCAAACTTCTCCAACCCAGATTTGGAATTTGACTGTAGAGAATTTTAGGTCAAGCAAATTCCTAGCCCTAAGAATGCGACAGTACCTCAGAGAAGATTTCCCTTCAACTAACCACAGAAACCTTTTAGAATCTGCTAAATACAGTCAAAAGTCAATCCTGGATTTTCACTTGGGTTCAAACGTCCGACATAGTATTTAGTCTCAGAGAAATGAATCTCTCCTCTCCTCCCATAAGTAAAGTGGAATCTCACACTTAATCCTCTGTATCAGTACCCCCAGGCCCTGGCAATAAATCTTAAAGGAAAAAGCAGCTGCAGCAAGACAGTGGGGCAGGCTTTCCAACAAATCCTCAACAAATTAGCTGCTCAGAAACCTAACCAATTTTTCCCGCCTCATTTGAGTTGCTGGTTTCATGATGAGACAATCTGCACTTTAAATTTCTGGACTGACAAGGGGAAAGGAATTAAACCATAGAGAACTGGGATCTCTGCCCCATTGTGTTTTTCTCTCTTCTGAGCTAGAGCTCTGAGGTTTACAATCTCCAAGCTCAGCATCAATGACATGTCTACAAGTTTAAAGTTCAAACATATTTTCAAGTTATATTGGAGGTCAACGAATTTAGTGAAAAGGAGAGGAGGGATACGGACATAATACCATGAAATTATTGACTTTCCTTCTTTTTACGTACGTTTAAGAGATTAATTTCTCAAAAAATATATTGAAAATATAATGCAGAATAAGGGATCATCAAAATTGTTAACTGTTCACTTTGGTTAGTAAAAACAATAACCTTTGCATTCAAACCTAAAACCTTTCTTTTTTTGAAAAACAAAAATGCTTTTTCATATACATTTCACTTATATTTAGTCCAAAGTTTATCTTTTCTCCAAATCCAATTTTCTCAACAATATCATCTTCCAAAATTTTCTCCGGTTAGGTGAACACAAATGTAGAAATAAGTAAGAATTAATGACCCAATTCAGGCCAATAATCAATGTAGCGATGACAATTATAATTTCTTCCCTTTTACATCAAATCAGTACTATAAGGAAGTTAAGCTATTTCAAAAAATTTTTTTTTAGATTTTATTTATCTGAGAGAGAGGGAGAGAGAGAGCTCAAGTAGGCAGAGCAGCAGGCAGAGGGAGAAGGAGAAGCAGGCTTCCAGCTTAGCAAGGAGCCAGATGTGGGGCTTGATCCCAGGACCCTGGGACCATGACCTGAGCTGAAGGCAGATGCTTAACGAACTGAGCCACCCAGGCACCCCTATTTCAAAATTTCTGACACAAAATCCAGACAGAGACAAACATCTTTCCTAAGGACATCCAACAAATGAACATCTGCCGGAGTTTGCAAAGGTAGCTGGTACTTTACAATGTGAGCCCATTTAGCTTTATTTAGTAAAGGCAAAAACATAGGACTAAGGCATCCCTAGCTATCTCACTGAGACAGATGCAGAGCAATTAAAAAACATTAAGTTTTCTAGGGGCACCTGGGTCACTCAGTCGGTTAAGCATCTGCCTTCTGCTCAGGTCCTCAGGTCCTGATCCCAGGGTTCTGGGATCGAGCCCCTTGTGGGGCTCACTGCTCAGCGAGGAGTCTGCTTCTCCCTCTCCCTCTGCCCCTCCTCCCCCATGCTCACTCTCTCTCTTTCAAATAAATGAATAAAATCTTTAAAAAAAAACCCTAAAACATTAAGTTTTCCAGCTTCAGTTTTTAGAATTGGAAAAGAGGGGAAGTTCAAGTAAAGAAAAGAAAGAAAGGAAAAGAAACCAGAGCCCTCAGCACCTTGGTAATCGGAGTATCTGCCCAGTCATCACCCCACTTCTATGGTCAAGGATCTTGGTGGCACCCTTCAGCACCAGGCAGATGCCCATTCCCAGTAGGTATTGCAATCTCTGGCTAATAAATCACTCTGAATGCCAGAGGGTACCACCTGTTCCCTCTCCTCTGGCAGCTATGGAAGGAAATGTCCTCTGCAGGGCCCTGTCATCTTATACGTACCATTTCCAACATCAGCAGAGGCCCTTTTCCAAAGCGATTTCACACCCATCACAACTCTGTAAGTGTTACACTAATAAAACCGACTAACATTCATTTAGCATTTCCCATGTGCCTTTTAGTTTATTCCTTGAAAAATCTTCATAGTATCCATATAAGATCAGGACTCTTGGTCTCACAGCATAGATGAGGAAACAGAGACAAAGAAAGGGCAATATTATAATTAGCAGGTAGAAGGAGGGATGACTCCAGCAGTGTGACTCTGAAGCTTCTATTCACAGCCACTAACTAGGCTGTCCCACCACCTTGCCAGGGAGCTGTCATGGCCCACCCACCCACACCTCCTTTAAAGAAGAAAGAGGGTCTGTTCCCACAGCACTGTCCATCTCGCCATCCCCAAGCCACAGGTAACCAGACCAGAGACAGGGTTAACTATCCAAAGGCTGGGTACGCTCAGTCAGTATTCTTGAAAAATCTGAGTATCGCAGCTGAAGGGGTCAGAGGGTCCTGTGCCCAGGCTAAGTCGTGCAGACTGGGAGCCAGGTTGATACCAGGTGGAAACCAAGTGGCTGAGATCAGAAGCCAGAAGGCAGCGATTCAGGAGAGCAGAGAGACCGGCTCCCCATCCCCCAAGCAGGGAGACACGGAGGGGAACGCAAGGGTCAACTTCTCCCTTCCCTGAGGCCTTTCCGTCCTTCCTGATCTGGGTGTTCAAGAGTCCCCTGAGTCATTTCAACAAGTTCGCTGTTCACCTAAGCTATTTTGAGCATTCTCTGTTCCTTGAAACCAGAAGCTACTAAAGAAAATTAGGGTGGTATGAGTTGGTATTACTCTGCTGGGCTCTACTCCCAATTTCAACCCTTCTTGCCATTTTTGGTGAATTTCCTGATAATTCCTCTTCTTTCCAAGAGCAGGTAATCTGATGGAATAACCGGTTCAGGTATTTTTCCAAGAAGGTACTCGCTGAGTGGAACATGCATTAGGCCTGTCTTTTATACCCACCTACCTCAAAGACACAGCTTTTTACAAGGTGGAAAAATTTGTTTCTTCTTGGACATATATACATCCAATTTGGGCTCCCGATAACACCAATTCTCCAAGGCCCACCATTGATCAAAGAGAACCCTACCCCTGGTCAAGGTACCAGAAACAGCAAACAAGGGTTCTACAGTACTTACTAAAGATGTCCAAAAATTTTTTGCACCAAATAATTATAGAAGTAACCAACCGTTCCCTTAATGAAAGGAGGGACAGCAAAGGAAGTACAGGAAGGATTTTACCACATTGCAGAAGGTTAAGAGCTTCTCAAGTCAGAGAAGGATGAGCTGGATTTGGTCATCTGAATGTGCCCAGGAAGGAATTCAGGAGGGATGTGGTTGGGGTTATAAGTGTTTTGGGTGGAAGGAATGACAAGTGCAAAGGAAGAGAAAGTAGTTCAATATCTCATAGAGCTCAGGAGCTCGACAAGAAGCTAATGGAAAACAGGGTAGGCAGAGGGGTCCCTAGGTCATGCGAGGAGGTTGGGCTTCATCCTGAGAGGAGTGGGGAATCATCAAAGGGCTTCAGCCAGATATACAACTTGACAACTATTGTTCTGACTGTATTATAAGGAAGGGATGAGAAAGATGAGAACTGGAGTTAGGAAGAAAAGAAACCAGGCTCCTGGAATGATCAAGGCACAAAGAACCATGACCTCCTCTAGGGTGAAGGCAGTGAGGTGAAGGGAAGTGAATGGATCTCTGAGCTGTTTAGGAGGTAAAGAGCAGAGAAGTTGTGGAATTCGGGCCCATGGCTTCTAGATGGTTTGTGTGTCCTTCACTTAAGAAATAAGAGAGGAAGGTTCTTTCTGATCACTCTGATTTTAAGATCTACATGGGGCTGTCACATGGTCAATAAAGCTCAAGAGCACGAAAGACAGGAGATATGGGAACTATCAGCACATAGAGGATAATTAAATGAACCATATTTATGCTCAGGGACAGACTGAACATGAGTAAGGAAGGGAACAAAACACCAAAGATCCAAAGATTTAAGGAATGGGAAGAAGAAGAAGAACCCATAGTGGAGCTGGGAGGAAGAGACAAGAGTGGTAGAAGGAATGGGAAGTTCTGACCCAAAAGGGGAGTGAGACTTTGAGGAAGGAAAGAGTGGTCAATGGGGTCAGACACTGCTTGAAAGGAAGGAACAAAGTATGATCTAGGGATCTAGTAACAAGGAAGTCTTTGGGAACCTAGAAAGAAGAAATTTCTGTGGCTTTGTGAGGGTGTAAGCCAGTGCATTGGGCTGAGAAATGACGAAAGTTGGGGGAATCAAAGACAAGCACAGGTGGTTTTTTCAAGTGAATGATATGAGGGGCCCATGGAGTTGAAGGGAAACTTTGTATAAAGAAGAATTTGCTGTATTTAGACCCTGAAGGGAAAGTGTCTGGAGAAAGAGAGAGAGCATCAGAGAGGTAGAACATAGAGAATGGAGAATGTATTAAGAAGGTTCTTGAGATGTGGAAGACTGGGATCCAGAGCTGAAACGAAGAGTCAGGTAGAAGGAAAAATAGCTTCCACAATAAGTGTCAAGGAGGACAGGGTAGGACAGGGCCAGACGAGTTTGTAGGCTGGGGGGTAGTTTGCTGAGCTCTCATTCTATTGAGAACTCCTAAAATTCTAATTTTATGTGGCATATACCATTGACCCTTGAACAACACCAGTTTGAACTGCACGGGTCCACTTATGTACACATTTTTTCGATAAATATAGTACAACGTTATAAATGTATTTTCTCTTCCATAAGATATTCTGCATAACATTTTCCATTCCCTAGCTTACTTTAATGTAAGAATACTGCATAAAATAGATATAAAATATAAAATATGTATTTTTACATATTTTAAATATGTAAAATGTTTATATTTTAGATATTTTATATGTATAAACATACATATGCATATATTTTAATATATGCATATGTATGCATATATTAAATGCATATATTAATATATACATATATACATGTTATAATAATGTAACATATATTAATGTATATTAGTGTGATAATGTTTAATAGTAAACATATTTATATATAATATATAAATAATATATAATTTACATACATAACATATAATATAACATATAATCTGCAAGGCTTCTGGTCAATAGTAGACTATTAGTAGTTAAGTTTGAGGGGAGTCAAAGGTTATACATGGATTTCTTTTCTCTTTTTTTTTAGATTTTATTTATTTATTTGACAGAGAGAGAGATCACAAGTAGGCAGAGAGGCAGGCAGAGGGAGAAGGGGAAGCAGGCTCCCCGCTGAGCAGAGAGCCCGATGCAGGGCTTGATCCCAGGACCCCGAGATCATGACCTGAGCCAAAGGCAGAAGCTTTAACCCACTGAGTCACCCAGGCACCCCTACCTTGATTTCTAACTATGACGAAGATTGATGCCCGGCCCCCATGTTGGGGGCAACTGTAGTTTACAGATGACAGTAAAAGGAAATGAATAAGTAATGTCAAAAGGACTTCAGCAAAACTGTCCATGGATGGTTTTTTGTTTTGTTTTGATTATCAAAAACTTGTACTCCCACTTCATATGAAGATGAAAAAAATAAATGCATAAGTAAACCATATGCTTCTAGAATATAGTTAAAATTTCTATGTCTGGCTCTTTGCATACTCAGAAAACAGACACAGTAACATGTGGTGTGGTGACTTTGTGGAACATTCTAAATAAATGAGCTTTCTAGCTAACTAATGTTTAAATCTCTAACTCACTGACTACTGTTGCTCCAATTTTGCTACAATTCAGTGATCCTCCTAAATGCTCTTGAGTTCTATTGTGGCTGTCTGCTGTGCAAACAAGTGATGCAGCCGCTCATTTTGTTAAAACAGTGATGCATTTAGTATTCCTTCTCAAGGAATTGTTTAAAAACAAATAAATACTATTACCTTACTTCTGATTTTAATGCACTGTCCACACAAATTAGAGCCATCTCAAGGATGTCCAAAAATCCAGATGAGGGTTGCTTGGGTGGCTCAGTTGGCTAAGCGTCTACATCTGGCTTACATCATGATCTCAGGGTCCTGGGATCAAGCCCGCATCAGGCTTTCTGCTCAGTGGCAAGTCTGTTGCTTCCTCTTTCTCTGTGGTCCCTGTCCCTCTGTGATCCCTCTCCCTTTGTGATCACTTCTGCTCACTCTCAAGCAAATAAATAAAATCTTAAAAAAAAAAAAAATCCAGGTGAACTGGACAACCCCAGGCTCCTGCTGGCTAAGAGCCATTGCTCAGGAAGGGTTTTGTTTTGTTTTGTTTTACTTATTTCTAGATCAGTGGTTTAATTTCAGATTAAAGAATCTAGCAGTATGTTCATGGACTAGGACAGGTGTTAAAAATACAAGAAAGCTCTTTTTGTTTGAAGAAATACTTTTGAACACTCTGACTTCCTCTAATTCTCTTTCCAAACAGAGCCAAAATATCCGTCTCAAGTCACCCACCACCCTGCACCTTCCCCCAAAAGCTAACTAATTTAATTAACTGTTAGAATTCTATCGCTTTTGTTTCAATGCTAACTAAGCAAAATTCCTTCCATTAGAGTGGGGCAGAAAAGGAATTCAGGCAGAATTCAGATTCGTTTTTAGTTGAAGTTCATAAAATCTAGATGGATACTATGCTAAAAGTGTACCCATGGTTTACGGTTTTGCTGGAAAGCACTTCCTGAAGAATTGTCGTTTTTGAAACTGTATTTTGCAAAGCATGTTCTTGATTTAATACTGCTGGAAATACAGAAACAATGTGTCACCAGAGATTTTTATCATTAGCATATTGGCAGATTACTAAAATACTGCTACTGGCTGAGAGGGCTCTGGAAGTTCATGTTGGCTTCAGATAAATCTGAATAAAACATTTCTATTCTGTGCTCAGAGAAAGTAGTTAAAACAGTGCCAGTTCTGCATCATCATGATTCAGAAACTCTAAGATTTAAGTTTAGAATATGAAAACTAAGGAGAATTTTTAAAACCAAAATAACTTGAAATAATGAGGTCCTTAATATTAAGGTCTGATATTCTTGTCACATTTGTTTTCTACTTATTAATATGCCATAACTGCAAACAGTTTCTCCAACTTAAGTTTTCAACAAACGTTTTCTTAATTTTTGTAATATTATTGCACAGACTGATTCGACCTATCAATTGCTGAATGAACTTCAAATTTCTCTAAAAGATTAAGTCTTAATAATTTCAAAAAGGAAAAAGGAAATGGTCTAAATTTTATATATATATCTCCTTTCTTCAGTTGATGGACACTTAGAATGGACTACTACTCAGCCATAAAAAGAATGAAATATTGCCATTGGTAATGATGTAGATGGCGCTAGAGAGTACTAAGATAAATGAAATAAGTCAGTCAGAGAAAGACAAATACCATATGATTTCCCTCATACATGGAATTTAAGAAACAAAACAAAACCACAGGGAAAAAAGAGAGAGAGAGAGGCAAATCAAGAAACAGACACTTAACTATATAGAACAAACTTATGGTTACCAGAAGGGAGGTGGGAGGGAGACTGGGTGAAATAGGTGATGGGAATTAAGGAGGGCATTTGTTGTGATGAGCACTGAGTGTTCTATGGAGGTGTTGAATCACTACATTATACACCTGAAACTAATATTTCACTGTATGCTAACTGGAATTTAAATCAAATAAAAAAAATAAATGCAATTTCTAAAAAATCATTCCAAGGGGCATGGGGATACAGGTAGAGATAGAAAGACAAATACAACTGGCCATTACTATATAATATGCTTGTGGGTAAGGGACGTCCAGGGTACTATGGGGACATACAAGAGGGGTGATCCTGGTGGGACTTGGCTGGGCTTGGGGACTTCTGGCGGGAGCCATCACTAATCTGATTTCTTATCCATTATTCCACTCTAGAAGTCATTGAAAAAAAAGAAGAAACAAAAAGAAAAAAGCTGAATACTGCTTAACTAGTTCTCAGAACAAAATAGCATCCATAAGCTTTAAAAACTAATTTTGAAATTCTGACAATTTATATAACCAACCACTTTTAAAATCAATTACTTTAAAGTTTGGCCTTTCCTTTACTTTGAAAATTTCCTTTTTTGGAAGAAGATCCTGAATTTTGTATACATAATAACTACTGAAGTCCCGCCCCTAATAAATATTAAGGAATTCTTAATATAACCATATTAACCTGCAAATTCTTATTCAGAAATTCCTGGAACCATCTATTTTGATTTTTAGTTTCTAATTGGAATGGCTTAAGTTACTCTACAATTTAAAGTTCACAATATCTCATAATCTGCTAAAAACTCTACTTGGTAATGGCTGATCAATGAGAGTTCCCTAAACAAGTAAATTATTTAAATAATGTGTTTAGAGTGGGCTCCACAAGGAATATGATTTATAAAAACAAAAAGTTTTTATACAAGTTCTATTGGCCTCTGTGTTTCCTGTCACCCCCTTGTCCTCTATGAAGTATAGAATGTTAGAAGACCAGTCAATTAAGCAGAGATTTAAAAAATATGTAGACCTATATGTACTACTCAGAGTTTCTCAAACTTCTTTTTAAAAACACTCATTTTTAATATTTTCATTAGCCCCAATTAGAAACCATTATCATGGCCTTCTTGCCTCTAAAAACCTCTATAAGGGTTCTTTCTTACAATGTGGCAATGGTCCACCTGGGGTAGTAAAAGAAGAAGAATGTAACAAAAAGATAAATAAACTCCCTTCATCCCCACACCCCTGCTGCTGCTTTCCAAAGAGCTGTTTCATCTGACCTTCAGAGCCTTTAGCACCAACATGCAGAGAGAGAAATATCACATGTGGGGCTGGGAATTCCAGCTCCGTCCTGGAAATCAGAGGGTTACGTCCTAGTCCTAATCCTGACTTCATGGGATCATGCCTGCAAGAGGAAGCAACAATTTGAAACCCAGCTGTGCAGAGATTTGAAAAGAATGATTCTGGTCAAAGATAGTTTAACGTTTGTAACTTTATAAAGCATGCTTGGAAATGCCTATGATTCTCCACATGCTCCAAAATAACAGAGGATTATGAAATACAGAGTGAGCTGTACTTTAATTCTTGCGAACTATTTAGTTACACTTGTATCTAATGTGCCTCCTGCCATCTCTCCAGCGGCTCCCAACACCTGAGCCTGGGCTTCACAAGCACCCCATCTGCCATGGGGGTCAGCCTGCATTCTTCCTAGCCTTCTATTTTGCCATTCTCCACGTGAACGCTCTGGTCCAGTTTGCCCACCGAACTGCTCGTCTGTCTTCTCAACCACACACAGGTGACAAGTTCTATTGGCCTCTGTGTTTCCTGTCACCCCCTTGTCCTCTATGAAGGGTTCTCATTGTCTCACTGTAGAGACAGCAGGAAGGGTCTTTCTTGCCTTCTCTGTCAGCTCCTGAGCTTCCTTTTGACTCAAAGAAGTAAACACACACAGCACACACTTAAAGAGATGAAAGCCAAGAAGCTGATGTGTCTACTAAAGGGCTGGCAGTGGGGGTGGGGGGAGGCAGGAGAACACTGTGGCCTAGAGCAGGTCCCCTGGCGGGAGAAGTGGGGGAAGGGCTGATGTGGAGGAAGAGCTGGATGTCCTTCAAGAGATACAAGGGCAAAAAAAAAAAAAAGAGAGAGATACAAGGGCAAGTTGAAATTCCGTTTAGGTATACTGTTGGCAGCTGGTCAGTGTTTCTTTGAATATGACCTCGCTCCACGGGACTGCGTCCTGTGACATTTAGGAGTGATATTAACTTTCACTTATACTAGGCTCCCCAGTGAAGGTAAAACTGCTTGTTTGGTGTAAAAAAAGATTGCACACACTTACATACCATCACTTCTTAATAGGATTTATTTGGCTTAACATGAATGACTGGCAATCAACTTCTAGGAACCAACCAGATAGAACAAGCCAAGTGAGGACTTCAGACAGACATCAGGAAAAAGAAAGAGGTAGTTGTATCAAAGACGTGAAATGAAGGACACCTACTACGATCGCTGCAGAGTGTTGGTAAAGACAAATGCATCTGAATTAATCTGCAAAGATTTTAAAGATTTTATCGATTTATTCGAGAGAGAGCACGAGCAGTGGGGGAGGAGAGGTTCAGAGGGAGAGGGAGAAGCGGACTCCCCACTGAGCAAGGAGCCCAATGTGGGGCCCCTTCCCAGGACCCCTGGATCATGACCTGAGCCAAAGGCAGTCGCTTAACCAATGGAGCCACCTAGGCCCCCCAAAGCTTTTTTTTTTTAAATTGAGATATAACTGACCTATCACATTAAAGATATTTTTAAAAGAATTAAATTGTTTAGTAATCTCCAGTGACATTTAATCTTAAAAGCTTTTTAATTGCTCTTAATTATAAAGGATGGTAAATGTATTTTAGAAATCTTAACATCCCATTTGAAACTCAAGTGGATACTTCTCATAGAGAACTTTGGAGGAAATCACTTCCTGCCTCACCTTCAGTGCAGAGCCCCTTTCATTCCTGATGGAGGGAATGAAAATGATGGAGGGAGGCACAGAAAGGCCTTGTTCTCCCAGAATCCTGTTCTCTCCTCTGTAGCTCCCCTGCTATGAGATCTCTTCCATGGAGCCCTCTGTAACCCCTGCCTACCGGTCTCATTCTGCCCCAAGAATAACCATAGCAAAGTGTTCTCCCTCAGATAATTCCAAATGGCTACCATTCCAAGATTTCTCTCCTCTCAGGTAAATATGTGAATTCAAAGTACAACTACTGCACTTTGAAAAACACAAACTTATGAATATTTAAACTCGTGTTTTTCAAAGTGTAGTAGTTGTACTTTTGCAAATGACACTACAAAGGTCTGATATCTAAGATCTATAAAGAACTCCTCAAACTCAACACTCAAAAAAAAAACAGATAATCACGTCAAAAAATGGGCAGAAGGCATGAAAAGACACTTCTCCAAAGAAGACATACAAATGGCTAACAGACACATGAAAAAATGTTCATCATTAGCCATCAGGGAGATTCAAATCAAAACCACACTGAAATACCACCTTACACCAGTTAGAATGGTCAAAATCAATAAGACGGTAAACAACAAATGTCAGAGAGGATGTGGAGAAAGGAGAACCCTCCTACACTGCTGGGGGGAATGCAAGTTGGTGCAGCACTTTGGAAAACAGTGTGGAAATTCCTTAAAAAATTAAAAATTGAGCTACCCTATAACCTCGCAATTGCACTATTGGGTATTTACCCCAAAGATACAGATGTAGTTCAAAGAAGGGCACATGTACCCCAATATTCATAGCAGCAAGGGCCACAATTGCCAAACTGTGGAAAGAGCCAAGA
Source organism: Procyon lotor (assembly GCA_028646535.1). Lineage (NCBI taxonomy): Eukaryota > Metazoa > Chordata > Mammalia > Carnivora > Procyonidae > Procyon > Procyon lotor. The sequence goes on from CM053604.1 coordinate 151,538,499, forward strand.
TGCCCTTCACCAGACGAATGGATAAAGAAGATATGATCCATATATACAATGGAATATTATGCTTCCATCAGAAAGGATGAATATCCAATTTTTATATCAACATGGACGCGACTGGAAGAGATTATGCTGAGAGAAATAAGTCAAGTGGAGAGAGTCAATTATCATATGGTTTCACTTATGTGTGGAGCATAAGGAAAAACATGGAGGACATTGGAAGAAGGAAAGGAAGGGTGAATTGGGAGAAATTGGAGAGGGAGTTGAAACGTGAGAGACAATGGACTCTGAGAAACAAACCGAGGGTTTTGGGGATAGGGGATAGGTAAGGATAGGGTACCCTGGTCGTGGGTATTGAGAAGGGCACGTATTGCATGGAGCACTGGGTGTGGTGCATGAACAATGAATCTTGGAACATTGAAAAAATAAAAGTAAATTAAAATTTAAAAAACCCTGCAGGCAAATATACACATAAAAAAAAAAAAAAAGGAAAAACTTAAAAAATGACACTCTGAACAAGACCGAGGCATTCCAGATATGGTCAAACAAGTAGAATCTCATTTGCTTATTACCTTATTCCATCCTATAAATTTTTATTAATTTCTTCTGTTTTGTTTTGTTTCTTATAGCCTCCCCAAGCCACTTCAACACTGCATCCAAAGCTCAGCTGGATCGTGCTGCTGGCTATCTCCAAGCTCATCTTCTGCCTTTCCTTTATACCCTTGAGCTACATTGTTTCCTTTTAACTTTCTCAGAATTCCAGGCCTCTTCCTGCCTCTAGGCTTTTGGTGCAGGTGTTTCTTCTTCCTAGAAGGTGACTCCTCCTCTTTGTCTGGACAGCCCCCAATCATCCTTGCTGTTCTTCCCCAAACTAACGGGGGTCACCCTATTACTTGTTCTCATGGCACTATATTTTTATGGCACTTTTTCTTTACCATAATTATTGTCAACCACTTGGAGGAGTAGCTTTTAATCCTTGTTATGGGTTGAAAAGTGCTCCCCCAAAAGATATGCTGAAGTCCTAAACCCTGGTACTTTATTTGGTCACCTGATTTGGAAACAGGGTCTTTGTAGTTGTCATCAAATGAAGATGAGGTCACTAGGGTAAGCTCTAATCCAGTATGATTGGTGTGCTTCTAAGAAGAGGACAATGCCATGAAAATGACACACATGGGGGGAATGCCACAGTGATGACAGAGGCAGACATTACAGTGATGCAAGCTGAGGAATACCAAGGGTTCATGGCCACCACTGGAAGGTAGAGCACTAAGGAGGGAATCACCCTTATAGGTTTCAGAAGGAGTACGACACAGCTGCCTCCTTGGTTTTGGATTTCTAGTTTCCAAGAACTCTTGAGACAATAAATTTCTGTTACTTTAAGTTGCCTAAGTATGCAGAACTTTTTTACGGCAACCCTGGGAAACTAATATGCTCCTTTAGACCGGAAGCTTGAACGAAAGGTCTCTATTTTGTTCCCTTGCTATATTCCCTTGTACTTAGTGATACAGATAGGAACACACACAATAAACCTTTGTTCGGTGAATGAATGAACCACTTTGGGTTTGTAGTCAACTAAAACCCTAGGTTTTTCTTCTCAAAGACATCAATACAGATGAGTAATTTAGAGTTCATTCTATTGTGCTGATAATTTTAAAACCCACATTCAGAATTCTAAGTTTTATATTATTTGGGATTATGTTGTATTACAAATCCATCAATCAATATACTAAGTACCTTACCTATTTCATATCTTCAAATTTAATAAGCATGTCTTCTATCTCAATCCAATGATAAATGATTAAAACTGTTAAACCTGACAGGGCCAAGGGCAGAGTACCATGGCATGCCACCAAGAACATCCAATCTGGTATCGACCCATTAATCAACACTCCGAGTATATCACGCAACCAACCAGAAATCCACATTTCTCTCCAGCTCATCCAAAGGTTATAGAAATGCTTTCTGAAATCCTAATACATTATGTTTAATCTTCCCAAATCCACCAGCCTAATAACCATGTACAAACAGAGCATGGAGTTTATAAGGCATAACTTGTCCTTGGTGAACTCATGCCTTCTGGAAATCAGTCATTTTCCACCTACAAACCACAAACTGCTATGAGTTTGCTGGCAAACTGTGTCCAGCACCCACATCTGTGGTTTCCAGGATCTACACTGGCCTCCATTTTGAAAGTAAGGGTAATAGCCTCTTTCCTGTACTTCAGGGCACTTCCAAGATTACGGATGGTCACTCCACACTCATACCTACCAACTATTTTAATATCACAAGGTATAATTTATTCAGGCCTAAAACTGTGAACTAGCTGAAAGCAGCTAGGCTCTATCTCACCAATTTGGTTTATAGGCTCCCTTTCAGTTATTTGTTCTATCCTTCTATTTAGATAACCATCTTTCTGATAAAGAGAAAAGCAAAATAGGGATAGCTGGTCATTTAAGGAATGTTCTAAGGTACAAGCAAATGATTTCCTCACCATCAAAAGACAAACATTTTATGAATATTACTAAAAAGTGTAGTTTGTACAAATTCTTTGGACCTTCTAAACTCTCACTACTCACCCTCTCTATTTGGTTTATCTTATGCCAACAAAGACCAAGGTTTGTTTAAGAATCTTTCACTGGAAGGTTTCAACAAATCCTGCTTGCGGGAATGTCCTTGTTTGCAAGCAACAAAACGAAGTTTCATCATCTATGGCTCTAACACCATCACGTTGTTTAATGTACTCTGAGCGTGAGCTCACAGGCACCCAATCATCACCAGCAAAGCATACAGAATCCTGCCGCGATAATTTGAAGGTAAACAGCTCATTGTCAAATTAAAACCCGGGCAAACAAATCCTTCCAGATTATCACTTATGCCTTCCTTAAGACTTGCCAGTCCTACAGTTCATGCATCCAAACCCTTATCCATATAAAGCCCTTTTTCTAGGACATTTTTCTGTTGAGTGTAAAGATGATTTATTGAGGAATAAGAAACAAACGCAACAAATACTAGTAATTATAACTATGATTTTTGACTACATTCTTGTTTCACATTCTAGAGCTTACTTTTTCCCCTTAAGATTTCTAAACACTTCTTTTTCTTCAAATAGAGAAATACTCATACCCAAAGTATCCTTTCTAATGGGGCATACAAAGAACCTAGCACATCTAAGATACTCAGTGAAGATATTTCTCAATTTAAAAAGTCAAGGCAATCTCCCTGGTGGGCTGAAAGGCTAGCTTTAAATATAGCAAAAATACAAGGGAAATATGTGGAAAATGGCTCCATGTTAGATTACAACTTCATCTAGACGCAGGAATAGAGAGTCTAGCTCTGAATCGTTCTTGACTTTTGCCCCAATCAATAATTTTTGGTAATTTCTTCACCTCCAATAGTTAAAGTGCTATCACTACACAGCAAGTAAGTTAAGAGAAACTGATCATCTATGCCAAGAACTTATACCTAAGAGCATATTGTGGCTGTGTATTTTTCCCTACTACAAAGAGCATAGAAAAAAAATATGTGAAAGTTACAACTATGTGCATAAATGCATACACATTTCAGCCAATTATTTTACTTATTCTGGAGGTTGAGAATGAAGGGGGAAGGGATGGGCAAATTGCTTTTGTTCATCCCTTTGCAATGGCAATAACAACAAAGCAATCATTATTGCTATCCTTCCAGGCATCCAACAGATATTTAAGAGGGCCCTCATGCAAAGTTAAACACCTCTAGAAAATTCGAAGAGAATCGGGTATAGTTATATTACCATTCACATTCATTTGATCCTATAGTTAAGTGATAAAAGCAGATTCCTAAAAGCAACCCGGTGTAGGAAAAACTTTAGAGGGCTTTAGAGACAGGCACATGGGTGTTTACATCTTAGCTCTTATCTTCTCACTGGTAAACATGAAGATATGATTCTCATAGGGTAGTTCTGAGGGTCAAATGATATAAGACATGTGAAGTGTCTACTACAGAGCAGGTACTCAATGGAAGGTAGTAGCTGTTGTTAATTTATTTATTATAATATAAACCAAAGGCACATGCTTGATATTCACATATTGTAATGCCCAATATAACCCATTTATAAAAGCCACTCTTTTTTATTTTAGAAGATTTATAGAGAGATAGAAATTGAGATTTAGAATGAAATATACTGCTAGTCTAGTACTCTAAATTTTCAAGGAGAAACCAAAGGCCAAGGATAGAGAGCTAAGAGGAGTGGCTCAGAATGCAGGTCTCCCCACGCCACCCAAGCTGTGTTGAAATGCAAAACATGAGAAAAAAATGTAGAACACATATAAAAACACAAATTAAAATGACAGAGATATGTCTAAAAATCAAGAGTTATACTAAATATGACTGACACATTTTCCAGTTAAAAGTCAAAATAGAGACTGAATTTTTTAAAAATTACAATTCTATGTGTTACTACAGAGAAACATCAAATCAAAAGAACCTGGAAATGCTGGAAGTACAGAAAAAACCACCAGTCAAATGTCAGTAATAAATGAAAGGAAACAGAAAAAACAAGTAAGTAAATACTAATAAAAAACAAAGCTGAGGTAGTTATATTAACATAAGGTACAATAGGCATTAAAGACAAAAACCTTATTAAGGCCATTACATAATGTGAATAGATTAAACTTGTTGGGAAATTATTCTAGATTTGCATGCACTAATCAAATAACCTCAAAATACATGAAGCAAAAATGGAGAGAACCATAGAAAGAAACTGACAAATGCATGTCCACAGTGGGAGATTTCAACTTCCCTCCCTCAATTGTAGATGTTAAAGAAAAAAATTATCAATGCTGCAGTTGATTTGAAGATGACAATTGATTGGACTTAGTTCACTTATGATCAGTAATTAGAGTATGCTATATGTCAGTCACTATTCTAGCTAGTGGAGATGGAGCAGTGAACAAAACTCAGTCCTTACACTCACAGAAATAACATCCTAGATGAGGAGACGATAAACACTATGGAAGTAAAGTCTGAGCCCAGACATGCACAGAATCTTGCAATTAAAGAATCCATATTCTAATCTAATCTAGCATTTAGAGAATCCATACTCTCTGCAAGTCCATGGGAAACATACACAAAAACTGATAGAACTTTAGACCATTTAAAGAAAATCTCAACAAATTTCAAAGGAAACCAAATCATACAAATCTGACCACAATGCAGACAGGTCAGTTAGATCAATCGTCAATCTATTTCAAAACTCAAAGTTTTGGACATTTATGAATATACTGAAGAAATTCAGATTAACTTGATAGCTTTCACAGAGCTGCAGGTTTAGAAAAACCTTCCAAGTTTTAAATGTCCTACTTGTATGAAAAGAACTACACATACATACACATACAAGTGTTCTTGTACACATAGAAGAACACTTGTATGAAAAGAACTACACATAACCCTACTTGAGTAGGGTTGGGCTGAATTTTTTAATATGTTTATCCCAGAACTTATCAGTTCCTTCCAGTGTTTTTTTTTTTTTTAAACACTGTTTACCATTTAAAAAGTTATCCTATGTTGAAAATTTAAACCTCTTTTGCGTATCTTCATTTTAACCTCATTTACCACATTCTCTGTATTCAGGTCCAACCATCAGTGACAGAAAACCCTAGATAACATTGGTTTACACCAGGGCCTTATTTTGCTGACGGAGAGAGTCTAGAAGCCATTTGCCCAACCTCCACTGGATCAAGGGCACACCAACATGGCTTCTAGCTTGCTCTCCTGCCATCCTCACAACCCAGCATTCACTTCATAGTCTAAAGATCTTCAAATTTCAGTCCCATATCTGCCTTCTAATCAATGAGAAGTAGGAAGCAGGAAGGTCTCTCAGTTAGTTTGGCTATTAAAACAAAAGTACCATGGACAGGATGGCTTAAACAACAAACATTTATTTCCCACATCTGGAGACTGGGAAATCCAAGATCAAGGCACCAGCAGATTCAGTGTCTGGTGAGAGCCCACTTCCTGGTTCATAAATGGCCTTCCTCTTGCTTCATGTGTCTTGTCATAGTGTCTTCATGTGGCGCCAGGGACAACAGAGTTCTCAGGGGTCTCTTTTATAAGGACACTAATCTCATTTATGAGGGACTCACCCTCATGACCTAATCACCTCCCAAAGACCCGACTTCACAGTACCATCACACTGGGGGTTAGGTTTTCAAAATAGGAACTGAAGGGGACACATTCAATCTATAACAGAAGGGATGAGGGGAAGACCATCCCCCTCTTTTTTTAATGTAGTCTCCACACCCAGTGTGGAGCCCAACATGAGCTCAGACCCATGACCCTGGAATCAAGACCTGAGCCAAAATCAAGTCAGACGCTTCACTGATTGAGCCACTCAGGAGCCCCTACTCCCCCTTCTTTTAAAAGATACTGGTGCCTGGGTGGTTCAGACGTTAAGCATCTGCCTTTGGCTCAGGTCATGATCCCAGGGTCCTGGGATCGAGCCCCGCATGGGGCTCCCTGCTCGGCAGGAAGCCTGCTTCTCCCGCTACCATTCCCTCTGCTTGTGTTCCCTTTCTCGCTGTGTTTCTCTCTGTCAAATAAATAAAAATCTTTAAAAAAAAAAACAATTAAAAAATAAAAATTAAAAAAATAAAAGATACTTCTC
>CM053604.1:151545232-151567523 GCA_028646535.1 Procyon lotor
TGGGGTGTTCATGTATCTATGCCCAGGTGAAAACTGGGAAGATGTGGAAAAAAACAGTACTTTCTATTGGGTCCTCTGAGAAAATGTGATAAAATATAGTTAAGAATCCTGTCCAATCTCTCTTCTCAGCTGTTTATCAGGTGATACAAATGAGTGTGCGGCACCCTTAGGTCCCTATACGCATATTCAGCCTTGCTTTGCTGAGGCCAGTAGGGTTTTCAGTCATTTCTTGTCTTCTTGCCAGAAAGAGGTTATGTTGCTGAAGATACCTGTCTTCAGTCTGATATTTTGTAGCTTCCGTTAAAAGAACTTCAGTTAAAAGAAATTCCAAATACAATTTTCTGGGCACAGCTCACTGGGTCCTATCTCCCTAAGGAAGGGGTTTGACAGAAAACTCTAAAGTGGGAAATGAAAGCATTAAGAAACTTGCCTTCACATTTGCCTTTGATTTCTTCCTTTTACAACCCAGGGCAGGCTAACAATGTATCATTCTGGGCATCAACAAAAGAAAGGAGTCGGGCTTTCTTCAAGGCTTTGCTTTGGGTTTTCCCCTTTAGCCAAGCATATCCCAGTGTTCATGCTAATGAGGGCCTTGCAGCAAGAAGCCAAAAAGAGGCCACAGCCCAGCACTGCTTCTTTCTGGGAAGAGCCCATCTCTGGGGCTCCTGGCATCACCTCTGGGCTGGGTCCTGCCATGGCCGCCCTCACAGCAAGGTCTGGCCCGACTCAATAGATAGATGGCAATCCTCTACGGGTAAGACAGCCGAACTCTCCCACAGTGATTCCTTAGCCAAGAAGTTCACACACACTAACGGGACAGAAACAGTGTGCCTAGAATTAACTATACCCTGCCAACTGAACCTGATGTAAATTCTTCCAGTCCTACACTGTCCCCTTCCCACCAATCACAAAGAACAAACACAGGCCATTTACAGGCGCTTGTGTGCGTATGCGTGTGTGTGTGTGTGTATGCGAGCACGTGCACGCACGCACATATAGAAAAAACACAGGTAGAAGTGTGCCAAACATTGCTAAATTCTATGCGGCTTCCCTTCCATTTTTCTGAAATATAAACATGTCTTTTGACCTCCCGCTATCAAAATATACAGTATCATATTTTAAATATATTTTTCCTCAAAGGCAAGTACCCTAAAAAGGCTCAAGAACAACAAAAAAGACTTATAGGAAACAAAGATGTAGTTACTTTACATATATATTAGCCTAAATAATAACAGCAGTAAATCAGTGACAATTGATATTGTTAAGGTACTATGCTTTCTTTCAAAGTCAAATCATATCTAAGCCTGAAGTAGGTTCACAAAGGTCATTTCAGAACACATGTTTTAGCTTGAGATTAAAATTTTAAGTGACTTTAAAGCAGGTAACAGAATGAACTTGCTTTTTAAGATACTTAAAAACTTTTTTTATATACTAGCTCTGTAGCTACAAATCAATCCTGGAATATAAAGTAAACATGATACTCTATTGAAAAAGATCTCTTTCTTTGAAAACTTGGAAATCTTTAAATATGAAAATACTAACACTACTGCTCATGGGCCTTCCCACTTACACTCAAATACCTAGATTTAAAATGTCAGTGAGCATGGTTCTCATTCCTGCAGCCTCACCACAGGCGCTCAGTTACCCGTGGCTGCAATTCAGACACCTCACTGCGCATCAAAGCACAAACATTTTTTCTCCCCATCAAAGCCCAAACTGCGAAGAACCCAATCTGTATTTCTATGAGCCTTATCTTCTTTATGATTAAATCAGTGAATACAAGTGCTTTAAAAAGTGCCGCGCACATAGTATGCACTCAATAATGTGAGCTATTACTAGCACTCCTCTTCTTTCCTTCTTTCTTTCCCCTGCCCCCTTCCCCTTCCATCCCATCTTACTTCAGTCAAGGCGAACTATGTGCTATTTTGCCAATAGGTCCTATACTTTTCAGAGTCCTTGCTTATGCTGTTTCCCTGCCAAGAAAAAGAATGTCTTCTTAACCTCATCTCTGCTACTGGATATCCTTTCCAGATATCCTCCTCTTTCTAAGTCTTTTTTCAAGTCCTACCTTCTTCATGAAATTTTGTCTTAATCCCCACAAGTGGAAGTGATCTCTCTTTGAAGAGTCCCTAATATCCTATTGATCTCTCTGGATATGGCATTTATCACCTGTGCCCTAGACTAGAGCACTGTATGTATTTGGCTTATCACACTGTCCTCAGCACATACACATTTGATAAACCTGCTGGGCAGAAACTATGTTCTATGTATCTTCATATAACCCCTTTGAAACGTACCACATATCCCCTGAACTAAAAAATATACTAAAATATTTTAACTGTTCAATATTTTTTTAAATTTTAGCAATTTCTGTGTTGAAGAAGTACTGACATCTTTTAATTGAAGAATTAAAGATTATATATATATAATTTAGTATAGCCAAAAATACATTTTCCATGTATCTCTAACCTTGATAGGACTCTGCTTTGAAATATTTGATGAAATGTATGCCATAGTAAGGAATTGTCTACCTTTGGTGATTCTTCCCTAAAACACATTTGCTATTTGTTACAGATAACTTGTTTGAAGATTTAAAAGTCATTTGTCACTTTTCAAAGTTTCAAAATGGTCTCGGTTCTAAAATCAACACCGAAAAGTATTCAAAACTAAATATAGATTGAAGATATGTGTTTCAGGATGGTAATCCCTAATAATTCCTTCTTATAGAAAACTCTTATTTTCCCCAATTCATTGTTGAGTAATAAGATGTTTCATTCTATGAAATGTGCTACTGGTAGGCAGCCATGGTAGACTGGATCCATTACCATGGCTCACAGAAGAAGCAGCAGAGTACTCTTCTTGGGTCAATCTGAAAGGCTTTATGGAGAAGTCAAATATTTTAAGCAATCAGAAGGAATCAGGTTAGCAAGCTGAATCTGAACATCTCTTTTAAGAACCTGGCCACTCTTACTCAGAAGACCTGGAGAAACTCTCATCTTCGGTATGTAAGTGACCTTAAAGTGAATGAGGGGGGACAAGATGCAGTAGCGGGGAGGGGGAGAGAAAGAGTCTGGGGGTTTGAGGCAAAGCTGGGGGAGGTACAAAGGCAACATGCACTTATATATAAGGTAAGGTCAGAGGCAAAAGAAGAGCCCAATAACTCCATCCACAGTGGAGGTTGACCTGGGAGCACAGAGCTGGAAGGAAGAGGATTCAGAGCAAGCAACTGGCAATTAACATGGGAAAAGAAAAGGGCAGTAACAATATTGATACTGCTTAAAGAGAACTCAATCATCAATTTAAAATTTAAGAAGTGTCTTGGGGCACCTGGGTGGCTCAGTTGGTTAAGCATCTGACTCTTGGTCTCAGCTCCCGTCAGATCTCAGGGTCATGAGATTGAGTCCCACGTTGGGCTCTGTGCTGAGTGTGGAGCCTGCTTAAGGTTCTTGCTCTCCCTCCGCCCCTCCCCCTGCCCCATTTGTGCACTCTCTCTCTAAAAACAAGCAAAAACAACAAAAAATAAAATTTAAGAAGGGTTCCTGGAATGAGACACATTCATAAAGTGTATGCAAATAGATCACCTCTATGACTTTCACTTTTGCTGCTAGTACTGATGCTAACATTTATCAAGGGCATTCTAGGTTTCAGGAGCTGGGCTAAGTGCGTTACATATATTAGCCCAACCAAATTGCCCAACACCCCTATGAGAAAGGTACTATCATTATCTTTACTTTATAGATGAGAAAACCAAAGCACAGAGAGGTAAATACTAGCAGGTACCTATCAAAGTCAGGACACAAAATCAGGTCTGCCTGACTCTCTATAACAAAATATAAATATGAACATTAGCATTTTAGAAGCAATGTCATAAAGTCTCACAATTTAACACAACAACAACAACAAAATGAACTACTAATTCTCCTTTTCTTCTTCTTTTTTGCTAAGGTTTCTCTCTCACTGCAGCCCTTGAAGTTTTTGGCTGGTTTGCACCATCTAACGAGACAAGCACAAAGTTTACATTTCTGTCAGAACCTCCAGTTTCCCAGGATGAGGGCGGGATTGAGGAAACAGTGGTCTGGGGAGCGAAGCACTAACCAGCACATCCCAGAGAGTGAAGCAGAGGCAGTTCTCTGCCAATAAATAGTCCAGTTATGAAGTACACATTCTAAACTGAGCTGAAACACTATCCAGAGTGTGTCTTAAGGAAAGAAACTTGTCCCCACAGCCTGGGTAAAAGCCAATGTTAGCTAATGGTTACATCACTAGTCTCAATATAGCATGCTGAGGAGGAACTCAGAATTGATGGAGTTACAAGATACCCTCCCTTTAGTTTTAGAGGTTGTGTAGCAACCAAAAAGGAAGGGAAGGGAATAAATATTTGAGACTACCTACTAGGGAGAAAAAAAAAAAAAAACGGTTCAAAGGGGGTTCCATTTTACCACAGGCTTTGAGATATGAAAATAAAAAAGGGATAGTTGGGGTCATGCACAGCTCTCCTATTAGGATCTGGGTGCCTGACATACGTTTCTTTATTAATCTCTCATATCCACCTCAGGGCAAATACTGTCTCATCTTCAGATGGGACAGCTGCTGCTCAGAGATGTTCAGACACTTGCCTAAGATCTCTCAGAGCTAGATTTGAACCTAACCTAAGGTTGTGTAGCTCCAATATCCATACCCGTTCCTCTAAGTCAAAGAAAAGTGCAGAATTCTAACTGTTCCCGGGCTCCTGGCAGCCCATCTGACACCCAGATGATGAAATAAAGACAATTTGAAGGTTGTCATTAAGATGTCACAGAAAATATATGCGGAACACTTTCTGATTTTGAAACCTTATCTCCAATAGAAGGTCACACTTCGAACTCATGAACCACTACCACCTTAAGACTGAAAGTGTAATAATTATTAAAATATCACCAATGGAGGAAAGTTTTAAGAACCAAGAAGAACAAATACGCATCATAACTTATGTCTACATTGAAATTCTTAACATATATTAAAAACTCATTTCTTCTAGCTACAAAAACCTCCAGTGATCTAATATAAGAAGGCTTCCTGCAATAAAAAGCTGGGAACTTTTACTGCTTTTACTAAAACAAACATTTTCTGAAACACCATATTAATTTTATAATTTATCTAGTTCATTCTTTACCCGTGCCTTGGGTTCTCAAATAGCTAATATTCTCCCTCCTCCCCATATTTCTAATTTCAAAACATTTCAAAACAAATGAAGTCTTTTGTTTCTTCAAATCACATTTTTCATGTTTTTATTGTGCTTAGATTTTATTCCAAATGGCCTCTGATAATATCAAGCACCTTTCCCTTCTACTACCAAAAGTTTTTCTGCAGCCTCGTTTTGTGCCTGGGAATTAAGTGATGTAATCAGTAGGAGTCAACATTATTTTTTTAATCCACAGAAGGAATCTGTCTGGAGGCATGAAAAGGGGGAAATAAGCAGAGATGTTAGAGACATATTTGATACACCACTTGACATTTTAGATAGAATTCCACTTAACTCCTTAGTGGCACAGAGCATTTGCTCTAGCTCTCCGGTCTGCTGTTTCAAACTCCTTTTGGGTACCGGTTATAGGGCTGGGGGCCTCAGCCTCGATGTAAACCCTCACGACATGGAAGTTTCACAAGGGCAGAGATTTCATTTGACTGCTTTGTCCCCTGGAGTATTCCAAATACCTAGAGTGCCTGGCACATTGTAGATACTCAAATAATTCCTAACTGGATGATTGCCACCATCTTTTTCTTAAATGTTGACCAAGTACATCCAGTAAAGAATGACCAGGACATGGTGAAGGGTCCGGAAACCATGTCACCACTTGAGCAATGAAAGCAGCAGCAGGTTTTTAGGTACAAAAAACAGGGATAGAGTTGGGGCCCAGAGACAACCCTACTCTTAGCCCAGCCTTATTATAAGCCTAAGAGTTACCAGCCATGTGTCTGGGCCAGTCACTTGAGTCTCCATCTTTCCGTCTTTGAAATACAACTGCTACAAGAATTAAATACATGAGAAAGGTATCTGACAAAAAGCAAAGAACTTATGAAAAATAAATTGAAAAATAAATTGGTATTTATGAAAAATAAGTAAAATAATTAAACTTATGAAAAATAAATAGTTGTACATTTAGCTTCTTTTCACTCTTGGGGGAAGAAAAAGACTTAGAGACGATAACTTTCTTCAGATACATGAATGGCAATGTCTAAGAAGGTAACACCATCCATACTATACTAGGACACAAAACTCCAAATAAAGGACATAATACAAAGAAGACTAAAATACCCAATAAAATGCAGACCTCCCTAATTAAGAGTGTTTCTACCCATAAGAAGCTGGCTACCATTAAAGGTGTCAGATTTCTGTCATTATTTTAAAGAGAGGACAGGTGATTCAGAAGGATTCAGAAATTTGCAGAACCAGGTTTCATTAAAAGGGTATTAGCTAGGGTATCTGCTAAGAGATAAATTAAGATTAAATCAGATTCTCTGATTTAATGATATGATTTCTTTTTTATGGCTGAAATAACCTACACTTTTGATGATTCTCTGCATATGTATAAACCAGCAGTCAGATTATAGGTAGACCGTTTACACCAAAGTCCATATTGCTAAAAAATCTGCCATCCCAATCAACACCCTCGTCTTCATGCTCCTCAAAAACGTCGCATTCATGTAAGTGCACAGTGACTAGAAAACAAAACAAAACAAAAAAACCCACAAGGTACGTGTGCATAATAGTGATGACTTTGGAAAAGTGTCAAGGGGTATTACACCATTACATATCCGCTATTCAGATCAAATAAATATTGATTTGGTAAACATTTCTCAAGTTTAAAGGTTCACCTGATGCAACAAGTCTATTTTCGGGCTAGCAACTGTGATTCCTCTTTCTTTTCCCGTTCCCCTGTAGAGAATATTTAATTCACAACAGCAGGTCCTGCCTTGAATAGCAACTCCACCAATGTCCCTGCAAAAACCAATGTCCTACAAGACCAGAAAAGAAAACCTCTATCATTTCCTTTTTTGGCCCAGACAACGACAATGCTAAACATCAGGAATATTCAGATCCCACACTAACAGATTTTATCTTTCTCATTTCAGTAAAATTTATCAGAGCCTCCATTGCCTTTCTCTTCATTACTGTTATGCTTCCAAGACTTAAGGTAATTGTGATTCATGAATTCTAAAAAGTAGCATCTGCTGGAAGATGAGGCTTTAACTGATCATCTTCACAAGACCACATTTTCGACTGAATGAAAGGATAGTGAAGCTAGCCTAAGAGATGAATAAAGAAACCAAGAAGTAGGGAAAAGACATTCTCCCCAGGCAAGACTGAGTTTTGTTCCCACTCAGAATAACTTTAGGAGGAGGGGCGCCTGGGTGGCTCAGTGGCTTAAAGCCTCTGCCTTTGGCTCAGGTCATGATCTCAGAGTCCTGGGATCAATCCCTGCATCAGGCTCTCTGCTCAGCAGGGAGCCTGCTTCTCCCTCTCTCTCTGCCTGCCTCTCTGCCTACTTGTGATCTCTCTCTGTCAAATAAATAAATAAAATCTTAAAAAAAAAAAAAAAAAAAGAATAACTTTTAAGAGGAGAGGGAAATCTGGAAAATTAAAAGTTTAAGTTATTCCAGGATTAAATGCAAGGAGTCAACTGCCATCAGTTGCTGCTGCGTATTTCCCAGCTTCTTTTCTATGTGCATTTTTAAGAACTGAAAAGATATTTGGAATGCTTTATATACAGTGTGTCCTGGTATATTTAAAGAGAGCTCAAATAAAAATACAGGTTTTTTTCTGGGCTGCATTTTCATGCCACACTGAATCTTTTCACAATGTCAGGGACTCTGTTGGTTTCCTTATCAGCCACTCCTCCCAACTCCCAACCTATGTTTTGGCGCAGGTGGATTTTTAAAAGATTGCTCTCTGGTTCACCACATACCTTACTATTTTGCACTAACCAGTTTCATTCATTTGTGTTACACGCCTGGACCCAGGGAACTGGAACCAAATCATTGGGAGCCTCTGTGAGATCAAGGAAGCTTCATGAATATGAAGAAGGGCTTTTGCTCCCAAGCAATCCTGTAAGAGTGGAGCATATACATCCTTGATTTTTACATGCTATTTGTGGGTTGAGATAAGCTCTGGCCTTTCTTTATCTACCTATGCTATCACACAGATGTATACAAAAGGCAACTGACCCTGAGAATCAATGGACACTTTTTAAATCTTAGAAAAGTTAACCAGGCAATATTTTAAACAACTTTCTGTGTGAACGAAGGTAAAACGCCTGATTTTATTTTTAGTTAGTTAGTTTAGAGACAATTTATAGCTATAAAAACACTTTAACACCTATTTGGGTGGCTAAAAACAAACAAACAAACAGATAATAGTAAGTATTGGCTAGGATTTGGAGAAATTATAATTCTTGGGCACTGTTGGTGGGAATGTAAAATGGTACAGTCACTATGGAAAACAGTATAGCAATTCTTAAAAAAAATTAGAAATAAAATAACCATGCGATCTGGCAATTCCATTTCTGAGTCTATACTCAAAAGAATTGAAAACAGAGACTCAAAAAGATATTTGCACACTCATGTTCAAAGCAACATTATTCACAATAGCCAAAAGGTGGAAGCAATCTAAGAACCCTTTGATGAACGTATGAATAAACAAAATGTGGTCTAATCACAGAATGGAATATTATTCAGCCTTACAACTAGTATATTCTAACACATATTATGACATGGATGGACCCTGCAGGCATTGTGCTAAGTAAGATAAACCAGTCACAAAGAGACAAATACTCTTTGATTCCACTTATATGAAGTATCTACAGTAATCAAATCCATAGAATGATGATTATATGGGATCGAGAGGAGAGGAAAAATAAGTTGTTCAATAGGTATAGAGTTTAGTTTTAAAAAATTAAGAAGTTATAGAGATTGGTTATACAACAATGTGAATGAACACTACTGAAATGTACACTTAAAATGGTGAAGGCAATAAATTTTATGCTATGTGTATTTCAACCCCAAAGAAGCAGATGCAGTACAAAGAAGGGCCATATGTACCCCAATGTTCATAGCAGCAATGGCCACAATTGCCAAACTGTGGAAGGAACCAAGATGCCCTTCAACAGATGAATGGATAAAGAAGATATGGTCCATATATACAATGGAATATTATGCCTCCATCAGAAAGGACGAATATCCAACTTTTGTATCAACATGGATGGGACTGAAGAGATTATGTGGAGTGAAATAAGTCAAGCAGAGAGAGCCAATTTTCTTATGGTCTCACTTATGTGTGGAACATAAGGAAAAACATGGAGGGCATTGTGAGAAGGAAGGGAAGGGGGAATGGGGGGAAATCTGAGGGGGAGATGAACCATGAGAGACTGGACTCTGAGCAACAAACTGAGGGTTTTGGAGGGGAGAGGGTGGGGGATTAGGCGAGCCTGGTGGTGGGTGTTGAGGAGGGCATGTATTGCATGGAGCACTGGGTGTGGTGCATGAACAATTAATCTTGTAACACTGAAAAAATAAAATAAACATATTTGGGAAAAAAATTTTTTTTAGTATATGTGCTGCCGAAGCGAGCACGAAAAAAATTTTTTTTAAGAAAAGAAGACTTTAGGAGTGTTCAGAAAGGCTATATATAGTTTATTCCAGAAAAACTTGGGATTCTATATTTATTATTTGAGAGAGAGAAAAAGAGACAGAGAGAAGGGGGAAGAAAGAGAGAAAGAGAGAGAAGAGCGTGTGAAAGTATGGCTGGGAAGGGGCAGAGGAAGAGGGAGGGAGAAACCCAAGTGGCCTCCTTGCTGAGTGTGGAGCCCAACACCGGCTGATCTCACAACTCTGGGATCATGATCTGAGCCAAAACCAAGAGTCAGATGCTCAAACAACTGAGCCAAACTGGCACCCTGGGTTCTATTTTTTAATGATAGATATTGGAGTGTATGTCCCTAGGGCTTAGAAAAAAGCCATGTCATTTTTCACTCTGTTTGGGATATAGAGAGACCAGTAAGTTTGACCTAGAGTGCAAGGGCGAAGAGCTCAAAGAACATGTCCCTTTTTAAATTTGTGTCTGTGTCTAAGTACACAGAAAAGTTCTGCCCTTGGTGGGCATTCCGTAACTACTGAGTGGCCACATGTTTTAAAAAGGAAAAAAAATGAAATTAAAAAGCTTAAAGTTTTCTTTGGGCCAGAGCCAAAGATGTCATTTGCTTAAAAATGCTAAATAATGCTGTCCAATTGTTGGCTCCCCATGTCCTAGTTTGTCAAGAGGGGGCCCTAGTAGGGGTTCCAACTCTCTCAGTTCTAGCTTTCAGAGTCAAAGTTGTAATCGGGAAATTTTTTCAATGACAGGTTGCTGTTTGGGTTTCGTAAAACCCCCAATTTAGTATTCTGTAGCAGCAAGTTCATATAAAATGGTTGTTACCCTTGAAAAAGCTGATCTAAGCCATGTTCTGCGAGGAGATGTTTTTTAAATGTAATAATTTTTAAAACATATACTGTTTAAGGCTTTTGAGACAGATATTACTTGAATACAAACCTAATTCACTGAATCGTATCCTCTGAATAACAATAACAAATGTAGTAACTGGTAATAACAGGATTTTCAAAAGCAGTAACTATGTTACTCTAATTCAGGTCATAAACTAGCTTCATTTAAGTTATTTGGAAAACCAATAACTAAAAGTGATGACTCACAGATGGACTTCTTGAGAAAACACATTAGCTTTTTTTTTTTTTTTGGACGAACTACAAGGAGCTCTTCTACACAAAGTTAAAGGGATGCTCTAAATGGATGAAGATGCAGATTTTTCTTAAAAAGTTATACAATTACCTTCCCTTATTCACTGTTCATTTTTATGCTCTGAAAAGTTTGCCCATTATCCTAAAGTTGGCATTTGAAGTCAGACTTGAGGCAAAGGGAGTAGAGGAAGAGAATGAGGGAGAGGAAGGAAGGCAGATAGTGACGCTGGTTTCCCCACACACCAGTGTTCTCCCCAAAGTCTCTGCCAAGTGCGCATAACAATTTTCTTCAAGGCTGACCTTATCCAAAGGAGAAAACGCAACCCATGTGCCAAGGACATCAGCACACAGTTAAGGACGACACACAGAGCGTGGTCTACAAAGGAGCTCAGGCTTGACAGCTGAGGCTCTGGTGAGCTCTAGGCTCAGGTTTAACTAGACAGTCGCCCATTCACTTCCGACTACAAGAAGAATGGTAAGGGGGGAGGGGGGAGGGAGGAGGGAGGAGGATGGAAAAGAAAAGAGGACAAGGGGATGAAGAGGAGGAGGGGGAGGACAAGGAGGAATGAAAGGAGATGAGGGGAGGAAGAGGACAGAGGTGAGGACAAGGGGGCCAAGAGGAGGAAGGGGAAGGAGAAGGATGGAGGAAAGAGGATAAGGGGACTAAGACGAGTGGGGGAGAGGAGAAAACCTGCTCCCTTGATTACAAGCCGAATTATCTGAAGCAGCAACTGCGGCCCCTGCCCTCCAGTGCGTTCCAGCTACGTATCAGGGTCTCTAACATCTGAGTGGCACTGTATCTGGATATGGTCAGAAAAGACATCGACAAGTGCTTGGTGGGAAAACCTAGGGAATAATAAACAGCAACGGTCTACTTGCTATTTTTCTTCTAAAGCAGGAAAGGAGCTTAAGGCATCTTCTGACGCTCTAAACCCTTCTTTTCCTAAACACTGAAATAGAGTCAGAAAAAAATCAGCATTTACTGGGAATTTAGAAAGAGAAAGTGTGGATTTTTCCCCCTATAGATAGCCTCAGCATTTTGTTTTTTTAAAACGTGAAAAAAAAATCATCATTTATGTTACCTGTTGGGAAATTTTGACTTTTCTGCAGATGTCTGTACAAATACTATCTCCAGCTCACTCTTCCATAATACGCACACCTATGAGGAATATTAGGCTTGATTCTGCTTGGAATGAAACAGACAGGCGTCTTCTGAGCCTAAAATCTCATGATTTATTAAAACTAGCAATGCTGTATTTGATGCCTTCAAAGGCGTGGAAAATTCAATTCAGAAAATAATTTCAGTCTAGGTTCTATTGAAGTGAACACTGGAGAAAAATTACTTTCTCTACCTTTTTTTTCCTTTTAAGATTTTATTTATCTGACAGAGAGATCACAAGTAGGCAGAGAGGTAGGCAGAGAGAGAGGGGGAAGCAGGCTCCCTGCTGAGCAGAGAGCCTGATGCAGGGCTCATCCCAAGACCCTGACATAATGACCTGAGCCGAAGACAGAGGCTTTAACCCACCGAGCCACCCAGGTGCCCCTATTTTCTCTACCTTAAAACACTATTCTACGTACATCAATTTGTTGGGGGCAAAAAAAAAAAAAGGATTCTTGCATTCTTTTTTCACCTTTTACTTCATGCAATAGAAATGACACTTGGTTCAATAAGACAAGCAGTTTTCTTCTACTTCTTGAAAATGGCCTGAATTGTGATTCATACAAAGTTAGAAGTGAAATTATATGGTTTAACTTTACTGGTTCCCCTGGCCTAGTAAGTAATGCATTAAAATTGTGTGCGACGAAGTCAAGTTTTCAACGGAGCTTTCAATTACCCCTGACACCAGCTGTAGCTGCTGTCTGCCCCCCCCAACTCGCTGAGTCACCCCCATGGCAGCCATATCATCCCGCCTGACTTCCGCCACCAGCACCTCCACCTTTTGACGTCACACAAGAGTTAAGCAACAACTATGAACTGGGCTGGTCGATCAAGAGAAAATCAAACATTAGCAACTGTACTAGCTAATTTCAAAATTGGGGGATTAGAGAAATGATGGGGTCCTTGAGGCCTTAAGGTTTCAATTCCTTAAAAACATTAAGCTACTATTATTCTGATGTCATTCAACGAGATCAAAGTGCCTGCAGTTTTCAAAGTCACTGGAGCAATTTATCAGTTTTGAAAGTAGTTGGGCGTACAACATGCCTAGAGTTGGCATTGTAGTAAAAATAAAAAAAATACTTTAAATACTGCATAACTTTTAAAGTGGCAATGCTAGGTTTGTCCTTCACATTTATTTTGAACTCTACAGCAAAAAAGATAAGAATAATGTAAATACGCTGTTCATTATTCAGAAGGTTCATGCAACCCATTTCAGTGAGATAAAATGCACTATCAACAGAAATTTTATGCAAAGTCTGCTCTTTGTTTGGTTCACTGAACTAAGTGCAAACCATCTGTTACCTATGATAATCAGAAAAAGTAAAAAAAAAAAAAAATCAAACAGCTTTTTTTGCTTTTTCAGACAGCACAATAGCACTCCAAACAGAATGTACTTGCTTAAAAGCGTCACTGAGGAGGTTTAAATCCTAATGACTTTAGATAGCTTAGAAACCACATTTAAAGTCATTTTATTTTCAGGTTAAGGTTACATTTTCCTTTTTTTTTAAGCAAGTCATTAAAAAAAAAAATTATTCACTTAAGAATGCCACTATATGAAAACATCTTATCCAAATGTTAATTTCCGAGAAATTTTAAAAACCGAACGCTGAAGTTGTGCTTTGATTCCCATTTATAAAATTCCTACGGCGTAAGTGGTATATTATGATTATGATTTGCTTTCACAGAAGCAGAACAGCCTGATATAAATCAGGGCTTTTGGTACATCAAAATCTTGAAATCAAGTCTCGACTGTGGGCCTAGGTCTCCAACCTCTGGTAAGTTACACCTCTGAAGATCTCAATTTCTTAACCCATAAAAAGAGAGGTTTAAAATGTCATTCTCGGGAGCTTACTTCCTTGTCTACCAAACTGGTCTAGCACCGTGTTTGGCTGACATATGTATAGTCCCAGGAACCCAGACACTGTCCCAGCCATGGGGGCTGGAGACGAACACTCCCAAAGCTGCACAAATTGTCCCCAGGACAGTTTTCCAATGATTGTGGAGTTTAGGATTTGGAATACAAAACCAGCTACTACAGCAGTACCTTGCCATTTTTTCCTGCAGTTGAACCAAATTTCTGGGATACCGAGCCTTCTGCATGTCTTACCCTCTAACAAAAGAGTGATTTTGGTTTTAAAGGTGAAATTGTTTCTCAGGAGAGTTTAAAACAACCCCCCCCCCCCCCCCCACGATCTGTGTTTTCACAGCTCTAGTACTACAAATTCCATCAACACCCACTGATGCTTCTCAATGGCACGCGGATGTGCTCTGTGCTCTTTTCAGTGATGAATACTGCATACACAAGTCCTACTCCACCCACACAACCACCATGGCACCAACGTGATGTATTTAGAGAGAGCTCCTTGCAACAAAACATTACAAATCGTAACCACTCATCAAGCAAGTTTTGTGAAAGACAAGAATTTCAGGAGAGAAATCCACTTTAAAATCCTGTTCTTCACTGGGCACATTATTAAGCATCTGCAGGGCTGCTTTCTAGTCACTCTTGAGTTCTGCATGACCTCATTAGTTCCATTAAACTGCACCTTTATTAACTTCCAGAGCTTTCTAGAAGAAGACCCTCATCGGACTGACATTGGGCCATAAGGTTGGACTTCAAATGTCTCTCTAAAGATGCTCTGATTTCAGATGGGAAAAGAGGGCACGGACTATTCTGATCCACTCTGATTTCAGATGGGAAAAGAGGGCACGGACTATTCTGATCCACTATTTTTTTTTTCTTCCCCTATATGTATATATTTACAACTATTAAATTAAAGTGGTCTGAGCTAGGTTTAGAATCTAATCTATTTCCTGGCCCATAAGCGGACACAGAAATCTGTGGACCTGAGAATTTGGAAGGAAGATGATGATGCTGGAGATAACTGATATCCAAAGTGTTCCTTTGACACCAGGCAACTGCTTCCATGATGGCACAAGTGAGAATGGTCATCATTTTGTTACTGTTGCAGCTTTTAACTAGAGCACTTCATGGCCACACTTACCTCTGAGCCTTTTCTCAGCTCCTTCGTGGAGCCCACGAGCAGCCCTTGATCAGCAAGAAAGGATGTATGACCCAAGGAGGCCCCATCCTGCCCCAAAAGATACTTTTGCAAGGAGTTGAAATGGCTTCTGGATCACAGGATTCTCATCCTGTGGGATCCTAAAACCTCTTGGTATGAATTCAGGACAGCTTAAACTGCCAGATACATTACAGAAAATTACAGGGGCATTTGTATTTTTCACGTATTCATGTGGTTCTTCTTCCTTCCATGAAAATATAAACATAATCAGAATGGACAGAAGAAGGAGGGGCTCCTTCTCTATCTAAAAACTGTAAGTACTATTTGTTCAAAGACGGTTGATCCACATTGTACAAAACTTGTCATAAAACCTTCCGCTAGGGGCGCCTGGGTGGCTCAGTCGTTGGGCGTCTGCCTTCGGCTCAGGTCATGATCCCGGGGTCCTGGGATCGAGCCCCACATCGGGCTCCCTGCTCTGCAGGAAGCCTGCTTCTCCCGCTACCATTCCCTCTGCTTGTGTTCCCTCTCTCGCTGTGTTTCTCTCTGTCAAATAAATAAAATCTTTAAAAAAAAAAAAACAAAAAACCTTCCGCTAAAAAGATAGTAAGTCAATGCAAACTTTCCTTTCCAAATTGAATCTCTTTATTCTCCCATTTGATTTACTTGTCCAATCTTTTTAAGAGTTGGAGAGTTAAATTTAAGAGACTGCTCAAACAGCACAGCACTTAATATAAATATTAAGATGATTCTACTATGATTACATTAATGCATTAAATGATTCTGCTACCTTCCCTTCCAAATATGTTCATGTACATTTGTAATATACATTGAGCAGCCTAAGAGGAGAGGCTTTGGTGGGCAAGTAACTCTGAATGCCATCAAGTTTCACAGTGATTAAACTGTGAGCCACCAGAGCCTCTCCTCTCATGAAGCATATCCTCAAGGCACAGAGCGGGAGCTCATCTTTACTCTAAGCTGAAACACACTAAAAAACCTCAGCAGTGTTTTTTTGTTTTAGGTGATGAACAAAGTGAACTCTCAGTAGGTTTTGGACTTGGATGATGCTTCTTATTCTTCTGTCCCTCCTTCAGATGAGTCTAGGTCCATGCAACATTTCAAACCTGACAAGCGAACTAGCAATCTCACTTTGCTTGCTTAGCCACAGCCAACGTGACTTCATTTTCTTGCATACACTGCACACTACCCTGAAAAAAAAAGTTAGATTCCTAACATGGCCAAGACAGTTCAGAGTGTTAAGGAGCCCTCAGGATGGAATGTCAAAGCTCACCCCTGGATCCTTCTAGGTCTCACAGAAATATCTCCTAAACAACTGCTCAAGTAACAACAGAATTAAAGAAACCCCTTAAAACTTGATATTGGATTCAAACACAAATGTAAACTTGTGTTGTTTAATATGGTCATCAAAAGCAGATAAAAAGTTTACACAGACTAGCCTGAATTTAATGGGCATAGGATTCTCCCAGAGGAAGCCACACCTAAGTAGATACACAATATCAGTAAGTTTTCATTTAGATTTTTATGGAGTTGCAAATATCTTTGCAGACTATGAGACGCATGCAAAAATAGAAATTATCCTCTGCTTCAAAAGACCAGGAACATTACAGAACTGAACACAAAGTGAATTTCAAGAGGGAAAAAAAGTCACTCTCTAAAGAAAGTTGCCTTTCTGGATGAAAGGGGGAAATTTCATTTAATATAAATGTTCTCTACTTGAAGGAAAAACACAAGACATTTGCAAAGACTTTTATTTGCTAATTTATTTAGGAGAAATTTAAGGGTTTTTTTTTAATTCATATAGTATTTTAAAATAATAATATAATGAATATCCACTCACCATCTGACCCAAGAACTTAGAAATAGTATTTATTGATCAGACATGAACCAATCAGTAATGGCATGACAATTGTATGAATAATCAGGATTAATGGAATTCTGAGCACCTAAGGTTAACAAAAACTTTATGAAGTGGTTTTTACTTAGTAGAAATGGAAAGATTCATCTAGTAAACTAAAGATGCAAATTAACTACCAGTCCTTCTCACTCTCACCCCTTCTTGGGAACAGTCATCAGGTGTTTTTGTTTTTGTTTTTAATGGTATATTCACAACAACCTTGAAACCTGGAAGGTGAAGGTGTGGCACTCAGCTCCGTGTCTTCACGGAGACCTTCTATGCATCACCCGAGAACTCTCTCTGACAGGAACTGAGATATAGTTTGGGTTCTATAATCTCTTTAAAATATTTTTTTCTTCTACTAGGTCAACGGTAGGACACTCAACTAAATGTGCTTTCTTCTAACAAATCAGCTCTTCCCTCCCTAACATGGGATAGACAAGTATCTCTTCAGCCATCAGCACTTTTTGCCCATCTTTTGTCCATTCCCAGCTGAAAGCAAATATTGTCACTTGTCACTAAAGTGGAGACAAGGACTGCTTTCCTGGTTTTGAGAGGGTATTCTGTGCAAGAAGCGGTAATGGGAAGGATGAAGACCTCTTGTGATCTCTCCACTCTTGAGAGGCTCTTTGTGGGTTTTAAACTCATTAAATTTGCATAAATGTGCCATACTTGCCTAATGTAAGAACTCAACCCGTTAGAGTGAGAAATTAAAATAATCTCATGTTCTTAATTTGATTGCACTTTTGGAGTGGCTTTATTCTTCAAGATTTCCATCTAAAATATAATCTCCTAGCGTGTTTTAACTTTTCTTCTAAGACCTTTCAGAGTAGTCTGAATTTACAGTTAAACATAATTTTCCAGAGGTCCGGGGTAATAAATGGTAAACAATTTTGCCAAACTAATAGTAAGTATTATTGCCCTCCGAAATGCATATTTTGGTGAAAAACTATTCAGCCAAACTCAAGTCCAAGTGATTCAAGTTTTACCAAAGAGCAATCAGAGGAGAAGGAAGATTGGCTTTCACAGCAATAATAATTGTAATGATGATAATACCTGGACTGAATGGGCAGTGTCAGAAACACAACACATACTTTTTTTTTAAAAAAGTAAAGTTTAGAATAGATTGTTATCTCTGGTCCTGATACCTTCAGCTATTTGTGTCACTCAACTGACACAGGGGCAGCTTTATCATTCTCTTTCTGCTGTATGTTTACTTGTTAACTTCTTCACTGGGTGATCAATGCCCAAAGAAAAGGAACCAAGTTATTTATTCTTTGCCTCTCTACGGGCTCCAGATCTGGGCAGTAAATATATACAACACATACACATCCAAAATGGATTAACTAACTGCTGTTCATGGAAGACTCCAAATAGATTATCTCATAAGATATTCTTAGAATCAAAATTACAAAGTCATAATTCCTATTCCAAGGCAATCCTAATGTATCAAATTAAATCAATTTTGGATTGGGACAAATACCTAATCAAAACAGTATCAAAATCAAACAAAATCAAACTTTGGACAAATACCTAATCAAAACAGTATTCAGTAACTTGGATGCACACACAACTGCTAAATACTATAAATTCTGCATATGGGTTGTGGTAAATTTTGCATGTAGTTTCACAAAAATCAAATCCAGTTGTTTCCACCAAATGCATACTTTCTTTTGGAAACGAGACAGCAGGAATGGGGAGAGGGAGGGACTATAACCCACATGCTTCGGGAAAATAAACTCTGCATATGATACAGAGATGACTTCCCACTCCTACCACTCAGAAATATTTCAAGTTCTAGAGATTGTAGTGTGATTTTTAAAAGAAATTGAATCGCATTCTGAAAATCTTCCCTGAGCTCATATTGAGTGTAAAATACTAAGGCTGAATATGCAAAGAGACCCCATTTTTTTCCATAAGTTTCAATATACAGTCACCTAGTTCTACTATCACTTAACTCCACTCTCCCATATTCCACAAGTGACTATCATCGTTATCATCATTTACCCATATGACAGCTAAATACCTAGAGCCAAGGCAAGAAAAGACCCTAACCAACAAATCATTATCTCTAATGATCAAAATACCAACTCCTATAACATTTTTTGGTTTATACAGAAGTAAAATGAATAAAAAATAAACTTTAAGGTATACTTTCTTAATTTTTTTGAAGAGACAAGCATTGAGTTTTCAATAGAACAGATCCACTTATCTTAAATTCTGAACTTAAAAAAAACTGGGGGAGGGGCAAAAATAGAAGAATAACATGAGAGCCTCTTAATTCAGCATTCCTCTGACATGAAGCTTCATCCACCAGGATCAGTAGGCTCACGAGGAAGGAGGCTTTGACGGCATAAACAGGATTATATTACATGTAATTGTATAAGGACCTAGGGAGGCTTCCTGAAGCCAGACTGGGTTAAGGAAAGAAAAGAATTTTCCCCAGAACTGTGGGAAAAACTAGTAAGAATCAACAAGGGACACAGAAATTCTTTGCTGTGTATTGTTCACAAAATATTCCAAAAATGAATACAACATAGGACTTTTTTTTTTAACTACTAAAAGAAAGGTTAAGGAATGTTCTCATATCATCTGTCCCACAGCCGAATCCCAGATTGGCTCACAAAGACAGGTACTAATATGAGGCTCCAGAAATGAGTATGGATTTTATTTTTTATTTATTTTGTTTCTTGAAGGGGAATGGAGACATAAAATCAAATTTATAACATATGCAGAATGAAATCATCACATAGGATGCTATAGCCTAATGATTCCATCCTGGATGTAAGAAATCCCAAGAGTTGAAAAAACGTATATTCATACACACCCAGAAAACTGGAACCACATATTTCCCTGAAAAGAGAGATCCAGTGTAAAAGTCTAAATAGGAACCAAGAGAGGCTACCCACATATTTAAATCCAGCATTTTTTTTTTTTTTTAAAGATTTTATTTATTTGACAGAGAGAAACACAGCGAGAGAGGGAACACAAGCAGAGGGAGTGGTAGCGGGAGAAGCAGGCTTCCCGCAGAGCAGGGAGCCCGATGTGGGGCTCGATCCCAGGACCTTGGGATCATGACCTGAGCCAAAGGCAGCCGCTTAACGACTGAGCCACCCAGGCGCCCCTAAATCCAGCATTTTAAATAAAAACTGCTTTAACTCAAATCTTAAAGTCAATACTAATGGCACTTACCAAGGAGAAGGTTAACTCACAGCAGCAGCGGCCATTCCCAGAAACATTTAAAGCTTAAGAATCCATAAGCACAAGAAAAGCAACAACGGACTCTGTGCTTCCACAGATTAATATATATTTATTAAGTTGGACAAGAAAAATTAATAGATAAATCATGTTCTGATTCTCTTAACTGAGCTACTGAGAACCTGGCCGACCATTTAGAGCCTGGTGGAAATGAACCTCCAGCTTGTGGTTTGGTTTTGTCAATGGCATCGACAACATTTCCACAGCTACGAACACGACTTCTAAACCAATATCCAAAAAGGCAAGCAAAAGAATATGTAAGAAGAATCAGGACAAATACATTAACTACCAGTAAAACAAAAATGCCAAGCATAAATGCTTTTGATGATGGAAGAGTGAGCAGCATCATCTCCATATATGAGAGTGCATTCTTTACTTGCTTTCTGGTATAGATGGTACTCATCTGCTTACAGGTATTGTTACATTATATCAAATTACAACAGGCACTGTTACTTTATATAAAATTACAACTAACAACAAAAAACATTACTCATCAATTCATCAGTGAAGGGTTTCCCAAATGTAAAACTAATTGAAGAATCCTTCCAAAATTGGAGCCACACATTACTTTTGGTGGTCCAGTGCCTAGTACAGAGTAGGGACCCACTAATTTTCAACAAAGGAATATATATTCAAAGACATACATAACACTCTTTCTCAAATTATTGAAATCAGTTGGCATTCACTCAAAAATAAGACGTATGTTATGTGCAGACACTGTGTTAAGGAATAGAATGAAAAGTTATTAAAACAGAAGACAATGAGGGGCGCCTGGGTGGCTCAGTCGATAAGCGTCTGCCTTGGGCCCAGGTCAGATCCCAGGGTCCTGGGATCGAGCCCCGCATCGGGCTCCCTGCTCCGCGGGAGGCCTGCTTCTCCTGCTACCATTCCCTCTGCTTGTGTTCCCTCTCTCGCTGTGTTTCTCGCTGTCAAATAAAAAAAAAAAAAAAAAAAACAGAAGACAATGATAAAATGATTTCATTAAGTTTTTTTTAAACCAAGCCTTTATCGGTATGGTTTTGTATACTCAGATTAAGGGTATAGAAATGAGTTAACCACACAGATATTCCAAACCATTTAGATGAGTTTTATCAATAAGGGAGCTCCTAGAGTTAGCTGTGTTTTTTAATATTCAGTTGGATGACAAAATATTCAAATGGGGCAGACAGTACTAAATATGTGAACATTCAGAAATACATCTAATTGAAAATGTCACTTTCGTCCTGTAAGTGGTCTACAAAAAGCCAGGCCTAAAAAAATCAACATGTTCATATCATGTTTGGGGAAATAATAAAACAAATAGCAACATAGGATGTTTTCAATATTCTGTTCTGAAAGTTGGTCACTGAAGGGGATCAAAGTAAAACCAGCAGATGGCCCTAATACTTAAAAAAAAAATACTACTATTGGTATATAGCTAGGGATATGTGGAGTAGCAAGCAAAACAGACGAGAAGGTAGAAACTAGGCTAAACAGAGAACTCACCAAGGGAAAATTATGGGAGAAAGCCGCTTTGAAAAAGCAGGCTAAAAAGAGCAGAAATGGCCACAGATGAGGGCTCAAGTCTGGCCAGAAGAGCCAAGAGAAGCAATGAGAACTTCAGGGGAAGACAAAAGAAGGTGGGCCACACAGAATGGAGACCATTCACTCTCCCACTCTGCAAAGGTGAGCAGGTTGTGTAACGGAAAGCAAGACCTTGAAAATTCTTCAGGCACAAATGTTAACCTCCCCGCCCCCCCACCAAAAAAAAAAAAAAAAAAACAGCTCAGTGAATTAAGCAGTTGCCTTCAGCTCAGGTCATGATCCCAGGGTCCTGGGATCCAGTCCCACATCAAGCTTCTTGGTCAGCAGGGAGCCTGCTTCTTCCTCTGCCTGCAGCTCCCCCTGCATGTGCTTGCTGTCTCTCTCTCTCCCTCTCTCTCTGGCCAATCAATAAAATCTTAAAAAATATATGTGAGAATATAAGATAAAAAAACTCCAGGGGCGCCTGGGTGGCTCAGTCGTTAAGCGTCTGCCTTCGGCCCAGGTCAGATCCCAGCGTCCTGGGATCGAGCCCCGCATCGGGCTCCCTGCTCCGCGGGAAGCCTGCTTCTCCCGCTACCATTCCCTCTGCTTGTGTCCCCTCTCTCGCTGTGTTTCTCGCTGTCAAATAAATAAAATCTTTAAAAAAAAAAA
>CM053604.1:151567623-151585376 GCA_028646535.1 Procyon lotor
GAGTTTTACTCTGGTTTCCAAGGCCATGGCACACCCTTAGAGATTAAAATGCCTTACGGTAAATGATGTTCCCTGGTCAGGCACAATGTGGAAACCAAGTGAGGGCAAAGGAGAAAACGGGGGAAAAAAAAAATCCCAATAATGTGGCCTTCCAGCGTTAGCCCAGAGTAGCTAACTAGGAACTTTTTAGTAAAGAAAAAAAATTTAAAATGCATATTTCCTTCTGCACCAAAAGATCATTTCATTTTAAGCTTTAGTGCAACTAAAAGAAAAAAGGATTTAATTTACAAGGGAAAAAGCAGTTATCAGAAAGTACACACGTAAACTATTCTGATGCTGCACATCCCTTAGAAAAAGAGCACAAACATAATTGCTTACAATTTCCTGGGGAGGTAATTATTATAAATGCTTACAGGGGGAAAGTGGTGACTGAAGTTTTAAGGACTAGCTGGGCAAGACTGCAGAAGTATCAAGTCAGAGATCACACACACACTAACTTGACATGCCAGCCCCGGCCAACATTCAGAGAGCTCTATCTGAATAAAATCTGAGGATATTCCCTCATTAAAAGGATGAAAGTTTCTGCACATGCGACTAGTCCTAAGAGTCAGCTAAACCCTTATGGAGGCAGTTCTGTATAAATGCATGCAAGTCTGAATAGGTTGAACCTTTTTACTGCTGAAATCCAGGCATTGTTCCCACTTAAAAAGACGCGCAGCACTTGCGAGTGTATTTTTAAAGATCTTTAAGACACGGTCTCTGAAGAACGTTACTCCCCGGACTCGGTATAGCGTAAGCGCATGTGGGAAGATTCTCGGGAGGAATGGATAGTCTGAGGCGATGGATTTGGGATAGTCTAAGCATCAAGAATGGCATTTCGAGTTCGAAGCCGAAGACTGCACGAAAGAGGCTTAAAAAGGTATTTATAGCCCATCTCAAACGGGTTTAAAACCTCGCCCATTTAAAGTACCCCCAAGCACACATCACAACATTTTACCTGTCCTACCGGTCCCGGTCAGGTCTAGGACGGGAAAGCCTTTCAGAGCTCCAAGAGCTGTTCTATATTTAAACCAAGAATCTCTGGAAGGCGACTTCAGGGACCCCTCAGTGTGCGGAACGGGAGCGGGGGAGGGCTGGTTTGCGCCCCCGGAGATGGGTGCCCACTCCCCCCCCCTCCCCGCCCCCGACGAGAGCGCCTCAAGGGCTCCCGCAGAAGTGCCCGCCGTCTCCCAGTCGCCGCGACCCGCGCAGCTGCTGCGGACCCCGACGCCGTGGGGCACACGCGGCTGCACCAGGTTGGCCCGGGCGAGGCGCAGCCCTCGAGACAGGGGTACGCGGCGGCAGCCCCCTCACGCCGCCCCGGGGCTGTAGGTCTCCGAGTCTCAGCAGCACGACCTCTGGGCAGCTGCGCGCAGCCGGACGCGGCCCTCCGCGCCCCCGCCCAGCCCTTTCCCCTCCGGCCCCCGCGCCCAGGCCGCCCCTCGCCGGCGGCCCCTCCGTGTGGCGGGACGCTTGGCAACTTACTGGGGCGGTGCTAAGGCCGCGCCGACGGGGCGGTGGTGGGCGAAGCGGCTAGAGCGTGTCGGGGGCCCGCGGCTCCGGGAGGCTGAAGGAGCTGCCGCCGCCTCTCTGGTCCGCGCGGAGAGAAGCGCCCGGGCCGCTGCGCTGCAGAAGGCGGGCTGGGCACGTGGGCGCCCCTCTGTGTAGCCGCGCCGGGGGCGGGGCGCGGGGCAGGGCGGTGCCGCCTCCTCCCTCCCCCGCGCTGCCGCCCCGCGTCCGGACGGTCCCGGCAGCGCGGGCCAGCCCCCCGGGTAGGCGGCGTCCGGCCGCTGCGCCGCCCGCTGGGCCGCCGCCTGGAGCGCGGACCCTCTCCCGATTGCGCTTCCCCGCGCGGGGAGCGGGGGCCCCGGGGGGCGCGGGCGGTTCCTGGGGCGTCGGGCTTGGGAAGCGTGGTTGCGCAGGAGGGAAAACTGCATTCCTGCTCTCCTTGGAGAACCCAACTTCAGGGGGGTTGCCAGGGCTCTAAGTGGAGTTCTCCCAAGTGGGTTTTTTGTCCCCCGTTTACTGTTCATTCTGAGAATTCTTATATAAGAATAATAACAACATACTAATGATAATGATCAATAGAAGCTTCGTCAAATAGTACTACTTCAATAAAAAATCATTAAAGTTTATAAAACTGTGCAGTTGCTATTCTGAAAATTCTAGTTATGCGAATAGGTTGTCATGACTATTTGAAGGTGGGCAATAAAAAATGACATTTGCTATTTCCAAAAAAGCCAGAGCAAAAGTTACACAATCAAGGTTTCTCATACTGCGCTATTGTTTGCTTTAGGAGTCTCTCTGATAAGATTGAAGTCACAATGTGAAACTGTTAATTTTAATCCAAAAAGAGGCAAAACATTGGCCTGAATTGAACAGTGTATGTTATTATTTTTGTTTGATAGAAAGTTCTACTTTATGGGGTGGCTGGGTTGTGGACATTGGGGAAGGTATGTACTATGGTAAGTGCTGTGAAATGTGTAAGCCTGACGATTCACAGACATGTACCCTGGGGCAAATAATACATTATATGTTAATAAAAAAGTTAGCATATTTTAAAAAAAAGAAAGTTCTACTTTATTTTGTTTAATATTATGCTAAATATCTTATTCGTCTACTAGTAATTCTATTAACTTTGGCAAAGCACCAGATTCATACTGATGCATCACACATACACTTTTAATATGGTGTTCTAAATCATTCTTAACAGAATCTGATTAAAGATTTGGGACTTCACTCCAAAAAAATGTTACATGCACAAAATCTCAATGACTATTTCCAGAGTTCAGCAGCTATCTCCATGAAGCCATCAGTGGACGTCACTAAAGAACTAGAAGTCTAAATAGCATTGTGACTGCAAGGATGTTTATTATCTGTTCTGGCAAGTGTCCTAAGTAATAGAGTTTTTATCAATATAAACTTAGTTTTACAGTATAAAACAGATTCCCCGTGCAACTCATCACTAATAATATAAAAGAAAATGGTACATGTTTGATTCTGACACCAACTTTACTCAGTCCCGTAAGGGTTAGGAGGCATTACGCCAAGGGGTGAAGGAGACTCAAGACTTAAGAGACTTTGTCTAATTTCTAAGGGTGAGGGATCTGATATAAAATTTTCCACCTCTTTTTTTTTTTAAAGAAACTTAAGGTTGCTATTTTAAATTTAAGAAATTATTTCCCCATATATTTGTATCTAAATACCCTCAAGGGACAGTCTGTGATGAGGTTGCCCCACAGTGATTTGAGATAAACTAATCTATCTGACCTTTAGAAACTGCCAATTTAGTCAGAATACCAATCTTTGAGTTTATCTGGTAATCTGACTATCTGATGTTGGTGCTTCCTGAAGCAAGAACACATTGTGTGCATGTGTGTGAATAATAAAAGCTATTTCATTCTAAGCAAAAATGTGCAGGTCCTAGAATAAGCACGATGTTTGATAGCTATCTTGGCGCACTAGTGTCTTTGACTTAGGTATTCCTTTTCCTGTTGGAAGTTATTGATTAGCTGTAAATCCCACATCTTATTTTTGGTTTTTTCTCAACTTTTAAAATGTGTTTAGATATAGAAAGAAGGGAATGTGCATGGATCCGAGTCTTTAAGATGGACTCTGAGGGTCAAGGAAATCAGAATAGATAGAAACAAAATATTTGAAATGGATTAAGCTATATTGACTTCATCTCCATCTGCATTTCATCTGCACTACTCTGTTCCTGCTCCTCAGAAGGGAATTTGCATCCTCGTCCCAGTTGAGTCATGTTTTTACCCACCACGGTCTAACTCACCCTGTCTGGTACACTACACTTCTCACGTTCATCTGTCAAACTTCCTCCTTAGGGATGAAATGGAAAATTCAACTTAGTCATTTTCAGCAGCAGGAGTGATCTAGGTGGTTGTCTTCCAAAGATTTCAGAAGGATTTATGCATCTGAATTGTTAAGTTTTATGAAATTGCAGGGAATTACAAGGGACTTTTGTAGCTGAATAAATTCCACACCCTTTACTCCTACACTTGCCAAATACAGCTCCAAGTAAATCTCATGTCCACGAATAAGCGAGTTACTTTAACTACCAAGACCTGAGTTGATTCTTACTAGTTGTAATTTGACTCCATTATCCAGAAGCTATTTCAGTGAAGACAAACCTAAAATCCCCCACTTTTTTTCCCCCTAAATCTTCAGACACTGGATACTGTGTTACAGTTGAATTGGCCTAACAGAGAAAAAGGACTGGATCTGAGTTCAGGCCACTAAAGTTTTGAGGGCTTTGAGTCCACTACTGTTCTCCATTCCCCTTTCAAAAACATGTAAAAAATTAAAGGCAACTTTCCACTGGACACATTCCATATTTGTCCATCCCTAAAGATAAGCAATAAGATATTGAAAAAAAAAATGGTTGGGAAAAAAAACACAATAAGTCCTTAAAATGACAAATTAGATTTTAAATTCGTATTTTTCTGCTTGTCTTTTTAATGAAGACCAAATAATGGTTTTGCCATGGTTTCTCCATCCTGTGCTGCTCTCCCTATGAATTTCCCTGCGGCCTGTCACTTGGCTTGTTTTTGGGGTTTCTTTACATTGGCCATTAATCAAGAATCACCCAGAGCTCCACCCACTCTGTGCTGGTCTCTGTTTCCTTCTGCCAGGATTCCTGCTGGGACTGTATCTGCTGGAAAAAGTCAGCTCAATCCAAACATCTTAAGCCCGGCCTGTTGGTTTTAAGACTGAAAACCCAGGGTTTGGAAAAGAGCTCAGCTAATATAAATCCTCGTTTTTCCTTCAGCCTTGACAAAGATTCTAATTGTTTTAGAGATGGCTTCCGAAGCCCGTCCGATGGACTTTGCTTTGTTCTCATCTGCCTCAAATTCTCTCCTGCTTGCTGGTCCTTTCAGTTTTGAAAAGATCTCCCCCACCTTGACTTCTGTGATCTCTTCATTTTCTTCCTACCACCCTTATCACTTTTTTGTCCTGCTTGCTAATTATGGAACTCTTAAGATTAAATTTTTGAATCATTCTTATCTCTATCTGCCTTCACAATCTTAAGATCCTCAGGCTCAACCAACTTAATGGCATTGATCCCAAAAGCTACTTTGCGAGGCCTCATCTTCTATCCTTGCTCCAAACTATCTATGTCTCTGGTGAGATGAACTTGCCAGCACCTGAAACTACATGCTTAAAAACAAATCCCTCTCTTTCTTCAACAGTCTCTCTCTCTCTCTCTCTCTCTCTGACTTCCATCTTACTATTTTCTTGGACCTCCAGGCTTGATACCTTTAGTTCTTGATTACTTGCTTTTCTCCTTCAGTTTTTATGTTTCATTCTTCACAAAGTTCTGCTACTCTTCCTCCATTTATTCTTTATCACGGAAATAATCCTTTCTCTTGATTTCTATGAATTTGTATCCTTAATCTCTCATCATGTTAAGACACGCAATTGCTGTCTTCTAAAAAAAAAAACTCATTGACAGTAAAATCAAACTAAACTCCTATCATGTAAATCTCCACCAACCCCTTCAGTAAATTTCTTCAAATTATCATTCAGACCTGGGCTGTCTAATATCATAGCCACTAGCCACATGTGGTTTTTGAGCACTTGATTTGTGTCTAGACCAAATTGAGATGTGCTGAAGAGTAAAATAATACACTGAATTTCAAAGAATTAGTACAATTAAAATCATGTAAAAATGTCTCATTAATAGTTTTTTCACATTGATTACATGTTGAAATAATGTTTGGGATACAGTGGGCTAAGTTATATATATCATTAGAATGATTTTCACCTGTTTCTTTTGACTTCTTTTCAATATAACTGTAGAAAATTTTAAATTACAAGTGTGGCTCACCTTATATTTCTGTTGGACAGTGCTGTTTTAGACAATCAACAAGCCAAGACACTATGCAAGAAATCAGAGGCAATTTTTAGAAAGCTAAGACTAATCTGGACAACCCACTCTTTCCAACCCAGCTGAGGAAACAAGACATTGAGAGTCACGGTTTGACACGACCAGAAGGCAAACACCAAATAAGGGAAGAAGATGCCCCCTATAGCAGCTTAAAGGAAAGAACTGGTCAGAGATACCTTTTCTGAAAAAGTAGAATTTCAGGGGCACCTGGGTGGTTCAGTGGGTTAAGCCGCTGCCTTTGGCTCAGGTCATGATCTCAGGGTCCTGGGATCGAGTCCCACATTGGGCTCTCTGCTCCGCAGGGAGCCTGCTTCCCTCCCTCTCTCTGCCTGCCTCTCTGCCTGCTTGTGATCTCTCTCTCTCTCTGTCAAATAAATAAATAAAATCTTTAAAAAAAAAAAAAGTGGAATTTCAGAAGCTCATCGCAGAATAAGTAGTATTCCTTTTCCGCTGCTGAAGGAGTAAGAGAATGGCATTCTACAGTAGAAAGGGAGGAAAGCACGGAGTGGGCCTGGGGTAAGATGGTAGACCAGTTTGTCTCGAATGTGTGTTGTATCCTGAAAGGGACTCAGGTGCACACCATCTCCTTACGTCAATGCACTCAGTCACCTCCAGAATGACTTCCTGCCTGCTCCTCATGAATCTCTGTCCTTTCTTCCAGACTTTACCATACTCAAGACCTGAAGCTAGAAAATAAAGATGCATGCGTCTTGCCAGCCACCCTGCTTCTGAACAAGCTTCCGGAAAGCTCGTTTCAAATGTATGTTCCTGGTCAATGGCACAACACGGTGTTTTCACTGGGGAAACATTCTCCTCAACCAGGTAATCTTTGAATGGAGAGTCCAACTCAAGTAAGGAACAGAACTCAGTGTTTATTTAAATTGCCACCTACCTAGGTTGACTAACCATTCTAATTTGCCTGGGACTGTCCCAGTTTCAGCACTATAAGTCCAATTCTCAGGAAACTTGAGTTCCAGGGAATTGGAGATGGTTGGTCCACCTCCATTGCTCTGCCATATTCCAGTCTCTGACTTTGTTTCTCATTTCTAGTTACTGGCTCCATGCTAATTTGCTTTCTCTGGCCATAGCAGTGTTGACTTGTCAACATTTTTCTTAGCCTTGGTTTTGAGATTTCCAGGTGTGTGTGTGTGTGTCATAATTCTTCATATTAAATTCACCTTCCATTTTAAAAACATGTCACTGCATACTATAAGAAGAAAAGGTGTTATGCATTCAAACACAGGAGGAATACATCAGTTCCAAAAAATGGGAACAGAAGTCCTCTATGCAAGTAGATTTATCTCATCACTAGAACCTGCTCATCCCTGTCAGTTCTCTGTCTTCCTGTGATCTCTTCCTGGCACCTGCAAGCCATGCTTCTCTACTAAGTCTTATTCTTGTTTTCAAGGGCTGTTAACTAAGGGGCAGCATCAAAATGAAGTGAAAAACCCGTAGGTCAGAAATTCAGAGAAGTAGGTTCAATTCCAAGTTGTGGCTGCAAAAAGGTTACATGGTTAGGAAGTCTCCAAGTCCCAAAGGAGTGAAGCCCCAGGGATGAAAGGATAGGCAGTGGGTTTGAACTTTTAAGGTACTGAACTGAAACCTTTCGGATCATACCACCCATGTCAGGGGTTCTTAAAACTAACTCTATTAGAATCACCAATCCCAAAGTTTTAGCATCAGTCTGAAAAAATATCCAAATTCCAATTTCCACTTAGCTACAACTTCTTGCACAGGGCTGTGAATTCCAAGTTGCAAAATGTGGGTCTCAAAATAATCATGTAGAAATGTTACTGTCTAGCACCTTCTAGGGCTTCCTAGTAGCCTCGTCAAATTTTAATTTGAGATCAAACAATGAAAAGTAAATGAACCTCTGGTGGTGGAGGGAAGGAAGGAAGATGGACAGTTGATTCCTTGCAAAGCTTGGCTTTGATGTCTTTAACCGTCTGGCTTAGATTCACAAGATCCATCCTTTAAAAAGCTCCATGCATTGGTAACGTGTCCTAAGACCTTAGGCGTTGCATGCTTCAGAGAGAATAAGAATATTTTAAAAGTTCCCACTTGTTTTACTTTAATATTTGGATTGGCATGAATTGATGCCTCTTGGCTAATTAAGTAGTCTTCTTCCCCCCCTCCCCCCTTTTGGTGTCCTAGACAGGCAGGCGGAGTCTGTTTTAATGATGAGCAGTCTGATCCTCCGTACTTCTTCATAACAAGTTAATGCTGGCTTACTCAGGCAGTGGGAGAACACCTGGCGTTCTTCCTTAATTATATGGAAGAGTCGGAACTGCGGGCTCTCCTGTGGCTTGTGCCCCAATCTCCACTATCAAATCAGACCATACTGTGCAGGGCAACTGTGCATTTTCTCCAGAGGCTTAAGAGAAAACCTGCCCTTTTCTGCTTTTGCATGGAAATGGAGGGAGACCTCTTATAGGCAGGCTGGAAACTGAATAGGACCCTGGCCTAATCTGGAGGACACTCCAGTTCTGCTTAGGTTAATTTTGATCCTTCCCCAGATTTCATTCTGCAGAAAAGATCATGAAATAAAAGACTACAATTGCATACAAATGTACAGTAAAAAGCACAAATTAATCCTGCCGGTTGCTGACACAATGAAATGCATGATTTTGAGCAAAAAGTTCTCAATTGCACTTTTTTGGTTTCTTTTTTCTGTGCAAGGAGGATAATAATACTTCAACTTCTTCAAAAGATTATGAGGAGACACACAGGTGAGTGAAAATACTGTGAACAAGTTGAGTCACTAAGGTTTTACTTTTTTAAAAAGATTTTATTTATTTATTTGTGTGAGAGAGGGCGCACACGCACAAGTGAGGGAGGGGGCAGAGGGAGAAGCAGGCTCCCAGGACCCTGAGATCATGACCTGAGCCGAAGACAGATGCTTAACCAAATGAGCCATCCTGGCTTGCCAAGGTTTTACTCTTGCATCATTTCACGCCCTGATTAGTTAAAACTTTGGATCCAGATACAATTTAAAGTTAAATATCTAACTCTTAATTCTCAAGTTATACATGTAAATCATACCGTGTAGCATTATCTTCAACATTACATTGAGATCCATAAAATGGAGTTTTAGAAACTGACCCTTCTAAAACAGATTAATTTGTCCAAGTAAGTCCTTCAACACTAGTTCTATCTTTGGTACCATCCTCCATTGTCAGCAGCAGTGACAGCCACAATGTGACCTCTGACCCATGGATTGGCCAAAAGGACTTCAGCATGCTGGTCATATTTCTTCCCCCTTTTTTTTCTTTCTATTTTTTTTCTTTTTTTGATTGAAGTATAACTGACAGACAACATTATGTTAGTTTAATGTGTATGACATAACGATTCAACATTTGTCTACATTGCAAAATGATCACCACAGTAAGTCTAGATACCACCCGTCACCTTACAAAGTCACAAAATTTTTTCTCTTGTGATGGGAACTTTTAAGATTTACCTTCTTAGCGTCGTTCCAGTTTACCATACAGTATTATTGACTGTTCTCACCATCTGTACGTTACATCCCCACGACTGAATTATTTCATAACTGGACGTTTGTACCTCTGATCCACCCTCCCCCGCTTCCCCTTCCTCCTGGCCCCATGCAGACCTTCTTTCTAGTCTTCTTACAGTTTAGAGAACCTTAGTGCAGAAAGTAGCTAGCAGAAGAAAAATAGGGGTGGAGAAAAAAAGTCTTGAGATGACAACATTTTAATGGGAAGCTCTCAGGCATGTCACAGCCTCTGCGGGCACGTGCTAATTTTTGAAAGTATACAAAAGTCTGTCTGTATCCTGTGAATGAATGCACCTAAGTATGGCTCTCCAAAAAATCTGCTGGGCTCCCAGTTATTCTGCAAAGCCTGCAGTCTCAGCCTTCTGGGGAGGCCAGGCAGTGAACACCAAAATGTAAATGCAGATGGGCCTCAAACCATAATGGGGGTGGGGGTAGGGGAACAAGGCTATGGCATTAAGGAAGCACTCAAATACAAAAGTTTAAAAACACCAAGCCAGATGGCAATACACAAGTACCTGCTGAAGTATATCTTAGGGCTACAGATTTTCAACATCTGCTCTAAGGTTTACTTATATAATCAAGAAGTCAATTGAAATCATTCATCAAAATTATTTTTTAAACCCCATCCACTACAGGCTGAGTGGATATTTAATTTTCCATAATATTCTAGCGGTGTTCACTTGAAGATACTGATTTATTTGTTGATTTTTAAGCAAAGTTGAGTGTAAATTTCTTTCAAAAAGTTACATAACATTTCCCTTGAGAAACTCTGCTCGATTCATGTGGGAAACTATACAACGGAGTTTATTAGCAGTAAGATTGTGCGTGATCATCAGAAAAGCAAAGTCATCAAGCGCATATTCTAATCCGCCTGTATGAATTATGTGAATAAGATCTTTGAAGTATTGTTGAGGAGGTAAGCTTGGCTAAATTGAACTTGACAGAGCCCCTTTATCTAGTTCCAATGTGATTATACGTAGAGGCACATATAGAATCATAGAGAATCCTGGCTTAAAATATGACTCAATGAGAATATTCCCGCATTAGATAAAGCAACTCAGGACAGTGAAAATTGCATTGAATAGGGGAAATTTGACGTCAATAACTTAGCATTAACTTGGCGGAGGGAGGGTGTTTCCATTTGACAGACTGTTGCACCTCATTTTATATTTAAGAAATTTGGCAGTAATATCTAAGGGCGGGAGCATTCATCCTACAATGTCTGTCATAGACCCACAAGGTCTGCAGCCGACATAACCACAGGAGATGCCATTCATGCAGATAGAGTACAATTTACTCAGCCCTCAGAGTAGCCTCGTTGAGGATGTGAGAGTTAAAGTAAGCTGTTCTGCAAAGAACAGAAATCTGTCCTTTTAAGTACCTAAATTTAAAGTGCCTCTGTGTGTGTGTGTATTATATATTAAATGTGTTATATTTATATTACATATTTTATTTATATTTATACATTTAAATATATTTTATTTATGCTTATATTATAAATATAAATTTATATTATATGTTAAATATCTGATATTAAATATATAATATATATTAATGATATTTTATGTATTTATTTGACAGAGCACGCAAGCAGAGGAAGTGGCAGAAGGAGAGGGAGAAGCAGACTCCCCACTGAGCAGGGAGCCCTATGTGGGGCTCAATCCCAGGACTCTGGGATCACGACCTGAGCAGAAGGCAGCCACTTAATGGACTGAGCCACCCAGGCAACCCTGTAATTAATGTACAATTTCCTGGAACCTTAAAGAGACTCTCATGAAGTAATTGTCTTATACCTTTGGTCAGGCTTATGAGCATGCAAATAATGAGAGTACTGTCTTATCATATATATTATTTCAGTGGTTATTAAAGCGTGCATGGTTAATGACACCTTCGATGGCATTTTACAGAATGTTATTGACATGGCTTTAAAAGAAAGACAATTTTCAAGGATCCTACCTTAGTTCAGGATTTCTCAGAAACAAACACTGAGACAAGGATTTGACTGCAAGAAATGTACATGGGAGGAATAAGGGAATAGGGAATTAAGACAGGGAGAGAAAGGGAATCAGACAGAAAGCTTGTTATCCAGATACATACCACAAGTGGGGTGTAAGCCTTTAGGGAGCAGCGTCAATGGTGAGGGAGAAGGAGACGGGATATCTACACACCACTTCTGCCATCGTTGGTCCAAAGCTTCTCCTGGGGGCTGCTAACTCTCCCACAACATGGGGAATCAGGCTTTGATGGCCAGAGAAAGCCCCTACAAAGGCATGTGGGACATAGCTTCCCTTCTTTATGATGTAGTAGCAGACCTATTACCTCATGTCAGCCAGGGCTTCCTTATGGTCATCTGGAAGAAGAAGCTGAAAATGACAAGGAAGAAGATCTGAATTAAGATTCAGTGGAGCCCTTACTCTGTCCCCTTGTAGAAGGATTGCTCTGCCTTTCAGGACTCAAGACCCCTGGCCCACTCCAGGCAAAAGTTGTGGGGTGAGAAGCTCAAAATCCCCAAGTCATTCCCTGGTCCATGCATTTTAAACACAGACACTGTGGCAGGAGAACCTATTAGGTTAAAATGCACTGTGATGCAGATCATAGCTCCTGCATCCTACCATTTTGCCAAAGATGAGATATTGTTCTTGATTTATTATCATGGATGGTGGGGACATTTCCAGAGGCTTCCGTTTGGCCTTTCTTCACATATGACTCACACTGTGTAGGCCAAAGAACCAGCGTGAGGTAAGGTTTTACCAGCTCTAATTAGAGCTGTTTCCATGATTCCCTTTGGAAACAGAAATTTCAACTTGGTAGTTCCCAAGAGCCACTGGTTCTACTGTGAAATGAACTTGGGCCGGTACTCCGATCCCGTCTCCCATCCAGGGTCCATGCACCCCCACTCTAAAAGGTGGCCAGGGTGTAGGTTTACAGCCACCGGCATGAGTGATCTAACAATGGCCTAACTTAAATCTGCTGAGGAAATGTAGGAAATAGTTCAACATGTGCCTCAAAGTTATCTCACCCACATCAAGAAAGAGGGAGAGCTGAGGTATGTACATAGTGACTCCCTTGCAAAGATCTCTGTCACAGGACGAGGGCTGCTCAAAGAGGGGTAATTCTCAAGCCTATCTGGCCTGCCATGTGCTCAGGTTCAGCAGGCCATGAGGGCAAGAAAAAGCTCTCAGTTGCAGGCATTGGGAATATTATGCACACCACTGAAACAGAACTAGCCCAAGGGGGTAAGCATGAGACACTGACATTACCTTCTACTTTTAATTAACTTTTTATTTATTTGCCTTTATTTTTTATTGTATTTCTTAAATACCTCACAAACATAAAACTAATTGTTAACTCCTTTGCTTATACCTTAGAAAAACTATAAAACCTACCGACATTACAAATGAAGAGGACAGAAAATTTGCAAACCAATAAAATTTAAATTAACATGAATTCAGTATGGGAGATGATATTCTGCTAAAACTAAAATGCCACGTGCACTATGAGTATGATACTGACTGCCAAGATTTTTGAGTCAGTCTTCCTTTATTTCATGTGAAGACTCAAAATTCCACCATGTTTTTCTTTTTTAAACAATTACTCAAGGACTTTCATTTACACAGTGAATGTAGAATCATTTACCTTCAGTTGGCTTGAGTGCATTATTTATATGCTAAGCCATTCTCTTCTACTCTTAAGACCCAACTAAGGTGTTATTATCATGTGAATGTAAATGCAAACTCTGGGAGGGATATATAATAAAAACACTGTATACTCATAGAGAACATATGGGGAAAATAATGAAAACATTATAGCGCATAGAAAGACATAACATTGTTTCTCAAATTGGAGAACCCAGAGACTCCAGTGGTGAAACTGCTTGTGTTGAACTGATAGTCTTGTGTCCGTGCTAAGAATGTACAAACTAATACTGGCCAGTGTGGAAATGACAGTAACAGAATAGAACATGAGTCATATAAACCTTGACAGTATAAAAATATAATGTAATGAATCCAAACCAGAATGTGGGGCTGAGAAAATGCAAATGTCCAAGTGAAAGCCCTAATTTTATCATTTTTCATAATAACACCCTAAGTTATCTGTAGGTATCTAAAGGAATTTAGTATTAATAAATAAGTAATAATAAATGAGTAATAAATAAGGCATCTAAAGGTACCAAGAATAGGGATGCCTGGGTGGCTCAGTGGGTTAAGCATCTGCCTTCTGCTCCAGCTCCCTGCTCAGCGGGGAGTCTGCTTCTCTCTCACCCTCTGCCCCTCCCCCCACCCCACTTGTGCCTGCTCTCTCGCCCTCAAACAAATAAATAAAATCTTTTAAAAAACTAAAAAGTAAAGGTACCAAGAATATCACACTCACATTGTTATGTTAAATATTATCCCAAGTTTTTAAAGATTTTTGTTTTCTTAATTTTGGAGAGATTTTTAAGAAAT
Organism: Procyon lotor; assembly: GCA_028646535.1. Lineage (NCBI taxonomy): Eukaryota > Metazoa > Chordata > Mammalia > Carnivora > Procyonidae > Procyon > Procyon lotor. The sequence continues at coordinate 151,581,530 of CM053604.1, forward strand.
ACATTTTTCTTTTTTTTCTTATTTTTTTATTCTATATTGAGACATAACTGACATATAACATTAGTGTCAGGTGTACAACATAATGATTTGATATTTTAACTATATTGTGAAATTATCACCACAATAAGTCTAGTTAACATCCATCATCATACATAGTTACATTTCTTTTTCTTGTGATAAAAAATGTAAAGATCTGCTCTCTTAGCAACCAGCAAATATACTATACATTATTACTTACTATAGTCACCATGCTTACCTTATATCCCATGACTTTTTTATTATGTTATGTCACTATACAGTACATCATTAGTTTTTGATGTAGTGTTCAATGATTATTTGCATATTACATTTTATTTGCATATTACACCCAGTGCTCATTACAACAGGTGCCCTCCCTCCTTAATACCCATCACCGTCCACCCCTCTCCCATCTGAAACCCTATGGACTCTGGGAAGAAACACATTTTTCAACATAGAAATACTGATCTCAAATTTATCGATTCTCCCAGTTTTTCTTGCTAACTTTTTCTTTGCTTGAATTAAGGTAAAATTATACTGAATACCATTAATTTAAAAGTAACACATACACCATGATCCTACTTTGTTTTTTTTCCATTTTCTTTCCTCTCATCCTTCCTTTGTTCTTTCAGCAGAAATAGATGGCTGGTATTATATTTACTTTTGACTATTTAATTTAGGCTATTTTATTTCTGGGTGAAAAGAATATGAGGACTTCTAATTTTGTTTAGATTTTTCTTCAATTTTTATAATTAACACAGTTTTGCAAGATAAAATCAGAAAAAGTATTGGGGAAAAAACTCTAATTAAATTTGATTGTCATTATTTTAAATTATGTCATAGTTGCTGTACTAATCTAAAGACCAAGACATATTTTTAAAACAATCCCCATTATATACCAACCTAATTTCTGGAAACCAAGTGGTCCAGGCACAGTATTATATTTATTTTTTAACCGTTCTTTTCAGCTTTTGGGTTTTAATTAATTGAGATATGTCTCTTCAGCCCAAAGAAATGGAAAAGATTTCTTAGGCTTTATCTAGTTATGGTTAAAATCTGTCACTCCTCCGTGTCTGAACCCATAGTTTCAAGCCCCTGAAATCTATTGCTATGAAGAGCGCTTACAAAATTAACAAATCTGAGCCAAAGTGACCCTGTGTCAGGGTGATCCTCCAGGAGCCACAGGAAATGGAATGGTTAATCCCCCATATAGTTCTTGAAATGGAACTGGATGAAAGTCAAAACCATATAAAGGAAAAAGGCAGTTTTAGGGTAAATACGAGTTCAAACCTCAGACATGAATGTTGTCTATCCCATGGACGATTAAGTGTGTTTGAAATTTAATGTCCTAATTTAACATTCCTTGCTGATAAGCAGGCAGCAAGAATCAAGATTCTAGAAAGTCCTTACAACTAAAATACTATTTTACTTGAATTCTAGTACTGGCCTCAGCTACAACGGCAAGTTCCCCACCCCCAGTTGTTAAATTCAGCCTCAGAAGTTCACATGTCTGAGCATACAAGGCCTTACATCTATCAAAAACAGCGCTATGCCTGCAATTCCCAGGTGCTGCAACCGTGTCACAGTAACAGATATAAAGTGGCATTTTTCTTGTTGTCTCAGAATTGCTGTTAAGACCCAAGCCTGAGCGAAACAGGGACTGAGTGAGTATCCTACATTCTAAGCTCAGGGACACAGGGGCCTGTACTTCTCTACCAGGGAGTCTGGGTGAGAGATGTGGACTTTGGGAGAATGTACTACCCGTGGGAAGGAGTTAATACCCATCCTCCTCTAGAGCCAAGGATGGGGACACCCCCAGGAAAATCATTTCTAAAGACTGAAAGGAGAGATTAGGATTGATGTTTGCCATTTAACATATATTGGATCAACAGACTGGGTGCCCTGACAGAGGGCAGAGAAGAAATATTGGTGTGGGACTGAGATGCTCAGGGGAGCTCAAATCCCACCAGAACCCTAGCTGAGTTCTTCGTTTGAGAAGAGTAGAGTGCTTGACCTCTTTGTGCCCACCGCCCAGAGAATGGCCTTGCAGGGTAGACTGGAGACATTGCATGGCAGTGTGAGGGACAAGGAAGTGGACACATTAGAGCAACTTGATGTGGGGTTACCAGCTGGTTGGAAGTTTCAGCTCTTGAAAGGGGCTCCCAATGACTAAGGAAGCTGCTCCAAAGGGACCTCTCTTCAACCATTCACATCCAGATAGTGAGCTAGAACAGCAGGGAAGGTTGTTGAGAGAAAAGAACTCTAACCTTGTAGGATATAGTAATGAGATGTCTGTCTGTCTCTGATTTTCCAAAACCAGAAGTCCATCTCATGCCTCCCTCCCTGTTTATTATGAAAGGAGGTGGCTAGCTTTGAAGTTGAAAGGAGATTAAAGTTTGAAATGAACTGGATGGGGACTTCTGGCCAAGATGGAGTCAGCAGGATCAGATTACCTTCATTTCTGAAACCATGCATACACACACACACACACTCCAGACAAAATATAGGAAACAATGCTTTTTAAGACATGCAGTTAAGCACATGAAAAGGTGCTCAACATTGTTGGTCATTATGATCGTACAAATTAAAAACAAAATGAGAGCTCAGAACCAAAATTAAAACGATCGACAATTTCACATGTTGGCAAAGACTTGGAGAAAATGTAACTCTCAACCACTTTTGATAGGATTGTACAACTACTTTGGAAAACAATTCTGCGGTTTTTAAAAATATTAAGCATGTGCCTATCATATGACCCAGTCATTCCTCAATTAGGTATTTAACCAAAAATTTTAAAAGCACAGATGCCCATATAAAAACTTGTACACAAATCTTCACAGCAGCTTTATTGGTAATAACCCCAAACTGGAAACAACTCAAATATTCATCAGCCTAATGGATATACAAATAACCATATAACTGAATGCAATGCAGAAAGAAAAAGACATGAACGACTGGTACACACAACAGCATGGATAAACCTCAAAATATTTATGCTGAGTGAAGGACACTAGACAATAAAATGACTACATGCTCTTTAAGGGAAGGGGGGATAAGAAGAGGTAGGAGGGAGAGATTCCAAGGGGCAAGAGGAAACTGGGGAGTGATGGTTGTATTCACCATCTTGACCATGGAGACAGTTTCGCCGATGCTTATATGCATCAGAATGTATTGAACTGTACACTTGAAACATGTTTGGGTCCTCATGTGCCAATAACACCTCAATAAAGCTGATACAAAGTAAAGAACTGTAATGTGACTATAGGAACTAAAGTGAGACTGATGTCATAATCAGAGGCACTGAAAAGTTACAGAATCAGATTGAGAATTGAGTCCCTCCTCAGGTAGAAATGGAGTAGCTTAACACACACGGCCGGGGGGACTGCTTTCTTTTATATTCTAGTTTGTTGGAATTTGGCAATATATTAGTTACATAATGAGCCATTCACTTGCAGTCACCCAATGCTACAGCCAACTCCTGAGCCCCATTATCCTATGCTATCTTGATAACTCAGTGTTTGTTCTGCTAGTGCATTTTCAAGATTTCTTGGCCAATATGTCATGTGATTAGGCTTGAGAATTAATCTCATTTCTCTTCCCCCATGGGTTCTGATGCAATCAAGAAACAGACAAAGAAATTGATGTCAAAATGTTATCTTTGATTTATTAGAATGGATTGGTGGATTAGCTTGGACCTAAGGTTCTCCACCTGCACTTATGATTTGAATTTATTTATCTATTTAGTTATTTTTAGAGACAGAGAGACACAGACAGAGGGAAAGTGGGGAGGAGAAGAGGGAGAGGAAGAGAGAGAACATCAAGCAGACTC
>CM053604.1:151585876-151645222 GCA_028646535.1 Procyon lotor
ACACACACACACACACACACACACACACACACACACTGGAATACTATGCAGCCATCAAAACCCCCACCAAATCTTGCCATTTGCATCGATGTGGATGGAACTAGAGCGTATTATGCTAAGCGAAATAAGTCAATCAGAGAAAGACAATTATCATATGGTCTCACTAATATGAGGAATTTGAGAGGCAGGGCAGGGGATTGTGGGGGAAGGGAGGGAAAAATGAAACAAGATGGGACCGGGGGGGAGACAAAACATAAAAGACTCTTAGTCTCAGGAAACAAACTGAGGATTGCTGGAGGGGGGTGGGAGCAATGGAGGGGAGTGGAAGGGATGGGGTGGCTGGGTGATGGACATTGTGGGAGAGTATGTGCTGTGGTGAGTGCTGTGAATTGTATAAGACTGATGATTCACAGACCTGTACCCCTGAAACAAATAATACATTATATTTTAATAAAAAAAGTATACAAATGATTCACTCATATGTGGAATTTAAGAAACAAAACAGATGAACATAGGGGAAAGGATGAAAAAATAAAATAAGATGAAAATTGAGAGGGAGGCAAACTGTAAGAGATGCTGAACTCTGGGAAACAAACTGAGGGTTACTGGAGCGGTAGTGGGTGGCAAGGGGGTAACTGGGTGATTGACACTGAGGAGGGCACGTGATGTAATGAGCACTGGGTGTTACATGCAACCTATGAATCACTAGATTCCACCTCTGAAACTAATAAAAATAAATAAATAAATAAACAAACAAATAAATAAATAATTATACAAATGAATATGTAATTACAAGTTACACCACACTGTGAAGGCAAAGTAGAGCTCTGTAAGCCCTGTTATTACCAGACGTGTCTCCTGGTCAGCTGGCCCGTTTCCAGGCAAATATCAGGATTCCTAACACCCAATGCATTTTCATGGTCTTAGCCACAATCACATGCAACACTTGCAAATCATATTAGATTTTTATGAAGTGGGGAGGGATAGATACTTGTGATCATCAGACATATAAACACATACAGAAGAATATGGGATCCATATTAAAGCATTATTATAAAGAGAGACTATCGTTAATGTTTGTTTATTATAAACTGCCAAATTACTAAATATTTGCACCCACAAGACTATATTTGCATCTGTTTGCCATAAGGGTATCCTATAGGGTATCCTATACTGTATAGGCTGTCAATTGAAAAAAGAGTAGCCATCATATTTCCCAGGAAAGGCAGTGTTCTTTTTTTTTTTTTTTTACTTTCATTGAGATTTCTCTTTCTATAAAAAAAAATTGCAAGTGTTTACTGTATGCATGTTAATGAGTTTGGACATATGCGTACACTTGTGACACCATCATCAAAATTAAGGTAATAAACATAGCCCTGACCTCCAAAAGATGTCTTGTGTCCCTCTGGTTTTTTGTGGATGTGATAACATTTAACGTAAGATCTATCTTAACATATTTTTAAGTGCACAATACTGTCCTGTTAATTGTAGGCATTATATAATATAGCAAATCTCTAGAATTTATTCCTCTTACATAACTGAAACTTTAAACCCATTGAAAAACTTCCCGTCCCGCCCCAACCCACCCCAATCATCTGGCAACCACCATTTTAGCCTTCTATTCTCTGCTTCTATGAGCTTGACTCCTCGTGTAAATAGCATTATACAGTATTTGTCCTCCTGTGACTAACTTATTTCAGTTAACTTAATGCCCTCCATGTTGTTGAAAACAGTAGGATTTCTTTTTTTAATGCTAAATAATATTGCATTTTATGTATATACCACATTTTCTTTACCCGTCCATTTGTTGATGGACATTCGGGTTGTTTTCATATTTTGACTATTGTAAATAATGCCTTAGTGAATGGGGGATGTAGATACCTCTTTGAGAGAGTTATTTCATCTCCTTTGGATATATATCCAGAAATGGGATTGCTGGATCACATGGTATTTCTATTTTAATTTCTTGAGGAACCTCTGTACTGTTTTCCACAGTAGCTACACCAATTTACTTCCCACCAACAGTGTACAATGGTTCTTTTCAATTTCGTTGACAGTGATTGAAAATTCATAAATAAGGTTAATGGGTGAATAGGGGCCCAGCCCAGCTCACATGCCATAGAATACCCATAGCAAAACTAAATCATTACTGTTAATAGTGTTCAACTGAGTTCTGGGCCGTGTGAAATAGAAAGTAGAACGCAGAGAATGTCTTCTTCCTGATATAAGGCTGATCCCGAGCCAAACTTAAAAACAGGCAAGTGTGATCTGTTTCTAGCTTGTCCTTCCTACTCCTTGCACCAAACACCCAGAGCGAGCCGTGGTGTTATCCAAAAGCTAAGTACTTTTGCCTGTTTAAGGCAATAAATGTAAAAATTGGTAGGTGGGAGATTTTGTTTGTTTTGGGTATGAAAAAGTGAAATTATATTTAAAAAGCATAGAAAGTAGAGAGAAGCAAGAAATCCAAATTTTCATCACGCCATCACACCTATTCATATATATTTCTGTTCCTTCCCTTTTGCATAAATGTAATGCAAACTATTGGACATCCTCATTTTGTCCTTTTTATTAACTTATATGCATTTTTCCTTTTGCTACTTTATATTTTTAACCATCACATTTAATGACAGCTGGTATTTCACTGGATAGATGCATGTCTTTTTTTTTTTTAAGATTTTATTTATTTATTTCACACAGAAAGAGGTCATAAGTAGGCAGAGAGGCAAGCGGATGGGGGAGGGAAGCAAGCTCTCTGCTGAGCAGAGAGCCTGATGCAGGGCTCAATCCCAGGACCCTGAGATCATGACCTGAGCCGAAGGCAGAGGCTTTAACCCACGGAGCCACCCACGAGTGCCTGACAGATGCATGTCTTATGTCATCAATCCTCCCACTTGTGCTGGAAAGTTAGATTGCATCCAAATTTTTTGTTACTGCAAATAACACCATAAAAAATTTCTTCCTGCATATAGTTTTCTCTTATTAAGGATGCTCTCTTTAGAGATCCTCCAAGGGAGACTTCTAGGTAAAAGGCTTGGAAAAAAAATGTGTGCCAGGTTAATTTCCAAAAAGACTATCTCTTTGAAGTGTTCTTAGAAAGGTGTGAGAGCATCAACTACACTTATTTCTTGCCCATCTTGCCTACTACCTGCTTTTTCAAAAACTTTCGATTTTGAAATTTTTACAGCTTCACAGACACCTGCAAGGAAATGTAAAGAGAAGTTCTGTGCACCTTCACTCTGCCTCTTCCAATGTGACATCATGAATAACTACAGCTTGTTTATATAGAAGTATAATATCTGAACCAGGAAATTGACACTGGTAGAACCCAATGGCTTATTCACCACTTAAACTTGTAGTTATTTTATGTGTGTATGTGTGGGAGTGGGTGTGTGTAGCTGTGCAATTTTTTAAGAGTTTATTTATTTGAGAGAGAGTGACAGCAAAAGAGAGAGAGCACAATAGCAATGGGGAAAGGCAGAAGGAGAGGAAGAAGCAGGCTCCCTGCTGAGCAGGGACTGGGGGTGGGTGGGTCTTGATCCCAAGACCCTGAGATCATGACCTGAACTGAAGGCAGATGCTTAACCTACTAAGCCACCCAGGTGCCCATAACTGCAATTTTATCAAATGTGTAGCTTCACGAAGCCACCACCACAATCAAGATATGTTACTATCCCTACAAGACTCCCCCCATTGCTTTTTTATAGCCACACCCATCTCTCCTCCCCATCCTGAACCTCTGGTAACTACTAATCTGTTCTCCATCTCTGTAACTATGTTGTTTCACTAATGTTACATAAATGGAATCTTACAATATGTATCCTTTTGAGATTCTTTTCACTCTTCATAATTTCCTTGAAGTTCATCCAAGTTGCTGCAGACAGCAGTTGGTACCTTTGATGGCTAAGCAGTAGTGCATGCATGTACCATACTTTGTTCAGTCATGTACTCACTAAAGCATGTTTGTTTAATTGCTAGCTTTTGACTGCTAGGAATAAAGCTACTGTAAACAGTTATGTACCAGTTTCTTCGTGTGAATAAGTTTTCATTTCTTGGGAATAAATGCTAACAAGTGCAATTGCTGGGTTGTAGGGTAACTGCATGATCAGTTTTATGAAACACTGCCAAACTATTTTCCGAAGTGGCTGTGGCATTTAACATTTCCATCAGCAATGAAGGAGCGATGAGTTTCCCTGCATCCTTGCCAGCCTTTTCTGCTATCATAATTTTCTTTTTAAATTTTAGCCTTTCTGATAATTGTGTAGTGATATCTCATTATGGCTTTAATTTTATTTCTCAAATGGGTAATGACACTGAACATCTTTTCATGTGCTTATTTGATGTCCATGTATCTTCTTTGGTCTATTCATGTCTTTTGCTTATTTTCTAACTGAAATTTTCTTAATGTTCAGTTCTGAGAGCTTTTTATATGTTCTGAATATAAGACCTTTGTTGAACTAGTGATTTCCAAATATTTACTCCAAGTTAGTAACTTTTATTTTTCATCCTTTTAACAAGGCCTTTCATCAAGGAAAAGTTTTTAATTTTGATGAGGTCCAGGTTATCAATTTTCCTTTTATGAATGCACATTTATTGTTAATTCCAAAACTCTGTTTAGTCCTCATTCCCAAAGGCTGTCTATTTTTTTCTAGAAGTTTTGTACTTTTACATATTATTTAACTCTGTGATCCGTATTAACTTAAGCTTTGTATAAGATGTGAGGTTTAGGTTATAGATTTTTGTTTTGTTTTTGCCTGTGGATGTCCAATTGCTCTAGCACCATTTATTGAAAAGACTATATCTTCTTCATTGAATTGCTTTTGCTCCCTTGCAAAAAATAAATTGAATACATATTTGTGTGGAACTATATCTGGGTCTCTGCTTTGTTCCACTTATCTATGTGTCTATCTCCCTGCCAATACTATAGTATCAGTTTACTGTAGCTATTTAGTAAGCCTTAATCTTGAGAAGAGTGATTCCTCCCAATGTATTCTTTCTCAAAACTGTTTTGGCTATTCTGTGATTTTTCCTTTTCTATAGAGATTTTGGAATAAGCTTGTGTATGTCAACAAGAAAACTTGCTGAGATTTTTGATAGGGATTGTTTAAACCTATAGATAAATGTAGAGAGAACTGACATCTTTATTATGTGGTGTGTTCCAATCCATGAACCTGGCATGTCTTTCTGATTGAAGTCTTCTTGGATTTCTTTAATCAGCATATTGTAATTTTCATTAACTAGATCTAACATCTGTTTTGTTAGGTTTATACCTAGGTATTTAATTTTCTTTATAAAAAATTGCATTTTTTAGTTTGATTTCCAGTATTCATTGTCAGCATATAGATACTTAATTTCTGTGTGTTGATTTGTGTCATACAACCTTATCAAACTCACTTTTAAGATCTAGGAGGGTTTTTTTGTGTGGTTTTTTTTTTTTTTTTTTTTTTTTTTTTTTGGTAGACTACTTGTTATGTTTAGGTACCTAATCTTAATCTAATTGTCTGCAAATAGATATAGTTTTATTTCTTCCTTTTCAAATTGCATGCCTTTTATTTCTCTTATTTGCCTTGTTACCATGGCTACAACTTCCAGCAAAATGCTGAATAACAATGGTGAGAGTATACTTCCTTGCCTTGTTTCTGATCTTATAGGAAAAGCAATCATTCATTCTTTCATCACTAAGTACAATGTTGGCTGTAGGGTTTTTGCAGATGAACTTTATGAGATGGAGGAAGTTTGCTTTGATTTTCACTGTTCTGAGGCTTTTTTTTTTTTAAATATCATGAATCAATGTTGAATTTTGTCGTATGCTTTTTTCACATAAATTGATATGGTCATGATTTTTCTTCTTTAGTTTGTTGATATAATTGCTGGGTACATTGATTGATTTTGAATACTGAACCAATTCTCTATACCTGGAATTAATTCTACTTAGTCATGGTATATTATTCTTTTTATACATTATTGGATTACTAAAACTTTGTTGGGGATTTTTCCATCTAAGTTCGTGAGAACTATTGGTCTATAGTTTTTTCCTGTGTTGTTGTCTGGTTTTGGTACCAGGGTTATGATAGTGTTGCAAAAGAAATTGGGAAGTATTCTCTCCTCTTTCTGAAAGATCTTGTATAAAACTGGCATTAATTACTTGAACATTTGGTAAAATTTTCCAGTGAAAACATCTGGGCCTGGATACTTATTTCTCAGGAGAAGCTTTAAAATTACAAACTTAACTTTTTTAATACTTAAAAAACTACTCAGTTATCTATTTAATCTTGTCTGAATTTTGGTAGTCTGCAGGAAAGCAGGGAAGGAAAAAGCATTTGGGTGAAAGCAATACTACCACCGTGTTAAATTAAGCAAACTATACCTGGATCTCAGGCCCTAGCTAACTTCCTAATAAGTATAACTTATTACTTTTCTCACTAACAGAGGTTCCATACTCAGATTTTCTAAAGGATCTACTTTTGGTATTTTTTTTTTTCAAGAGCACATATGACTACAGTGGATCACTGTGGCATAGCTATTAGTCCATATGTGTGGTTCAGAGGTCAGTACCTATTTTCACAGTTATAACATGTGGTGATATAGGCTCACTACCAATTTTGAGGTACCCACTTCAAGGTACATGTAAACCTAGTCAGGTGCAGACAATGGGTGGTGACAGAAGACCCAAGCATCTGCTACACAATGAACTAAGTAGGAGCAACACCAAATTCTAGAAAATATGCTCTTTAATTTTAACTTGAGAATATTTATTGCAAAAAGAAAGGAAAAGGCTAAAACTTATTTCTCAGAGAAATTGATCTCATTGTTAATAAAACTGTTGTTGATTATCAGAAGCAGCAAGTCTCTATCCATTTCCTCCTCTTAGAAGTGGCTGAGCATTGTGGCCAAGAGTTTCTTAGCACCACACCCTTGGAACCATGGTTGGAGGCTGTTCCAATGTCTCCAGCCTCTACGGAATCCATATTCTATAAACAGAGTTTAGTCACTAAAACTTTTGGCTGTTTAATCATATAGTTGGCAAGATTGCTATTGGCTGCTCACAAAAAATTCAGGTTTTTGAAAAGCACACCTATTGACTTAGAATGGTATTCTCATGTTGAGTTTTCATCTTAGTCACTTTCTAGCAAATATTCACTTCATGATTACCCCCTATTCAGAAATAAATCTGAACATCATGAGGAATCAATTTTGTTAAGCCTGCTGGGAGAACACAAGACTTGAGGATGTCAACCAAATTTCCAGGCCTGGGCATGAGTGGTCATTAGACCATCAAATAATCAAGGACCCTGCTGGTCACAAATACCAACCAGGAACATTCAAAAGTTATCCTGACACATATTAAAACTATATACCCATTATTTTTTTTTAAGATTTTATTTATTTGACAGAGGGAAAGAGATCCCAAGTAGGCAGAGAGGCAGGCAGAGAAAGAGGGGGAAGCAGGCTCCCTGCTGAGCAGAGAGCCCAATGTGGGGCTCGATCCCAGGACCCTGAGATCATGACCTGAGCCAAAGGCAGAGGCTTTAACCCACTGAGCCACCCAGGCACCCCTATATATCCATTATTAATCCAGTTCTTGGCCAGAATGACTTTAAGAACAGAATCCAAATTTCAAAGGTCACCATAATGGGGATTTTTTTGGTGTTTTTTTAGTTTTAGAAGAATAAGACACTGATGAGTACTGTAACTTCAAGCTACACAACAACTATATACATTGTGGGATTTGATCCTCTTACATTGTACATTATAAAGATTCGGTCACCATATGAAAGTTATCAAGACTCCTAAACACGTGTTTTATTCATGTTTCTGCTGTTGTATTTAAGATAATTTAGACATATAAATACTTAAATCAGAGATCCACTTCTAACATTTTTATTCAGTCAATCTTTTGTTCTTTCTTGGACAGATTATTTGGTATTGTTTTATACAATGGAAGTAAAAACAGCAAAACCTATGTCCTCTAATTTTATGAGCAAATTTTATTGTCAAGTAAGCTTGCAACAATATCTTAAACTGTTCACAATATGTAGGAGAGCTGAGATGAAAAACTGAATTTATTTCATATATCATCTTGCAGAGTATGACAACTAGAAAGAGGCACTGTAGACAGAAACTCCATAATGACAGCTGCTCATGCTTAAAACTGCAAGGGAATGGTCCCAATTTCTTCTTCTATGAAAACATGCAGCTTGTTTCAAGTTATCGTTCTTCCCTGCATTTTGTACTTCCTGAGTTTTTCAAGTCTATTCTGTCCATATTATTTTGCCTTTCTGTTTTGTTCTGAGAGGTAATAAAGTCTGGAGTGAAAAGATGCCCCCATTTTCCTCAGATGGGAGAACACACCAAGGTCAAAGGTTGCACCAGGGTTTTATCATCCCTTAATTCAATGTTTCCCAAACTTCTCTGAGGAAAAGAATTACTAAAGCACATGTTAAAAACACTAATTCCCAATCTGTGCATTTGAAGAGTCTAATTCAATAAGCTTAGCACCTGGGCATTTTCATTTTAATAAGTTGCTAGGATATGGTTATCCCCAGGACAGTTTGGAAAATGTTTAATTAAAGTAGGTTTTCTCATATTGTATTTCAAGAACCATGTTTAAAGAATAAGAACCACCAAAAGAGACTGTGAAGGTTGGAGACACCTGGGTGGCTCAATTAGTTAAGCCTCTGACTACTCTTGATTTCAGCTTAGGTCATCATCTCAAGGTTGTGAGATCGAGCCCAGCCTCAGGCTCTGTGCTGGGCATGGAGCCTGCTTGAAATTCTCTCTCTCCCCCTCTCCCCTCACTGATCTGTCTCTTAAAAAAAAAAAAGAGAGAGAAAGAGACTGTTAAGGTTGTATTATGCCCAGCCAAGCACGCAAGGGCTGGGGCTGAAGTTCACCAGCACTACTGGTTAGAATGTGCTTGCTGGCAGGAATGTGTAGGACCTAAGGAAGGAGAGCTTTTTAAATTGGTCTACTCAAAGAAGGCATTTTTCCTAATTGATACCATATTATACACATGCTAGCAGCCAGCCCAGATAAGAATGATCTAAAATTCAGGTTTTATGTACAGATTTCTGGATTGTTACCCCATGTCTATAGAAAGAGGATCTCCAGTTTGGGTTGCATTTTAAACAAGCTCCCCTACTTCCCACCACGGTGACTCTAATATATATAAAGTTTGGAGAACTATCAACAGCTTAGATCCTAACCCTTCAAGTGTAATCTCTTTGATAGATGTGGATCTATATTCTTTTCATCTCTCATCTTTGAGGATTAACATCAGAAGTTGCGGGTGACACTGAAGAGAACTTAGAAAGGTTTCTGTGACTCTAGCATGCTAAGAGCACAATTTGAAAAACCAGAGTTTATAGGTCCTCCAGTCCTTAGTCCAAAGGCACTTTATCAATTCTTAATATCTTTGGATCTGGAGTCTAGTTACAATAAACACTACATACCGAAATTGTGACTCATACTGGGCTTCAACATACACCACTGTGACCCGAATTGCCGCATCAACCCAGCACCTCTGTCTCCCTCATTTTCCTCTCAGTTTCCACATTTTACTAGATTCTAATCCTCAGGTTCCCATTGTACAGCCACTCCTTTCAAAGTCTGTCTCTATTCTCTGTACATCTTGTAAGGTCCCTGAACCAACCTTCTCCGACAATTCAGCTCATTCCTGCCACATTGCGTCCCAATCACTGGTTCTCTCTGCAGCCCCTTTTCCTCACCCTGCTTCCTTCTCAACACCTAGCTGGCTGCAATCCACCCACAGGGCTTCGCCTCATGTAACCTAGACAGTAGGGATTCTCCTTCAAGATATGAGCTTTTCTTCTCGTGACAGAACAAACAGCTTCTTTGGATACTCACAACATAGGAAGCTGTACAGGAGCCCATCAGGCTCAGATATCCAGGAGCCGATACTCTAGAATTGATTTTTACTTACCTTCTCATTTAGGTCTGTCACTTGGTTATTGTTGCAGTAATGCAAATCCAACACATTTCATGAGGCAGTGTGATTTGAAGCCTAGTGAAATGAGACACAGGAGAAAGAGCAAAATGGAGGGTCACCACCAAACATTTGTGATGAACACTGAGTCCTCTATATAAGTGATGAATCACTAAATTCTACTCATGAAACCAATAGTACACCACATGTTAACTAACTAGAATTTACATAAATACTTAAAAAAAAGTCGGCAACTTTTTCAGGATTTATTTATCTTAAAACGAGAAGTTTGTAACTTTTGACCACATTCACCCAATTCCCCTACCTCCTAACCCCCTACGTCTGCTAACCATAAAAATGATCTCTTTTTCTGTGTTACAGATTTCACATGTAAGTGAGATAATACAGTACTTGTCTTTCTCAGTATGACTTATGTCACTTAGCATAATGCTCTCAAGTTCCATCTACAGTTAACGTTGGTCTATGGGGTACTTAAGAGTTGCTAAGAGACATCCTAAAATTTCTCATAACGAGGAAAATAAACTTTCTGTAATTATGTGAGTTGATGGATTATACTCACCGAACTTATTGTAGTAATCATTTCATGATACATATATGTCGTTATGTTGTACATCTTAAACTTATAAGTGTTACATGTCAATTATATCTCAATAAAACTGAAAAAAAACTTGGGCAAATGCACTTCATATTTGTCTGTGAACTAGACAAGTGATTTAAACACTGTTGATTACATGATACCAAATATAGAAAATCCTAACACTCCACCAAAAAACTATTAGAACTGATAAATGAGTTCAGTTAAGATCTCTGGATACAAAATATGAAGAAATCCGTTTCATTTCTATACACTAATGATGAAGTAGCAGAAAGAGAAATTAAGACAACAATCCCATCTACAATTGCATCAAAAAGAATAAAATACTTGGGAATAAATTTAACCAAAGAGATGAAAGACCCATACTCTGAAAACTGTAAAATACTGATGAAAGAAATTGAAGATGACACAAACAAATGGCAAGATAGTCCATGCTCATGGATTAGAAGAATTAATATTGTTAAAATGTCCACACAACCCAAAGCAATCTACAGATTTAGTGCAATCCTCACCAAAATACCAACAAAATTTTTCACAGAACGAGTAATCCTAAAATTTGTATGGAACCACAAAAGACTCCAAATGATCAACGCAATCTTGAAAAAGAAGAACAAAGGTAGAGGTATCACAATCCCAGATTTTAAGATATTGTATAAAGCTGTATTAATCGGAACAGATAGTAATAGCACAAAATAGACACATAGATCAAAAGAACGGAATAGAGAGGTCAGAAATAAACCTATGTTTATATGGTCAATTAATCTATGACAAAGGAGGCAAGAATATGCAATAGTGAAAAGACCATCTCTTCTACAAATGATGCTGAGAAAACTGAACAGCTACATGCAACAGAATGAAACTTGACCACCTTCTTACACAAAACACAAAAATAAAATCAAAGTGGAAAAAGACCGAAATGTGAGGCCTGAAACCGTAAAACTCCTAGAAGAAAACATGGGCAGTCATTTCTTTGACGCTGGCCATAGTGGCATTTTTCTAGATAGGTCTTCTCAAACAAGAGAAACAAAAGCAAAATTAAACCATTGGGACTATACCAAAATAAAAGGCCCTGATCCCTTCTTTTTTAGATTATCTTCTAATCTTAGAATTTCCTTTTGAATTTTTATCCGAATTTTTTTCTAACACCTGTCTTCCAAAGCAGAGAATATCTATAAGGACTAGTAAGTCTACCCACTTTGAGACACAGCAAAGAATGACTTTCCTATTCTCAGATTGCTTCTCTGAATCCATTACTGCTGCTGTTCCTGCAGGTTGTAACCAGGCTTCTCCTGCTCCACAGTCCAGATGATTCTATTAGACATGTCTGAAAAGGAAAGACATTTCCCTTATGAAAGGAATGGATCTTTAATATGGTTTTGCTAAGCTTCGTATAACAAGAGTCATAAATAACATCCCTGGAGATCAAAAAGAATCTTTAATCTTTTCATTTATTTTTATTTAAAATTTTTATTGATGTATAGTTGACATACCATATTATATCAATTTCAGCTGTACAACATAGTAATTTGATGTTTATATATACTGCAAAGTGATCACCGCAAGAAATCTAGCTACCATCTGTCACCACACGAAGTCGTTACTATCTTAGTGACTACATTCAATCTTATTAACTACATGTATACTGTACATCTTTTGTCTTGTTTATTTTATAACTGGAAGTTTGCACCTCTTTATCCCCTTTCCCTTCCTCACCCATTCCCCCATCCCTTTTTTCCTCTGGCAGAATCTCGACCAGACTGTTCTCTGTACCTATGAGTCTGCTTCTGTTTTGTCTTGTTTATTTTGTTTTATAATATTCCTTTTGTTGTTGTTTTGTTTTATAATATTATTAAATAGCTTTCCAGGGGATAAAAGAGCCTCAGTTTTGGGAAATCATGTGTTGGAAGAGACTAAAAAAAAAAACAAAAAAAACAAAAAAAACCACAGCTGCAACCAATTGGTTCTTTCTAAAAGCTATTATCTTGTCATGAGGTTGGATCCAGCTCTGATTTGTTATTGGTCTATGATCAGTAGAAAATGACCATTTCTGAAAGGGAAAGGATACATATTTTGTTTATTGTCATTAATGAGGTGCAGTTTTCTTTGATAATACAAAATGAGGTTTTAGTCTCATAAAGCAATATTTTCCCCCTTGAATTTGCCCGGAGAAAACTGTGTTACATTATGGATGGATGACCGTGGGTCCCACCTAACTTCATTGGGCTTGAGACATCCTTGCCCACGCAACGCAGTGATGTCAAACATCTTGTGACACAGGTGTCCTAAAAGTTTTGCTAACTGATGCACTTTCAGTGGCCTTGAATACAGAAATCAGTGAGTGAAAACAAGCTCTTAGATTTAGTGAGTCTCCCCTTGGAAAAAACCACCTAAACCTACTCAAGGTTCTACCTGCTTCAGGTAGAACTGACTCACATGACCGGAACTACACACCAGCTCAAGGGGCAACAACACAGAGGAAGAGGAAGGTGATAGACTCAGGCAAACTGCCAAATGCTCTTCTGTCTCCCAGCATTGTTTTCCTGTCTGCTTGTCTTTCATTGTATATAAAACTGTAGAGAGAACACAGGATTGAAAAAAGAATTTCTCTTTTATTTGCAAGATCAGAAAAAGAAAAAAAATATAAAGTCCCATAACTTACTCAGATAATTTGGAAAATATTTCATTGCTATTCCACACTGTGATAGCTTGGAATAACGGGGCCGAGCAGACGCTGTGGTAGCTTGGATTCCCAGGGGCGAGCAGCAGAAGGCTGGGGAGTTGACGGGATTTCACAGAAAATGGTGGCTCCTGGTTGTTTTCACTCAGCCCTGGTGTACCTTCTTGGAGAGAAAGTAAATCAGTGCTCTAATATTAAAAGGGATTCCCAAAAGAGCATACATAATATTTGAATACCAGGATTTACATTTGGAAAGCTTTAGAAAGTGATCTGGTGCATTTCTTTGTTGGTTTAAGGAGACGGTGAGGAGATAGGAGTGTTGTGGTTAAGGATTTTGCCAAGATAACAGGTGGTTTGGTATTCCCCTTTACCCCTCATTTTTAAGGGGTATAAAGACATATCATCTCAAATCTTAGCGGGTGGGGTTAGGGGGAGGGATGAAATAATGGCTAGTTAATGGTTACTGTCAAGGTGAAGATAACAATTCAAAGTTTGTAATAAGCTCATATGTATCTGGAATCCCCAAACCTGCCTGGCATGGTCACAAGAAAGACTCTCATGAGATTTTTCAGTTACTTCCTGCTCTAATCAGGATCGATCGATCGATTGATCTATCTTCTACCAATATGTCTTCACTTGTACTTCCAGGTGAAAAGGAATGTGTAGGTATGATTAGGATGTAGAATGAGACAATATATTTCACATATTATTATTACACAATTATGTCCATAGCTTCTATTGTAAGGGTTTAGTATTCAATAAGATCTATCTGGTAATTTATTTAAAATGTAATTTTAATAGAGCTCGTTCTTTCTATCCCCCATATTTATTTATGTATGTGCTTATTTATGAAAAATAAAGACAAGGGCAAAACATTCTGGTGTCCAGAGACATGGATATAAAAATGCCATAATCTTTTCATGTTTCAGGGAGAAGAAGTATGGTAACATATTTGAAGAGACTGGCTTTTACCATTAGTCAAATTCCCTGTAGGAAATGATAAGCTACATTTTAAAGACCTTTTTTCCATATTTCTGAAAAGCTTATTAGAGTAACTGGCTTAACAGAGGGAAAGACAGATAAGAATAACATTTAGAATGTCTGTATTTTTCTCCAGGGAGCAACAACTACTTAGTACCACAAAGAATGGCAAATATTAATATTTTCAGTTTACAGGGAAAGTATGAAAAACTTATACTAAAAGTTTCAAAGCCTAACTTCTGAGCCCTGAACCTTTGCCAATACACAACATTTATTTTTGGTTCCATGTGGGCTCACAGAGTTTGATTATACCGAGTTTTATGCAGCCTTTGATTTTTGTCCAAAAGTTTTGTCCAACGTTCCTAACAAGCTCCCCTTTCAGACAGGTTAGTGGCCTTTGCATAGGGACTGAAATGTTTGCAGCAGTTTGGCTCATTTTAAATAAACACATAAAACCAATGATGGCATTGGGGAAATTACACAGGAACACAGCTCTGGGCCTGTGTCATAGCCCCATGTGATTCATCAGTAAGGCAGTCAGAATTCCCAGAGTCATAAATTTCCATTTTACCACTGGACAGGATGATCGGCATAGAGCTGATTTTCAAAATTAAGTTTTAAAATTTTGACATCTTATATTTGGGAATCTTTTAGAAATACATATATCTTAAACTGTATCCTTCCTCGTTATGAAAATACTTGGTTGGAGGAGATCTTACCAGTGAGGGAAAATGTCCCAGGGCCAACCATGAGGATAAGAAGCTTGATTTTGAAGACTAATTATATCTAGTTATATCTAGTTAATAAAAGACAAGGTATAGACTAAGTATTCTAAGAAGACATTTCTTATTAAAAAGAAGGCAAAAGGGGCACCTGGGTTGCTCAGTGAGTCAAGGCCTCTGCCTTCGGCTCAGGTCATGATCTCAGGGTCTTGGGATCGAGCCCCACATCAGGCTCTCTGCTCAGTGGGGAGCCTGCTTCCCCCTCTCTCTCTGTTTGCTTCTCTGCCTACTTGTGATCTCTCTCTGTCAAATAAATAAATAAAAAGCTTTTTTAAAAAAAAGGCAAAAATAAGCAAACTGATTTTATTTTGTTCTAAATTTTCTGAGTCCAGTGATTAATTTTTTCCAAGGTGAAGTCTAAGTGACCCTCTACTCCTTGAATTTAATAAATGGTATATTGTGGTTATTAATGTATTCAAACACATGTCAAAGAATTTTGAAAACAAATAACCATGCTAACTTAGTGCATTATCCAAAGAGGTATGGGGCTTAGAGTTATTATCCAAGCAGTGATTTCAATTTAGATAAGAATCAGATCTGAGAATGTGTAATCAATCTACTAGAAGCATGAGGAGAACTGCATGCAAGGTCTAGCCAATCACTCAATCACCAGTTATGAATTTATGTGGAAAGTGCTGAGTTAGGCAGTGGATCTATAAAGAAAGAATTGAAACTGAGTCACTCACAGTCCAGTGAGTGTCTGAATGTGTAACAGATTATTGTAATATACAAGAGCCATGACAGAGGTATCAACTGAGTATTCTAAGCAGACAGGGGTCAGAAGATAGCACTTCCCTCAGAGAATGGGAAAAGACCCCATAGTTGAGGCAACCTTTGAATTAAGTCTTGGAGGATGAGAAGGCATGTTCCTGATGAAGGAGGAGCTGCCATTCCAGGCAAGGGAACTTCCCGTGCCAACGTTTGGAGCCCTAAAATCACCAGATCTTTTACAACAGCTTAATGTGCTAGAGTGTAGTCTGCTTATAGGCAGATAGAGTGTAGTCTGCTTATAGGCTTTTTTTTTTTTTTTAATTTTTATTAACATATAATGTATTATTTGACCCAGGGTACATGTCTGTGAATCTTCGTGAAATGCTTATAGGCTTTTATAGATAGATCCAATTTGTTGTCTTTTATACAGGGTGGGCGATGGGATAGGTGGGTAGATTCTCCCATTATCTTCTCGCCTTATCCTTGTCTGTTCATTCAGTTTATGAAATTAGACTCAGTGATCTCTAAGTTTCAAAACTCTAAAATCCTACAAAAGGAAAACAAAATCTGTTCTTAGTTGGAAGGAAAGAGCTCTTTGGGGTGAACAAGGGTGTGGGATTGTTTCCATGAAAATGAAGATTCGCAGCTGCCTCATACAAGCTACATTAACAGTAAAAAGAAAAAAAGAGAACCTTTTTTTTCTATTATTAGTATGTTTTGACATGTGCCTCTAGCACTATTTGGAAGGAAAATGGCAACTTTTTCCTCCAATACTAGATATGTTTCTTTTCAGTTTTTTGTTGTTTTTTTTTTTTTTTTTAGAACTCCCTCAGCAAAAGGAAAGTTTTTGTCCTGGTCTCGTTTTTGGACAGCAAGTGTGTATTTTAAAACCAGGCAATCTACCTCTAAGATCCAATTATTTGTTGTCTTTTATACCTATGTAGGAAACTTAAAGTCCAACTTCTGGGTGAAGCTGCCCCATAACAAGATTCTTTTCAGAAACCAAATTGAACCTCAAGTTATTGGGATGAGAGGAATGACATGTAAAACTGATATCCTGCTAACGAGTGAAAGAAAAACCAAGAGAAAGCAGAAAATATTCCCCACATGGCACATAATCTCAAATAAAAATGTGGAAGTTGGAAAAATAAAAAAGTATCTTATGAAAGATAAAAACACTTGAGATTTTTTTAAACACATCATACTGAAAATTGCTGTGAGTCACATTCATGGGGGAATGAAGGAGTCAGCTGGATACTTAAATAATTAAACTTTAACTCAAAACTTAGCTACAGCTAAGCTTTAAATTTTAACTCTAAAAACAGACAACTACCTTTTCAAATGATATTTCTTTAGAGTGTAGTTATACACATAGAGAAAACCTGAACAAACTAGTTATCTGATTTTTGGCAACTTGGATCTTAGTTTCTTTTATTTTAGTCCCAAACTCCTAAATAGTACTTGACACATTTTGCTTCTTTGAGATCAATGAAGACTACTGACTGATTGCTCTGACATAAGCAACTTCACTCCAACACCCTTGCATTCTATCTTCAGTGGAAAAATAAGCTCTCAGATGAAAAATCTTTGCATTTCTCTGTTCCCTGACTCTCTACAGCCGGCCTCCACACCTTCATCCACCCAAAGCTTAGCCACCCTTTACGACTGAATTCAAACCATCTCCCTGTAAAATGTCCACTTGATCACGTCTGCTTGAATAATTGCTTTCTGCTCAGAAATTCTTCAGTATCCATTACCTGTAATTTAACTGGCTATAAGGCCCATGTTAGTTCTTTTATTATCCTGGAACTCTCATACTGTGAACTTTCAGTTTGAGCAGGTGTTTGTGCCTTGTCTCCTCAACAAGGTCATTGCTCCTTGAAGACAGAGACCTTTTCTTCTTGGTGCCTTTGCAGAGTTTAGTTCGGTAAATATTTGGTGATTTGAATAATTGATTAACTCAACAAACATTTACCAGGCAGCTACCATGAAATGAACTAACATAGACCCTGTGTCTTTTTCTAGGTCTGTCGTAAAGGCTGACAGTAAACCCAGAGTCAGCTAAAAGTAAAAATCTTCATATTTATAGTTAGGTTTCTTATTTTTATAAGTTAGTAATTTGAAAATTTTTATTTAGCAAATAGAGAAGAAAAAGGAGGAGAACTTGAAAATTTTAGAGGGCTTAAAAAATCTAAATGTATATATTCTTTTCCATCTCTTGAACATTATTGCTAGTAGATCATAGATTTATGGCTAATGGTATGATGACAAAAGGCATATACACATTACTGCTCTGAACTCAGGGCTCAAGGACTCCCCACAGCTCACTCAAACAAAATGTGAACGTTTCTCTGAAAAAGTCTGGTGATTTATGTGATGTCAATATGTTGATATCCCCAATAACATGATGACCTAATCAATAACCTAGTAGAAAGGACAGAATATGGGAATTTGAGTTGGATCACCTGCTTTTGAATCCAACTATGTTGTTTAATGAAGTTACTCAGATTCAGTTCTTAAAACTGAATTCAGAATTCAGAATTATCTGCAGATAATTATGATGATGATAATTATAATGTCTGTCTTCACAGTGTTGGTATAAAAAATTAAGGAGATAAGTGTAGGTGAGAGTACTTTTGTTATGATTATAGATGTCATGTTGGCCCATCAACCCTCCACAATTCATTCAACAAATATTAATTCATTTCATGAACCAGTAATCAGATATTTTCCTGTTACCTATATTAGGATTCTGAAACTCAACTAACCGTGACAATTAAATGACATTGCCACATCATTTTTTTGTTCCCTTTTAAATGAATGTTTTTTTAAAGCTGTGCATAGGGGACCTTTGGCTCTTCATTTCCTTATATTTTAAGTAAGGTAGTAAGTATTTAATCATGGACTTACACTCCTTATAGTTAATTTCAAACATCAGCATAAAATATACTGCAAAAACCTCATTATAAAACAGAGGACATTTACTATATTTTGAAAATAATAAGAGTTTTTAAATGTCTATAAATTATGGTATAAGAGATTGAGGTATCAGACCAGCCAATTCCAACCTGTACAATAAAAAAAAAAAAAAAAGGAATTTATTTATTTGGTACTAAAAGGCTGGTAACAAAAAGAGCTGAGACTAAGCACTATGCCCAAATTGGTAAATCTATTTATCAACAGAGTGGAAATTAGAAATTCTGAAACTACCTTACATGCATACTAGGGTTCAACAAAGAAGCAAATAAATTACAGATAATGGTTTCTCACTGTCATCAGATAAGAGTTAAAAATAAGTAAGAAGAAAATTTAGAGTGAACCCCGTGGTTCTGGATTAAAGTCAGAGATATCAGTGTGAATTCCTGTTTAATATACATACAAATAGAACTAAAAGTAATTTTAGATATGAGTGTATACATGAATTAGTGCACATACATATACTGGCTCGGCAGCAGTAATGCCCCAATAGTATAAGCACACTCAATGCCTAGATTTTGATTTCTAACTATCATTCTTCAAAAAACCAAAACAGGGTCCTTGGAAAAATGGCTTATTCTAATGCTGGAGTAGCCTGTAGTGCCAGGAAGTAAGGAAATGGTAAGGAAGAAGGATGAAGAGGAAGAGGAAAAGGAAGAAGAGAAGAAAGAGGAGGAAAAGAAAGGGCATATCAAAGGACACAGGAACCAACCTGAAAGAGCTCCCTAAAGACAAAGCTGGAACAATTAGAACAAACAATGTCAGTATTAGGTTATAATATGTATTGATGGGTCCATACTGGTATAAATGATGAAGTAAATAAATGAATGAGTGAATGAGAAGGGATAAATCTTCCTTACATAAGAATACCAAATAATACACGTAGCTGTTCCTGTCTCTAGAATGTAGAACTTAATTCTACCTCTGAGTGAGGGCTGGATTTAGTGACTTACTACCAAAAAACAGAGAATGGAAAGGGAAAAATAGTAGCTCTATGGAGGGGAAACTTGGTAGACATCTTCATTATGTGATCAAGGTTAATCTCACCATGTGGCTATCAACCATCCCCTGATACCATGTGAAGAGAACATCGTCTCACCTCTGTGGAAGTCTTACCAAAAACCTATAGCCCAAGTGTGATCATGAAAAATAAATAAATAAATAAATAAATAAATAAATAAATAAATAAACAAAACCCAAATATGGGACTAGCCCAAAATGAGGTAAAGTCTACAAAATACCTAACTTCAAAAGTGAAGTCTTCACAAATGTCAAAATCATGATAAACAAGGAAAAATTGTGATAGACCAGAGAAGAAACTAAGGAGATGTGACAATTAAATGCAATTTGGTTTCCTGAAACAGAAAAAAAAAAGAATTTTGTTTAAAAAAAGTGAAATCAAAATAGTTTATAGTTTAGCTAACAGTTTATTTCTTAAAACGTACATGGTTACAAATAGGTTAAAATTAGGAGAAACTGGGAAAAGGGGTAAGTGATATCTACTGTCTACTATCTTTGCAACTTTTCTGTAAATCTAAAATGATGGCAAAATAAAAAACCTGTTTTTAAAAAACCTCCTATTTGTAAATAAAAAAAGAGGTACTGATGCATGCTACAATCTGGATGAACCTTGGAAACATTATGTTAAGTGAAAAATACCAGTCACAAAAGGCTGTATGTTTGTATGCATGATTCTATTTGTTTGGAAATATCCAGAAGAGACAAATTCATAGAGACAGAAAGTAGATTAGTGGTTGCCAGGGGCTGATGGCCTATGTCTCTGGGCCAGACAGGGGGACAAAAATATTCTAAAATTGGTTGTGGTGATGGTTATACAAACTCTGTGAATATACTAAAAACCATTAAATTGTTACTTTAAGTAGGTGAATTGTTTGATATATGAATTATACCTCATTAAAAATGTTATTAAAAGAAATCTCCATGGGAGCCTTCATCTGTGACTGGATGTTGGAGTTCAAACCTTATCATTTTTTATCATTGTCAGTTTTTCTCCATTTCTTGGTTCTGCCTTCCTTTCTGTTGGTGACTCCCCCTGGCTCCACATGGAACTTTCCAGTTCACATCGTACTCACTTCCTGACGAAGTGAGTCAGTTGCCAGCAGTCCTGGTGACAAGAGCCATCTTGCCCCCTATAGTCCCCACAAAAAAAATCTCATTTCACTTTGTTGGTTCAGATTGGATGATGAGAAAGTTCTTAAACCAAATTCCCTATACATTGGTGGGATCCAGCAGGGATGAGAGGGGTGGGCTAGTTTGGGTAGTGTTGATATAGTTACTTAGAAAAACAAATAACCGTACAATGGTTACCAGGGCAAATGTGAATGAATGTTGACAAGTATAGTCACGTGTATCTGCTGTAACTTTCCTGTTTCCTACATCGAAGTTGATAGGAAATAATCTTTGACTTAAAGAAATGAATGGGTTTCCCTTAAAAAAAGAAAAGAAATATCTGTGCTGTCTTTTCTAAATGTTTCTTAGTATTCACCACAAAACCTCACAAGAATAAGAAAAAATTGTGCCTGTTTTTGAGATGCTCTCGAATGCAAAGGACAAAAGTGCTGGTGCTTTTCCTTTATAGCAATTTAATTAGTTTCTTCAACTTCACGTAGGGTGATATTTTATACCATCCATTAAAATGCAAACTGTTTCAGGTATGGAGAAAACTCTTTGGTACCAGGGCCAATAGCCACATGCCACTATTTCAGATACAGATTAAAATTAGTTAAAACTAAATACAACTAAAAATCCAGTAACAGTCCCTTAGCTCTGTTTCAGGTGTTCAGTGCTCCCACGTGACTGCCTAGCGGCTAACACGTTGGACAATACTGTTAAAAAAAGATTTTCCACATGGCAAGTCATTCTAGATGGTTTCAGGTATTATATTTATTTCTAGAATTGTCCGGCAGAACAGATTCCTAACAACATCTCCCATAAGACAAGTTAATTACACAAACAAAAGGTCATTCTGAGAATGCTTCAGAGAAAGGCTCACGATTCCTTACCTTCCTCTACTTAATATCTACTTAATATCCAGTTTTATGAGTTTGGTTACCAGCTATTGGTAACTCTCCCACCTGGGTGTGACCTTGAGTCCTTCGTGGTCAGAGTCCAGGGTGTCTTTTTCTAGTGAGCAGTCAGCTTCCTCCCCTTTCTGAGTAAAAGGTTTTCTCTCAACATCATCTTGACCGCTGGCCAAGCACCTCTCCCTGCATGCAGCCCTATGTGCATGCCTGGTTGGAACCAAAGTCATTTGCCCCTGGTCACTGCTGCTGGGACCACACTGAATTTTTTTTTAATTGAGATATAAGTGACATATAACCCTGTGTAAATGTAGGGTATGCAGTATGCTGATTGATATACATTTATATATTGCAATATGATTACCACTAGCCTTAGCCAACGCCTCTGTCACGTTACCTAATTATCATTTCTTTTTTTGTGGTGAGAACAATTAAGATTTCATCTCTTAGCAGCTTTGAAGTTTATAATACAGTACTACTGACTATAGCACAGTGAATTTCTTATTGAAATTGGCAGATACACAAAAATCAGGCCCAGAGCATATACCTGGATTACCTTGATCCCTGTGTTCCTGGGTACTCAGGAAACGGAGAACAACAGGGATCTCAGTGTTACAGCCTTTCAGTCCCAAGTCAGAGCTCTGTGGTTGCCTTCCCACAAGTTAGAAAGCAAAGCAAAGCAAACACACATTTTGTTAGAGAGAGCCCCTTGCTCTGTGCAGACAAGAGGCAGGGAGGGGGCAGGCGAGGAGTTCTTGCAGCCAACTCCAAGAACACTCAGAGCAAAGACTGCTGTGGCCCATTTCTACTGACAGCCTTGTGTCTGTACTTTCCTCATCCTGATAATCCAGGCTACCAAGTCCATGTTCTTTCCCATCAGTCTCTCCTTAGGATCCCAATCACTCTGGCTCATATAAATCTGAGTCCCTGGAGACAAGGCCTTTGTGCACTTCACCAACAGCACTCTACATAGGTGACACCCCACATTCAGGTGACACCGAAGGACGCCAGATCATTTGATCACACAATGAGCCTTTTACAGATCTTACTGTATGGTTTCACTTTTTTGGCCACGCCATTCAGAGGTGTAAATGTTCTTATGAAGTGACTACTTGGAGCACTTCCAAAAATCACTTAATTTTTTATTTCCAATTATAAGATATAGGAATAATTCAGATTTCCTTAATTGAATAAATTATGATCATTAAAAAGGTTTTTGTATAGCAGCCTTACTGAGGTATAGCTGACATGCGCTACTACTATGTTTTCAAATATCCAATTTGATAGGTTTTGACATGTATGAAACTACCACGATCAAGATAATGACTTACCACCAAAAGTTTCCTTGTGCCCTTGGCAATCCTTACTCTCCTCTCTCCACACCTTCCAAATAACCTTCTCCCAAACCTCAACCACTGATCTGCTTTCTGTCATTATAAATTACTTTGTATTCTCTAGAATTTTATATAAATAGAATTATACAGTATGTCTGTGTGTGTGTGTGTGTGGTGGGGGGAAACGTCTGGTTTCTTTTATTCAGCCTAAGTATTTTGACGTTTGTCTATGCTATGTGAGTTAATAGCTCTCTCTTGCTTTCAATTGCCAAGCATTATTCATTATATGAATATGCCACAACTTATATCTACATTTACCTGATAATGAACATTTGGGTTGTTTCTAGTTTGGGAATATTACAAAGAAGTGTGCCATGAGCATTCATGTACAAGGCTTTGTGTGGACATATGCTTTTCTTTCTTTCTGATAAATACCTAGGAATGAAATGGTAACCTAGGAGTGGAATGGCTGAATCAAAGGGTACATGTATGTTTGACTACTGGAGAAATTGCCAAACTGTTTCCCAAGGTGTTTGTATCATTTCTCATTACTCCCAGAAGTGATATGAGAGTTCCACTTGTTCAACAACTCTGTCAACAGGTGGTAGAATGAATCTTTATAATTTTAGCCATTCTTATAGGTATGAGGTGGCATTTCATTATGGCTTAACCTGCATTTCTCTCTTGAATGGTCATGTTAAAAACATATTGTCATGTGCTTATTTGCCTTCCATAGCTTCCGTAGTGAAATTGTTTAAATTTTTTGTCCATTTTTAATTTTTTAATTTTTCCAGCTTCATTAAAATGTAGTTGACATATGACATTGTGTAAGTTAAGGTGGATGCAGTGTGATGATTTGATACATATGTATACTGTGAAATGTTTACCACAATAAGGTTAGTTAACACATTCCTTACTTCACATAATTACTATTTTGTTGTGTTGTTAATGGTGAGAACATTAAGCTCTACTCTCACAGCAACTTTCAGTTGTATAATACAGTATTGTTCACTTACATCCCCCTGAATTTAGAACTGAAAGTTCATACTCTTTGACCAACATCTCTCCATTTACCCCACCCCTCAACCCCTGGCAATCACCATCCTACTGTCTGTTTCAATGAGTTCCATGTTCTTAGATTCCATATAAAAGTGACATCATACAGTACCTGTCTTTCACTTATTTCACTTAGCATAATGCCTTCCAGGTCTATCCATGTTTTCACAAATGGCAGGATTTCCTTCCTTTTTGTGGCTGAATAATATTCTATTGCATATGTATATGTATGTATATATATTATATATTACAGTACACATATTCGTCATTGATGGACACTTAAGTTGCTTCTGTGTCTTGTTTGCCTGTTTTTTTTTTTTAATTGCATGGACGGTTTTCATATTACTGAATTTTGAGAGAGTACTTTATATACAAGTCCTGGATACAAGTCAGGTATGTGACTTGTAAATATTTTCTTTCAGTCAGTGGCTTGCTTTTTTATTCTCTTAAGATGTCCTTCAAAGAGCAAAAGTTTCCTGATTTTAAGAAAGCCCAGTTTATGATTTGTTTTTAAAGATTTTATTTAGTTATTTGACACAGAGAGAGCATGCACAAGCAGGCTGAGGGGTGGAAGGAGAGGGAGAAACAGACTTACCGCTGAGCAGGGAGCCCAGCACTGGGCTTGATCTCAGGACCCCAGGATCATGACTCAAGCCAAAGGCAAATGTCTAACCTACAGAGCCACCCAGTAGTCCTTATGAGGTTTTTTTTAATGGATTGTGTTTTTGGTGTTTTATATAAGAAAACTTTGCTTAGCCCAAGGTCACAAAGGTTTTCTCCTACGCTTTCTTTTAGAAGCTTTATAGTTTTAGGTTTTTTATGTAGATCTAGGATCCATTTTGAGTTGAATGGTGAGAAGTAAGGTTCACAGTTTTATTTTGTTTTTCTTTTGTTTTGTTTTTCCTTTGCACATGGATATCCAATTTTCCTAGCACCATTTGTTGAAAATACAAATCTTTCTCCACTGAATTGATTTTGTACTTTTGTTGAAAGTCAATGGACCATAAATGTGTGGGTTTATTTCTGGACTCCATATTTTGTTTACTCTATTTGTCTATTCTTAAGCCAATATCACATTGTCTTGATGACTACAGTCTCATGATTTGCAAGTTAGATACTGTAAGTCCTATAAACTTGTTCTTAGTTTTCAAAATTGTTTTGGCAATTCTAGATCTTTTGCTATGAATTATAAAATCAGTTTGTCAGTTATATAAAAACAACCTGCTGGAATTTTGACTGGGATCGCACCAAATCTATAAATAAATTTGGGAAGCAGCATAGTAATAATATTGAGTCCTCCAAAACATGACGTCTTCCTAAACATTTAGTTAGGTCTTCTTTAATTTATCTCAGCAATGTTTGAATTTTGCAGTGTACAGGAGTTATACTTTTTTTTGTTAGATTTATGCTTATTTCACATTTTTAAATGTTATTGTAAATGGTATTATTTTTAATTTCCTATTATTAGTTGCTGGCATATAGCAATATAATTAATTTTTGTATTTATCTTGTATCCTATGTCCCTTTTAAAAAAATTATTTAAGTAATATCTACACCCAATGTGGGGCTTGAACTCAGGGTCCCAAGATCAAGAGTCAGATGCTCTTCCAAGTGAGCGAGTCAGGCACCCTGTATCCTATATCCTTGATAAGTTTGTTAGCCTAATAGTTTTTTTGTAGATTCCATGGGATTTTGTGTATAAAATCATGTAGGTTGCAAATGAAGATAGATTTCGTTCTTCCTTTTCAATCTTTAAATTCTTGTCCTTGCCTTATTGCACGAACTAGAAACTCTAGTACAATGCTGAGTAACAGTGGTGAGTATGGACATTCTTGACCTCTCCTGATCTTAAAGAGAAGGCTTCCAGTCTTTCATCTTTGAGTTTGATGTCAGCCATAGTTTTTTGTTTGTTTGTTTGTTTGTTTGTTTTTGTAAATGCCCTTTATCACATGGAGGAAGTTCCCTTGTATTCTTGTTCTTTTAATCAAGAATGGGTGTCAGATTTTGCCAAATAATTTTCCTTCATCTGTTGAGACGATAATATGGTAGAGTTTTTTAGTCTATTAACATGGTGAGTTACATTGATTTTGGATTGTTAAACCAACCTGCCTAGCTGGAATAAATAGGGCTTTTAAAACAGAGAAATATATCAATTTGGATTTGAGTTTAATTTATTTGACTACTTAGTGATTGTAGCACAGTTTACAACTCATGAAAAATTAGTTGATTTTCTAGCCATGATTGTTTACAGTAAATCTCAAAAACTGTTAATTTTTTAGAGAGAAATTACCTTAAAGCAGACAAAATTTGTAATGAAAAAGGAAAAACCCTTTTCCAAGGTTAAATGCAATGTATTCTTTTCTTCAGTCCTCTTTAGAGATGCAAAAATGTCTGAAGTGTCTACTTTTCATGAGCTGTTAGACATTTCCAATCACATAAGTTTTCTGTTTAGGGCAAAGTATTCTGTGTGGTTCCACCTGTTTACACAGTTCTCTTTCTCCCACTCCATTTTGTGAGAAACATTGGCTGGGAACTAGTGTAAATCAACTCCCTTTTGGAGTCATTTTCCCCAAAGGAGGTGACAGGAACACTGTTCTGCATGACTCTGGTAGTCCACAGAGGGGACATATGGGGATTGAGCAATAATACCACCCATTAGCTACTGCTTCCCAAGAGATATACAGGAAATGTTCATGATCAAATTTCAGTTGAAACTCAGGGCAGGAAATGACTTCTCATCAAAGGGGATTTAAGAGATTCCCTCAGGCTTCAGAAGGCAGTGAGGCTGATTGTACTACTGAGCAACTTGCCAAAGTGAGAAGGCAGATAATGAGCTCATGAGTTGGAGAGACAGAGCCAATCAGTCATCAGCCATTTTATTAACCAGTAAATCCGGAGAAGTAGACTGGAAGGAATCCAAGCCCTCAAAAGAAAAGGAATGATCAAGATGTACCTTTCAAGAACATCATGCAAGCCCACAAGCAAAGACTAGGAATTTCTGCAAGAGAGTGTCTATTAGTATATGATTTGGGGTTAGGGAGCCCAGGATCTGAGTACTACCTGCACAATTTCTGATCCATGCCTCTTTTCATTTTCTTTCTGAGCCTCTGTAGGTTTTCTTATATGCTTTAGTGTAAGTGAAAGTACAAAACACAACCGGACCATAGCTATAAAAGGAGAAATGTGCCATACCTAACACAAAGTGACTTCTATGGTCAGATTCTGTTCAATGGAAAGGTGCTTCGAGCTGCTGAAGACTTAACTGGTTGCTACGTGGTAAGAGTCAGAGCTGGGGAGTGCTGACTTGCTTTATAGGTTAGAGAAACAGAGTTTGGAGTTCTCAAGGTGACCTTGGTGGAAAAGGCACAGAGAAGTGCGTGCTAGTGGAGAAAACCTGAGAGAAGGAGGACTGGGTGGAGGGCCAGTGGGAAACCTCCTGTATTGAATACAACAGCATTTCAACAGCAGAAATGACAGATGTTTTAAATGAAAAATTTATAGACCTTCTCCATATATTGAACAGGTAGGCAAATTGTATCTTTCTTCATTTCTTTAAAATTAAACTAAATTTAATGGGTGGTGACAAGAGTAATCTTGATTCAAGGTTAGCTCAGATGTTCAGGGTTTGAAATTCTGTGGATTATGACCACCTTCTCAATCATTCTCATTCTCTCTCAACCCTCTCTTCCTTTCTGCCCAGAAGGTGACATAAGTCCCAGAAAGAAGGGAATTCAACTATCATTCAGATCAAGGGAAAAGGGTTCTGGGTACTTAGTCATTCCATGTCCATCTCATGCAGCTGCTGAGCTGCAACTTATCTCACCAGCCTCTCAATGCGTGTCTTGCCCCCTGTTCCAAAAGAAGCCCTGTACTCCTGATAACCCTTTTGATTATCTCTTCATTGCAGGTCACTCTCAGTCCTGCTCACTAGGGCATAGTCCCCTCCATGTCCACCGACATGGGTACCATCTCAATCCCCCTGTCAGGGCCACAGTAACTTTCTGCTGCTCTTCCCATATCACCCTCAGGATGCATGAGGTTGCTCTTAGACCAGATATCTGGGCATAGCTCTCAGATGTTCCTGGTGCCAGGATGGATGCAGAGAATCACAGCTCTCCCAGATGAGGCTCTGAGAACAAAGGCCTGGGTCCTTCCCTGCTTTGGGTTTCCAGTTGTCTTCCCTACCTGAACTCTGCATCAGTCAGGAGTAGGGCCAGGGGCCAGAGACACAAATTCCCTCTTGCTTTTTCTCCTCTTTGAAGACCTTTCCCCCAGCCAAGAAAAGTCTTTTATCCTCTTCTTGTGTGGCTGGAAATGGGCTCTTCATCTTTTTTTTCCCTGTTTAATGTTTGAGGATAAACCTGATGTCTTCTTCCTTCTGGCTTTTACTCTTGATAATTAAAGCTAAATTTATAGAATTCAGAAGACTTTTTTTTTTTTTTCAGGTTTGTGTCTCTTAGCTCAGCCTTCTGTTACTCAAAGGCTTTTTGGTTCTAGTTTATACTAGACCTTTTAAGTGTAAATGAAAGATGTTATAGTTCACTTGAGTAGTAGAGGAAAGATAATGATAAAAGAAAATGTAAGGAGAGGGAACTTCAAATTTCCCAATTAAGGAGAAGGAAATCAATATTTCAAATATTATCCACTACACTAATGTGCTCTTTCAGACTGATAGTACTATTGACTGATATGACATTAAGCAACTGTAAAAATCCTTAAAAATGATCAGCATTATACATAATACTGGTCTGGTTGTTTTAGGTAGAAATAGAGAAAAAAGCTGAGTTTTAAGTCTAAGAGGACCCACCACGGAAGAAAGGCAACAGGACTCCAGAGCCTGTGTTGAATTTCCTTCTCATCTAAACATTTGCACAAATTTGGATTTTCATGAGGTATTGACTGTGGATTCAAGCCAGTTTCATCTCAGAGAGTGAGTATAACCCAGCTGACATCTGGGTTAAAGAGGAAATGATCACTGAATGTTACCTATTTGTAGTAGTAGTGGTAGAAGTAGATTGTGGTGGTGGAAATGTTGTTGAAGAAGCAGACGTCCTGGTACCAGCTCTCTAGGGAAGGAACAAGAGACGAGACCAGCATGGTGGGTATTTCCTTAGCAACACTTGTTCAAGTCCTAAGCGAGAGAAACTGAGACTGATATTCTAACCCACCTTATATCTTCTATAAATCGTTATTGACAACAGAAAGTGGTGTTCCAGAGGACCTCAAAGGGTAATCGATCAATGTCTGCTTGCTGACCTTGCAAGCAGGTGGTGTCTCTGAACATCTTTTTATTTGAGTTGCTACAATTGAGTACTTTTGGAATGTCTGAAAGAGGATGTGGTAAGTGTATTAGTCAGGGTTCTCCTGAGAAACAGAACCAATAGGATATATATATACACATACATATACATATATCCTGTATATATACACACACATATATATATAAATGTATGTGTACATATATAATTATATATAATATATAAAACATACAGTATATATGTCATATATACATATGTATATATGTATGTGTGTATACATACATATACAATCAATATAATTGTATTAACCTGTTATTCTCTATATATTCTATATATCCATTCTATCTCTATAAATCTATATTGATACCTATCTACTCTTTATATTTATGTCTAGGTCTAGATAGATTTGTTTTGAGGAATTGGCTCACGTGATTGTTAACACTGGCAAGTCTAAAGTTTGCAGAGCAGGCCAGCAGTCTGTAAATTCCAGCAGGAGTTAATGTTGCATTCTTGATTCCAGAGTCTGGAGGCAGAATTCCTTCCTCTTCAGGGATCCCTGTCTTTTCTCCCAAGAACTTCAACTGATTGGATGAGGCCCACCCACATTATGGAGAATAATCTGCTTTAATCAAAACCTACTGATGTAAATGTTAATGACATCTCAAAATTACCTGCAGAGCAACATCTAGACTGATTTTTGACCCAACAACCGGGCACCTTAGCCTAGTTGACACATACAACTAACTGCCAAAATTAGGAGTTTTGCTTATATCTTCTTTGGAGACAAGGACGGTGGGAAGCATAGCTACCATAATAGTGTTTGCTCCATATCAGTTTTGAGCACCAATGTAAAGATGTGTGAGCCCCAAACTAAAGAAACTTCTTGAAGAATACTGTGAATTCTGGGCTCAAGCAGAGGCACTTTGTGGCTATGGGAAATCCCATATCGCTCTGAGCTGTCAAAATAGCCTGGAAGCATCAGGAAACAACTCTCTTGGCATGAATGTTCACCCCCTCATTGGAGGCTTCAGTAGCAATGGATGAAGTACCCCCAGTTGGGGTTTTCATGACAGAGGCTGGAGACCAGCTTGAGGAGAACAGGTGGTCCTGGGCATATCTGAGCAAGCCTCTAGGAATGCCTTCACATGCCTGATGGGAACATTTCTGGAGACAGGAATTTCTGTCTGAGCAAGTGGAGACAAAGAGCTAGTGGAAGACAAATCCATGGGCTAGAAAGACCCAGAGACTTCTTGGTTATACTCTCGTTACTTTATAGACTATGAATTCTACTAGTCTCAATATAAATTTTGAGGATTTCATAAGAATTCTCACAGGTATTGCCATCTATATCTACCTACAAACTATATGAACTCTACCTAATTATTAAAAATGAGTCTGTGGATCAGGCTGAGAAAAACCAGCTCTGCTCAAGGTATACAGTGTAGATGTATAAATGAGTGTATTAACTTTGCACAAAATCTGGTTTTTGGTCAAATGGATGGAGCTGTCTGAAGGTCAGTTGACACAGTTTAATGAACTTAAAAGAGTAAGCTAGCTGGTTTGATGAACAAGACCTTAAGATATGGGTTAAGATAATAATGAATTCAGATTCTGGTACCACCTGGACACCTCCGTGATTTGGATTAGTTGTTTAATGTTTAAGTTTTGTTTCTTCCTTTCCTTATAGGTCTGTTATGAGCTCTGGCATATAGAAAGGATTCAATAAATAGTAGCTATTAGTCTTATTACTTGTCTATTTTGTCTACCACCAATTCCATGTTTTTCCCCTTCAATTTCAGCTGACATCTGTGAAATAAGTGTGAGTTTCCTACTGTGGTTCTTAATCTGGGTGGGCCTTTGGAACCAGGGGGGCATTTGAGGATGCTTTGAGGGAGGGACTATTTTTGCTTGTCACAAAGGGGATTCCACTGGCATTTAGTGTCCAGAGATCAAGGACGATAAATATCCTGCAATTTGTGGGTCAGTTGCGCTCTGAATTAATTGTCCCACCCCAAATACCATTAATGAGAAATGTAGCATGCCTCTCAAAACAGTTTAATGAAGCAAAACTAAATTAAGCAAAATAATTAACACAAAGCACTCACTGTGAGATTTGGGTTTAGAATTTCCAATCATAAATGAAAATTCTTTGTTTTTCTTTAAGCTGAAAAAGATGAAAATAAAGCGATTTTCCTGGGTAGTGTCTCTCATTATTATGGGAGAGACAACTTAAGTATCATCTCAGCAGTACAATGCGTACTTAGCTACAATCTGGTTTGTAGAAAATGACCCTTCTTGGTGCAATGAACATTGCACATACAATGAACATTGAACATACAAGTATGTATATGTGTGTGTGTGTATTGTTTTTATAGCTTCTATTTATAGAGATAAATTTGTATCAAAACATTTTTCACTCTCCCTAGTATTCTAGTGGTTATTAATTTTTTTTCAGAAAAGGTGTTGCTTGAAGGATGAGGTCAAAGGGTAAAGGTAATACCTTGACTTACAAATAACCTACATGACTTTAAAACAATCTGCACTTTTATCTAGTCCATAATGATGACCTCAATTTGCAGACTCTGAACTTTTACTTAGAGGAGTGGATGAACACACATTCGGAAGTGTCTCCTGAAATACTGGACAGTCAACATACTACTTTAAACTAAGCTGGGTTTTTTTTTCTTCCCATAAGACTACTTGAATTGACTGTTTATTACATTTTTCCATTATAAATAATAATAGGAAAGTGACACTAGTGACATGAAAATTGTAGCAGATGTAAATAATTAGCCATGATCACGCATTTAGCTTTAGTTATAAGCAAGTATTTTTAAACTAAGTCTGTCAAGTATGTATTAAATTATGGGGGAAAATTTTTTAAAATGTACAAAATGCTAGAAGTAGATTGTTGAAGTTCACGACTGACAGCTGAAGTGCACTAATGTTGGCAATGGAAAAATCTTTAAACTTAAGGATTGGGAATTAACATCGAAAACACTCCAGAGATCTGAAGGCTCGGGGAAAAGTTCCCAGAGCTGCTGTCAGCCCTGTGGCTTATAGCGGCTTCCTCTTCTGAAGCACAAAGGCTTCAGGTGTCCAGTTTTCATGCAATAAATATTTTAATGCAGTCAATGAACACTGTCACGTTCTCCTGCTGGATCCTAGGCAGTTTGTTTTCTGGTTGGCTTCTTCTCCTAACATTAAAACAAAATGCTTCGTTTCATGTCAATGCCACCTGAGGTAACCTAAGCGAACTGAGATACAAAATTACTTTAGAAAAGTCTTTTTTTATCTGTATGTATTTGTCCTATATTTTGGTGTTTAGGGAATGCATTATGTATCCTGCAAAGAGACAAATAATATCAATTTATAGCACTATTGGGAATTTTATAATATTTTTTAATGATTTATTTATGTATTTGAGAGAGAGTGTGTACGTGCACGCACAAATGAGGGGAGGAGCAGAGGGAGAGGGAGAGAAAGACTCTCAAGCAGACTCCCCGCAGAGCAAGGAGCCCCATGTGGGGTTTTATCTCACGATGCTGAGCTCACGACCTGAGCCAAAACCAAGAGCTGGATGCTTAACTGAGTGACCCAGGTACCCCACATTTTGTAATATTTTTAGGCTTTGTAGTGATGGGAGCTCTATTTTTAGTCTCTTGTGAGTCTATTGTCCTGCTTTGGTTTTCAGGGTTAGTGGACATACAAAGATAGGTCACTAAATATAAGCTCATGGCAGGGGGTAGGAGGGTAATTGTTTAGACATCCCTTCCCCACTCTCCTCCCTTGTGTTCTTCAATTCAAAACTTTTAGAGTTTAAACAGCTTTCAAAGCTGGACTAGGATATTCTTACTTAAAATAGATGATCAGTCTTTCTCAATTAAAAAAAAAAATTAATAGAACTATCTCTATTCAAAAATCTTCCCCTACAAATTTTCTGTTTACTGTTCTTAAGACCAAAATGAATGAACAAATGCTAATTACTATTACCATAAAATTCAGGTATGGATGAACTGAAGCTATGAAGTGGGTCTTTTATTGACACTTTATTGTGGTTGAGATATTCTTCATACGACTGCAAAAAATAGTCACATACATTGTTATATATATATGTAACCTTATATTGGTTATATTTAACAATATTAGAATATTGTTTCATAGTCTGCAAGACCATGGAACCTCCAGATAGTCTTTAACCTAGCAAGCTAAATGTGAAAGAGATGAGCTACTGGTCCTCAAGAGAAGTCACCTGTGTTGACACCCCTCTCACTGAAGGCTGTCGGCCGCTACTATTCCTGGGCTTGTGAGGTGCCCTCTTCCACTTCTAAGGAAGGCCTGTTTCTAAACTGCATGGTCGAACCACGATATAGACATCAAGTTAGATATAGACATCATGTTAGAAAAAGAAGCTCAATACAGTGTAAGCA
The DNA here is from genome assembly GCA_028646535.1 of Procyon lotor. Taxonomy (NCBI): domain Eukaryota; kingdom Metazoa; phylum Chordata; class Mammalia; order Carnivora; family Procyonidae; genus Procyon; species Procyon lotor. Next base: position 151,619,682 of record CM053604.1, read on the forward strand.
TAATTAGTACCATTGTTGGCATCGCTTTCTGAGGGATGGCCCAGAAATTTAGTCATTATTTGTGAAGACGGAGCACTACTCAACCTACTTACCATGTGACTTCTGGACTAGAATTCATTTATCAGTCAGCGACTATCCAAGGAGACTCCCTGCAAAATGGTAGAATGACCAGGGACAAAACATTGAAAATAAACTTGATCTGTGGTTCTACCTGAAAATAATAGGATTCCTATCCTGTATTGTTTTGTGCAGCAGTGAGGGAGTCCGTCATGACTGCCAGATCTAAACGGGAACATGGGTGGTCCTCAGCAAGGTAGGTCCAGGTCAAATCCTTGTTAGTTCACCACTGTGAACAAATCCACTGCTTTTGTTTACAAAAATGTTCTCTGCCAAAGAGAAGGATTTTCTTGCAGAGCCATCATTCAAAATTACTCATTATCTCCACAAGAAACTATAATACAGCCCAAGAACAACTCTTACATTTGTTTATGAACAATCTTGAGTGGCCTGGTTATGAGTTCCCTGCTCATACACATTTTGCCAATATTTAGCATCTGTAGCTAAATAAAAAGAGGAGGGGGATTAAGGTCGGTTTTATTAATAATGTAAATCCCATGGCCCAAACATCAAAGGTGCATTTCAGATTTTTACCAAAAGTTAAAGATGTTAAATCATTTTTACAGAACCTTGGCTTTAAAGCACCACAGAACATTCCTACAAACTTGACTGCACTTCATAGAAAAATTTTTGGTTTTTTTTTTTTTTTTTGTAAAAACAGCACTGCCAAGATTCTGACAACTCAAGAGGGAGCACCCTCCTCTTTTCTTTTTCCAGCTATTCTTTTACATTTGGGATCTTTGCTTTTATTGTTTCCTCATGGAGAATAAGCCTGCTTTCATCTGGAAAAAAGGATTACTTTTCAGAAAGATTATTTTTGAATTGAAATTTTAGGAAATATATACTTAGAAGTTCTCTCAACTCCTTAATATCCAACTTATGTTTTGCTTTAAAAAAACAAATAGAGCTTATTCTCCACAAAAACATTTGCTTCGAGTCAGGACACTATGTCACGATTATTGATTATGACCAGTTTTGATTTAAATGGTCTTTTAAAAATCATGTTCTTTACAGTTATTAAAATATGTACTGTGAATATTTGTAAAATATTTTTTAAAATTTAAATTTTAGTTAACATACAGTGCAATATTGGTTTCAGGAGTAGAATTCAGTTATTCATTACTTACATACAACACCTAGTGCGCATCACAATAAGTGCCCTCCTTAATACCCATCACTCATCTAGCCCATCCCCCCACCTGCCTCCCTCCATCAACCCTCAGTCTGTTCTCTATCATTAAAACTCTATTATGGCTTGTTCCCCCCTCTCCTTGCTCCCCACTCTTTCCCATATGTTCATCTGTTTTCTTTCTTAAATTCCACATATGAGTGAGATCATATGGTATTTTTCTTTTTCTGACTCATTTCACTTAGCATTATATGGTCTAGCTGTATCCATGTCATTGCAAATAGCAAGATTTCAATTTTTTGATGGCTGAGCAATATTCCAGTGTGTGTGTGTGTGTGTGTGTGTGTGTGTGTGTGTGTGAATGTGTATCACCTCTTCTTTATCCATTCATCAGTTGATAGGATAGACATTTGGGCTCCCTCCATAGCTTGGCTATTGAGGATAATTCTTCTATAAATATCAGGGTGCATGTACCCCTTAGAATCAATCTATCTATCTATCTATCTATCTATCTATCTATCTATCTATCTATCTATCTGACAGAGAGAGAGATCACAAGTAGGCAGAGGGGCAGGCAGAGAGAGAGGGAGGAAGTAGGCTCCCTGCTGAGCAGAGAGCTTGATTCCGGGCTCGATCCCAGGACCCTGAGATCATGACCTGAGCTGAAGGCAGAGGCTTTACCCACTTAGCCACCCAGGCGCCCTGAGAATCTATATTTTTGTAGCCTTTGGGTAAATACCTAATAGTGCAATTGCTGGATTGCAGGGTAACTCTATTTTTAACTTTTTGAGGAACCTCTAAACAGTTCTCCAGGGTGGCTGCACCAGTTTTGTAAAATATTTTTTTAAAAATTAAGATTGCTATATCTGTATATTCCTTGTTTCCATTTTCTTTCTCTTTACTCACACACATATACACATAGGCACACATGGGTTTTTGAAGCACAACTCAGATAATACTGTATATTTAGTTTTGTATCTGGCTTCTGAGCTTAAAATTTTGCCAGAAGCATTTTTCTGTCATTAAGTATTCTTTGAAAAAAAATTTAAAGGTCATACAGTATTTTATATATGGCCATACAACATTTTATTTAATAATTCTATTTTTGTTATTTGTTGTTTCTAATGTTTCACTAATAAAAATGTGACCAGGAATTCTGGCTGGACTGGAACTGGGGCCCAGATGCTTCCAGACTGTTAGGTAAGGCAAATCTGGTCCCACAGGGGTCCACTGGAATATGATTATTTCCATAGGAGCTGAAGAGCTTCCTGAATTTACAAAAACTTGAACCTTGGACAGATATTTGCTAATGTCTGAAGAATTAGGGAAGCCTGTGATGCAGGCTGAGTACCAACCTACCCTACAAAGGCTGAATGTACAACTGAAAATGGGGTGAAAATGAAAAGCATGTCCCCTGACCACATGTAAAACTGGTTGGGGTCTTTGCCAGTTTATTCCTGGATGATCTGAGCCCTTGTGCCTCTTTCCTGAATGGGGCTGCTGCATCTTCTGGTGCTTTCTACCTCTGGACAAGGCAGTGCCACCAAGGAAGTGTTCCAGAGGTTCCTTGAGTTCCAAACATAATCCTCAGTGCCTCTACTATCTAGCAGCAACCCTGTTTCCCTCTGGATACTAAGGGCCAATCTCCATGGCTAATGCATATCTCTTTTTTGGTTTGCTTGTGGTTTAATGGCATGAGGAGCATCGGGCAACCTCAATTTCTAGTTCAATAAAACCATCGTTGTGTCCCCCAGTGGAAGCATTTAGTGTCAGGGAACAACAAATAATAAGTGTTTGAAGAGGTTTCAAAATAAGAGGTGCTATTCCCATTTCCAGTCCTGGTTTCTTGGACTCATATAAACTACTTATATGAAACAGACTATAATACTGGAAACTCATTCAGAGCATACACTCCATCTTGCACGTCATCACCCTACTCTTTGAAAGTGTTTATCTCTTAGTTGGTGTCATAACAGAGTCTTTAATAGATCATTCTATGAGTTTATGAGACCAACAGCTTCTGAGTAAATGCATGTATGGCAAGACCAATGAGTCCTGTGTACTTTCACCCGTTTCTAATTTTTGTGTAACACATTTTTTTTTTTTTTGGTGCAAAAAGATATTTTGTGGGATATTGTGAGGGTGAATAAGCATGAAGTTCAATGATGAGGTGCTAACAGAGGTATTGTGGGGAGGAAAGACAATTCATATTTAAAGTTTATAAGAAAAAATACCTGCTCCTTCCATAGTGGGTGGGGTTCACTATAATAACCTACCACAGGTGACAGGCTATTCCACCACGGATGGTGTCGTACAGGATGGGGGGAGGGAGGGGCTGAGCCTCAGCCTCTGCTGAGGACAGACTGGGCACCCAGCCATGGTGGTATTCACATCAGACTCAGTGAGGGAAGGCCACCTTGCGGAGTTCATATACAACCTTGATCCCTACCATGATGGTCACTCATACAGGAGTCTGTACAGTAGGTTCTGCTGTGACTGGGAAGGTCTTGAGTGACTGACAACAATGAAATGGATCATCCTGGGGCACCTGGGTGGCTCAGTGGGTTAAAGCCTCTGCCTTCGGCTCAGGTCATGATCTCAGGGTCCTGGGATTGAGCCCCGCATCGGGCTCTCTGCTCAGCAGGGAGCCTGCTTCCCCCCTCCCCCCCCCGCCTGACTCTGTCTACTTGTGATCTCTCTCTGTCAAATAATTAATTAATTAATTAATTAATTTTAAAAAATGGATCATCCTGTCCATATAATTATTGACAATGTCGTAGTGTCACTGAATCAGATGTCCTACAGTATCTATATAAGATAGTGATATTTTCACACTCTGGGCTCATCCCAAGACATCAGTCCATAAATATTTTCCTTAGTTCTTATTGCCAATCTCCAAATTTTTGTCCTTCCAAGTTCCTGACATTTGAACAAATTGGTGGTCACGTGCCTTAAATGATCATAGATCTGTACACTAGCCATCTGTCCTTCGAGGCATATGACGTTCCCAGGAAAACTGCACAGAGCTCTGCCTGCTGCAACAAGTGCCCTCCCCTCCATCCTCTGTGGCTGGAGGCCTGGTGGCGGTGGGGGGTGGGGCAGATAGGAAGTTACTGTTTTACGGGTACAGAGTTTTAGTGTCACAAAGAATTCCAGAAATGGATAGTAGTGATGATTTTATAATAATGTAAATGCATTTAACACCACTAAACTGCACACTTAAAAAGGGTTAAGATTGTAAATTTTGAGTTATATGTATTTTCCCAGAATTAAAAATAAATGAAAACTTTTTAAAATGAGCACAAAGGTCCCATGGTGGGTCATGCCAGGGACCACATGTGATTCCTCAACTGCAGCTTTCAGAGGCTCCATACCAACCCCTCTCTGCTGCTGCAGATGCCTTGAGCCTACGTGGATCTGCTGGGGTCAAAGGCCACCACGGCAGATGTGTTTCCTCTACAACCCAAACGAGCTGGATGGCCCCACTCAGAGGTGGCGGCTCAGTAATAGGTTAGAGCGAGAAGTGGTCAGGGTACAAAGTGGAGCAAGATGGCTTTCGCACTGGGGAAGCTATTTCAACTTCCAGAAAGTTAAAGCCATGTCCCAGACTACGGGAACTCTCTGGAAACTTCACTGAGGTGGCAGGCCCCTGAACTTTCTTAGACTGTATGGCCTACGCTCACACGTGAGTGCCTTGCTTGGGCATCTAGGGCACCTGCTACTTTCTGCTTATGGGGTCTAATCAGCATGACATTGTCAGTGCAGTGGGCCAGCATGGTATTCCTGGGAGAGCAGACCAGTCAAGGTCCCTCGTGGACAAGTTGTGACAGAGACGCATAGAAGTCCGCTCCTAGATGAAAACAACCTGCTTATGACAATCTCTGCTTACTGGAAGGAAAAGACAAGAGCCATTTTGGAAGAGCTGCCTCTAGGGGGAATACTGAAGTGAATTTTGCAACCTCAAAGAATCTTACAGATAGGAACTGTAGGAGCAAAGACATAGAGCTAAGCCAGTACAAGACACAGAAAGCGATGGGTCAATTAGTAATTGACACATTCAAAAAAAAGATCTGTGGAGCACCTACTTAGTGCCAGTGACTCGCTTTGCTGAGTTCGTACAAGAGAAGGGCAGGATGTGGGCAGGCCTGAAATGACAGAACGGGGAAATGGTATTGAATTCAGAAGGCCGCTGGAAACCTCTTGAAAGCTTGTCAGCTGGAGAGGGCCATGACTGAAGGGGCTTTTTACAAAGAGGCATCTGGTAGCAGAGGATTCCAGCCAGGATGAAGCAGTGAGACTTGAATTAGAGTCATGACTGGAAATTCAAGGACGGTGGAGGGAAATGCCTGCAGGGGAGGGAATCTCCATAGACCCAGACATGGAGGCCAGCGAGAGGCAAAAGCTAAAACTACCCTAAACTTTTGAGCTTGAGTGACTGGGATCAACATGAGAAATATCGAGGTCAAGAGGTGTGTCTGGTATTAGGTAGAAGGTTAAAAAATAGATGATATCATTAGGCTGAAGCATCTTGAAGGGTAGTATTGGTTCACATTTTTATCGCCAGTCTTTGGCACAGGGTAAGCACTTGAAAGGTATTTTTTCGCAAAATATGTGCTTGATCTCATTGAATTGTCACATCCATCCAGAGAAGGAGGTGTAATTATCTACCTTTTTTTTTTTTGCAATCGTTTATTTTTTTTTTATTTTGTACCATTTAAGGCATATATAAATATAGTAGATACAATAAACATCCATATATAGAGAGATCTACTCCTCAGCCTGAGACGTAAAGTAATACAGGTTTACCATTATGCCCATCTTACAGCTGAGAAGTGTGAGGCCCAGAGTGGTTAGAAAACTGACTTCAGGTCACACAGCCTATACACGCCAGAGCTGTGATAGGGAAATAGGCCTGTCTACCTCGAGAGTTCATGTTCTCAAGCATACCTAGTTTGTGGCATTGGTGAAACCTTTGGGTGGAGGCACTCAGTAAGCAGGTGGAAACGTAATACGTGAGGCAGAGAGAGAACTGAGGCCTAAAAATAGTGATATGGGAATTGTACTCATCAAAGTGACGGCTGAGGGGATGGCCGTGGAAAGGCAATGCACAGTCCTAAGTGTTCTGAGGACAGACTTGGACTTGAGCAATGTGCGTTCTTGGAAAGAGAACAAAATGTAAGAGACTATTTTAAAACCTTGCCTGTTCACAGAGTAAGTGCCGTCTTTATGCGCTCTCGAGTTTCCTTTTTGGTTCCTAGAGAAAGGGCAGAGCTGCCTGCCATCCATGGAACACTCACTCTCTGTAACTGGCATAGGGCGACGCGAGAGAAGACATTGATAGTTTGTGTCATCAAGTGGATCAAAATCCTTGAAGGGGAGGATGCTGTTTTTCTCCAGCTACAGCTCTGTTTCAGTTACATTGGGTATCTAATACATGCCTCTCTGAGACTGCCCTCCTCCACACATAACAGGGACCACAGAGTTCTGATAGTGCTGAAGAGGATTGCACTGAGTTTGTACTAATTAACAATACTACCCCTTGAGGAAACATTTTTTTTGGTCTTCACTGCCAAATCAGAAGTTTTAGTTGCCTCAGGAGAAATGTAAGTATTCCGGAAAAAAAAAGTCTTGCAAGTATTTGATAAGCATCCAAATATCCTCAGGCCACTGAAGATCCTAAGATTTTGGGAAAGTTCACAGTTAATACCAAGTTTTTCTTTAAAAATTCCTACAGCAATACTATTTATGATTAAAATATCTATGTGATCAAGATTTCTGAAGATGCTCCCCAGAAGTTTGGTAATATACAATAGAGTACTTTAGGTCTTGGCATCTGACATATGTCTTTAGAGCTCTTTAAAGATGTTTTCAACCCCCTTTAAAAATATCAGAAACACAGATGGTGGGGACAGGATACTAGGCTCTCTCTGTAATGTCAGGATAGGTTAGTCTAGGTACAAAACGTAAACCCTTAAATCTCTGTGACTTCATGCAACAACCATGACCAAAAAAATGTGTTCTTTTCACTCTAAAGTACTGGCCATGGTTCTCCAGAGTAACTGTTTTCCAAGTAATGACTCTGGCAAACAGTCTTTCTCTTCCTTCATTTCAACCTAATGCTCAATTTTCAGGTCTCAGTCACATCATATATTTAGAGTGAATTTGCCATCATTATTTTCTCTATAATCCTAAGATGTGATCTCCAAATATCAAGACAGGGAAGAGGGGGCACCTGGATAGCTCAGTTGGTTAAGTGTCCGTCTTTTGATTTCAGCTCAGGTCAGGATCTCAGGGTCATGAGGTCAAGCCCTGCATAGGGCTCCATGCTCAGTGGGGCGTCTGCTTGAGATTCTCTCTCTCCTTTTCCCTCGGCCCCACCCCTTACTTGTGAGTGCTCTCTAAAACAAATCTTAAAAAAAAAAAGAAAAGGGAGTGGAAGCTGAAAGGCCTTACCTCCAAAATGACACACGTCACTTCTCACAACTCACTGGACAGAAATAGCCACATGGCCCCAACCAACAGTAACAGAGTTGAAAAGTACAATCTCCTGTGTGCCCATGAAGAAGAGGAGAATTAAATAATGATGCATATAGTCATGTCTCCCATTTTTACAAGGTAAAAGCCACTGAAAAATGAGACACTAATGATAAAATGAGGAGAATTACATTGTGCCTTATCAAGGGAAGTAGTCGTCTAATGAATATGCTGGTAACTAGATCTTAACCCTACTGTCTGATGTTTTGCTTGATGATGACAAGTTTTGCTCTTCTACTTATTTTCCATCAAGGACTCACAAATACTGGAGAAAAATAGCCATTTGGCAATCCATTGGGCAAAGGCTGATGTAGTGCAAATCTAGGTGTTCATCTATCCGTAATTATGTAGTGTTTTAAGAGTAAGTTTTTTTCTCCCTTTCTCACTTCTTGGTTCTGACGCCAGATGTAGAGATTTCTGCTTCTTGAAGATTCACAGATGCAGCATTCACCCAAATTTCCCATGGTTTGTTCTAGACACACCAAATATCAAACTTCAAGAACAAAGCCTATGATTCTGAGTCTACCCATTATTTTCTGTATAGTTAATATGGAAAATGCAGGAAGTGAATCACTCTCCCTGAGGCTCCTTTTGGCATTTCCACATGCTCTGTTGCCATCTTTGTTGGTCTACTTTTCATTTCCTGGGTGTTGTCTGGATCACTATTATGGAACTTGGAATCCTTCTCCCCTAAATCTCCTTTCAGTCTCACAGCATCTGCCATGGCCACTTGTGTGTGCCCATCAGTTAATTAGTGTCAATTTTTTTAAAGTTTTTATTGTAATTCTAGTTAGTTTAACATAGTGTTTTATTAGTTTCAATTAGTTTCAAACAATTCAATTGTTTTTATTAGTTTCAATTTCTCACGATATAGAGATTCAACAGTTTCCTACAACACCTGGTGCTCCTCACAACAGGTGCACTTCTTAATCCTTATTACCTGTTTCACCCATCCCCCACCCACCTCCCCTCTGGTAACCATCGGTTTGTTCTCTATAGTTAAGAGGCTGTTCCTTGGTTTCTCTCTCTTTTTTTCCCTTTCCTCATTTGTTTTTTTTTTTTTTTAATTCCACATATGAGTGAAATCATCTGGTATTAGTCTTTCTCTGATTAACTGATTTCACTTAACACAATACTCTCTACCTCCACTCATGTCAGTGCAATTAATGTCAATGTTACTTAAATAAACGAGAGGCTAGTTTCTCTTTTTGCCCTACTTAGGATCAACACAGTTAGCATTTCAATGATGTACTCTACATTCCCTCATGTCATTGCCCTCTTTGCTATTTTGTTCAATCTCTTCCGCCCCACTGAGTGGTGGTTCAGAGAAGCAGTGAAACTTGGAGATATCAGGTAGTGTAAGAAGAAAGTGCAGAGTGGCTGGCAAAGGTCAACACAGTTGGTGATCTAATAATCTGAATACTCACTGCGGCTGAGGCATAAGTGGGGGGGATTCGGTTCTTCAGAGAATTGTTAGATCAAACTAAAATGTCTACTTATAGAGATTTCTTTTCCTGTTATTTATAAATTTTTATAAATACAGATGTATAAATTTATTATTAATTAACATAGCTTGTCCTATGCTAATTTATCCCAGTAATTTGACTATAATTTTTGACGCATTTTAACCTAATGCTGATTTTATAGCTATGATAATGGAAAATGTATTTTTGAACTACTCTGGAAAATTTTTCACAAAATTAGGCCATTTATATCATTCAGATTTATGTCTTTTCATGTACCAGTTAGTGTGATGGGTCATTTAAAAAAACTATGCTAATATGAAGGTCAGTTGTTATGCAAAAATTACTCACCAAGTAAACTCTTGATTTCCATACCAGTAGAGGGATAGAAGAGCTCTGAAATCACATAATTCCAAGATTATTATCCCATTCAGAATGCAAACCCCAATACGAACATAGGATTCCTAATACTTATGGACTTGGAGGTGGAAGCTCCCTTTAAGGTCACTCCCATTTTACAGATGGGGAGACTGAGGCCAGTGGGTTGGGATGAGAATGCTCCTGACTCTATTCCTAGTGTTCTATTTAATAAGATCGAAATTATATCCTGCATCAATTTTGTCAAATGCAAACATCAGTTTATTGCTCTTGTTTTAATTGTCTCCCAGGGCAGTAGGAGGTTGAAATGCTACCAGATATGCGAAAAGATCTGGAAATTTTAAAATAAATGTAAAACTGTATTGATTAAACAGTTATTTGGAAAGGTGCAATGTGCCTACCATGCATTGAACGACAAGAGCTAAAAAACAGAATCCTTACAGTTAAAAAATTTACAATCCCATTAGAGAGATGAATAAGAGCTAGGAAAAAAAATTGAATGGATATCATTCTAGGAACTATGTACAGTCTTGTGAAATTTTAGTTATAATGGAAGGTTGTGCACTTAGGGTTACAAGAAAAAACGGTTGGGGGGGGTGTGGTGGTAGCATTTCTGCTCAGGCTTTCCCCTGATAGTGAGAGATTAACAAAAGCAACAACTACTCTTAATATCATGAATAGAAAAATGATACCTTATCATGGGCACTTTGTAACTTTACTTTCTAGTTCAGCTAGAGCTAAGTGAAGATGGCAAATGAGCACCCAGCGCGGTGCCAAGGGAAGGCATCTCTTCCAACAGTTAAGTGGCAGGTTGATGTGACATTTCTGACTTAATAAAACACCTCCTAAGGCTCTAACAGTGTTGCTATTATTGCCACCCTTATCCCAAATGCTAGGCCAGCTGCTCACGTGCTCAAGCATACAGACAGAGCCCAGTAGGCCGTCGTGGACCCGGAGTGCAAGGGGCAGCCTTTTTCCTGCTCCACCCTGAAGGCCTACCTATCCTGGGACGCTCTGGAAGGAAGCCCATCAATGGGCGGTGCGGAGCTGCAATCCTCCCCAGCAATCCTCCAAGAGGCCACACCCAACACAAGGTCCCCATTGTGTCTTGGGGAACCGAAGCGTCACAGTATTACGCTGGCTGCCCCTCTTAAAGAGGAGCCAGCGGCTCTCAGGGACCCCAGCCAGGACTGGGCCGGACGGCCGCACGCACGGTAGGCTGCAGGAGCGCGGAGGCGCGCGCGCTCTAGGGCCACGCTGGCGCCCGGGGCCCGCACGCCGGCCTCGCGCGGGCGCCGCCGCACCTGGAGGCGGAGCCAAGCCCCGTGGCCCGCCCGCTCCCGGGCGCGAAGCCCCCTCCCCGCGCCCCTCCCGCCGCGCTGCAGACGCGCGCAGGTGCGTGAGGCCGCGCCTGCCCAGGACCTTGCAGACGTGGGCCCACCATGGAGCACATCCGCACGCCCAAGGTTGGTGGCACGAGCGCGGGCGGAAGAGGGAGAGCGGGAGCCGGAGGAGGGATGCTGAGCGGGCAGGAGGCCCGGCTTCCCTGTGAGGCGCTGGCCGAGCCGGCACCGCGAGCCGAGCGAGGGAGGAGGAGGCAGGGCTTGAGCATCTCCGGGTTCGCGGTGAGGCTGGTCTTTCTCTTGCTGCCTCACAGGCCTGGCTTTGGCTGTTGGCGGATCTAACCTCTTGTCCTTGAGAGCGCGCAGTGGACTTAAGGGTGGACGGGAGGGAACTCCAATTGTCCGTTGAGTAATGGGGCTGCTGATAAACGCTCCCTTCTAGTCTGGCACTAGGTTGCTGCTGCTGCTCCCCCCCCTCCCCCCATCAAATTTTCTGTTGGCTGCTCCGAGCAGTCGAGCAGTCGAAAGAGAAAAAGCCTTCCTGATGACAGGTGCGAGGGAAGGAGTTACGTGCAGGTGGATTGAATCGGGCACTCGGGAAGCTTGTTGAATCTAAGGGTTCAGAGCCACCTTCAGCTTCGCCATCCTCAGGCTGTCAGCTTCAGTGGACCTTACACATAGCGGATGATCAATATTCGCTGTGGGGTGAGCGTTATTATCGGTCCTTTCGTCTTCTTGCCTTTTCCTCCAGTTTTCGTTCATTGAGGATAAGGGTACCGCTTACAGATTCATCCACTGGTGTGTTTGAAAACAGCACTAGCTTTTGCCACTCAACAAAAGCGCCTGGTGCCTGGTCATTCCAGATAAATGACACTGGAATCGTTGACGGCTGCACCAAACTTTCCCACTCATAGATGTACTACTAATATGAATTAGAGCGAAAACGATGATCAACATTCCTGTTGGACAAAAACCCTAAACTAGTGAAAGAATGTATATCAAGCCAGTTGGCTGTTTCTCGTTACTACCACCACAGCTCCTTGTGTTTCCAAGGTGATCTCACGTTCAAAATCTAGGCCCTTGATAGAGTTAAGTCATAGCTGGGTCTGTGTGGTCAGAATTTAGGGGGCCCCAGGGATCCCACTCATTTCATGCAAGGGGGGAGGGGGAGGGCATCGCTTTGTTATAAGTCCAGTAAGAATTCATTCCTAAATTCTAGAATGGTTCCTAAGTACCTCTTTGTAGAAGCAGCTTTATAATCTCAGGAAGAATAAATCTTTTAGTTTGCTAAATGGTGTCAGTTCCAATACTAAATATAAATCATATTGATTTTGCACTATGGAATTAAATTGTTGCTTTGCTATTGGGAAATTGTAAACATAGAAGACAGTGCCACAAACCACAAGGAAGGTGGCTCAGAGCTTTCAGGATGTAAGGGGTGCTAAATAATTTATTCTGGACTGACAAATTTAACTTATGGATTCCCTTCGTCCTTGCCAAGGGCATCTTTTCTTTGTCATGTTAAAGGGAGTCCTTTATAAAACTGGTATCTGACGTGAAGATCAATAGCAAGACTGATAGAGTGACATGGTACCATAGCATATGAATTTGGGGAGTAAAGGCCTTTTCTAATCTATGTTCAAACTCTCTACGAAGCCACGTGTGTAAATCTGAGCAGCAAGCAATATTCTACTTATTCTTATAATTGGTTTTTGTGAACACCCTCAAAGCAGTTTAGTTCCTCAAATCAGAAATCCCCTTCTGTCAGGAAATGGAAAAAAAAAATGGGAGACAACGGAGAATCGTTTGAAATGGCATTGGATTGAGGGTTATTAAAATTTAGGATAACGCAGGTGGAAAAAATTAAATACAGAGATTGGGTGGATCAGATTAATTTCTCTGAAATTACTCATTCATTTCATTTCGCAGGCCTTTGAGAACCTTTCATGTGTGAGGCTCTGTTGGGTTCTGGGGGCTTGAAGCCTCAGGGAACTCCTAGTCTGGAAGGGGAGGCAGTTGTAAGTCTGGACAGAGATACATACAAGAGACAGTGTGCAGAGGAGAGGATGGATGAAAATGAGCTCAATCATAAAGGGTGAGGGAAGTCTTCTTAAAGAGGAGTAGAGTCTTAACATGTAAGGAGGCAAGGAGGGCCAGGAGCGCTTGAAGCAGATCTCTTGCAGTTGTGTCCATGTGTTATATTGTAAGATATCATTACGACTTCAAAGACGCTGAAACCTTATGAGTGATAAAGATGGAAATGATGAAGTGATTGCTTGAGACTAAACAACATCTCTTTTCATTTTGCATTTTTAAGTGCAAAACTAATTTTCGCAGTATAAATGAAAAACAGAACAAGGCTACTTACAGAGTATGTGTTGCAAAGTATATCATTAGTCGTGACTATATCCATCTTTATAATTTGCTTCCAGTAGGCTCTGGGGGAGCTGGATAGGTAGTTTGCCTTATATTTTATGATTCATGTCTTGGGCTATAAGGATATAAGAATATTAACAAATTTTGTTTTTCTCATCCACTGTGGGTTTGATATAATTATTTACCATGTAGATAGCAGACTTTAAGAGGAAAAGAAGTGGGGCGCCTGGGTGGCTCAGTTGTTAAGCGTCTGCCTTCGGCCCAGGTCAGATCCCAGGGGTCTGGGATCGAGCCCCACATCGGGCTCCCTGCTCCGCGGGAAGCCTGCTTCTCCCGCTACCATTCCCTCTGCTTGTGCTCCCTCTCTCGCTGTGTTTCTCTCTGTCAAATAAATAAAATCTTTAAAAAAAAAAAAAGAGGAAAAGAAGTGCATACATGTAGGCGTGTATAATATACAGTTGCTTTGCTACTACAATGAAAGTCATTCACTTACTCTTTATAAGCTGTATAATATCCATCACAGCCTCTGTGTTCTGCTTCAGTCTCTGGAGTGCAGTTTGAGACAGATGCACATGAATAATCTGGAATACTTTGCACATATTTCTTTCTGTGTGTGTGTGTGCATGTTTAACTGAAGCCTTTAACAGAGCATATGTTAAGCAGGGTGTTTCTCTCCCAGAATGGTTCCTTTATGGAAAAAAAAATGTTATAAGGACAAGTTGGTCTGTAGTTGGGTCAAAGTGAGGGCACCGACCATTACCTGCACTCATCATAGTGAACTTTTGGGTTTTTACTTCTCTATTTTTTTTTTATACTAGTCTGAAAGCTTGGTAGTAAGAAAATACCCTGCAAGAAGCGGTTTCAGTTATATGAAGAAGCTGCAGGACTCCTGGACGTAGCTTGAAGTGTTTTGTAGAATTTGGTTTGGTACTGGACTGAACCTAATGTGTTTAGCATCCTGGCTAAGTAATTTTTATGCTTTGATTTTTCTGGAAGACTTTTTTTTCCCCCCACATCCGTAAATTTTAGTTGTAAAATAGAATATGTGGTGACTCCCAAACTGCAAAACTTGAAAATGTCTTCTCTTTCCACCTCATCCCCCTTGTCTGAGCCATTACTGGACTAGCCTACCAATTGGTAACTGTCCTCTTCACTCTTCTCTAACTAACCTCTTCTGCACAGAGGGAGCCTGGGGATGCTTTTAAGGCACAAGTTGATCATGTTACTTGTTCACTGAAATTCTTGGGTGGCTTTCTTTTTTTTTTTGTCCTTTTTTTTTTTTTTTTTTAGATTTATTTATTTTAGAGAGAAAGTGCGAGTGCAGGGTGGGGAACAGAGGGAGAGGAAGAGAGCACCTTAAGCGGACTCTGTGCTGAGTGCAGAGCCTGACACAGGGCTTGATCTCACAACCTGAGATCATGACTTGAGCCAAAATCAGGAGTCAGATATGCTCTGGGTCTCTTCCCTTTGTACCAAGTATATAAAGTGAGAATGCTCAGAGTGACCGTAAGGCCCTGGGTGGACCGACCCCACTTCACTTCCCCCAGCCTCATTCTGTGACAGTTGTTTTCTTATTCACTACTCTCTGGTCACAACTAGCCTTCATGTGTTTCTCTAATGTGAGTTCTTTTCTGCCCCAGGACTTCTGCACTGCCGTTCCATCTGGGGGATGCTCTTAGCCTCAGACCAGGCTAAAACTAATCTCTCTAGTTACAGACTAGAGAGAATTTCCTCGGAGTGGTTATTGCCCAGTTCCTCCTCTGAGTCAGGTTTGCCTGTTATATTGTATCACAAAATGTAATATTTCACCTTATGCTCCTTGTTACACGTTTAAAATTTATTTGAGTGATTGATTAATGTCCAGCCCCCCTCCTAGACTAGGAGCCCTATGAAGGTGAGGATCATGTCTTATTCACTCTAACGCAGTTTCTGGCACCAATTAAGCATCAGTAGATAAATTAATACTTGAATAATAGGAGTGAGTAATTCTTGGTTTTAGTTCTTCAGTTTTTCCTATTTGCTTTAGTGAACCAGGCCTTGTGTGTTGTACCCATGACAAGGGACAGTATTGTGAGTCCTTTAATAGAGTTAGTGTTGAGTACTTGTAGATGTCAGTATATTATGTCATATATATATATGTATGTGTATATATATATAAAATATGTATTTTGTGATTATATGTAGTTTTAATGAGATAGAATCCAAATAATATGAAATTAACCATTTCAATCATTTTATACAATTCAGTGTTGGTTAGTGCATTTCCAGTGTTGTACAACCCTCACCAATCTCTAATTCAGAGCATTTCATCACCCCCAAAAGAAACCCAGTGCCGATTAATAGTCAGTCCTTATTGCCCCATGCCAACCACTAATCTACTTTTGGTCTCTGTTAGGTTTCCCTATTGTGGACATTTCATATCATAATCTAAGATATGGCCTCTTGTGACTTCTTTTGTTTAGCATAATATTTCTGGGTCATCCAAGTCGTAGCGTGTAATGATACGTCATTCCCCTTTATGCAGGATGATATTCCACTATGTGCCATTTATCCATTGAACAGTTGATGGGCGTTTGGGTTGTTCTCACTTTTTGATTATTATGAATAGTGCTGTTATGAACACTCCTATACTTTGTGTGTGTGTGTGTGTGTGTGTGTGTTTAAATAAGTTTTTTTTTTATTTGAGTATAGTTGATTCACAATGTTACCTTAGTTTCAGGTATAATACTTGGTGATTTGACAAGTTTATACATTATTCTATATTTGCCACAAGTGTAGCTACCACCTGTCCTATTTCATGGCTATTACACATCATTGACTGTATTCCTTATGCTCTTTTTTTTCTTTTAAGATTTTATTTATTTGACAGAGAGAGAGATCACAAGTAGGCAGAGGGGTAGGCAGAGAGCCTGATGCAGGGCTTGATCCTAGGACCCTGAGATCATGACCTGAGCTGAAGGCAGTGGCTTAACCCATTGAGCCACCCAGGTGCCCCTCCTTATGCTCTTTTATCCTATGATTTACTCATTCCATAACTGGAGGCCTGCATCTCCTTCTCCCCTTCACTCATTTTGCCCCACCCCCTGAAAATAAGTATTTAATTCTCTTAGGTGTATCCCTAGAAGTGGAATTATTGGGTCATATAGTAAGTCTATGTTACTTCTTTGGGGAAATTGTATCTTATGTATGATATTACTAAAACCTTCTTCTTGATGTGATTCCAACAATATAGAATGACTTGTATGGTATAGAGAACCTAGATACTTTGGAAGCAATTGTTTAGATGGTATGAAT
Source organism: Procyon lotor (assembly GCA_028646535.1). Taxonomy (NCBI): domain Eukaryota; kingdom Metazoa; phylum Chordata; class Mammalia; order Carnivora; family Procyonidae; genus Procyon; species Procyon lotor. The sequence goes on from CM053604.1 coordinate 151,636,316, forward strand.
AGATAGATTTGCATCAAAAGGGAATATGGAATTTAATAGTTAAACATTAAAGCAATTTCTTAGGAAACCAACCCAGTGAGCATGAAGTTATATTTCTATCATTCCAAATTCAGTTCTCATTTGTGACAGTGACCCTTTTTACATAGTTATAGTGTGCTTTTTCTCCCTTACTGAACTTTTGCCCACTGTTATTTTGTATATATATTTTGTATTCAGAATTCACTCACCTATTTATTGTTTTAATGAGTGCATATTATTCATGTGGCTATAGTTTGTGTAACCTATCTCCACTATTAGGGATTTGGATTTTGAGCCCTATGAAAATCCCTGGTATAGTTTTCTTAATATATATTGCCCAGAGTAGAATAGGGTAGGAACAATCTTATGAGGGTATCACATGATATCTTCCAGATATTTGAAAGATTCTCATATGGCCCAGTGTTTAGGCAAGTTCTTTATAGTCTCAGCAGAAACAAAGGGTAGAGATGGCAGAGGAGAAGGTCTTGCTTGATACAAAGAAGTTATTTCCCACAATTACACCTGTTTGTATAAAATTAGTTTATCTTTCAATGGAATAGAGGCATCCAAACAAATGACTCTTGGCAGTGAAGCTATGGAGGTATTTCAGGCATCTGAGAAGAGAATGGACTAGAATCATGTGTTTTTTGTTTTCTATTTATTTTTATTTTTTTATTATTTTGTTTTGTTTTGTTTTTTAATTGAAGTTACTTGGCATACAGGATTATCAGTTTCAGGTGTCCAACATAGTGATTCAACATCTACATAATTATGAAACGATCACCATAAGCCTAGTCACCACCTGTCACCCTACATGGTTATTACAATATTATTGACTGTTCCCTGTGCTATACTTTATGTCCTTGTGACTTATTTATTTTATAACTGGAAGTTTGTACCTCCTAAGCTCCTTCACCCTCTTTGTCCATCCACCATTCCTCCCCTCTGGCAACCACTCATTTGTCCTCTGAGTATGTTTGAGTATGTTTCTACTTTGTTTTATTTGTTTTTTTAGATTCCACATATAAGTGAAATCATATGGTGTTTGTCTTTCTCTGTATGACTTACTTAGCATAACATCATACCTCTAGGTCTATCCATGTAGTTGCAAATGGCAAGACTTCATTCCTTTTTTTGATGGAATGATACTCCATTTCATAAATATGCCAAACATTCTTTATCCATTCATCTTTTGGGGAGTCTCAGGTTGTTTCCATCTCAGTCATTGTAAATAATGCTGCAACATATGTCTATCTTTTTGAATTAGCGTTTTTGTTTCCTTTGGGTAGATATCCAGTAGTGGAATTGCTGGTTCATATGGTAATTCTATTTTTAATTTTTTGAAGATCGTCCATATTATTTTCCATAGTGGTTGCACCAATTGTCATTCCCACCAACGATGCATGGCGATTTCCTTTTCTCTGCACCCTTGCCAACATTTGTTATTTCTTATCTTTTTGGTACTGTGGTGTTGATTTTTCTTTCACTGTGGTGTTGATTTTTCTTTCCCCAGTGATTAGTGTAGAGCATCTTTTCATGTGTCTCTTGGCCATCTGTATGTCTTTTTGAAAAATGTCTGTTGACATTTTGGGGCACTCCTCTGTGCCCATTTTTTAAATGGATTGTTGTGGGGTTTTTTAGAGCGAGGTTTATGAGTTCTTTATATAATTTATATGTTAGTCTATTATCAGATGTATCATTAGCAAATATCTTCTTTAGTGGGTTGTCTTTTTGTTTTGTTGATGGTTTCCTTTGCTGTGGAAAAAAAGCTTTTAGTTTGTTGTAGTCCAATTTGTTTATTTTTGCTTTTGTTTATTTTTGCTGTTCTCTGTGAAGATACATCCAAAAAATTTTGCTAAGAGCAGTGCCATTGAGGTTGCTGCCTATGTTATGTTTTATGAGTTTTATGTTTTCAGGCCTTTTTGTAAGTCTTTAATCTGTATTGAGTTTATTTTAGTATATGATGTAAGAGAGTGGTCCAGTTTCATTCTTTTGCATGTAGGAGTCCAGTTTCCCCAGCACCATTTACTGAAGACAGTGTCTTTCCCCCATTGTGTATTCTTGCCTTCTTTGTTTTAGATAAATTGACCATATAAATGTGGGTTTATTTCTGGGCTCTGTTCTGTTCCATTAATCAACGTGTCTGTTTTAGTGCAGGTCCATACTGTTTTGATTACTATACGTTTGTAGTATAGTTTGAAATCTGGGAGCTTTGTACCTCCAGTTTTGTTCTTTCTCAAGATTGCTTTGGCTATTTGGGGTCTTTTGTGGTTTCATACAAATTTTATGTTTGTTTATTCTAGTTCTGTGAAATATACCATTGGTATTTTGATAGGGATTGCATTGAAGCTGTTGATTGCTTTAGGTGGTATGGACTTTTAATATTGATTTTTTTCAGTCCATGAGGACAGCATATCTTTCCATTTATTTATGTTGTCTTCAATTTCTTTCATCCATGTCTTCTAGTTTTCAGACTGTAAGTCTTTAACCTACTTAGTTACCTTTATTTCTAGGTATTTCATTCTTTTTGATGGAATTGTAAATGGGATTGTTTTCTTAATTTATCTTTCTGGTGCTTTCTTATTAGTGTATAGATTTATTAGCAACAGATTTCTGGGTATTAATTTTGTGTCCTGCAACTTTACTGATTTTGTTTATTCTAATAGTTTTTTTGTGGTGTCTTTGGAGTTTTCTATATCATTTTTGCTGGCAAATAGTGACAGTTTTACTTCTTCTTTACCAACTTGGATGCCTCATTTCTTTTGCTTGTCTGATTACTGGGCTAGGATTTTTAGTGCTATGTTGAATAAAGGTGGTGAGAGTGAGCATCTTTGTCTTGTTCCTGATCTTAGAAGAAAAGCTTTCAGCTTTTCACTGTTGAGTATGATAGTGGGTTTGTCATATATGGTGTTTATTATGCTGGGATATGTTCCCTCTATATTTACTTTGTTGAGAGTTTTTATCATTTTGGTAATGTAGTGTACACATAGATTGATTTGCTCATATTGAACCATCCTTTAATATATGGCAGAATTTACCTGTAAATCCATTTGGACTTTTGTTTATTGGGAGTTTCTTGATTACTTATTCAATTTTATACTAATTCTTGGTCTGTTCAGACTTTCTGTTTCTTCCTAGTTCAGTTTGGAAGATTGTATGTGTCTAGCAATTTATCCATTTCTTCTAGGTTTATTAATTTTTTCTAGGTCTAGATTGTTGGCATATAATTGTTCATAGTAGTCTCTTATACTCCTTTGTAGTTCTGTGGTGTTGGTTGTACCTTCTCCTCTTTCATTTTTTATTTACTTGGGCCCTCTGTATTTTTCTTATTGAGTCTGCTAAAGGTTTTTCAATTTTGTTTTCTTTGGACAGAACCAGCTCTTAGTTTGTTGATCTTTTATATTGTTTTTAAAGTTTATATTTCATTTATTTCTCTTATTTCTATTATTTCCTTCTACTAACTTTGGGCTTTGATTGTTCTTTTTATAGTTCATTGGGTGGAAGTTAGATTGCTTATTTGAGATTTTTCTTATATTTCGAGGTAGGCCTCTATTAATATAAACTTCCCTCTTAGAAATGCTTTTGCTACGTCCCATAGAATTTGAGCCATTGTTTTTTCATTCTCATTTGTCTCAAGGTATTTTTGGATTTCCTCTTTGATCTTTGTTGACCCCTTGGTTGTTTAGTAGCACGTTGTTTGACCTTTATGTACTTGTGGTTTTTCCATAGTTTTTTTTATTATAATTATAATTAATGTCTAATTTCATATCATTGTGGTTGGAAAAAAATGCTTGATTTCAGTCTTCTTAAATTTATTGAGACTTGTTTTGTGGCCTAGCATGTGATCTGTTCTGGAGAATGTTACATGTGCGCTTGAATCTGCTGTGTTTGAATGGCATGTTTTTAATTTATTAATCCATTTTGTCTAATGTATCATTTAAGGACTCTGTTTCCTTATTGATTTTCTCTCTGGATGATCGATCTGTTCATTGATGTATATGGGGTGTGAAAGTCTGCAATATTACTGTATTGCTGTCAGTTTCTCCCTTTATGTCTTTTAGTACTTGCTTTACATATTTAGGTATTCTTATGTTGGGCACATAAATATTTACAACTGTTTTATCTTCTTGTTGGAGTGATCCCTTTATCATTTTGTAATGACCTTCTTTGTCTTTTGTTATAGTCTTTGTTTTAAAGTCTATTTTGTCTAAGTATTGCTACTCCAGGTTTTTTTTTATTCTATTTGCATAAAATATCTTTTTCCATCCCTTCACTTTCAGTCTGTGTGTCTTTGGGTCTGAAGTGAGTCTCTTGGAGGCAGCATTTTTATGGGTCTTGTTTTTTTTTTTTTTCATCCATTCAGCCAGCCTGTGTCTTTTGATGGGAGCATTTGGTCCATTTATATTAAAAATAAGTATTGATAGGTATATATTTATTGCTATTTTTTAAAGCTGTTTTCTGGTGGCTTGTAGTTCTTCTCTGTTCCAGAGTCATGTTTAAATTTCCTCTAAGCTAAGTGCCCACCTACTTCAAGTTTCATATTTCTCATGGACAGTGTCCTCACCATGTCCCTTGGCAGTCCATAATGACCATGGACAGCTCTAAAACTTCATTAAGAAGTTTTCTTTATATTTAGTAAAAATCTGTTTCACTTTAGTTTTTAGCAATTAGGTCTAGTTCGATTAATTGGGATATTGCCCAGTGCATCAACCCTCCTTCTAGGAAATGGCCCTTCAAGTATTTCATTTCATGCTGCCATCCCCCTAACGTTTCCCTCCCACCTAAGTAGTTAGCTTAGTGCCGCCTATTCTGGCAACCAACCAGTGGCCTTATTTAAGTTCCTTTACCATCCTGGTTACTTTATTCAGTGAGTTAAAAAATATGATTACTTCAGGTTTTGTTGAACTGGGAGAGAGTAAAATTTAATAACTCTTTTTAGTTGTAAATTGTGTACACCACAGAGCCACATCTCAATGGCCTTTTGGTGAACTGACTGTGGAAGAGAGCCCTTAAGTTAGCTCCACAACATTGTGCTGTGAAGACAAACCTGCTCTGCCTTTTCCTTGAATGATCGTGCCTTACACTCATCTTTGTTGAATATAGTCTCATTGGTTTGGTTTATTGCTTAATCCCTTATTCTGTCTTTTTTTTTTTTTCCCTTATTCTGTCTTTTGATCCTGGTACACTTCTGCTGCCCCTCTTGGTTTGCACCATTGCTGTTTTAACGAGCTCACCCCGTTACCTCATCCACGATCTCATCCAAGAAAGAAACTAGATTAGTGGATATAACTTCCTAGTAACCAAAACTGTTTTTCTCCCATCTCCCAGGATCTCCATCTTGATAGCAGATTAACTTGTTCTCTGTTTGGTGCCATCTACCATTTGAGAAACTTGTCCTTCATCACCTCTCCAAATAGCTTATGGAAGGAAAAAATGAAGTCATCTGTGATGATGACTGAGTGAATCCACAATATTCCTGCTGATTGATGGTTTCCTTTTCTAGGTTCATACAAAATTCCATTAAAGAAGCAATTTTAGAATCTTGCTTTGAATTAATGTCAAAGTTACCAACTTATAATTACAAAATTCCATGTCCCCCACTTGAAAATAGTGATCTGATTTGCAGGTGTCCTATGATTGAGAACGATCAATAGACTCCTGAGAAGATTCTTTTTCTGTGTCATTCACTACCAGTATATCATCAGCTCTAAGTGTTATCTCTTCTTTCAATTTCATTTAACAAATAATAATTTTCAGGTTATAAAAGTGTTATTTTTGATTTTATATTAGAATCGATACAGAAATTAACCACTGTTAATATTTGAATATATTTCCTTCTGCCATTTTTTTCTTTGCATGAATACTCAACCTTTTTATTTGTTTGCTTATAAATTAAGGATCACCCAGTTCAATTTTGTCATATGCTTCCTTTAACTTACCGTGCTGTGGTCTTTGAAAACAAGCTTTTAGAAGACTGCGTGATGTTTTATAATGTAGAAATATCATTATCACGTTAACCATTTCCCCATAAGACTATCATAATATTGTTATGATGGAAATCTTGTTTATTAATAATTATCTGCATATGTGATTACTCCCTTAGGATAGAACCCTAGATGGAATTACTGTCACAGAAGATGAACGATTGATATATATTGCCAAATGACTTTACAAAAACATTATATCAATTTTTAGAAATAGAGTATAGTGTCCTCACTGTGCCATTGCTTTATTATTTAATATTTATAATATCAATAAATAATTAATTATCAATACTATAATATTTCATAAATATTATTTATTATTTTTTAAAAAAACATTTGCCACTCGGTATCATATAAGATTGATAAATCACAGACCTGTACCTCTGAAACCAATAATACGTTATATGTTGTTAATTAAAAAAATAAAGGCAAACACTGCCTAAAAAAATAAAAACACATAAATAAAAATAAAAAATATTTGCTAATTTAAATAAGGGGAATGGCATTTCATTCTTTCATTGCGGTTTTTTTTTTTTTACTAGTGATGTTGAAATCTTTTCAAACATGTTTTTTGACATTTTGTTACTTTTCTGTATTATCCACTTATATCTTTTTTCATTTTAATTATTGCTGATTTTATCATGTGGGTGGTGTATGTATTATGTATGTATAATAGCAACTTTACTCAGAATTCACATACTATAAAATTAATTCTTTTAAAATATATAATTCTGTCCTTTTTTTGTATATTCGCCAACACAATTATCTAATGCCAGAGCATGTCATCATTCCAAAAAGAAACCCATACTTAGTAGTGATCACTCCCATTTCTCCCTTCTGCTTACCCACCAACCACTAATGTACTTTCTGTCTCTGTGTATTTGATTTTTCTGGACATTTCATATAAATTGAGTCATACAACATGTGGCTTGCTTTTTTCACTTAGCATATGTTTTCAAGGTTCATCCAAGTTGTAGCATGTATCAGTACTAATAACTTTCTGTCCGTTCTATGGATTTCCCAGATTTATTTATCCATTCATCAGTTGATGGATATTTGTCTTGTTTCCATTGTTGGGCTGTTATGAATAATGCTCCTATGAACTTTTGTATACAAGTTTTTGTGTGGGCATATGTTTTTCTTTCTCATAGGTGGAATTTCACTTCTCTAAGAGTGAAATTGCTGAATAATATGGCAACCCTAGGTTTAACATTTTGAGGAACTGTAATGAAGTCACTGTACCGTTTCAAAGTTGCACCACTGTATGAGGGTTCTAGTTTTTCGGTATCCTTACCAGCATTTGTTACTGTCTTTTTTCTTTTATTCATTTTAATGGGTGTAAAGTGGTTTTGATTTGCATTTCCCTAATTAATAATTATGTCGTGTGTCTTTTTATGTGCTTAGTGACCATTGGCTTTATGTTCTTTGGAGAACCATCCGTTCGAATCCTTTGATCATTTTTAAATTGCCTTATTTTTCTCCTTTTTTTCAAATTTACCTATTTAGTTGCAAAAAAATTCTTTACATATTCTGCATATAGATCCCTAACTAGGTATAGGACTTGCAGATATCTCCTCGCATTCTGTCAGTTTTCTTTTCATGGTCTTCATTGCATCCTTTGAAGCACAAAGGTTTTTAATTTTGATGAAGTCTAACTTATGCATTTTTTTATTTTATCACTTGTACTTAAGGTGTCAGTCATATCTGTGTATATTTTTGAAAAGCCTTTTTTTCTGCTTATAGAAGTGTGTTGCAAAAACTTTAGTTCAAAAGAACAGAAAGAAAATAAAAATCATGTATATCTCAACACCCAGGAAAAAATGCTGTTAACTCAGTATAGATTATCAGCCCTTTCTTTACATATAAATAGAAAAGTAATATAAAAAGTTTATTTTCTCTCTTTGTGTGTGTATATAATTTTGGGGGATGAGACCTTTTTTTATATGTCATAAAGCACTATAAATATTTTTTCTTATTTTATTAAACATTCTTCTGAAAAGTGGTCATAACTACAGCATCTCACATTGGATACATCATAAATTATTTTATATGGGGAGGTGATTCTCCATGGTTCTTAAATGTTTCTGCACTTTTGCTCTAAAATACCTTCTCAAAAATGGTTTTATTGCAAATGACCTTGGAAGATAGAAATAGTTTCTCCCTCAGGGGCAAAGGGAAAATTTTTTGCCGTCCAAGATAATAAACATTATGTTTTCCTTGGAGGCAGAGTTTGGTTAGGGTTGCTGGCACACCTCTTATGAGATTGACTTTCCTTAAACTCTAAGCTCTGAGTTTCCTCATCTATGACACAGACCTACTCTCTGTGCAACATCCGTCCAGGCTGCTCCATCTTGCCCTTTAGACTTGGATGTAGGGTCAGGGCATGGGGAGCTGATGGAAACATGACACTCATGCTTCTAGGCGTGCAGTGAGTAATGAAGTCCTTCGTTTCTGATCCAGGAGCCTAGTGTCTTCTGTCAGCATCCATGAAACTGTAGGAAGCTAATTTTTATGTTGGAAGAGGTTAAAATCTCAGACACTTCATCATTTTTGACAATTTATCCCCTAGTATTTGATACTTAATTTGTCTCCAGTTTTGTCTCTATAATAAAGAAGTATGGTAAACATCTGTGTGTGTTTAAATTGTTGTGCAATCCTTGTTGCCTCAGATTACACTTCTAAAGAATATTGTCAGGTTCTTTTCCTATATATTTTATTTATTTATTTTTAATTGTTATTATCGAAGTATAGTTGACATGCAATGTTATGTTAGTTTCAGGCATACAACTAGTGATTCACCACTATAAGTCACTATCTGTCACCATACAATATGAGTATAGTATTATTGACTATTTCATATGTTGTACTTTTCATCCCTGTAATTTATTTATTTTATAACTGGAAA
>CM053604.1:151645722-151686567 GCA_028646535.1 Procyon lotor
TTTTGTCCATCCCTCCACTCTCCTCATCTATTTCAACCACCACTTTGTTCTCTGTATTTATGAGTCTGTTTCTGCTCTTTTGTTTGTTCATTTGTTTTTTAGATTCCATATGTAAGTGAAATCATATGGTATATATGTTTTTGTCTGACTTATTTCACTTAGCATAATAGCTTCTAGGTCCATTCATGTCATTGCAAATGGTAAGATTTCATTCTTCTTTATGATGGACTAATATTCCATCATATATACATACGTGTGTGTGTGTGTGTATACACACCACATCTTCTTTCTCCATTCATCTATTGCTGGATACTTGGGTTGATTCCATATCTTGCCCACTGTAAATAATGCTGCAGTGAACCTTGGGTACATACATCTTTTCAAATTAGTGTATTCAGTTTCCTTCGGTAAATACCCAAGAGTGTGGAATTATCAGATTACCATCAGATTTCTGGTATCAGAAATACCAGAATTATCAGGTATTTCTATTTTTAATTTCTTGAGAAACTTTCATACTATGATCCTCTGAGGTTGCAGTAATTTACATTCCTACCAACAGCATACAACGGTTCCTTTTTCTCGTCCTCATCAACACTTGTTGTTTCTTATCTTTTTAATGCTAGCCTTTCTGACAACACCAGTCAGAATTTGCATTTCCTTGATGATGAGCGATGCTGAGCATCTTCTCATGTGTCTGTTTGCCGTCTGTCTTCTTTAGAAAAATGTCAATTAAGGTTCTCTGCCCATTTTTAAATCAGATAATTTGCTTTGTTGGTGTTGAGTTGTGTAATTTCTTTATGTATTTTGGGTATTAACCTTTTATTGGACATGTCATTTGCAAATATCTTCTATTCAGTAGGTTGCCTTTTTATTTTGTTAATGATTTCCTTTATTGGGCAGGAGATTTTTGGTTTGGAGTGGTCCCCGTAGTTTATTTTTGCTTTTGTTTTACTTGCCTGATGAGACATATCTGTATATCCATAAATATGTTGGTAGGGCTAATGTCTATGAGATTACTGCCTATGTTATCTTTTTGTAGTTTTATGGTCTCAGGTCTCACACTTACCTCTTTAACCCATTTTGAGTTTATTTTCGAGAACGGTGTAGGAAAGTGGACCAGTTTCATTCTTTCTTGCATATACCTGTCCAGTTTCCCTAGCACCATTTATTGAAGAGACTCTCTTTTCCCCATTGTATGTTCTTGCCTCCTTTGTTATAGATTAATTGACCATATATGCATGGGTTTATTTCTGGGCTCTCTATCCCATTCTGTTCATGTGTCTGTCTTTGTCTCAGTAGTATACTGTTTTGATTACTGTAGCTTTGTAGTATATCTTGAAATCTGGTATTATAATACTTACAGCTTTGTTTTTTCTCCAGATTGCTTTGGCTATTTAAGTTCTGTACAAATTTTAGGATTGTTTATTCCAGGTCTGTGAAAAATGCTGTTGGCATTTTGATAGGGATTGCCTTGAATCTGTAGATTGCTTTGGGTACTGTGGACATTTTAACAATATTCATTCTTCTAATCTATGAGCATGGGTTATCTTTCTAGTTCTTATCATTATTTTTTTTCATCTACGTCTTAAGGTTTTCAGAGTATAGGTCTTTCACTTCCCTTTTTAAATGTATTCCTAGATATTTTGTTCTTTTTGGTGCAATTGTAAATGGGATTGTTTTCTTAATGTCACTTTCTGCTACTTGGTTATTAGTTATATATATTTTAAATCTTTTTGATGACTTCTGCTAGATTTTCTCTAGAATTTTCTGCAACTAGTGTATCAGAGGACCTTTTTTTTTTAAAATTCTTGAGAATGGTATGTGAAGTATGGTTTCTTATTAATTTGTATTCTGCCTATTGGTGAAATGGAATGTATTTTTTGTGATTGTTTATAACAGTAGCAATACAAAAATAGTACTGATGAAAGGAAATCTTTAAATAGTACTTGCTGTGTGCTAGGTACTATATTAATCGATTTTCTCTAAAACTATGCTGTGAGGTAATTACTATTATCAGCCCCATTTCAGAGATGAGGAAACTGAGGTAAATAAGTCAGCCAGCTATCAGGGGAAGAGTGAGGATTCAAAACCAAGACAATGTGGCTTCAAAAGCGTTTTCTCTAAACAACTACACAATCTTGTGTTTTGCTGTTGAGAGCAGGCAAGAGAATGCAGTTTGGGTTCTCGGTGGTTTTACCATCACAGTCCTGGGAACTTCTGCGATCCTTTCTGGCATTCTTGCTTTCAGATTAATGGGCTGCCTCTGTATTATCAAACATTCACCTCATGTTTTCTTATTCTTGCAGCTTGATTTTATCAAAAGAATCAAGCCCTACATTATGTTTTGATTCAGATCCATCTAAAGACAGATTATTGCCCAATTGTTAGAGGTTCTTTTATTGCACAATATTTAACAGTATTGGGGGCAGTCTTGGTCATTAAATATGATCTTATACTTCAAACACAAGGCTCTTAGGTTATAATGAAACAATCCGCTTAGAAATAGAGAAGTAGAGCTGTGACGGTTATATTTTCTTTAGTTTTCTAAGTGAGAATGGATTGTCTGAACCCAATTATAAGAGGAGTCATGGTTAAACATTCCTTAAAAACCACTTGCACTTCTTGAAATCCTCACTTCTGGTAGGTTTGGCAAAAGTTTAGTTGAAGTCTGGTTGTCCCATGTGGGGCTTAGGTATACAGAACACACAGTGTGTCACAGAACCTAAGAATCCATGTTCATTATTCAGTGTTTATATATAAATGCAAGGAGCTACCAAGTAGCCTTCTAATTAGAGGGATACAGACTCTGTGCCTGTGTGCGTGTGCGTGTGTGTGTGATGGAGAAAATGACATGAAGAAAATAGTGAAATAAAGGGAAAAGAGGGTGTTGGTTGGAGTGAGTTAGGATTGTTATTTTATACATAATGATATCACGGCCTTCCTGATAAAATGGTTTTAGAGCAGAGACCTAAGAAAGTGAGGAGACAAGGCATCTGCATATCTAAGGAAAGCAGAGGGTACATTTGGATCCAAGGTCTTTAAGAGTTTGTACTTGGACTCCTTAGGAATAGCAGACAGACAGTGTGGTTGAAGTCAGGGAGTGGGGTAGTGGGAAATGAGGTTTGACAAGGAGGAGCAGTGCAGGTAATGTAGAGACCTTCAATGTTGGTGAGGAGATCCATGGAAAGGATACAAGCTCTGACTTACATTTAGCAGGGTCTTGGGCAAAAGTAAAGTGGGTGGAGTTGGGAGGGTCAGCAAAAATGGAAAGAGGGGCCTGGGGTGTAGCAGTGGAGTGAGGATGAACGGAAGATAATAATTTAAAAGTAGAGTGGTGAGGATTTACTGATGGAGTAGATATGAGAGTAGAGGGAAAGAGGAGTCAAGGGTAACACCAAGGTTGTTGGCCCCAGGTCTGAAAAGATGGATTGCCAAAATTGGAACAGCCATGAGAGGAAGATTGGAGGTAGAGTAAGAGAAATCCAGAAGTGAGTTTGAGAGTTCTGTTAGACAAACAGATGATTTCCTTCCTAAAACCTGGGTACTCCCTTAGGGGAACTACAGAATGACAATACAAGAGTGACATGGTTTTGTTGTTTTTTTAACAGTCCTATTTCTTTTTTATCATATATATTTTATAAAGGCCTCAAATCTTTTTGAAAGTAATCTGATGAAATAAATTCAGTTACTGGATACACACTTTGGAAAATTTTCTCATAATACGTATGTTTGAATGTTTGATCATAGTTCTCTCTGGATTCCATTTTTTAAAGAACTATTTAATGTTGAGTAGTCTATTATATATCATGTCCAGAAATAATATATTTACTTGGAATAGCTTAATCTTTCTTCTTTACTGACTTCATCAATCACCCATCAACATGGACTATAAACAAATACATTTAATAGCATGAGAGGTATATAATATTTAAAGGTATGCTGGAGAATTCTAACAACAAAAAACAAGGAGCTCAATTAAAAAATAAGTGAAGGACTTGAATATACATTTCTCCAAAGAAGATAGACAAATGACCAGTAAGCACATAAAAAGAGGCCTAACATCATTAGTTGTTAGGGAAATGCAAATCAAAACCACGAAGAGATACTTCATACTCATCAGGATGGCCATTGTAAGAATAATGAAAATAACAAGTGTTGACAAGGTTGTGTAGAAACTGGAACCTTTTTTTTTTTTTTTTTAAGATTTTATTTATTTATTTGACAGAGAGGAGAGAGATCATAAGTAGGCAGAGAGGAAGGCAGAGAGAGAGGGGGAAGCAGGCTCCCCGCCGAGCAGAGAGCCCGATGCGGGGCCCGATCCCAGGACCCTGAGATCATGACCTGAGCTGAAGGCAGAGGCTTTAACCCACTGAGCCACCCAGGTGCCCCTAGAAACTGGAACCTTTAGACATTGTTGGTGGGAATGCAAATGGTGCAGCTGCTGTGGAAAACAGGTTGGTTCCTCAAAAAGTTAAACATAGAATTACCATATCACCCATCAGTTCAGCTTTTAGGTATACACCCAAATAATTAAAAGCAGGAAAACAAACAGATACTGGTATGCCCATGTTCATCACTGCATTATTCACAAGAGCCAGAGAATGGAGATAATCCATGTGTTCAGTAACAGATGAAAGGGTGAACAAATTGTGGTGGGTACATATAGAGAAATATTTTTCAGCCATAAAAAGAATGAAGTTCTGATACATAGTACAAAATGGATGAACCCCTAAGATGTTTTGCTGAGTGAAATAAGGCAGACAAAAAAGGACGGATGTTGTATAATTCCATTTATATGAGTATCTAGAATGAAGAAATTCTTAGAGACAGAAGTAGAATAAAAGTTACCAGGGCCTGGGGGGTAAGGGAAGTGAGAATTACTGCTTAACAGTTACAGAGTTTCAGGAGATGAAAATGTGTAGAAATGGTTATATACTAAGAAAGTACTTAATGCCACCAACTGGCACACTTAAAAATGGTTAAAATGGTAAATTTTATGTTGTGTATATTTTGCCACAGTGAAGAAAAAGAGCCAACAAATACATTGCCTGCCCCATATCGTATGGACAATAAATATTTATTAACTGAGTGAATTTGTTGAAGGAAGGAGGGGAGGGAGGGAGGAAAGAAAGGGAGGAAGGAAAGAATTCCTACTATCCTTAATTTGGCAAATGTACATCAACTCTTAGCCTGATATTGGGAGACAGTTTGACTCTGAAGTCAGGCTCCCATAGTTTAAATTCTGGTTCTGCCACTTAATTATTGATACGTCTTTTTTTTTTTGGCATAATTTTAAAGATAAGAAATAATTTGCATACCATAAAATTCACTCTTTTAAAATGTGCAGTTCACTCCGCATAAGTCAAGCAGAGACAACCAATTACCTTATGGTCTCACTTACATGCTGAGCGTAAAGAAAAACATGGAGGGCATTGTGAGAAGGAAGGGAGGGGTGCATTGGGGGAAACCAGAGGGGGAGATGAACCATGAGAGACTGTGGACTATGAGCAACAAATGGAGGGTTTAGGAGGGGTGGGGTGGGGAGTTGGGCGAGCCTGGTGCTGGGTATTGAGGAGGGCACGTATTGCATGGAGCACTGGGTGTGGTGCATGAACAATGAATCTTGGAACACTGAAAAAATAAAATAAACATATTTGGAAAAAAAAATAAAATGTACAGTTCAGTGCCTTATGTTACCCTCTGCGGAATCGTCATTATTATGTAATTTCACAACATTTCCACCACCCTCAAGAGAAACTTCATACCTGTCAGCAGCCACTCCCCATGTGTCTCTGCCCATATTCCTGGCAACCACAAATCTGCTTTCTCCCTCTGTATGTTTACCTGTTCGGACGTTCTGTATAAATGGATGGTATATGGTCCATGGTGACTGGCTTTGTTCACTTCATTTGCAAGTTGTATCTATAGTGTCTCATATGTATTAGTACTATGTTCCTTTTCATAGTTGGATATTATTCCATTGTATGGATACACCCAACACCCAGATTTGTTTATGCATCCATCAGTTGATAGGTATTGGATTGTTTCCACACTTTGTTTTTTGTGAATAAAGCTACTATGAGCACTTATGTACAGGTTTTTTTGTGTGAACATATGTTTTCAGTGCTCTTGAGTGTATACCCAGGATTGAAATATTGGGGTCATACAGCAATTATATTTTTAACCTTTTGAGAAACAGTGTTTTCCAAAGTGGCTGCACCATTTTATAGGCCCAAAAGCAATGTATGAGGATTCTGATTTCTTCATATTCTAGCCTATACTTGTTATTGCCAGTCTTTCTGATTATAACTGTCCTAATGGGTATGAAGTGAGATCTCATTGTGATGCTTTTCATTTCCCTGATGGTAAGTGATGTTGAACACCTTTTAATGTGTGTGTGGGCTATTTGTATATCTTGTTTGGAAAAATATCTATTCAAACATTTTGCTTATTCTTTATGTAACTTTTGGTTTTTAAAAGCAGTTGTAAGTTCACAGCAGTATTGAGCAAAAGGTATAGAGATTTCCCATATACCTCCTGCCCTGATACAAACAGACTTTCGCCATTACCAACATCTGTATCCAAGTGGTGCATTTGTTACTAATGATGAACATCTTTATCACCCAATTTTAGGGGTTTGAACACATTTATGATGACATGTACCCATCATTATAGTATTATATAGAATGATTTCATTGCCCTACAAATCCTCTGGGTTCCATCTATTTATCCTTCTTCCCTCTGCCCCAACCTCTGGCAACCACTGATCTTTTTAGTGTCTCCAGAGTTTTGCCTTTTTCCAGAATATCATATAGTTGGAATCATATATTGGTAGGCTTCTCAGATTAGCTTCTTTCACTTTATAATATACGTTCAGGCTTTCTCCATATCTTTTCATTGCTTGATAGTTCATTTCTTTTTAATGCTAAATAATATTCCTTTGTCTGGATGTACCACATTTATCTGTTCACCTACTGAAGGATGTCTTAGTTGCTCCCAAGTTTTGGTAATTGTGAATAAAGCTGCTGTAAACATTGCTGTAACATGTTTTTGTGGGGACATGTTTTCAGCTTCTTTGGGTAAATGCCAAAGAGTGTGTTGCTGGATTGTATGGGAAGATGACGTTTAGTTTTGTAAGAAATCACCAAACTGTTGTCGAGACTGGCTCTACCATTTTACACTCCCATGAACAATGAATGAGAGTTTCTGTAGCTCCACATCCTCGCCAGCATTTAGTGTTGTCAGAGTTTTGGATTTTGTTCATTCTGATAGGCATGTAGTAGTATCTCTTTGCTGTTTTAGTTTGTAATTCCCTGATGTTATATGACCAGGAGCTTGTTTCCATATGCTTATTTGCTGTCAGTGTACCTTTGGTGAAGTGTCTGTTAATGTCTTTGGTGTATTTTTTAAATCGAGTTTTTTTCTTTTTTATCAGAAATGTTTTTTGCAAATATTTTCTCCCATTCTGTGGCTTTGCTTTTCATTTTCTTGCCAGTGTCTTTCACAGAGAAGTTTTAAATTTTAATTCAGTCTAGCTTATTAGTTCTTTTTTTAATAGATCAAGTTATGATTATGTTTAATAGATCATAGATTATATTCTAATATTTATGTTCATTTTAAATCGATTATCTTTTTACTATTGAGTTGTAAGTCTCTATATATTCTGGATACTAGACCTTTATACATTCTAGGTACCCGATTCTTATTAGATACATGAATTGCAAATTTTTGCTTCTGTTCCATGGGTGGTTTTTCTTACTTTCTTTTTCTTTGAAGTGCAAACATTTCTAATTTTGATGAATAGAAGTTTGTCTATTTTTCTTTCGTTGTTTGTATTTTAGGTGCCTTATCTAAGAAACCATTGCCAAATCCAAGGTTGCAAAGATTAACACTGTTTAGGTCTTTGACCCATTTTGAATTAATTTGTATATTTGATATGAATTTGAGGTCTAAATTCTTTGTTTTCATTTGGAATTCCAGTGGTTCCAGCACCATTTATTGAAAAGTTTTTTCTTAATTGTCTTGGCACCCTTGTGGAAAGTCAGTTCACCAGTGAATTGATTTTGCGTAGGACCATACATGCATGGTTTTCTTACTGGACTCGCAGCTGTATTCCTCTGATCTTCATGTCGATCCTTAACTTGTATCACACAGTCTTGATTATTGTAGTAGATACATGATCTTGAATGAATCACTTAAGGTCTCTTAAAGCCCTGAGGTCCTCTTCTATAACTATTTGGGAGACCCAACTGGAGAATACGTTTAAAGTGAATAATAACTTGGCATTCAGCACATTACAGCTGCGTTTGTTATTTTTATTACCATCTTTATTGCACAAAGAGGTGGCCACAGATTTGTATGCTGAAAGAACATCTATGAGATTTGATAATAGAAAACATTTTCTTAATCCAAACATTTCACTTGACTTACTCATTGACTTCCCCGCTATACAATGGGTGACATTGTTTCCTCTGAAGGCACTCTACAAAGACTGCCTTCCTCTAACCCTACTCTACCTCACAGCCACACTTGAGAGTATATTTTTCTTTTATAAAAACATTAATTTATCAAACACGGATGAATGCGGATCAGCATGGATTTTAGGGAAGGTGTTGATTGAGTTTTGTTCAGGAAGCCTTTGCAGTGGCCAGGATTCCCCGAAAAAAGGCCTCAGTGATGTCACTTTGGATTGCTGAGAGAGATGTTTTGGAGTGTCTGTGTGCGGAGAGACATACTTTTTTTTTTTTTTCATGGATGAAAGTAACATAATTAAAGTTTTCAAAGGGATATAATGGAGGCATTATATACCTTGAAACTTTGGAAATCTTGTGAGGAGTGACATACATGAAACCGTAACATTGTATATGTGTCTGCTTTATTTAGTTATTAGTAAATTTCAGTATTTGTCCTTGAACTTTCATCATAAACTGATTTTATTTGGTTATCACTTCTGTCCTATCCCTACCAGAAAAACAGTGTCTGGAATGTTTGTTTTCACAGAACAGATGTATATATATTTTCTCATCCTTATTTAAAGCTTTCTTTTTTTTTTTTTTCTTTTCTGAATAGGACAAACTGTGAAGTATGCATGAAATTAAACCATTTGACCAAACACTTAGGATTCCATGACTTTGTCCCGTGTGATGGTTCAGTTTTGTATTCTTATGTTGCATTCAGACAAAGTCCAAGCAGCTCATTTTGTACCATATTTCTTGGGCCAGGAACAGTCTATTTTTTTTTTAGTGCCCTTTCCCCTGGTGGACAGCTAAGTTGAAGCCTTTGGGAGTAAAAGTACTTCCCAGGACACAAACCCAACCCTTCCTCCCACAGCCGTTTAAACTAGTTTAAAAATAACCCCCACTTAAAGTTTTGTGGCAGGCTATGACAACTTCATAAAAATTGTGTGTTTACTTTTCTCCTCTTTCTCGTTTGTTAAAACACTGCTTATCACAGATTCCCAGAGAAACAAATTTATTGCCAAGCTATGAAAGAAAATGTCACCCCCTAGGGCATGTAGTACTGTATAATTTATTGAGAAGGGTCCAGGTGCACTTATACAAGTAGACTTACACGATGAAGTGAATTGTTCAGCCAGTTTGGAGAGTGGAGGTTGGAGAAAGGGATTCTGCTTTCTTAAATTAAGTTGAATCGAGTCAGAAACCCCCTTCATGCGTTTAATCGTTCACATGTACCTACATCAAATATTTCTTGAAGTCTTTCTGGATGTCAAGTACTGTTTTAGGCTCTGGAGATGCAGTGGTGAACTAGACAGACAGGGTCCCTAGTTTCATGGAACTTACATTGTAGGAAAGAATTAAATCGAAAAATATTGCCATATTCTTTAAATATGTGTATAATCATGTAATCACTGTAAGCCAAGACCTTAGAAAATCTTCCATTTTTTTAGATTTGCCAAATCCTGTTACCCTTCCCCTGGAGACCCCCTAGTTGTTTCCCACCCCACTCTTTTTTTTTTTTTCTTAAAGATTTTATTTATTTATTTGACACAGAGAGAGAGAGAGAGAGATCATAAGTAGGCAGAGAGGCAGGCAGAGAGAGGGGGAAGCAGGCTCCCCACTGAGCAGAGAGCCCGATGCGGGGCTCGATCCTAGGAGCCTGAGATCATGACCTGAACCGAAGGCAGAGGCTTTAACCCACTGAGCCACCCAGGCGCCCCATCCCACCCCACTCTGAGTGAAAGCCAGAGTCCCTACATTGTCCTAGAAGGTGCCACAGATCACCCTGCCCCGCCCCCCCTGGGGCCCCTCCTCTCTTGCTTGCTCTTCCGCCCCTCACAGACCCCGGTCAGACGTCAACTCCTTCTAGACCCTTGAGCATTTCCAAAATGTTCCATCTCAAGGCCTCCACTTGTGGTTTCTTTTGCCTGGAATGCTCTCTCTCCAATTTTCCTTAGGGGCAGCTCTCTTACTTAGGTTCTCAACTGAAATATCTGATTGTTTGATTCGAGGGGGCTTCCCTGGACTTGCTGATGTCTCTCTATATCCACCTGCTCATTCTGTTTGCCTCTCCTCCCTAGCATCCTCTGCCATGCATATGTGTATTTATTTTACTTATTGCCTATTTCCTGCCCGCCCATTCTTGAGCTGAAGGCAAGCTCCATGTGCACAGTGCCTTTGTCTTGTTACTGCTGTATTCCCAGTGCCCTCTGTGCCTGGCAGAGTAGAGATGCACAGTAAATAGTCACTGAAGGAATGAAGGAAGGGAATGGCTTAATGTGATCTTGTGTCCAAGATTCACTGCCTTTCAACAGCCTTATTCCTTACGGTTTTTTTCTTATTCACTTACACAATTACGCTAGTATTTCATTAATTCAAAAATACAAGAAAATAGAAGAATGGCTTCCAGTAAAAATGATGTACGCAGACTTGATACCAACCTCACAGGTTTTAGTTTTGCGATAAAAATCAGGCTTTAAAGTTGACATTGTAACCAAAACTGTAATCCCAAGTATTTTCACAAAGCATGTTACAAATGGACAGCAAGTAGCTAGAAGCTCAGCTCCACAGAGTACCAGCAAACTGGCAGGACACTGGTGTCTTGATGAGTTTCAACTTGACAAAGAAGGGTGTTATGAAGAGCAATGTATTCATGTACAGCAGTCCCATAAGGAATGTAGGACCTCAAGCAGAGGTAAACTAACTTCCTTGAAACTTCTCAGATTCTACACCAACGGGGTAACCTTCGCCCTGGGTGAAGACACACGTGTCTTGGTGTCTGCATACCCTGTGTGGGCTTAAAAAAATGGAATTAAAAAAAAATCTCAAATCTAGTTTAATGGTGTAGCTTTTATTTTTATCTGCAGGCTTGTGTTCACAGCAGCTTTTAAAGACTGAATTTTTTTTAAAGATTTATTTATTTATTTGACACAGAGAGAGAGATCACAAGTAGACAGAGGGGCAGGCAGAGGGAGAGGGGGGAAGCAGGCTTCCTGCTGAGCAGAGAGCCCGATGTGGGGCTTGATCCCAGGACCCTGAGATCATGACCCGAGCCGAAGGCAGAGGCTTAACCCACTGAGCCACACAGGCGCCCCAAGACTGATTTCTTAACGACAGCTGCACACCATATCCCAGCTGTGGAAAAAAGTCAGAAGTTTTAGTTCTTTTTTTTTTTAAAGATTTTATTTATTTATTTTTAAAGATTTTATTTATTTATTTGACAGCAAGAAAGAGATCACAAGTAGGCAGAGAGGCAGGCAGAGAGAGAGGGGGAAGCAAGCTCCCAGCTGAGCAGAGAGCCTGATGCGGGTCTCAATCCCAGGACCCTGAGATCGTGACCTGAGCCAAAAGCAGAGATTTAACCCGCTGAGCCACCCAGGTGCCCCAAAAGTTTTAGTTCTAAGTTAGTTGCATGGCACTTAGTTTTCACTTTCACAAATGAAGGTGTTTTGTTTTGTTTTTTTTTTCTTCTGTCTCTGTTTCCTGTTTTGTATTTGCAATATCATTCACGCTTGAACATTTCCTACCTTCTTATCTGAACATTCAAATTCAGGAATGAAGCATTCCTAGTTAATCATGTACAAGCCCTTCCATACTTTATTTTTACGATACTGTTAATTTTGATTCACGGGAAAATACGTTAGCACATACTTATGCCCTATAGGAATCAGGACAGAATGGTGAAAAGGGCATATAGCGCCTGCCCTTGAGGTCCTACAGTCACAGGTTGTGACATTCCTCTGAGATAACTTCTCTCAGTTCAGGAAGGCAGTAAGCCACAGACTATGCCTCCTTCTTTCTTCCCACAGCTCTAATGTAAGTGTGGACCTAGCATTGCTCATGGTGCTGCAGAGGATAGTGGGAATGAAAGAATCCATGCCTTCCTTGAGAATGTCTGTTGTCAGAAACAATGCAAGTCATCTGGTGTAAATAGCAGGCAGTGTGGCGTACACGTGAAGGAAATAGCAATGACCAGAGGGGTCCCAGCAATCCACAAGGTGGAGGATGGTCACTGTGCAGGGGTTGGTCAAGGAAAGGTGGGGTTACCGAAGCAGGTCTTGAGTGTTCAGCAGGAGGGGCCATGCTGTGCTGGGTGAGTGGGTCCTCATCATCCTTAGTAGCCTCAGCTCATTGTGATAGGACAGCAGTACACCCTTTCTTCCTGGGTCCAGAAGCGGCCACCACGTCTTGGTGTCTGCAAGGCATTCTGCTTTATCCTTATTTCCCAGAATGGCAATGATGGCCTCCAGAGGGCTGTGCTGTAGGAGGAGAAGGAAAGGAATGTGGTGTGGATTATGGGTCTGTCCTGGGTGAGGCATGGGAATGTGTAAATGAGCTGGAACGGCTGTACCCCTCTATCCCCTGGCACTGATATTTGCCAGAGGATGGTAGGAGGGGTGTATACGACTTGGTTCTCTCCATGACTGGCTGTCTCCTCTCTTTGGACCAGCATTAAGTTCCACCTGGCACAACTTGCCCTTGGAAAAATGTTTTCCCATAGAGCTCTATAAGTAGACGCTCTATGCTTTGCTAATAGAGCCTTTGTCAAAAATATGTCAACTTCAGAATTATTTTAGAATTTTGGGAATACTTTTGGGGGAAAATTGTCATTAAAATAAGCCTTTGACTTTCTATAGTGCTTCATGGCAAGGTCTCATTGCAAGGTGTTCATGGCAAGTTCCTGAGGCTGTTTTTTTTTTAAATGATTATGGCTTTTAAACCAATGATCTTTAATAGATTATTCTATGCATTTATTTTTTGAATTACAGTGGGCCTAGCATCTGTTCTCCATTTGCTTTCCTCATAACATCTTTCTTCCTCCTTTTCTCTTATTTGAGTTTGTTGAAAATGGTATTTTTGGTGGAAGTTATTTTAAGGTGGTGTTGAAATAAATCCTGGGACTGTCCTCTTACTCAACAGCACATGTTCTTTTAAGCCTACTCATCCAGGGTCATCCTACCAAAATAAATTATATGGACCCTGTACAAAACTCTCAAGTGCCTGATTTTTTATTTATGAGAGTTGGCTGTTGGCATAACGTTTGTAGTTTCCCCTGAGCAAAAATGGTCTCCTCTTTTCTTGTCTCTGCTTTTTCCAAGAATTCCTAGCAGCTAAGTGGCCGTGGCTCTGTGTCTCTAACTATTTTAGCTTTATTATCCCTCTCGGGAAATTTTTTTTTAAAACTTAGTTAAATTTCAGCCAGATCTACTGTTTTAACAACTGTATAGGTAGAGGGAACTGAACAACCTACCCATTTATAGGCATTCAAGGCTATCTGAAATCAACAAGATGTTTCCTTTACCTTGACCTAAGCTGGGTAAAAATATCCTTATCTATATAGGAAATTTGACTGATTTTTTTTTTATCTTTTAAAAGCAAATTTTGCAAAGCTTATATTTTCCCCAGAGTATAAGATTGATTGTTGAAATTATTTGGAGATTGTAGGTGGCTTAAAAATCTGAAGAAATATGTCTATCAAGCACCCAATTTCCCATGTGGAGAAAAGACTTAAATTTTCCAGCAAATTGGGGAAATATGTAGATACTTCACTTTGGAAGCTGACGCACTAAGTAAATATCCTTCTAATATGTATATAATTCCAGAATCTTGATTCTTTTTCAGCATCCTTTTGTGAAACTACTGTAACAAAATAGTCTGGGTAGACTCGTCTGTCCTTTCTCTCCTTACTTTTGAAAATTAGATCAAGATGACTGGGTTGAACTTTTCTTTCAATATCTACCGATGGATCTGTCTAAACTCCTTGGATTATGAGTCTGTTTTGAACTGGGTTTTCGTCTTTCCAAATTTGAACCCTCTGACTTCAATAAAGCTGATTGGAACTGGTTCTGTCCAGAGAGAAGTTGGTACTCAGGGAGGTAAGGTTGAAGATGAGAGCTCCGCCGGCTAGGTGGGAGAGGGAGAAATGGAATGAAGGATTATCGTCACATGCACAGACTCTGGTACATCGGTGTATCTTCAGAGAATAATCCGTGGCATCTGGCATAGGATACTGGCAATGGTTTGGGGTATGAAAAAGGGAACCTGCTGAAAAGGCAAAAGGGAGGGGCAGGTTGTGGAAAACCCAGCAGCAGCGGGGAGCCACTGGGGTTTTGAGAATGGAGTGACATGATAGGAGTGTGTGGTGGGACGACTGCTTGGGTGATAGCCCTGGGCATACTTCGTGTGGTGGCCGTGCGCTGGCCTCGGCTGGTCACCGTCCATGCTCCACCACTTCCTCTTAGGGGCAAGCCTGCTCTGTTCCCAGTCCCTGTGTCTATGGTGTGTCTTGTACCTCAAATCCCACCATCATCATGTCACTGCTGGTTTAAGGAAAAGCATGTGACCCAGTGAAAGGCACTGAGTGTTAGCCTGGGCCTTTGGTGCTTTTCTTCACTGGCCACAGGTATGGTGGCAGGTGAGGCTGAGGTTGCTGGAGCCGCCATGAGCAGAGAGCCAAGAGCCCGCAGAGGGGGACCCCTGAGAGACGAGGGCGAGCAGCTGGGTGTTGTGAACCCCTGGCCAGTGTGAAGCCAGCCCCACAACAGATGTTTATGGATGTATACTTTGGTAAGATCCCTTTTGGCTTAAGCAACATGACATTGAGATTTTTCTCTCTTGCTCCTGGAAAATTCCTTACAGAGGTGGAGTCAGATAATCTACAGGCACTGTTATTAGTTAGAAGCCTTTTGATAAATAGTCTAGATGCTTGGTACAGTCTATCCACTCAACAAATTAATGAACAAGTTAAAGGGGCTTAGTTAAATTAAACACTGATAGATGGCAGCTGTCTCATTTTCATAGCGTTCTTTCATAGGTACCTTGCTTTGTATTATATCTTGACTATTAATTCCGTTTTCAAAACCAACTTAGTTTCACAGCAGGATACATTTTGAGGCAGCTTGGAAATAGGATTATTTTTATGCAGTCTCAGTGTGTGTATCCCTCTAGCATTTGTCTCTGTTCTATCGAAGAGGCGTTTTATGAAGGGCAGAATGTCCTTCATGAAAGGACGTTTCTTTTATGAAGAAATTTCTTCATAAATTTCTTCTGGTTACATGTCATATATTTTCTTGGACTGTGCTTTGTGATTTTTGCCCTTCGTTCTCCAATATCTGACCTCTGAATAAAATGGTCCTGGGAAAAGATTTCATTGGTTTTATAGTTTTAAACAGATTAAATCTGCCTTTTGGGAGAAGGATTAGTGTTCCTGATTATTTTATCAAACGGCTAGATTAGAAAACTCCTGAAGCCTCATGACTACCCCTTATTATTTGTTTAAACAATTTTATGTCAGTAGGAAAAAAAAAGTGCTTTTTATTTTTCCTTTTTTTTGCAGACAAGTTTTTTAGGTAACATTTTACAATACGATTTTATTTTTCCAGTTTTATTGTGATGTAATTGAGATGTGACATTGTGTTAGTTTGAGATATACACCATAATGACTTGATAAATGTTCATATTGTAGAATGATCACTGCAACAGGTCTAGTTAACATCCATCCCCTCATATCGTTGCAATTTTTTTTTTCTTGTGAGACCTTTTAAGATCTATTCTCTTAGCAGTGTTCAAATAAACAATATGGTATTAGAAGTGCTTCTTTTTAAGTTGGACAAATCAAATGCCTTTTCTTCTATCTTAGGAGATTCGAAATGGTCTGAGGAATGTTTTATTGCTTCACTTTTTCTTCTTCACAAGGTGACTTTGCAACTATAATCACGTAGTCCACCTTCCTTGTATAGTCTGTCGCTCCCACTACTTTAACAGGGAAAATGAAGTCGCAGGCAGGAGGTGAGCTTTCAGCAGGAGCAAGAATTAAATCTCTGAAGTTTCTCTTATGGATTTGTTTATCTATTACTGTTTATTATTAATAACACCGAGATACACACCTTTTTTTTTTCTCTCTCACTGATGTACTTACTTAGAGGTGGGATCATTTATTATCCTGGAGCTCTGGCTTTAAACTAAAAACATCTTGCTTCGCAACACAGGGACACCTACCATAAAGAAAACCATTCAGAATTTCTAATAGGGTAGATGTTTCTATAATTAATGCATGGGTGGCTAGAAGAAGTGGAACTGGATTTCTTGAATGGTTCTCCTGCTGCTGCAGGATGGCATTACACTGGAGAATGTGAAACATTCTGAGACTCATTTCAACATTGTCCAGCCAGTCCTGGGACCATTTGGGGAACCAGGCTCTCCAGGCTGTAATGACCGCAGTACCATGGGGATTGGATCCCCAGACAAGATGGGAGAAACAGGGTTAACTGGCCAGTCAAGCTGCACTCTGCTGAATTATCAATGCCTCAGCTTTAGCCACAGGTTTCTACTTGTTAACTATCTAACTCCGTAATAGAAATTTTATGGAAAATAGGGATGCCTGGGTGGCTCAGTGTGTTAAAGCTTCTGCCTCAGGCTCGGGTCATGGTCTCAGGGTCCTGGGATTGAGCCCCACATCAGGCTCTCTGCTTGGCAGGGAGCCTGCTTCTTTCTCTCTGCCTGCCTTTCTGCCTACTTGTGATTTCTCTCTCTGTCAAATAAACAAATAAATCTTAAAAAATAAAGAAATTTTTAGGGAAAATAGAGGATGGGCTTTCAGCCACGATGCCTTTCCTTATTTGCAATATTAGTTTTGGACTGCAGAGGTAGAGTGCAGGAGGGCTTGGGGAAATGGATGTGGACATCAGATACTTTGGTTTAAAATCTGGGTCTGCCACTCTCTAGCTGTGACTCCATGGGCAATTGGTTTACTCTTCATGCACTTCTATTTTATCATCTGTGAAATAAGATAATCACGTACGTCTACCTTTCAGCTGGGGTTAGAAATAGCCTATGGTCCACACTTAGTACAATACATGGCACTTTCTAGTTGCTCACTAAATCATAAAATTGCTCTTCTTATTAGCCCTCCTTCTTTCTCCCTCTACTCAAAGGAGAAGTTGAAAGGAATCTGCCATAATCTGTCCTTCCTTCCTTTACCTTTGGCTTTTCTGGAAAAGAAGTCTTGGCTTGGCCTGCCTGTGATTCTCAGCAGTCAGTGAGTGGGGAAGTGAGGGAGTAGACACTGCTGTGGATCCCCAGGGACAGCTCCCCAACCTGGCTCCCATGCCGCACCCCTCCTAATCACTGAGCTAATTACCATACAGTGTAATGGACCTACATTCACTATCGTGGATTTTAAACCAAAGTAATAATGCACATTTTTGTATTGTCCATCCTCCCATTACGTAGCTCATAGGACCTGTTCTGCTTATAACGGAAGAACCCTTTAGGAAAAATGAAGTCTGCCTTGACTTTTAGCTTTTTATTATTATAACAGCCTCAGGTTTGGTGTCTGCTCAAGTCCCCCCTTGTCATCTCGCCACTTTCTGACCAGCGATGTGAGAATGTGATGGGTGGTGATTAGAAGCCAGATTGGTCAGTATGCTGTGTACCTTGAATATCACCATTAAAGACTAGAAAAGTGGATGGCTACATCCATAGATTTTGAAACATTATGTTTTCAGAAATGACATACACGTACATTGTATAGGATGTTTTCTTTCATTTTATCTGAAAGAATTTTATGAGCATTAAGATCACATATAACACTTTAACCAAGCTGCAGTCTGGTGTCATTTGTTAAAGGAAGGCAACCAGAGTTCATTCTTTAAAACACTACAGTAAGATACTGTATTAATTCAGACTGAAAACCAAATGATACTTAATTATCAGAGGTAGAAATAACCCAGGAAGGCTTACCGAGTCCTCCAGGATTCGCAGGAAGCCAGGTCCTCAGACTCCAGAAAGGGGAAAGGGCAAGGGAGCCTGGACACTGGGAAAGAGCTCAGGTGGCTTCTCCCCCAGGCGAGTGGGTGGGGTGCTCGGGCTTGTCCTGTTCATTTCTCTCCTTTGAGCCCCCAAATGCTGGATGCTGGTGCAGACTTGGGTGCTTCCTTTCCTTAGGAGACCCCAGGAGTTCTGTTGGCCCATCATGTTACCGAGGGGCTGAATTTCTGGAGAACTGGGTATGGAGTCATTATGGTTTATATTTTCACAGTTACCGTTGCGTGTGCTTTCTGGCCTCTCTGTAAAGGACCAGTAAGTTCCAACCGCAGCCTGGTAGCATGGAGAAAGACACTGAATATCCTTTGGGTCCTTTATGGAGGTGGGAACCCGGAGATGGTGAGTAAACTGCCCAGGGCCCCACAGTTCAGTTCCAAAGCCAGAACCAGCACCAGAGCCCAGGCCTCCTGACTCGCAAATACTTCACTTTTCATGTTGGTAGAACTAGAAAATGTCATGATACCAAATTTAGCACGACAAACTATTTATCTAGCTGCTTTTCTTAGATTAGAACATAAACTTGTCCTAGGTTTTGGCCACTGCAGGCATTTTGATTTCTCCCTGTTCAGCAACCTCTGGATCCCTTCCCCCGGATGATTGGCAGTGACCTTCAGCCTCATTTATATGGTATTGAGGACTTGCTCTTTGGTCCAAGCAAAGCTGGTGGCCAGTGATACTTGCCTTTCTTCTGTCTTTTTCGGGAGAAGGTAATCCTACCCTGCACTGTGGACTTCTGTCCTGCTGAGCAGCTTTACCTTTGTAGAGTCTGGTATGATTTTGGGATCTAGAATGTTCCACAATCCAATATTCGACCTATGGGGTAGAAGGTCAAGCAAAGCTCATTCTGTTAAGACTGAAATTAGAAGGTGGCGTGATGGAGAGTTGCTGAAGAGAGGCTCTGTGTCTCATTGATTTCCAAGGTCTCCCTGATTCCCAGGCAGTGAGGGAAGGATGGAGCAGGGCTTGTGTTCTGTAGGCGGGTGTCCTGCCTTTCAGACTTGGCGGTGACGTGGCAGGGCCCAGGGTTTTCACTGAAGCTTTTCAGCCTTGGCCTAGAAAAGCTGATGAAGCCTTTTTTCCCCTCAATCTAAAGCCAGCAGAGCAGGGATGGGAATGAAAAGGCCATTAAACTGGGGCGCAGGCTCTTCCACTGAGTTTGTAAGATTCTTGAGCATAGACAAAGGTTTACTCTTACTCACCCTTTGCTCTTCTTTGGACCTAACACAGTGCTCCACATAGGTAATTTATTGAATGGAATTGGACATTTGGTGGTCTCTCTTTTATTAGTTCTGAGAACCCTGAACGTCTCCTCCTGCCAGCGTCTGGGCTCTTGTGTTCCACACTCAGGCTTTCTGTCTTTGGGTTAATCTCAAAGAATATGCTGATAGTGGTTGTGAATATGGTTTTATAGTATAATTTTGTCTGAAAACATTCAATTTTCAAATACTAACTTTTATGTATAAAATTTGTTAAGATAGTTGTTTATCGATTATCCTACACATATTGATTTTGAAGAACAGGACTAAAATGACCTCAGAGGCATTCACTGGTGCCCACAGCCTCAGTGCATGGTGAACTTGGGCTCTGAGTTAGGCAGACTGTAACTCCAGGCTGAGCCTCACCACATGCTGCCTGATTGGCTGGGGAAACTGGTCCCCAGTAACTGTGAACTGGGGATTATGTAAAGACCTAACTCATGGAGTTATTGTGGAGATTAACTGGGGTCACTTATGCAAAGTGACACCGCAGTTCATGGCATAGAGTAAGTACTCTAAAAATATTTGTTATTGTTTTTATTATTATTATTTTGGTAATTTTGACATAAACCAAATGACAGCTGAGATTGGCCTGGTCTATGAACTATCGGGAAGGCTATTTTGAACACTCCCATTCTTTTCCTTTTGGAAGTCCAAAACTCTCCCTGGAATTCCTGCCAATTCCCATGGAGGTTTGCATTTCCACAGTCTCTCTGGCATAATCTTCGGCTCCCACTGAGGTAGTCAAGTCAGAGATGGTCTCATCATCCCCTCATGTGTCTGTGTCTCATGACTCAGCTGTGGAGAAGTAAAAAGTACCCCTTACCTAGTGCACTGTCCTTGTCCAAACCATCATGACATCATGGTGTACAGCAACTGTCCTGAAGATTTGGGGCAAAGGCAAGGTTCTGTAAAGCAAAGCCCTGGAATTATTTCTTTGGACACTTCACTACCTAATCAAATAATGCATATATATATATATATATATATATATATATATGCACACATATATATATATTTTTTGCACATATATATATAAATTATACCAAAAAATTAAAAGAACTTATGTTTGGATTGTGGGACTAGGGGTAATTTTCTTTCCTTTCTTCTATATTTCTGAAACTTTAAACGTTATGTGAATAAGTACATGTTTTGTAATTAAAAAAAAAAAAAAAACAGTTTTTAAGGCCGAGGGAGAAAGCTTTATAGGATTGGGGAAGACTTTGGTATTAGCAGGAGAAATAAATCCTTGCCCGGCAGACCTCATCTCCTTTTTATGACCCTTAAAATGTATTTCTCACGAGTTCATCCTAACAGGAGTTGTATTTTCTGTGAGTATCATAGCTCCAGATGCCCCCTTGCTGGCAGCATAAAGGATTCTTTCTTTAACATATCTTGACATGCCAGTTGCTTCTGGAAGGCTCCTCCTCTGCTTTGGTCTTCCGCTGCTCCAGGATGGGGTTTCAGTGGTCAGGCTCTCCCACCCTGGTTTCTGCCAAGTTCCACCGGTAACTTGCACAGAGAGAAGAGTCTCTACTTTCTTAACTTCTGTGGAGTTCATTCCTCCTCCTACTGTGTTCAGGCTTCTGATCCCTGTGGTCCCAGGACCACTCCTGCTAAGGTCACCAGCATCTTCCATGTCACTGAATCCAGTGGGCACAGTTTACAGTTATTGCCTTACTTGATCTCTCAGCAGCATTGGCAGACTCCTTCTGCACATGGTTCCTTGACAGCATCTTCTCCTGACTTTTCTCCTCCAGCTGGATTCCTTTCTAGTTTGCTTTTCTGATTCCTCTTCTTCTGTCAGATCTTTAAAGGTTGCATTTCCTCAGATTTTTCCCTTCTAACTTTTCCCTGTTCTCCCTGGGTAACCCCTTTGGATCTCATGGTTTCAAATACAATTTATGTGTCACTGACTACAAATTTAACTGCATTTCAGTGAATCTAAGACATCAATGATGGTAAAATGCACCATGATCTTATACCTTGCAAAGAAACACGGAAGCATTGCCAATTACATGATATAACAGTTTCTTACACATTAACCGTAAGACTAATTCCATTTTCAGAAATGTCAGAATGTGAAAAAAGCACACCCAAGAATTAGTGATATGCTGTAAAACGTTTTGCATAGATGAAGTACTGTTCACAGAGTACAAATACCTAGTGTGTCTTAAGCATGATGTTCCTGGGAACGCACAAATGAATCATAATAACATCTAGAGAAGCTGGTAGTGTCCTGAGTCCTGTCTCTTGGTGCATGAAATAGGCCTTATTACGATATAGCTTACTGTATGTCTAAATAAGATAGAATTAAGTCAGTGGAACAATGAGGCAGAGCTATTGAACCAGTGGGTCTTCAAGGTGGTGCCCAAACTCTTGAGATTTGTTTCATTTTATCTACAGTTGACTGACTCTGGAGTTGTAGTAAAGAATGTTTTGGCTATCTTATTGGAAGCCATGTGGTGGCCCCTGACCACCCTATCATCACAGAACTTCTCAGACAATTGAATTTTAATTTTTATTACTCATTTATTTTGTCATTACAGATCACTGGGAAATTATGCTTTTCTTGTTTCCCTTGTTTTTTTTTTTTTTTTCTTTTCTTTTTTTTCTCCCTCTACTTCAAAACTACTTTTAACAGCAATGGGACCTATAAGAACTATTGCCAAATTTTGAAATGTAATTTTCCTGCAACAGCAGCCAAAGTTAACAAAAAGACATGGAAAAAAATCTCATTAAGTATTCTAATCTACCACCATCTGTGAACCTCGTTCTGTTTCACTGAGGCTTTCTAAAAATAATCTGAGTGGTATAGTTTTCCTTCACTTCGATGGAGAGAATAATCCATACTAAATTATTTTTGCCTCAGAATATTACCTTACGTTCAATCTGATTATCCCAATAAAGTTTTGTCTTAGTCCTATGGGCAGGGAAAATCATTTATAGTCCATTTTTAGATATTGCTAACTAGTGTATCACCTCTGAACCGCCACTTAATTTAGATAGTTATATCTTAGCATGCAAATAAGTATTTTCCCATAGAAATGTTCCAAAAATAATATATCCCCTTGTTTTTTTTCTCCCGCAACTCTCTTCCATAAGACCTTTCTTGTAGTTAGTTCAGAATAGAACATTTAATGACAAAAGTTTAAATAAAATAATCTGATCATGTGGGAATTGAAAAATATTCTCCTTAAATACTCCTGGGTCAAAGAAGCAATAAGAAATCCAGTTATTTTAATAAAAATCCAGATTTTTCTAGAAAGGAAGAAGAACAAGAATATTACAAACAAAACTAATAAGGTGCAGCCAAAGATTTACTTGGAGGAAAATGATTGGACTTTAAGACTTGTTACTACACGAAAAGAATGACAATGTATGGACTGACTCAAACCTGAGAGTTCAGAAATGAACAAAGAAACAAAGCCACATGATATACCAAGGAAAGCTGAAATATTACTAACAAAGAAGCAGAAATTAAACAATTAGAAAAGAGAAAAATTATTAAATCTGTAGATCCAGGACTTGTTCCTTTGAAGAAAACCCTTTGTCTATTACAAGAAAGTGAAAACGTAATTCACAATGTAGGAATGAGAGAAAGGATAAAGAGGGAGGGATTCATTCACAGATAGGAATTAGAAGTGTCTAAGAATTTGAAAACCATCCATTAGAAGATAATTTGTAAAGAAAATAAATGTCAAAATGAGATTTAGTAAAAACTGGTAACATTGAAGAGAAGCTGGCTAGCTCAGTCCTTGAAGTGTATGACTCTTGAAATTGGGTTTATGAGTTCAAGCCCCATGTTGGGTATAAAGGTTACTTAAAAAACTAAAATCTTTTAAAAAATGGTAACATTAAGTAGATACATAACCACATAAGAAATGGAAAGAATTATTAAAGAATTAATTCTGTATAAAGAAGTACCTTTGTTTCAAAAATGATGTGTATGATGAAATCCTCCTGATTAATGAATGTCATCATAATCATGATGAATTCACCTGATAAAAGGAGAACAAATAAACTGGTATATGTCACTCTCTCTTAAAAGCCTGGGTGCAAAAACAAAACAGCAAACAAAACAGTTATAGCGGGTAAAATATGAAAAAATTAAAACACCAATCCTGAGATTCGGAGACTTTTTTAAAGATAAAGAAATCTATTGCTATTGTGATATAGAACAAAAATAAAAAAGCAAATAATCATCCAAATACATATTTTAAAAAACGCAGTGTTCATTCTTGATTTTTAAAAATCAAAATTCTTAGTGAATGAAGAATAGGTCACTTCCACAATGTGATTCCAAAAAGTATCAACATCAATCTCTGGTGAAATATTGTAATGTTCCCATTAAAAACATAGGTACACATGCAACATCATTAATCATCAGAGAAATGCAAATCAAAATCACAATGAGATACTCTCTTACACGTACTAGGATGGCTGTAATCAGAAAGAGATTATAAAAAATGTCAAAGATGTGGAAAAATTAGAGCTTCATACATTGGTAGTAGGATTGTAAAATGATACAACCGCTTTGGAAAATGATGTGGAAGTTCCTCACAATTTTAAAAAACAGAATTAGCCTATGACACAGTATTTCCATTCCTGGATGTATGTGTGTGCACATATGTGTATACCCAAGAGCAATGAAAAACAAATGTCCTCACAACAACTTGTGCAAGAATGTTTGTAGCGGCATTATTCATAATAGCCAAAAAGTAGAAACAATCCGAATGTCCATCCACTGACAAATAGATGCATAAAATGTGATATAGCTTTATCTTTATCATGGGCTATTACTTGGCAATACGAGGCAATGAAGTACTGACACATTGGATCAACATGGATTGAACGTGGATTGAAAACATGTTGCTGAGTGAAGGAAACCAGTCACAAAGTACAACATATTGTAGAAGCCCCTTTATAGGAAATGTCCAGAATAGGCAAATCTGCGGGTTGCCTAGTGGTGAGGTGGTTGGGCAAGAAGTGAAGAGTGAATGTTAATGGGCACAGGGTTTCTTTGTGGAGCCAGGAAAATGTTTTTAAAATTGATCATGGTGATGAATGCATGAGAATGGTACGCACAACACTGTGAATATGCTAAAAACCACCGAATAGCATGCTTTAAGGGGTGGATATTTCCATAAAGATGTTATTAAAAAGAGAAACAAATGAAAACATGAATGAGTGCTGCTGCTGCTGCTCTTCACTGTAAGCTGTCAGTAAACAAGGAAAGGCAAAGGTGTATCAATACTGGAAAAGAAGACACAGAATATTATAGAAACATGTGCCTGGGTGGCTCAGTGGGTTAAAGCCTCTGCCTTCAGCTCAGGTCATGATCTCAGGGTCCTGGGATCGAGCCCCACATCGGGCTCCCTGCTCAGAGGGGAGACTGCTTCCCCCTCCCCCTTTGCCTGCCTCTCTGTCTACTTATGATCTCTTTTTCTCTGTCAAATAAATAAAATCTTTAAAAAATATATTCCTGTCTTCTCAGAGCATCCAAGAGACCTCACTGAAAAAATTGGTAGAGGCAGTAAAAGAGTTTGGTCAAGAGGAAGTTAATAAAACACACACATAAAAATTCAGCTGTAGGCTCTTCTCCTTACTAATAGAAATAGTTCTTGTGAATACCTAAGAAATGATGACCACCTGGTAGAAAAGTCAGTCAGTGATGGGAAAACCATTTACAAGAGCTACAGTGATGAGTAACGATATGGAAGGAACATATCAGTAACAAAAGAAATACTTTTTTTTTTTTTAAAGATTTTATTTATTTGACAGAGAGAAACACAGCGAGAGAGGGAACACAAGCAGAGGGAATGGTAGTGGGAGAAGCAGGCTTCCTGCCGAGCAGGGAGCCCGATGTGGGGCTCGATCCCAGGACCCCGGGATCACGACCTGGGCCGAAGGCAGACACTTAATGACTGAGCCACCCAGGTACTCCAAAAGAAATACTTTTTTAGAACTATGAGATAGTAGGTTAGGCCCCTCCTGTTAAATGAGCATCTTTTACTAGACATTCATAGGGTCTCAGGAATTACGTAACCACCTTAGGGCTAAATCGTATGACTAAAATAATTTTATAATCATTTTATTTTATATATATATAAATAATATATATTATATATATTATATATCTATTTTATAAAATAATCATTATAATATTTATAATAAAATAATAATTGTATGAATAAAAACATTTTAAATGCTGAATTTTTTATTTACCTTATCAGATTCCTGAAAATTGGGCAGAAGTGGGATGGGATCCTCCAGTGCTCTTCTCAGAGGGCTGCTTTGGTTCTAGGGCCTAGAGAAGATTGAGGCAATGGAATGTCTTGAGTGCAGTTTGACCTTGGTGTACTGAGGGGTGCTCGTTAGGTCTGCTGTTCCCTGAGGTCTTCCTGGAGCAAGGGGGGTTGCCCTGTGCCTTCCAAATACATCAGGGCCATAGCATCCATATTAGACTGAAGATTGGAGCAAATGTGATTCACTAATCCCTGAAGCTTCCTCATGGAAGCAAATAGCCATCTTGACTTGAGGGGTGAAGGTTGAGCCAGTGGTTGTAAATGGGTGATCCTTGACTGTAGTAAATAGCAATGCCAGGCCTGCCATTGTTACAGGTGTGTTCATCTGGTAGTTGTGGTGGCCCAGCCTTGTTAGAGTCATAGTTCCCTCAGTTTCCACTTGTCCTGTAGAAATTGTCTTAGAATTTCCATTATATTTTATATTGGAATGATCTCAATGCACATTCCTATAAGCAGAAACTGCTCTGCTTATAAGAAAGGTATGCTTGATAAAAATGTTTTCCAGAGATCTTTCTTAACCATTCCACCAAGGTCAGTGGTGAAAATTCCATTTATGAGGGAGATTTTATTATAAATGACTGTTAGCATCTTAATAGGTTTCCCTTGTAAAGATGCAGAACAGTTCTCTGATACTTTTTGCTCTCCTATATTTCCTGCTAGTTTATCTGGAAGCAAACTGCCTTGAGGCTGTTTCTACTACCAAGAAATACATAGACAAATACATTATTGTCCTTTTAATAGACATAATTTATTTTTTAATTAATTATTTTATTAACATATAATGTATTATTTACCCCAGGGTACTTGTCTGTGAATTGTCAAGCTTACACGTTTCACAGCACTTACCATAGCACATATCCTCCCCAATGTCCATAACCCAGCCACCCTATCCCTACCCCCCCACCTCCCAGCCACCCTTAATTTGTTTCGTGAGTTTAGGAGTCTCTTATGGTTTGTCTCCTTCACCATCCCATCTTATTTCATTTCTCTCCCCCACCTCCCCACGACCCCCCCCTCCCGCCCTGCCTTTCATATTCTTCATATCAGAGAGATCATGTGATAATTGTCTTTCTCTGACTTTGCTTAGCGTAATACCCTCCAGTTCCATCCATGTGGTTGCAAATGGCAAGATTTCATTTCTCTTGATGGCTACATAGTATTCCATTGTATGTATATACCCTACATCTTCTTTATCCATTAATCTAATAGACATAATTTATACATGGTTATTCTAAAAATTCAGAACTTTGGTGTTACACTTCCTGCCTTAAATAAGAATTAGATATAGTGAAATAATAAATGCTGACTTATTTAAAATACAAAGAAGGTATTCTTTTTTTTTTTTTTTAAGATTTTATTTATTTGACAGAGAGAAACATAGTGAGAGAGGGAACACAAGCAGAGGGAATGGTAGCGGAAGAAGCAGGCCCCCTGCCAAGCAGGGAACCCAATGTGGGGCTTGATCCCAGGACCCTGGGATCATGACCTGAGTCAAAGGCAGACGCTTAATGACTGAGCCACCCAGGCGCCCCCAAAGAAGGTATTCTTAAAGAATAGGGTCTGTAAAACTTTTTGTGGTACATTTAAAATTATATTTTAAGTAACTGGTGAATTTTTATCTTTTTTTAAAAAATTTTATTTATTTGACAGAGAGAGATCACAAGTAGGCAGAGAGGCAGGCAGAGAGAGGGGGGGAAGCAGGCTCCCCGCTGAGCAGAGAGCCCGATGCAGGGCTTGATCTCAGGACCCTGAGATCATGACCTGAGCCGAAGGCAGAGGCTTTAACCCACTGAGCCACCCAGGCATCCCTGAATTTTTATCTTTTGATCTACAGAATCATATACTGAGATGTAATTAAGAGGATGAGTTTTGGGTTTTATTACTAGAAGAACCCTCTAAATTATATATATTTTGGATTAAATCTAAGATTACCTACTTAGTATTTATTTTTTGAATAGTCTTTTGCTTTATGATAACTCTGTCAAACTGATTTCTCTAGGTCGAAAATGTCCGCTTGGTAGATCGAATATCTTCTAAAAAAGCAGCCCTGGGTACTTTGTATTTGACGGCTACTCATGTCATATTTGTGGAAAACGCACCTGACACAAGAAAAGAAACATGGGTATGCATTCTTTATTCTTGGCTTTTTTACATGTTTTCTGTTGTTTTAAGTAATGAGTTTTGTCCCTGTGGGTGGGCTTTTGTTATTTGGGCATTGAGAGGACTGTTTTTGGAAGGTCAGCTTTGTCTTTTTTTTTGCAGAGTCAAATCCACTTGATCTACTTATTCATTTTAAACACTCATTATTTAAACATCATCAAAGTCAGGCCTAGAAATAGCCAGAGATAAGTGCTTCCTGTCACAGCTGTCAAGTAGAAATTCGAGAACATCGATGCCAGATACAGCACTTGGGTAGTGCCTTATTGGCAAGACATTGTACTTGTAGGATCCAATAATGCAGACCATTTAGTTATTTTATTATGTTGTCCTCACTTTTCTGATAATTTGCAAACGAAGGAACGAAAAGCTAAGGAAGAGTCCCTTTGTCAGATGCTTCTGCTACTTAGTAGTGAGACCATTGGATACGTCTTATTTTCTGTAGCCACCTAACCAGGACACTCTGACTAAAACCAGAATCGCTGAATTGTAGATTTTTCCCTTTTCTGTATTCTTTAGACATTGTTACATTTCAGCAGAAGGCGGCAGGCATTACCGGGTGGAGAGGAATAGTGACAGATGGTGTCTACACTTATCATAATGTATAGAGTTGATGAGTCACTATATTGTACACCTGAAACTGATGTAACCGTGGGTGGCAACTATACCGCATAACAGAAGATAACAAATGCTCCCATTGACTGAGCAGAGACCTCCCGGTCCCCCCTGAGAGAGCCGCCCTTCAGCCTGATTTTCTTTAACATAAATCTCTTCTCCAGCCTGCCTGACCACCAGCAGCTTAGAGAGCAACAATCCCAAGTTGCTATTGAACTTGAGCATCCCATGTGGAAAAAAGGAGCATGGTGGCACCTCCCAGCGGAGCCATCTGTAACTTTTGTTGATTTTGAGGTTTATTTTGCTAACTTCTCATGACCTGATTTAATTTTAGCTATCAAGTTCATTCACCACTTGACTACCAAAATGTTCCTTTACCTGGGCTTGCACAAAATTTATGTGCTCTGTAACTAATTAGCCGGGATATCAGAAGGCTTGGTAATGAAAAATAAAATGACAGAGGTAGATGGTTTCTTTCCCAGAACATTGGTTCTTGTCATCTGAGTGCAGGTGTTGAGTTCGCTAAAGATGAGGAAGTGTTTCTTGTCCATGTTCCTGCTGAAATCTGGGTTGTGCTTGTCTCATTTATCAATTATTGTTGCTTAGCTTCTCTACATGACTTTTGGCTGCAGATTCTTCACAGTCAGATTTCCACCATTGAAAAACAGGCAACGACTGCTACCGGATGCCCTCTGCTTATTCGCTGCAAGAACTTCCAGCTGTTGCAACTCATCATCCCGCAGGAACGAGACTGCCATGATGTCTACATCTCCCTGATACGCCTTGCAAGGCCAGGTAGGGAGGGTGGAGGAGCTCAGCGTTTCTTATGTCACACCCTTAGGTTCACAAACCGTGTTCAAGAAATAGGCATAGCTTAAGAATTATGGTGTTTTAGGAATTGTATGTTATCCCAGTCCTCCGATGAGGCCAAGAATTCTGAAAGATTCATTGCCTTTTGGGGGGCTCTACCAGAGTTGTTAACTATATGAACCTCTTTAATTATTCTTAGTATTCACTTTATCCTGGGTGGGAAGTTCTATAGCTCTTCCTTTAGGAGTAAGATCATATTAAAATTATGAACCCTTCCCATACTATGATAATTAAGCCACCTTGCTTGAAGCCTAAGATAAAACTGACAAATTGTTGTGTGTGGAAAATAGTAATATCAAGTGGTTCTAGGGCACTTTCCCCTCTTGGGGCTTTTAAGGTTTGGTTTTTTATTGCTTTGTGATGGTGATAGATGTTTCCCAAGGTTGGTATAACTAGACCTTGGTTAGCATCAGTTGTATTCACGGTGTGGATATGTTGGTCCTCCCACACAAAATCTTCTTAAGTGTCGTGGGAAGAATGTTGAGTTGATTTGAAAAATAGATGCTGTCATTTACTCCCTTCTGTCTCTCAGCTTGGGGTCTTACGATTTACGGCTTCCCCTGCACTTCTAGAGAAGCGTTTCTTGTCTGTGTGGCTTGTATGGGTTGTGGTGTCCTTTTGCTTAAGAGAAACAGATGTCTGAGTTTCTGGGGAGAATTCAGTAAAAATACATCTTTTATAGAAGAGTAATCTCCGTAGTAGTGTTAAACCGAAATCGCTGACAAGGGAGATGGAATATATCTTTATAGTTACTGTGCTAAGTGCTTTTTGATTCAGGACAAGAAGTTTGATTGTAACCTCTACAAAGGGTGTGGTTGGGCCCTCCATTTCTTACGGTGTGGCCGAATCATCGCCAGATAGTGAAGAACTCAAGTAATTTCTTGGAAATGATGCCAGGGAGCTGTCTAAATCTGATAATTTTGACTTGACTTTGCTCCGCTTGCAAAAGCAGCCGGTGGAGGCTTTTTCATCTCCGTGTGTTGCAGAGAACTGCAGAGTTAGCCAGAAAAGCAGTTGAACTTTTTAGAGGGTGCACTATAATTGGAACAGAAGTTCGGGAAGATGTATGTTAGGTTGCGTGCAGCGGGGAATGCGAGGAGAGCTGTGTGCCAGCAGTTTCTGTGTCACTGATTAATGGCTGGACGGGATAATAAATGTGCTCTGACCAGATTAATAGGATTTAGGAATAGCCCAGAGAACTGGGAAAGAGCTGAGTGGCTCGAAGGGCAGATTCCGGTGACTGTGAGGGCTGTGGCCTGTGCGGGCAGTGAGCGCCCAGACTTTCAAGGCGAGGCCCCCCCGGGAGGAAGATATCTGTGTTCCTCACTTTGTACAACACATACTTTTTCTTAAGGTGATGTTTGCAAGGTAGGTATTAGACGTAGGCAGAGAGCAAACAAAGAAATCACCGTAATTAATTGAATTAAACCTAAGAAGATTTTTAGAAAGCCACCAGCATCTTGAAACCCTGGAATTAGGAATGCCAGTTTACATAAAACACAGTACTTTAATAAGTGTGGGAAGATGAAGTGGAACCCAGACAGTTTCACAGTTTAATGTTAGAGGCAGTGCTAAAATTAGGACGCATTGCAGCCGATAACCTTGGAAGCAGTCTCTTGAATCTGGGTGGAGGTAGAGAAAGTGGAGGGGGACCCTGCTGGGAATAGGGGTGGCTTATCAGAGCCATCCGAAGATCTTTTACAAAATACACCTCCCCCTTCCCCTAGGTCTATCAGAGTAGGGGTGTGTGTGCACGCGCGTGCGCGCACGTGTGTGTGTGTGTGTATGTGTATGTGTGGTAACCTTTGAATTCTAGTAGCATGATACAGCTCTCTGTGGTTCTGGTTAGTCACCAACACAAATCACCTATTTTCAGCTACCCTTTAGCTCTTTAATTCTTAAAGAATAATTAAGGTTAAAGTAATGCTTTGGCCTCAATGAGCAATAGATCCAGGGTACTTATTAGGATACACATTTTTCTAATGAAAAGACCACTATTTGTCAGAGAGCTTCCATTTTTCCCATGTGCATTCTCCTCCTGATTTGCCTTCTGCTGTTTATTTTTCTGTCAATTATGTTTCCCTCTGTAGTGTTTGTGGGCCCTTTAACATTCAAACCATCTTTGTTTTTTTTCCCATTTTTTCTAAACGATAGTTTTTTTCCAGTGCTTCTTAGTTCCCCAGTTCTTCTGCACACATATTATATTAAAATTGTATGTGTGTGTGTGTGTGTGTGTGTGTGTGTGTGATTGACATCATCTCATTTGCTCAGTTTCACTTTATTTTTTTTTTTTTTTTTTAAGTTAATTTCACTTTTGACGTCCTTGTCTAAGTCTTGGCTACTTATGCAATGTCTGCAGGGGTAATTTGCTTTTTATTGACAACTCTGTTCTAAGCCCAGAAGTCCTTTGCCACTGAGTGGTAGCCTCCACAGCCCTAGTGTTTCATTCAAACACTTACTTGTTGAAAATAGACAGCAGACGTCTCCTTATTTTTATTCTAAATCTGCAAAGTCCAGTAACAGCTGTGTTTTCTCACCCCTGTTTCACTGGTTTTTCAGCTCCGTTAACTTTAGGTTGTCTGACTTCAGCAGAAGGTTGGGAGCAGCTGAGTTTTCAGTTGTTACTTTTGGTTCTAATAAACCCCACCTATGTGTGTCTGCCTGCTGACTGTGGGGAACTTCTCCCTTCCCAGACTCACCTCTGCATTCTGAAAAGACTCATTCC
The DNA here is from genome assembly GCA_028646535.1 of Procyon lotor. Taxonomy (NCBI): domain Eukaryota; kingdom Metazoa; phylum Chordata; class Mammalia; order Carnivora; family Procyonidae; genus Procyon; species Procyon lotor. The sequence goes on from CM053604.1 coordinate 151,677,935, forward strand.
TGTTTGTTCTTTCCTTTTGATTTTTAAAAAAAATTTGCAAAAGGAAAACAAATCAGTAACATAACTGTAATATTCAGGTTTTACATGGGTCACTGCAAGTTTCCTTTTTATTTTTAAAGTATTTTTTTATTATAAAATTAAGTTACCTTTTGTTTCTCCCAATGAGTCTATCATAGTAATTCCCCTCCCTATATTTTTCCCCAAAATATTATGTTTCCGTAACCATTTAGCCTGACACCTGGGAAACAAGCCAGGTTGTTTTTCTTTTTTTCTCTGATTGCTCTGTCATACCCACAGCTGCCTTATCTGATGGAGTGAACACCCTTTTCTTTTTAACAGGGAGAGAAGGAGCAGGGGTGTGGTGCAGAGACGAGGCCATTTGGAGGCTGGGTGGTTCCTAGTTGAAAATTGCCAGTTGATGGTGTAGATCTTCCCCAAGCGGGTAGGAAATGGGATTGCCCAAGAATGAAGGCACTGAGGAGACTAATAGGTACGGAACCCATCGCAGTGCCAAGGGCTTCCCTGTGTTAGTGAGTCCAGATAAATGGTAGTGTGCAAGGAACGCCAAATCCGTTGACACATGCATCTCTCAGGCCTCAGGCCGTCTCCTGAGGCCTGAAACCTCAAGTTGGCTTTGCTAGAAATGTCCCCAGAGTGCCACTCTTTCTTAATTTAAAGCAATATTTTAGAAAAATTTTTTTTTTTCTTTCTGGATGGAAAAACCTTCCAGTCTACCTTTGCTTGGCAGTTTTAAGATTGAAGTAGGTAAATAAAGTAAATACTAGAAGGATTTCTGCACCACGGTATCTAAATTTTTTTTTAGATTAGAGTGGCACATTCAGCTTACTCCCACAGTGCAAAGGCATGTGGGGTATTTGCTTCTTCCGGGAACAGCTCTAGGGGAGAGGCCTTCCATGTACCTCCTGTTGAACCCTGCCCTCGCTAGCAGCCAAAGACACTTGATGTTGGGTGTGATGGCTCGGACTCTGTGGGGTGCGAAGCCAGTGGCGTATTTAACGGGTCTGTCTTAAGGGATGAGGATGAGGAACCAAGGACCTGACCTTTCTGAGGCAGGTGTGTTCTCTCAGTTTAGATTCTGTAAAGACTAGAGACTTCTCTAGCCCTACTTTTGGTGGTGTTTTTAACTCACCTCCTTGCTGATTACTAAAAATCCTGCTACGTATTTTGCAGGAGATGCAGGTGAGGGGAACAGAAAGTTGCAAATGGGAAATAGTCGGTAAAATTGACATCTGTGTTAATGGTACTTTTTAATTTCTCGGAGTAGGCAGTTGTCTGCTGAGGGCTTCCCCTGGGCTGGCTTTTGGGTAAGAAGCTTGCCTAAGCTAATAAGGGTGAATTTTGGCTGACAAAAACGTGGGTTTCTTTGCCCTTGTGTAGAATTAAATCTGGCCAGGGCTACGGTGGATCACCGTTTTGCTTAAAAATAACTCAAAGAAAACATTTCACAGTTTTAGTGGCAGCCAATCCTAATGCCTCCCAGTTCAAGAATGATCTCCTTCATGCCTGCTAGAAACTGCTTTTGCTTTAATTTCTGTTCCGTGTGCTTGCCTCCTCCCCGTGACAGCAGGCAGGAGCCCGTGCACAGAAAACCATGCGTAGTCCTAAGTGGTTTTCTCCTTCTACCTTTAAACCTAGTTGTAACTATTTGACAAAGGGAACTTAATGTCCATTATTAACACCATATTCATAAGGTTTACTTTTTTTTCTTTTCTTTTTTTGTTTTTTTTTAAGGTGATAGGGTAGGCAGGGAAGAAGCAGGTCTGGAGTCCTCAGTCATTTTCAATTCTTTATTTGTTTTTGTTTTTTATTTTATTTTATTTTATTTTTTTTATTATTAGAGAGAACACAAGGAGGCAGAGAGACAGGCAGAGGCAGAGGGTGAAGCAGGCTCCCTGCTGAGCAAGGAGCCCGATGTGGGACTCGATCCCAGGACCCTGGGATCATGACCCGAGCTGAAGGCTGCTGCTTAACCAACTAAGCCACCCAGGCATCCCATAAGCTCTACTTTCACTGAGGGAATGGAGGCTTTCTCAAGAGATTCTTTTGGCCTCTTGAACAAATTGCATTTGCGGTTTAACGTTATGATATCAGAGGCCTGAGTCATGAAATGGTCCGGGGAGATGGAAAAGATGTGTCAGTGTCCAGCTGATGGTTCCCAGAACAGGACCTCAATTTCATAGGCTGCCTGCTCCAGTAGCTAAGATTTACAAGAGACAGTTCCTACTGACAGCATTTCCTCCAGGTTTGTAAGCACACACCTGGGGGAAGGTGCTTTCTTATTGGTTGAAATCGTCCGTGTTCTAAAGCTTGAAGTTGAGAAATATATCAGGAGAAACTGAAAGAGAACATCGCTTATCTAACTGATAAACTTACTTTTGCTTCTTTTCTATAAGAAAGAGTGCATGTCTAATGAAAAAGTCTGGTCCTTAAAATATGACCCTTATCTTTCTTCTTCCTTGGAAATGAGTCATTTCCGTGGTACTTAGAACAAGCCTGAAACTGACTTTAGATCTTGGGCTGCCTGTGGGTTACTGTGGCCTTTTGCTGGTGGTGAGATCCTTTATTGTTCCTCCAGACACACGTGGAAGAGCCATTAAATTAGCCACATCTTGAGTGTCATCAACAGATTAACAAATAAAGGGGGGACCTAAGAAAATTGAGGAAAAAGATGGGGCGCCTGGGTGGCTCAGTCGTTAAGCATCTGCCTTCGGCTCCGGTCATGATCCCAGGGTCCTGGGATTGAGCCCCACATCGGGCTCTCTGCTCCGCAGGAAGCCTGCTTTTTCCGCTACCATTCCCTCTGCTTGTGTTTCCTCTCTCGCTGTGTTTCTCTCTGTCAAATAAATAAAATCTTAAAAAAAAAAGAAAATTGAGAAAAAAATCTATTGGAGAAAAGGCAAGGAAAGAATAGACACAAAAGTGGTCCATCTGTGGAGAAGGGAGAAGGACCTGCCTTTGAGGGGCAGTGTGTGTGATTAGGGGTATGCATTCTACAGCCAGATTGACTAATTTAAATCCAGAGTCCCCACTTACTAGCTGTGTGGCCCTGGCAATGTTCCTTTGCCTCGATTTCTCGTATGTAAAATGAGGCCCGTCATGGGTTAATGCATTTATTAAGAACAGAATCTGGAATGAAACAAGGCTTCAGTGAATATCAGCCATGATTTATCTTTACTGGAGGTGCTTGGATCTGGACTATCCAATATGGTGGCCTGCACTATCCAATATGTCTGCATGTGGCTGGTGGGCACTTGAAGTGTAGGTAGAACGAATGAGGATGTGCTGTCAAGTGTGAAATACACATGGAATTTCAGAGACATTATGAAATATGAGACATAAAATATTAAAAAGTTTTATATTATGCACATATTGAAATGATAATATTTGGATGCATTGGGTTTCTAAGAAAATATATTAGTAAAATTAATTTCATTGTTTCTTTTTTAGTTTTTTATTGTGGCTACAAGGACATTTTAAGAGACACATGTGGCTCACTTATATTTTTGTTGAACACCACTGGCCTAATCGTTTCCTTCAACATAACAAGATCAGAGCAGGAAAATCAAATCCTAGCTCTAAATGGGGAAGGCTGTTGGGCTTGGCCTCACAAGTAGAGAGGGTAGTTCATAAAGACATAGATATCCTGGCAGAATTGAAAGCAGACTTTCATCAGATATCCTTGAATTTGCCCCTCATGACCAAGATGCCTTACATTATCCATTGATTTTTTTATGAATTCTATGAATTTTGTATGAGCAGCGCAATTATGACAAAAATGTGTCTGCTAAAAGTTCAGACATTTTCAGGGCAAACACTTGCATGCATTCCACAGCTTTTCATTTGTTTTTTCTTTTTTTCATATTGTGAGTATCAGCATGGAGCAGCGGCCTGGACCTCCATCTACCTCTGAGATGCCATCTGAAATCCAAGCTCCATATACATAAACAAATTGAGTTCTTGATGTCCAATGATATATACATTCTTAATTAATTTTTAAACTTCCTTCCTTATGTGGTCTGGAGAATATGTTTGCCTTCAAAAGCAACTTAAAAAAAAAAGTGCAAAATGGAGCAGGCCTTGTTTCTGAAAGGAAAGGAGCTCTTGCAAAGTTGAGTTCACTTGTCCCAATGTCTTCAGGTCATTATGGAGAGGAGGTGGGTGAACTGCCCACAGAGACGGGGTGCTCCGGCCGCATCCTGAGGGGCAAGAAGCTGGTTTGGCTTCTTGATGTACTCCAGTCAAAACAGAATGCTTTTGGGGAGATTTGGTTCTGGTTTTGACCTGGCTTGATTTGGCTTTATTCTCTTTTATCTTGCAGTGAAATATGAAGAGTTATACTGCTTTTCATTCAACCCCAAGCTGGACAAAGAAGAAAGAGAACAGGGCTGGATGCTCATCGATCTCAGTGAAGAGTACAAGCGAATGGGCCTCCCTAGTGATTATTGGCAGCTGAGCGATGTGAACAGAGACTACAGAGTGAGTGCGGGGACATCTAGTGAAATCCAAGGGGACTCATAATTCTCGTAGCTTAGCATGACCTCTGTTTAATCTCCTTTAGTTTTTATAGCTCTTTGTAGATACAGATCGTTGGATTTGCAAGTCTCCTTGGTTATTGTGAGCTGCATTTTCTACCTGCACCAAGATTCAAAAAGTTTAACCAAGGAAACCTTAGAGAAACACCCCCTCCCCCAAATGCACACACACACTCACTCACTCACTCACTCTCTGTTCCCTACTGGTTGAGGAGATGGAAACCCAGAGAAGCCCAGTGGTGGGCCTCATGGCCAGGCAGTGGGTGGGAGAGCTGGCCAGGGCCAAGTTCTCCCATCAGCTCTTTTTATAGTGCAGCAAGTGATTAGTGGGGAAGTCACAGAGACTGTGATGGCAGTCTGGCACCGGCTCCTCTCAGTACTCACTGAACTCTTGATTGGTACACAAGGTCACGAAGAGGCTTCCCTAGAGAAATGTGGAGAAATGTGTCTACGCTTACAGAAAGGTCTATGGAGGGGAAGGGAAGCAGGATGGGCAGATCAATCTTACATTGTCCCTAATGAGGTGTTTACAAATCAATGTTGGTTTCCCTATTAATTTTTTAAATATTCTAGGTAATAAAAGCCATGCAAGAATGTTGCAGAATTTATAAAAGCAAGAAAAAAAAATTATCCACATTCTCAGTGCCCTAATGTTTTTCTATTAGGTTTTAAAATTTTCTTTCAGCTTCTTTTTCTCACCTGCATAGTTTAATAGCTCTTTTCTTATATAAGTAATGCATTTAATGATTCAAAATTGGAAAATATAGAAGAAAAAGAACCGGTCCAATATATATAACAAATATGGAATTATATTACACATGCCTTGTGTTCTGCTTATCTTCACGCATCATATGTTTTTTCTTGCCAATAAATATATTTTATATCATTTAAAAACATTATATAAAATCACATAGTATGGCTGTATCCTATTCTTTCTACCTAATCTCCAGTTTTTAGACACGCAAATTATTATTATTTTTTACTATTTTAAATGCACATAGTGAGAACATCCTGATAACTATACCTTCGGCCATGTTAAAATTCTTTTAAAAGACAGATTCCTAAAGGTGAAATTTCTATGTCAAAAAGTTCACACAAATGTTCGTGCATGTTGTCAAAAAGAACTGCAGGAAAGTTGTACCAATTTATATAAATTCTCAGCAGCTGTGTATGTGAATGCTTGATTCTTTGTGCCCTCCCTGGGAAAGAGGTCAGTTCTTAAAAAGTTTTCTTAACAACTTGGTAGTGGGACAAGTGATTTCTCATTTTAATCTGTATGCTTTGATTTCTTGATTTATAGATTTGTATATGCTGATTGACAATTTATGGTTTATCTCCTGTTAATTGACCATTTCTGGTTGCATTTTTAAAGTTTTTTATTATTGGCATATAGTTGGCATACAATGTTACCTTAGTTTCAGGTGCACAACATAGTGATTGAGCTAGTCTACACATAGTCTAATGCCCACCAAGGTAAGTGTAGTTACCACACAATGTTATTACAATATTATCAACTCTTTCCCTGTGCTGTACTCGTCATCCCTGTGACTTATTTATTTTATAACTGGAAATTTGTATCTCTAACTCCCCTTCACCTCTTTCTCCCATCCTTCCACCTCACTGCTCTGGCACCCAGTTTGCTTTCTGTATTTATGAGTCTGTTTCTGTTTTTTGTTTGCTGCTGTGATTTCACATAAGTGAAATCATGCGGTATTTGTCTTTCTCTGTATGACATATTTTACTTAGCATAATGTCCTCTAAGTCTATTCATGTCACACATGGCAAGATCTCATTCTTTTTTGTGGTTGAGTAATATTCCTGTGTGTGTGTGTACACTTGTGTTCACTTTGGGTAAATACTCAGTAGTAGATTTGCTGGATCATATGGTAGTTCTGTTTTGAATTTTTTGACAAACCATATTGTTTTCCACTGTGACTGTGCCAATTTACTTTCCCACCAGTAGTGCCATGGGAATTCCCTTTTTTCCACACCTTGCCGACACTCATTATTTCTTGGCTTCTTAATACTAACCGTACTGACTGCTGTGAGAGGATGTCTCATTGTGATTTTGATCTACATATCCCTGATCATGAGTGATGTTGAGCATCTTCTCATGTGTCTGCTGGCCATTTGTATGTCTTCTTTGGAAAAACAGTTATTCAGGTCCTCTGCTCGTTTTTTCCTGGGATTATCTAGATTTTTTGGTGTTGGGTTGTGTAAATTCTTTATATAATTGGGATATTAACCCCTTCTGATATATATTATTTGCAAATATCTTCTCCCATTCAGTTTGTTTTGTTGATAGTTTCCTTTGTTGTGCAGAAACTTTTTATTTTGGTGTAGTCCCAATAGTTAGTTATATGAACATAGCAATAACACTCTCTCTTCTCTAGATAGATAGATAGATAGATAGATAGATAGGTAGATGAATATATAGAGAGAATGTATATATTTGATTGCTAGCTATAGGAATAAAAGCAGTATGGTCCTGGAACAAAAATAGACACATAGATCAATGCTATTAAATCATCCTAATGTTCCCTCCAGATCACCTTCTGCTCCAGTGTCACTGACTGCAATCTGGTGTTTTCCTTCTCTATTTATAATGTTTCTACATATGTAAGTAGTAAAAGTATACCATTACTTTGTGTATTTTTTTATACTTTCTACACATGGTATTATGCTGAATATAGTTTACTGGAACTTGGTATTTCACTCAACATTATATTTGTGAGATTCGTTTCATTTTTAGCAAACACATCAATAATAGCTGGCATGCGCCAGACACTGTTCTAAAAACTTGACAAAGGTTAGCAAGCCAATGTGGTAGCTGTTGTTATCATCCTTGCTTTACAAATGGAGAAACTCAGGCATAGACCGATTACTAATTGTCTAAGCCATCGAGAAGTAAAGAAACTGTTGAGACCTACAACTCTCATTACTTCATTCTTCACTGTTGTATTAAATTGCATTTTACAGGTAGACCAGAGTTTGAAAAAAAATTATTCTTATCCTGTTCTCCCTCTCTCTCTCTTTTTGTTTTATCATCACAAAGCTGTTGACTAGGTTATACATGACTCATAGTATATGGAGAGTTTGCATCCAGGAGTAGAGTTTCTGAGTTAGAGGGATTTAAGCCTGGATTTTAGCCTTACCAGATATTGCCAAATTCTTTTCCAGAGTGTATGCTTGGGCCTGTGGACCTAATAGCAAGATACACGAGTTGCCCATACTCCACAGACTTTTAGATAGTTGGTACTGCCTATGTTTGGTGATAGACCTACTCCTTGACCCAGCAGTCTTACTTTTGGGAATTTATTCTAAAGAGTCAATATCATACACACACACAGTAACGTGTAAGTTGATTTACTGAAGCATTGTAACAGTATATATTAGAAGAAATTCATATACCCAATTTTCATAATAGAGGATAAGTTAAATAAGTTTTGCTCTATCCATATAATTAGTGTGTAGCCATTAAAAAATAGGGAAGATTTCCATCTACTGATAAGCAAAGATTACTGAAGCATATCCTTAAGTCAAAAAGCAAGGCACAGAGATGTCTGGCTGGCTCAGTTAGTGGAACATGCAACTCTTGATCTCGACATTGTAAGTTTGAGCCCCACATTGGGTGTAGAGATTACTTTAAAAATTTTTAAAAACAAAAAAAACCAACAAAACCAAGGCACAGTACATTGAATATAGTGTGGTATCTTTTATATGAAAAAAGAGGGAGAAAAATGAGAGTATGTGTGTAATTGCCCAAAAGTGATAACATGGAGAGTAGGTGAGAAAGAGTGGACAGAACACAGGGATGAGGATGTGCACTTTTTTGTGTTGTTTCATTTTTATAACCATGTGATTTTGTTAACAAATCAAAAAGTTAAATTGGAAGAAAAATGCCAGTGTTATTGGTATGAAATGGATCTCAGTGTGGTTTTATTTGCATCCTGCAAATGAACATCACTGGCAAGCAAGTTTGTATTTATCGGTAATTCAAGTTGATTCCCTGTGACTTGCCTGTTAGTTATTTGTTCTCTTTTTCTCGATAAGGTTATTTGTCTTTTTCTTATTGATTTG
>CM053604.1:151695910-151767831 GCA_028646535.1 Procyon lotor
TTTGTATCTGTAGGGTAAATACCCAGTAGTTCTAGCTCTCTTTCTAAAATCCATAGATTTTTGTCTCTGTAGAAGTTCAGGGTGTGACTATACCATAATTTATCTACCTGATGCCATATTGAGATATTCATAGGTTTTTAGGTTTTTACTATTATAAAGTTTTAATAAACATCCTTGGACATCTGCCTTTAGGTGCTGGTAGTTTTAACTGTGTAAAGATCTGCACCAGAGAATATTGGTGTTATTTTTAACTTAGCTTAGTTTTTAGCTTAATTTTTTAAAACTTGGTTTTTTGAGAAGTCTTTGTTAATTTGTGAAACAGATATATTTTTTCTGGTGGTGAGTGCCTGGTGTCAGTTCTCTGCCTGGGAGAACCCTCTTGCCTATTGTGGACCGAAGAAGAACATTGGTCAGTGACTACTGCTTCCTAGGATGTGACTACCTACCTAGCCAAACAGCAAGGATGGAATTTGAGCAGTAATACACCCTCTCCAGAAATGTATGAATTTCCCAGCTGCGGTAGGACCTGTCCCCCTCCTGGTTTTAGTTACACAGGATGGGGGCAGAAGTTTGCATTTAATAAATTTCTTCAAAGTCTCTTATTTTTAATCCAGTTTGTCCTGGGAAATCCCCACCATATACAACACTGTGGTAATGAAGGTGGTCCAGAAGCCCCTGTAGCAGGTCTCTAGACTGAAATGAAATGCCTGGAGAAAATGGCTCTGAAGATAGTTCTCCATGTGCTCACCATTTTAGTCTGATTCCTGCTCAAGGGGGATTCTTGTAGGCAAATTAAAATCACACCGCCATTCCTATAGGACAATGTGTTCATTGGCGGTTTAATACTGGAAGATATAATTTAAGTTAATGAGCTTTGGATTGCCAGCTCTGTCTGCTGATATTCTTTTGCGAACCTACAGGTTATTACAACATTTGATTAAGTGAGGGTAACTTGGCTTTATCACAGAATTCCATATTCAATTCGGCATCTCTGGTGGAACCTCGAAAGGCCCCTCCAGAAAGGTTGATCTCTAGAATGCTTTCCTGCTAACACAGAGTTCCTCATATCAACACGTTTATGTTGTGGAATATAAGCCCAGCGTGAGTGCCTAGGATCACAGAGCTCAGTAGAATGTTCCAGTGACGTCAAGCATGTTGTTTCTGCACACCATTTTGAATGCTGTTATCGCTGTCGGTGAGATGTTCTGATTGTTTCTTGCCCTGAATATCATTGGTGACTACTCTGTTTTGCTGACCACCCCAGCTCAATGCGATGGCAAATCGTGCTGCAGGGAAAGGCTATGAGAACGAAGACAACTACTCCAATATCAAGTTTCAGTTTATCGGGATAGAGAACATCCATGTCATGAGGAGCAGTCTGCAAAAAATGCTGGAAGGTAAGCCATTTCCTTATGCATGGCATTAAAAAAATACAGTGAAAGGTTGTAATATCAAGGGGAGTAAGATAGTCTTTTGTTTTTTGTTTTCACAACGATGCTGTTTATATAGGTGGGATAAGTTGAGAAGAGAATTCCGTGCTGCCAGGACTACTTAAACATTAGGCCTTTCTCTTATTTTTTGTGTCTTGGGGAAATGGTTTTTCAATTGGTTAGCAAAGTCACACACTGTCCAGTGCTTGATCTACAGTAAAAGTGCACAGGAGTATTTTTTCTTTCTCCCTCATGACATTAGTTTAACCCACATTCAAGGCCATTTAGACCAAGGAGTCCTGCATTTAAAACAATAACCGACTCTGTTCGTGTGTAGAGAGGAGTTGGATAAAATGAATCCGAGTGGCCGAACAGCCATTGGAAAGGAGAGTGTTGGAGGACCTGATGCGCATTTCTCAAGGCAGCAACCATTGCATTGTGCCTGTGTGAATATCACTTGCCCACGCGGCGTCCCACCCCCCACCCCTTACACCGCAGGACACAGCCACATGGGCTTATGGGGACGGGGGGGGGATGACAAAGATGGATTATGCGATGTACAACAGCCATTCTTGTGGCCAAACCAGCCATAAGCTGATTGGCAGAAATTCTGCATTTTAAGCAAAACCGGCCTCCTTTACTGCTTATGCTCCATGTGATCGTAAAGGCGCGCAAGGAGGAATGTGTTGCCACAGTCCACAACTTCTGGCTCTGGTGGGAACCGCAGAGAAAGGGGGCCCTTTGCTTTGTACCGTGGGGTCCCGGAGGGGCTGTGAACGTCGTGCTTGGCCTCGAGGGGAAGGCCCTGGGGCGGGGGGCGCTGTGCGTGAGGACAGTGGGCTGTCTGAGCAGGAAATGCGGGGTGCAGTCGAGGAGGACAAAGAAAGTGCTGAATTCCTTTTTTCTAGGGGTACACATTTGCTCGCAGTTAGTGTGCAGGTCTCTGCTTCATGGGAGGGACGGGGTAGTGAGGACCTGCCGGTGGGGCTGGAGGGCCTTGAGTGGTACATTCCTGATTCCCATTCTCCTTCCTGGATTTCCTGGGGCAGCTCTCTCCCTTTGAAACCCAGCAGTCACCTTCACTGGGCTGTTAGCTGCCATAACATGAGAAGCTTGGACTAATAATTTCTCTGGGTCCTTCGAGCTATGTTGGGTCTGTGACTTTACAAATAATGGTTTATAAATGTGGTTGCAAATATTTGAACCTTGGACATTTGAATGGTTAGACGAAATCTCATCCTAAATCGGAAAAAAAAAATCACCACCCCAGGGAATCTCCATCTTATTTTCACATAATACCTGCCATGACTCAGACCAATGTAACGATACCTTGGGCATGACTGTTTGAGCTTTTTTTTTTTTTTCCCCAAGATTTTATTTATTTGAGAGAAAGAGACAGACACAGCATGAGCAGGGGGAGGAGCAGAGGAAGAGGGACAAAAAGATTCCCTGCTGAGTGGGGAGCTGGACACTGGACACGGGGCTCGATCCCAGGACCCTGACATCGTGACCTGAATCAAAGGCAGATGCTTAACAGACTGAGCCATGCAGGTGCCCTGATTGTTTGAGTTTCTTAAACTTCTGGAGATAATCATGGGCAGTGAGGCTGTCCTTGCTCTCAGTTGTGCCTTTTAGGTATCAAAATAGACTGGCTTTGTACTGTTATTAAAAGGGTGGTGTAACATTAGTATGAAAGGTGTGCATCACTGTCAGAATCATCAAAAAACATTTAGGGTGATATGCTTCATATTTTTCATTTAGTAATTCTGTAAGTGGACTTCCGACAACATACACCATCTTTGATGCACAAAGTAGCTCTTAGGAGTTTTATAACCTATCCCTCTGGCTTTAGTTTTGGAACTAGCACTTATTTGGTCTCTTGTTAGGAACCATTTCTCCTGCCCTTTATCTGTGCTCTGACTCCCCTTCTAAGGGATAGCAAGCTGACTGGGTCCTGGAGGGCAGTCCCTGTTGCGTGAGGGATCACAGGAACTGGACATCACTTTCCAGCCTTCTGTGAGTGCAGTAAGCAAGGACAGCCTTCTGGATGCCTTTCAGGGAACTTGACCAATGTTTGACTATCTGTTTTTACCAAGTAAATTATAAACCACTCGGGGAGGCGCAGCTGCTAAACTGATGCAGTCACAACCCCCTTCTAGAGCTTTTCCTGCTGCTGGTGACTGGGTAGGAAGAGGGATAGTGCGGTTTTACTCAGGGTTATTATCGTCTTTGATTTTTTTTTTTCCACCATTAATTAATATTATCGGAATAGATTTGGAATAACAGAAAAGAAAAAGTCGTTTGCATTCTGGCTCTGTGAGCAAGAGCTGCAGGATATTTCATCAGAAACTGAAATTTAGGACCAAGTTCACGTCCGATAGAGGTCCTTTTACAGAGCTCACTTAATTTCAACTTTGAGTTATAAGTCCTAAAGCAAACTGTGTTGCAGTATCCATACCTCCCAATGAGACAGTAATGGTGCCTTCCAGTTATATAGCAATCTTGTAATTGATTGTTTTCTACAATGCTTTCCCTTTTGATCATGTAATGTTTTTCCTTCAAATAATAAAAGGATGCCCTGTATTTTCTTTTTTTATCAGAACAGTAGGTAAGAAAGCCCACGTTTCTCTCCATGTGGACCTCTCTTCACATACTCTTCACAACATGGCAGGTTATTTTTTCAAAGCATAACTCTCCAGTTCTAGAATCTAGTATATTACATTAAAAAAAAAAAAATATATATATATATATATATATTTCTTGCATTAAGTAGGCTCCACACTGGAGCCCAACACAGGGCTTGAACTCATGACCCTGGGATCCAGACCTGAGTTGAGATCAAGAGTTGGACACTTAACCAACTGAGCCACCCAGGCACCCCACATTTAAAAATATTTTTATATTATGTATTTAATTTAAAAGTTTTTAAAAACACGCACTTCCCAGGATCTCATAACAAAGCAGGTTTTGAGCCTAGAACTATCACGTTAGAGCACCCCTCACTAATTTGTGGGTATGGCGTTGGACAGGCTCATGGATAACCATCCTACATGGTAATGGTGTTATAGCATCTGCGGGGTGATTACTATGTACTGGACACTGTTTTAATTTTCTCAGGTGTATTTATTCAAGTAGTCCTCATAGTAGTCTTGTTAGAGCTGTTCTTTTTTTTTTTTTTAATTTAGTTAGCCAACATAGAGTACATCAGTAGTTTTTGATGTGTTCAATGATTCATTAGTTGTGTATAACATGCAGTGGTCATCAGATTGCGTGCCCTCCATAATACCCATCACCCGGTTACCACTCCCCTAGTCCCCTCCCTTCCACAACCCTCAGTTTGTTTCCCAGAGTCCAGTCTCTCATGGTTTGTCTCCCTCTCTGATTTCTTCCTTCAGTATTCCCTCCCTTCCCTGTGGTCCTCTGCACTATTCCTTATATTGCACATATGAGTGAAACCATATGGTAATTGTATTTCTTTGGTTGACTTATTTCACTTAGCATAATTCCCTCCAGTTCCATCCATGTTGATGCAAATAGTGGGTGTTCATCCTTTCTGATGGGTGAGTAATACTCCATTGTATATATGGACCACATCTTCTTTATCCATGTGTGTGTTGAAGGGCATCTCAGCTCTTTCCACAGTTTGGCTATTGTGGACGTTGCAGCTATGAACATTGGGGTGCATCTGCTTCTTTTCAATACATCTGTATCTTTGGGGTAAATATCCGTTAGTGCAATTGCTGGGTTTTAGGGTACCTCCATACTGTTTTTTAACTTCTTTAGGAACCTCCATACTGTTTTTAACTTCTTTAGGAACCTCCATACTGTTTTCCAGAGCATCCTCATTTTACAGATGAGGAAATTGAGGTGCAGAGGCCAAAACTCATGCAAGCTCACAACAGTAGATGATAGAACCAAGATTTTCACCTAATCAGTATGGTTCCAGATGCCACACTCCAGATGCCACACTTGGTTTTATGGCCTCTCTAGGTAGCCAGTTGGGCAGAAGGTGTCTTGGCCTAAGAGTCTAAAGATCTGGGTCTGCGTTCTTGCTTTATAGTCTCTGAATAAACTTAAACAAACCTCATTTCCGGTATTTGTAAGAGAACGTTAACAATGTATGATCTCTAGCTTACAAATTTATTGAAAAAATTCCTTGCAAACTATAAAGTGCTTTCTTTCCAATGTAAGGTGTATTATGCTTTCTCTTGAGAAGCAATATTGCACTTGGAAGTAAGTACTGAGTAAAATGGGTAGGTTATTAGGCTATAGATTAATTCAGCCAGGTAAATATTTGGTAGGTCTCAGGCCTTTTTATAGGTAACTTTTCTCAGTTCTTTATTCAAGAGACATGGAGTAAGATAGCACAATTTCAGGGGCATGGAAATGCTTGCCTTATGATATGGTCAATGTCCCCTCAGCAAAAGCCCATCAAAAATAATTTAATAAACCACCTGTCAGGCCTTGTGGACGTTTTCTCAGCAAATTACTTCATGGAGATACAAACCTTAGCCCCATGGCAGGTCATATGGGGATGGGCCCAGAGCACAGGAAGAAAGGCCAGTTCCCATTCTGCAGTTTGGGCAATACTACAGTGAAGAGCTGTTTGCAGGGGCCAGACTCAATGCAATTTAAAAGACTGGAATCTTTTTAGCTGGCCCCGAAGTGTAACCACACTTGTCCTGTGCCCCGGAACCGGGAGCACTGACAGGGGAGAATGAGAACGTTTGTGGCAACATCAGGTGGCCCCAGAAATCATACCTGATCTGCACTTCTGTGTGAAGATTCTAAGGCCAATTATTCAGAGCCTTCATTAGGTGTAGAAAGGACGGTGGAAAGCAAAGAATTTTGAGTATGTCATGGGAGGCGGCTGGTATTATGGTGTCTGACTGCTCTGGTGTCCCTCCCAGGTTGTCTTGGGCACACCAAGGTCTAGAAAAGAGCGGTCCCTAACACACCCAGCTCTCAGGGTTTCATGAAACACTCCTCTCGGCTCAGAATTAAGGTTGTGGTTATCAGTTCAAATGTCCCCTTTGTCGGAGTATTTCCTACTACATTGCCTACAAGTTGATGAAGTTCTACCAGATATGAGCTAATAAAAGCCTATTAAGTTCATCTTTTTTTCTGCTCTCTATGTTTGGACTTTCTACCACTATTAATTTCCTCAATTACTAATCCATTAGATGAGACAGCCAAGACCTGGCCGAAAATCTGGTTATTTTCCTCCAAAATTTGGCAACAGGGCATGGTTTTCCACACAGAAAACCCAATTTCCCATTAAAGTGGAACTAGATAGCTTCACATCTGAGGTTTTTCAAAGAGCCTTCTGCATGACCAACAGACCTGTCGTGTCAGGCTTTACTAGTTACCAATTTATGGTTCCTGGGAGGAAAGAAATGGATCAAGAGCATGTACCTTGCTCTCTGTGGTGTTGTAAGAGGATGTAGAATGTGGCCGATGAGAGCTGGGTGGTATCAGCTAATCCGGATAAGCATATCCTAAGCACTAAGGCATGGAGGAAAGACCATGCCCCTTGGGGAGATCGGGGCTGTGGACTGGACTCTAGCTCAATTATTTACTGACTGTGTAACCATGGATGATGACTTAGTAAACTTTAACCCACCTTTCCAGTCTGCAAATTGGGAGTAACCAATACCCTGTATGGTAGAGGATGTATGTCGAGTAGCAGGCCCAATCCCTGCGCAGGAAGTACGAAGTAAGTTGGGGCTTCCGAAGTTCTCAGAGATATTCATCTGTGCGTCAGATAGTTACTGGGAGTTTTCTACATGCTGGGCATTGGATAGAAAAGTGCTTCATTCATTGATACAAAACGAAGTATTGATTTTGATGTAGGGCGAAAATTGTGGGCAGGAAGAAAAGATGATGCTTGCTTATTACTGAGGGCTGTCCAGGGCTAAGGCAGCCGGTCGACAGTTTTAACTGGGTGTCAGAGCCAGAGACTTCATCTCTGGGTGACATTATCAAGGAGAGGACAAACAGTGATTTAATGAGAGTGGAGTGGCTATTTTCATCCTACGCGTGCTGTCTCTTGACATTCACTGAGACCATTCAAAGATTAATTTCACCCTCAGAATTATTGTTTTATATTTTGTTAATCACGATGGCTGGTTTTTGGATAACCGGGGCATTTACAAAAGGAGTGCTTGCAGAAGACCGTGCCTCCCATGCAACTAAAGATAGACATGACTGATTTTAGGGACAAGGCAAGCTGTTTTTCCATAAGGCTGTAGATGGGATCTGGCAGTTCGGTGTTTGCTTGCCAGCGATGGTGAGGTTTGAGATTTGGTGAGGATGTTGGTCCTGGCAGCTCTCACAGCAGGCGTGATGAGCCCCCCACCCGCCCCCTCCCCAGCCGCCTCCGCTGCTTCTCTCACCACTTGAGTTACTTGCTGCTGCCATCCTCATCTTGCATGACTCCTGGGCTTTCTCTCCAGTGTCCACCGCTGATACTTTATAGCCCCCCCAACTGCCTAGCTCTTGGCATTTTCTTCCAGTCTAGGCTTCTCTGTTTCCATTTGCTTAAAGTTTCCTATTTAGACTTTAAGCCTTACCTTCCCTTAACCTGCTGTTCATCCTGGCTTAGTTAGTATAGTGACTTCATTATTCTATCTTTGTTGGGACAAAGAATATGGAAATCGGAGTGACGGGAGCCAGATTTCAATCACAGAGTCCTTACTGGGCCCCTAGCATGAGAACCTGCTCCTCTTCTCTATGTTGAGAAAATCAGACCTAATGTAGATGGGAGGTTGTGTCAGTTCATTGAGAGAAAACCAAGCTCCAAGCCTTATGTAATATAAATGGGTGCATACATATTTTTTATTTGCCACAGGAGGTGTTTTTAGACACAGATTCACATGCAAAGTTCATAAATGCCGAGGGCATTCCTTTGTGAATCTGATGCCAGATTTCCTTTAGAACTATGGTGATTAGTATTATTGGGATGCATGTGTGTATATGCTTTCATGTTTATTAGTAGCTAGACACACACACACACTCTTACACGTATGGGTACTTATGTATACTGTTTGGTATGAACTTAAGCAGTGCTGACACAGGTATAAAGAATTCAGACTTGACTGCACCTTACCAATTTATACAATCATCAAATTCTTTAAGAGAAAACAAGGCTGTACAGAGTTGGGTTTCATGGCATTATTATATAGCAGTTCCAGAAAATAGTGCCTCATGCACAAAGCTGGAATCATTTTACAGAATAATCACTAATCTTGTGGGTGTCCTGTGGAGAAGCTAAAATGCAAAGCTCTCTAGTTAATATAGAGTTTATCTCTATAAAGAGGGCCCATGGTGCTTGGCCTGGGGAGGGAGGAGCATACCATTAACATTAATAAATTGAATACAGTTTGTTCAGAGCTCAGAAGTTTATTCTGTGTCACCATGGTGGGCTCTAAGTAGAAGGCAAACCATGAAACAGGTTTGCTCAAACATTTCCATGTCATAGTCCATCATAAAATCCTCTTTGAATGGGTTCACCTGCTAGGATGTTTAGTAAAGGGAGATGATTATCCTTTTACCAGTTCTTTGAAGATCATTTCAGTGGCTTGGTGTTTTGACTCCAAAATGGGACAGGGACAAATGAAAACAGTAACAGAACACAGGTGGCTGTCAGGCTGGTAATTAAGGGAGGGTCGTGAACTCTTCAACTTGAGGTCTTAGGAGACAAGAAAGAGTGATCTCCTGGGTTCAGATGGAGACTGTCTTTACATCCTCTGGATCCCCCCCAGCAACCCTGCATGAAGAAATGAGATTGGTGTTTGTAACTTTCTTGAAGAACATCATCCAAGGCTTATTTTCTTCCAAGTAAATTTCTTATTTCCTCTCATTTCGTTATGTCCTATAATTATCTTTTCTCTTTTTAGTGTTATCTATATATGTTTATGGGATATGGTTGCTCTTTTACGTAAAACAAATATTGTTAGACCTGGGCATTAAACTCCCACTAAGTAAGTACAGTTCTCTGTGGCATACGCCTCTGATGTCAGCTGAAATGAACTTCGTTCAGCAAAATGGTTTGTAAATATTGGCTTGGGTTTGGCAACAAGAGTGAACAAATCAGTATTTCTGCCTTATCCTGAGTTTATCCAAACAAACCCACCAGTTTTATATTTAAAAGGGCAGGCACTGATTGTTTGAGGCTCAAGTGTTCCCCCATCTGTCCTGTGTATTAATCATCTGTAGAGCCGTTGCTCTCACCTGACCGCTCTGCATTTGGCGGGAGAACACCGTCAAAGTGGTTAACCTGCCTGAAAACCTGGTGAGGTTATTTCACTTAGAGTACACAGCTTTAGTGTTCCTGAAAACAGGAGCCATTCTTGGTGTGGGAAGAAGGAAGCTGGTCTGGCAGGAAATAGAGCAGCTTGTCTCCTTGCTGAGCGAGCTAAGTGAAGAGGGAAACACTGCAACATTCTCTCTGGCAGTACAATCTAGGGCCCTGTTTTTGTGTGCTGTCTCTTCTGCTCTCGCTTTTGGCCCAGACCATCTCCAGGTTAGCTGGAAAGCCTGGTATCTTATTTTTAAACTTGCTGTCATTTCCATGCCTTGTGGGAAGAGAAGGTGAAAAGGATTGTTTGTTCTTGGGCTGAGCTTCAGGGTTTGGATGCCAAGATATCCCTCAGGCTCCCTGGACCTTTTGAAATAAAGAGGAATGCCAACTAGCCCTAAGCCCTATAATAACAACCAGAAAGTTTGGCCCATTTAGTGAAAAGGGGAAAAAAAAAACTTTGCAAGGTAATGTTATCTGTGAAAGATTTAAAGGAATCAGTGGAGTCCCGAGACTCTACGTGGTGGAATGTGTGTATTTTAGGATTAAGTTGAACACTTTGGGTCATGACCTGGGGTAAAGAGAAAGACCAAACAGCAGGCGCTCAGGGAGTGGCGAGAGCGCCCTTCCAGAGCTGGAATTTCAGGCCTTCTCCCCTGGGCTGGGTGCACAGGCAGAGGCGAGCCTGCCCCCTGCAGGAACCGAGTGGTACTGCCGGGCAGGGTCACTGGGGAGGGAAGGCAGGCCTTAACCAGTTTTAACTAGAGGCTGTCTGTCTGCCTTCGCATCAGATTCCAAACTGGATACCCACACCTGAGCTCTGAGGAAGACTTAGGAGGTGCACCCTGGCTAGCTGGCTCCATGGCATCAACTTTGATGCACTCTCTTTCCTAAAGCTGCCTGCTGTGCCTTGGAAGGCTCCTTGGCCAAGGCTGGAAACCATCCCTCCTTTGCCATTTCCCCCTCCTAAATGCTCTTTTTCCAACTTTACAAAAGACAGACACACCCTTTATCACATCTTCAGCCTTATTACGGTGTATTATTCCAGGGTGCATGAGAGAGTACCTAATTTAAAACATTATTGCAGAGGTATATGTGCAGACACGTTTCAAGACTGCTAATGAGGTTAATCTTCCTCGAACGGTCTAAATCGCTGCTGTCCCAGAAAAGTATAATGGAAGTCACACGGTTGGACAACACCTGTAATCTTAGATTTTCTAGTGGCTGCATCAAAAAAGTGAAAGGAAATGGGTGAATTTTCGTAATACATTTGTATTTAACTCGATATATCCCAAATATTATCATTTCAACATGTAGTCATTACAAAACTACTAGTGAGATATTTTTTATTCTTGTTTTCATACTAAGCCTTTGACATTTGGGATCTACTCTGAACTCAAAGCATATCTCAATTCAGACTTGCTCCATTTCAGACATTCAACAGCCACATGGGACTAGCAGCTGCCGCACTGCATGGTACAGGTCTAAGGGACAATGTATGTAATCTTTTAAGCTGATAGTAGGTGGGAGGAAAGGAGCATTGAGAATGGTTTGTGTGTGAATTACAAAAAATAATATAACTGAGATCGATAGACATTGCTTAAGAGTACTGGTACTTTGGAACCAGACTGAATCCAAGCCTCACTGCTTATCAGCTAGTGACCTTGGACAAGTTACTTAACCTCTCTTTGCATCGGTTTCCACTTTTATAAAATAAGGATAATAATAGTACCTTCTTCATATGATTGCTAGGAGGATTAGACAACTATTGTATAGAAAGCACCTGGGTGGCTCAGGGGGTTGAGCGTCTGCCTTCAGCTCAGGTCATGATCTCAAGGTCCTGGGATCAAGCCCCACATTTGGTTCCCTGCTCAGCAGGGAGTCTGCTTCTCCTTCTCCCTCGGCCTGCCGCTCCCCCTGCCTGTGCTTTCTGTCAAATAAATAAAATATATTAAAAAAAAAAAAACAACAAACCTGGAAGAACGTCTGGCACCTGGGAAGTACTGTTTAAGTTTTGCTATTAAAATTACTAGTAGTAGTACTATTTCTAGTTAAACTCACTGGGGTAGCCATGATGTGGTGGCAGAAACCCTAGGCTTCTTGGTCAGAAGACTTGGGCTCTCCTGCCATTGATCATTTTGTGTTCTGACCTTTCTAAGCCTCAGCTGAGGCGAGGTGTGAATGAGTCTGTATCTCCTGTCAGGACACCACCCTGGATGAACCAACGGTAAAGCATATTTCATGGTGATCATTTCTGAATCTTCTATCTCCCAGCATAGGGTATATGTATTACCTTATTTCACGCTTCAGTTAACGCTTTGAGGAAGGTGTTTTATCCCCATGGCACACTCGAGGAAATCAAGGCTTGGTAACTAGCCCCAGGTTGCACTGTTGGGAGCCCAGAGCTGGCATTTGGATGCTGTAAGATGGGACTCTGAAGCCCATGGCCTTGAACAGTACCGCATGCTGTTTCCCCTGCACACATCGTGATTATTACTAAGATGTATGGGTTGTTTCACATAAAACGAGAATCTAAGTGAAACACGAGGTCTTCCCAATTCCTCAAGATGTCAGATTGAATATAAAACACCCTCTAATAAGAACACCTAGAAATGCCAGATTCAATATAGTAAATATTTCCTTCAATGAGTCACTGAACTTGTAAGCAAGATGAGGAATGAGCCATCGGGTAATCAAGGCCACAGTGAGACAGCACAGCGCGTCCACTAGGGAGGCGGGAGTCGCTCGTGGGATGTAGCCTGGTGCAGCTGATGAGGACGACAGCACCTTGGGCAGCCTCCCGAGTGGTTAAACTGTGTGACCCACCGAGTCCACTCCTAAGGATGTCCCCACGAGAAAGGAAACCTCCTTCCACATAAAACTTGCCTATGAATGTTCATAGCCACATTGTTCATCAGAGCCCAGAAGTGGGAATAACCCAAATGCCCATCAGCGGGTGAATGGATACAAAATGGGCGTATCCATCCCGTGAAATATTTGGCCTTGAAAAGGAATGTTGCTCCCGAGCAGTTTTTGGTTTGCTTCTGCCAGGTATCATGACTCCAGCCCAAAGAGGGTAATTTCTCAACTAGGGAATCCTGCACAGGAGGAAAAGATACTTTTGGATCCCAAACACATATGAGACTAGACCTAGGGTTTCAACATTCTCAGCAAGGTTTTCTGTGGGATTCCACCAAATTATGGAAGTGTTGCTCCTGCTGAGGATAGTCATTTTGTGTTTTCACAGTGATCCTAAACAGAAGGGGTCGGGTGCTGCGGAGATCTAACTGGGCAGGTGCTGGAGTCCAATACAGGAACTTTGCTCTGTCTCCTGCTCATTCATAGGCCACTGCCAATATTTTTGCTGGAAGGGTAAATAGATCTTGTCTGCTGGACCTTTACTGTGGTCCATGATTTTCATTAATATTGGAATTTACACTTTAAAAATAGAATACTTCTGAACAGATGCAGCGTCCCCTAGGACAAGACAGAGTAGAAAAGCCTAACTTGAAGTGGTGCAGTAGAACTCATTTTCTAAGTATGGGCATTTGTCCTGACTTAATTTCTTCCAGAAAATACAGTGATGAAGGAATCATTAACAAACTACCTGCAAATATGAGTATATATAAAGTAGGAGATTATCTTTATTTTGCTCTCATCACATGATTTACCTTGCAGTGTGTGAACTGAAATCTCCGTCCATGAGTGACTTTCTGTGGGGACTGGAGAACTCGGGCTGGTTAAGGCACATTAAGGCCATCATGGATGCAGGGATCTTCATTGCAAAGGTAAGTGGTTAAGGGCTGAGCCGCCATTGAGTTCTGACTTCTCAACGGACATCCTGTTTCCTCCCCATCTGCGGAGGCTGCCACGTACGTAGTCCACTGTGGCTCGCTGAGTGGGGAGTTGGCTTTGCAGACCATGATGTTTGGCCTCGTAAACATGTGATTTCTGCGAAAGAGAGGACAGTGCTCTGTTGATAGGATGCCGGCACAGCGGTAAATGGGAAGACATTTTCAGAGAGTATTCTCTTTAGGTAAGAGAGTATTCTCTTTAGGTAGGCTTGGTCCTAAATGGAGGAAAGAATTATCTGTAGGAGAGTACATACATCCAAATGTGGGACACTTCAGTGACCAGGGCCATCTTAGTAACCTGCAACTCCTTTGCCATGATGGCGTAAACAAGTCCTACATACCTGGTAGGTAGGTTCTCTTCTGCCACAGGAAGTCTTGCTGCGACTTTCACGTAAGCAGGTTTTGGATGCATTGCCTATTTTGTTTCTCAATGTTTTGTTTTTGTTGTTGGATCTGTTTGTTTTTATGAATCCCTATCAGATTTTTTCTTAAAGACAACCATGTCTTTTCTGAAGATGTGGTATGCTCCCCTTTATTAGATAATTCTTTTATTCACCAAGTGTTTATTTAGTGCCAGGGACTTTTATAGGTGCTGAGCACACGATGCCAAATAAACCAGATGAAGTCACTTCTCTTACACAGGTTGCATTCTGGTGTGGGTAACAGAAAATGAATAAATAAAAAATAGAATTCCTGGTAGTGAAAGTGCTTTGTTGCACTCTCTACTCTGTTTCCCACTTATGTTCCCTGCCAGGACACTCAGCTAAAAATTGTGTGTGCATTTGTAGGAGCAGACAGAAATTTTCTTTGAGACTTGCTATAATTCTTACCATGTTTTCACTTTCTTCCTTCACCCCCTGGTTGCATTACTGGACTCCTATCTTTTTATCTAATTTCACAGTTTTACTACATATAATTATTGTCTTTCTCTCTTTGGAAATGATTGAGACCAGTAGCAGCTGCAGAATTTCATTACTGGAAAGATCTTAAGGTGAAACCCAGGGGGAGGGCTGAAGGTGGGCCTGGAGAGCTTTGCTCAGGAAGCACGTGTTCATTGCAGCACACACGGACTTGTGGGTGGTGGTCTGGGGTCGCTCCTGGGTGTAATGGGAAGGGAAAGTTTTGGTTGCCAGCACCAAACCATTCCTTGGCTCTACCCTAACTGGATGGGGCACAAACACTAAATTAGGCTGTTTTGGGTTATGTTTGTTCTTTTTTTTTTTCCCCTCCCCTTTTTGTTTCTGTAGGTATAAACCTAAACCTTGTTCTTATGAGACATTTTTCCCTTCTGTAACCATTCTTTCTGACTCTGCTGATCCTGTGTTTTTTAGGCAGTTTCAGAGGAAGGGGCCAGCGTGCTTGTTCACTGTTCTGACGGCTGGGACAGGACTGCCCAAGTGTGCTCAGTGGCCAGCCTCCTGCTAGATCCGCATTACCGGACTCTGAAGGGCTTTATGGTGAGTGTGGCTGCCGGGCTTCTCTCCCGGGCAGGGCCTTGAACAGAATACACTTCTCTTTCCACCACTGTTAGCAATGTTTTTTTTCCTCTCACTGTTACTCTTCTCTTGGTAGAGCAGCAAGATTAAAGGGGAAAAGGTAAAAAATGGCCTTGGAGTACAGAAGTGAATTTCTGGGATATTCAAATATCACCAATTCAAATTGGTGCTTCTAAAGGTGAATTTGGGAGCAAATATAAATTATATTCAGTAGTCTGTAAAATATTGAATTTTATAAATTATTTGCTCATAAATAGTTCAAGTTGAGGTAACATGTGAACATGGGGTAGAAAACATTTTTCAGAAAAAAATACTTGGAGAAACAATTTTCTGAATTATGCATGAAAAGTCCTTGAGAGGAAAAACTTTATTTACTACTTTGATTTTTTTTAGGTTGTCCTTCACAACTCTGGCTGAGAGTATTGAAAGCTTGTTTCTGTGCTCTCTGTTGAAATTACGAGTACATCCTTTCCTAGACTTGGACCTTTTAGGTGGGCATCACAGTGCGTGCGACGAGTTCCTTCCATCTGCAGATTGTGTAGTTCCTGGGATGGTGAAGCTCTGGCCGAGCTGGAGCCCTGTTCTTCAGCTTGACTGCAGGGGCTTCCTAGTGACTGAAGACTGCCTGGTTCTTGCCTCTGGCACCATGATCTGGTAGAAAGTGCTTCAGTGGATCCTGCATCCACGCTAGGGGTAGATGCTGACAGAGGAGCCTGGCTGGGGGATCTCTGCTGCTAGATCTCCTTCATCGAGTAAGATCAGCTGACACTCTGGGGACAAGAGAAGTGGCAGAGGCAGATTTTCTTTATGGGCTTTTTCTTTTCCTGCTTTTTTTGAAAGTGTCAGAGAACTTCCAATTCCCTGTGATAGCACTGAGACGTCCCGAGTGCTACTCCGGCTTCCGGCCCCCTCCCCTGGACTGTTAGGAAGGCTGGATTCCTTCCATTTGGAGAGCCGAGGGTTCCTGCCTTACATACCTCTTCACACCATCCTCTGCCATCACGGACACTTTTTGATTCTGCCCCATTAAATTTCCATGTTGTCAAGGGCAGACTTAAACCACTCTGTATTTTTTAAGGGAATTCTCTGGCCAGTGTAGAGCATGGGATTGGTCTGTATTATTTGATTCTTTTAAAAATCCAGATAACTTGAGAATATAAGCTCATGTTACCCCAACTCCAAAGCAGGGCTGAAACTCCTATTATGTCCCCAACATAATTTAAGGATTTTTAGGATTTTTCTAATGTGTCACAAAGATAACAGGAAAATATTCCTAATTGTTCTTGTAAGGAGGGTGGTATTTGATACTATACTGAGACCTGTTGGTTAAGAGATGGGCTTTGGTGTAGAAAGAGCGAGGTTATGAGGCAGCATCCACTACTTCTTAGTAGCATGATCTCAGAAGAATTAACCCTGTTAAGTTTCTCCTTCTGAAAAATGAGTGATACTTGTCCCACAGTGAAATGAGATTATATATGAAGCAATATGAACAGTTTCCCAGAAAGCACTTAATGGGTGCTGCTATTACCTTTTCATATATCCATTCCCATTTATTCTTCCCCGGATAACCTTCAGCTTTGCCCTTGTGCTGTGCATCTGTCTTAGTGGACAGTGAGGGTGCATTCATCTGTACTATCCAAGGACTTCTCCAAGATCCTTTGAATCCTTCAACACTGTTGGTTGGGGGGTGTGTGTCTTATTTTTCCTTGTTTGCTTCTCTCCATGATATTTATATGCTTTTTTGTGTAGGTATTAATTGAAAAGGACTGGATTTCCTTTGGTCATAAGTTTAATCACAGGTAAAAAAAAATATTTAAAAATCTGTTGTTTTGAATGTGTATGATAAAAAAAAAATCTGCTCAGTTGAGTGGGGGAAAAATAGCCTTATTTTCTTTGTGTATCTTATTCAAAAAGTTAAAAGTTTTGTTGTATACATTGTATCACAGATAAATGAAGTTTTACTATCTTGTGGCAGTTAGCATCTCTGAGATAGAGGATATATGGACAGAAAGAATGTGGAAATGGACAAAGACTATGTAATTGTTTTATGAGGAAGCCCTTTTTAAAGCTACCACGTTGAGTGGAACTGAAACTTTTGAGAAGTTTCTAATTATTTCTAATGTTTTCACTCTTAGAAAAACTCCTAAACTGATCTTTGATCATTTCTATTCCTAAAGTTGGTTATCCATTGCTGAGCAAATGAGGTTCTATACTGTTATTTTGAACTTGATGGCACCCAAGTCCCCCTTTTGGATTCTAAAATTCACATAATAGTGTAAAGGACTAGGCTGCCTTCATTTAAAAATCAATACGAGGGGGACCTGCCTGGGTTGCTCAGTCAGTTGAGCGTCTGATTCGTGATCTTGGCTTGGGTATGGAATCTACTTAAAAAAATCAATACAAATGTGAGGAAGAAGATTCTGATGTACTCTTGAAAAACAAAGATGGAAGATATAAAGGTATATGGGAGTCTGGAAATATGGGAATTGGCACATGGGAAATAAATTATGCGACAGGTTTTAACATTGCCCTAAAAATATCTGAGAAACTTGGGAAACCACATTTTTTTTTTCAAGTTGTCTTTCTTCCTCTTCCCTTCCAACAATGCAGTGCTTTAAAGCAAAAAAACTAACACTCCCACAAACCGCTAATTAAAGTAGAAGATTTACTTCAAAAGTCCTAATGCACTTTTGAAACTTGAATTAAAGAATGCCCTTTAGAAGAAAAAATACTATTTTGCCATGGAAAGCTCCCTTGAATTTTCTCTTTCACTAATTCTTTTCTAACCATATGTCCCTTCTCTAGCCAGACCTTCAGTGCAAAGTTTCTCTTGAAAGTGGAATTTAAAAAGTTAATTTTTTCTGCCTCTGCACCTCAGGTTTTTAAGGTTTATCTAGAAACTAGGGTTTCTTTTGTGATAGTGTTTGCATTTATAGCTTTGTAAATACAAAACCCCAACTTGCTACAAAATCTCTAATATTTTGTTTAGATATGGCAATCTAGATGGTGATCCAAAAGAAATCTCTCCAGTTATTGATCAGTTCATTGAGTGTGTCTGGCAGTTAATGGAACAATTTCCCTGTGCCTTTGAGTTCAATGAGAGATTTTTGATTCACATTCAACATCACATTTATTCCTGCCAGTTTGGAAACTTCTTATGTAATAGTCAAAAGGAGCGACAAGAACTCAAGTAAGTGTTTTGCTGTTTAATTTTTATCTAAGAATTTTGTGATTGAGAATTTCAGAATTCTGGAGACTATTTTAGCCACATATCTATACTGACAGATTATTTTTTTTCCTGACATCACTTCATAAATGGTTTAATGTCAGTGACTGACAATAACAAGCTCATTTACCCCAGTGACATCCACAGACAGGGTGGCAGACTTGATCCACCCATACTGAAAGGAAGCTTCCTGGAGTCAGAGAAAGCAATATTTGTACTTAAAAGGAAAAAGTTAGAAATCTTCAGTGGATATACGCTTCTAATAAGAACTGCAAATCTAACTGGAAACGCAGATTTGAAACTCAAGTTATTCTTTTATTCAGATTAAAACTGTATTGTTTTTATCCAGGACGAAAGTCAATGAAATGTAGAATTTAAATTGCAAAGCCAAAAACTTAACAGCAAAGTGCTTTACGAACTGTAATGAGAGAACAGTTTTGAAATTGTCATAAAATGAATTTAACTGTGGTTAAATATATATATATTTATATATATATTTATATATATAAATATATGTATATAATGTATATAATAATATCAGATTTAATTTTGGAAATAATCAGTTCAAGTAAAATGGACTTCACGGTTTTATACAGTTTGAATAGAAAGAAAATGGCTTTTTCTGGTGGATACTTGTTAGTTTTCTCTCAGGAACTTTAAGTGTAATTCCTGGTGGATGGTAAATGATGAAAAGTAGCAGAGTGCTTCCTTCAAGCTCACCTGTTTTCCTAGACAGTTTTGTGGTTTGCTGGGATGGACCAGTCACTTTACTGGTGTCTGCTTGCCTTTGAATCCTGGCTAGTCCACTCACTGTGTGTCTTTGGACTATGTGACTTTGAGAAACTGCTCCATCTCTCTTAGCCTTGGTTTCCTCATCTGTACAATGGACAGATCTCGAAGGAGTTCAGTGAGGACTGGATGAGAGAAAACAGGTGAAGCATTTAAAAAGTACTTGGCAAATAAAATTTCAGTGACTCTTTGGGGAAAAATTTCCCCCAAGTTACATAAAGTTTTACTTTACACTCAGAGGAATTAAACATCTTGTCCAGGCCAGTACGGGTAGCAGAGAGGTTGACACTATTACAGTGCCCTTCTGCTAGATCATGAAGACCCACACAGACTATAAATTTCCCTGCCACAGAACAGAAACAGGGGATATTCACCTCACAATTATTGGTTGCTTTCCAGTTTAGATATTACATATCTGCAATTTCTAAGAACAAAGATAGGTCATTTTCAGGCTTTTCTTTATAACAGAATTCAAGAAAGAACCTACTCTCTGTGGGCTCACCTGTGGAAGAATCGCGCCGACTATATGAATCCTCTATTTAGAGCTGATCACAGTCAGACCCGAGGAACCCTTCGTCTCCCCACAACGCCATGCAACTTCATGTACAAGTATGTAAACCTACAGGACCTTACTGAGGATGCTTATGAATGCAGATTTTGCCACTCTTTTATACTTGGAGGCCAAAGCATATGGAACACTGGGTCTCAAGGGTTTTTTTGTTTTTTTGTTTTTGTTTCTTGGGGTTTTTTTGGATAAAACACACTAAAGGAGAATGCTTAATTATCTGATCCAGTATTTTTGCCAGTGTCCCCTCTCCCTCTCCTTTCCCCTACATATCAAATTCTCTTTAGAAGTCAATGTTTTATAAAAATGATACATTTAAAAATGTAAGTTCCAGTATTATTTAAAAGCAAAAAGCTGAGAGGGAGGGAAGCAAGAAAGGATAGAGGAAAGGAGGGACCAAATAAACCAAGTGTCTTGTGAGTTAAATGTGGAAATACAAGTTTAGGTCATGATCATGACTTACCTTCTTTCTCTGCCGAAACACTGCCTCGTGGAACTATTTCCCTGTGGAAATAAGACTGTATACTGGGATATGGAGAGCAGGGTGGCACCCTACAGACTCCATTAGGGCTGCATGGTATGGTATGTTTTATCCTTTGGCTTCTCTATGTGGAAGTTGTACGATGTGGAAGGATGTGTCTCAGCAGTCACCAAAAAGACCAACTTACACAGAATGAACCGAGAAACCATGTCCTTTCTCCCTGTGCACCCCCTAAAATGCACTTAGTACTTAGTGGTTTCCTCTAGAGTTTTTTTCCTCCTCAATTTGCTTTTGTTCTTAATTACTTCAATCTAATTATTTCCCCAGAATTTGAAAGAATATTGTCACACTGGGGGGAAAAAAAAGCCATAAAGGAGCAGTTTTGAGAGCTGTTGACATACAATGCAAGTGACTGTATTGCTCCTAATTTCTTAGTAATAAGCAGTCAACAAGTGTGTTACTGAGGGTCAAGCACTATTCTAGGCACTATGGATAAAACAATGAATGACACTAAAACCCTACCCTCAAAGTACTTTTCTAGGTAAAGCATGGATCTACAGATATCCCTGTGTTAATACTATTTATTCTTTGCAAGTCAGTATGCTTTATTATGTAGGATAAAACAAGGAAGATTTATTGTAAATGGAAATGTCAATACTTGGAATGGAAATGGAAATGGAATGGAAAAGTCAAATCTCTCAAAGCTGAAGGCATCTAAATGTTAATATTATCACTAATTTTCCATGTTTACTTCAAAACTAAGAGCCATTTTCTTAAAAAGAAAAAAAAAAGTATGTTAAATATGTGCTACTTTGGTCTACTTTAGAAAGATACAGACCTTCTTATTTCAGGACTATATGTACAAGTAGACTCACCGTGAATTTATCCTCTCAAATTTACTGACCCAGGAAAAAGAAAGCATCAACATGAACTCATTACCTTAAGTGTCTTCTCTGAGCCCACCGCTGGTGGTTATTTGGACTTTGGGACTCTGGCATGACAGATACCTTAGAAGACTTGGAGTGAATTTAGAGACTGTGATATGGTGGTACCCTAAAGCTTTGCCATCTTTTACAGGTTTTGGAATGGGATGTACAACCGCTTTGAAAAGGGACTGCAGCCCCGACAGTCCGTGACAGATTACCTCATGGCAGTGAAGGAGGAGACCCAGCAGCTGGAGGAAGAACTAGAGGCCCTAGAAGAAGTAAGACACATTTGTTCTCGTTCATCTCTTTTCTGTGCTAATTTCTTTACAACCACTGTTCCATGAACGCCTCTCATAACTCGGGATATGTGAAACGCAGCAGCATAGCCATTTCATATTTTTAGTTAAGTAGATAACCTGAAACAGAACCCCACCAGGGAAGCACCCAGGTAACCGAAGCCCCAACCTAGGCACTTAGTACATTTGGACATCTGGCAAGAGGCTCCCTCACATACTTTGCTGAACTAGTCAGCTATTCCTACAATAGGTCAGGTTTTATTTGTTACTGTTATTTGAGAGAACTAAAATGAATTCTTTCTGGAGGGTACATAAAAAAATAGGATTCAAAGTGAAAGAACAAAATCAGATACATGCACGTGTGGTAAAAATTTCTCTACTTTTAAGAATAATATCATTACATTAGCCTATGAATGGTAATAGCTGAGACCAACTTAGCAACAGGCTAATTTTTTTTTTTTTTTTTTTCACTCCTCTTAAAACCCGTGGCATCATCATATCATTCACTTGCTCAAGAACTGGCAACCAATTTCTGTGGTCTGGACCTGAATTCTCAATTGAGACTAAATATTAAAATAAGATGAACAGCCTTTTCTCCACACCCCTGAGAGGTGTAGTACAGATTGGTAACATCTAATGAAATGAAAACTGGCAAAATAGTGTAAGATGAATTCCAACAAAGTCTACTCCTTTACCTAATGGAGAGTCACCCCTAAGAATGATGGCCTGGGGGACATGCACTATGGTTCAGGGACTCCACCAATAAAGACAGTCATGTAGAGACAGCTGGTGAGGCTGACTTACCTGGTTGCTCCCATAACATTACCAGGAAACATCACCTTTCAAGATATAAGTACCATGTAAGAGCTTAGGTCTAGGGTTGCCCACTCAAGTCCATATAGGAACCAGATGGATAAAACAGATTCCATCACTAGTAAATTGTTGGTTTTGAGAACTTTTGAAATCAAGCATAGATCTTAAAATATTATAAATCTGCAAAGGTTAAACAAACCATTTTTGGACTTACATGGAGAGCTCTACCTTAAATTTACATGACTGGAGAAACAGTTTTTGTGCATCAACATCATTTCACAAAAATTCCTACTGCCAGGGCTCTAAGCCCAGAGATTCTGACAGAGAATCTTTCGAGCTCCACAATGATTGTGAGTCGTCACCAGGTGAGTCGTCTCACCAAAAATTCAAGAGACCTTGAATTAAAGAACACACATAAACAAATGAAACGAGGTACAGGTTAGGTTTTTAGGATTCTGAAGCTCTGGTAAAAGCCTCTATGATTTTTGCCATTTTTAAGTCCACTCATGACATCAGTAGGCCAGTTTTATTTCTCCTACAGATACCCAAGCTTTAAGAAAAGTTTAGGATTCTCCTGGACTATTCCAAAATTCTTTTTGTTAAAATACTAAAAATGAAAAAAAAAAATTACTTAAAGACATTGACTTTTTTTCCTTTATAACAAAGTCAAAACCCCTTAGCCTGCCTGGCATTTAAACTTTTCCCACAATTCAGTAATCAGTCCCTTCGGCTTCATTCTCTACTACTGCCCTTGCTCAAAATTTTTAAAATTTTTTATTTGATTAACATATATTATGTTTCAGGGGTACAGGTCTGTGATTCTGAGTCTTCTATAATATGCAGTGCTCATTACAACACATACCCTCCCTACTGTCCATCACCAAGTTACCTTATTCCCACCCTCCTTCCCCTCCAGCAACCCTTAGTTTGTTTCCTAAAATTAAGAGTCTCTTACAGGTTGTCTCCCTCTCTGGTTTCATCTTATTTTGTTTTTTCCTATGCCTTGTTTCTTTAATTCTACATATCAGTGAGATCATATGATAATTATTTTTCTCTGATTGACTTATTTCAGTTACCATAATACCCTCTAGTTCCATCCATGACCTTGCCCTTGCTCAAATTTAACAGTTCTCTGCTTCTTGTACACAGTGACCTCTTTCTACTTTTGTGTTTTTCTTCTCATTGTCCCTCCTGCCAGAAACGCTCTAACCATCACCAGCACCTCCCAGTTTAACTCCTTCACTAGGACTGGGTGGCTTAGTCGGTTAAGCAGCTGCCTTTGGCTCAGGTCATGATCCCAGGGAGATCGAGCCCCACATTGGGCTCTTTGCTCAGCAAGGAGTCTTGCTTATCCCTCTCCCTGCCGCTGTCAAATAAATAAGTAAAATCTTTAAAAAAAAAAAAAAAAATGCTCCTTCATTCCTGAAGCTTATTCGGATCTCTTCCCTCTAGCCATCCCACCCGCCCTCTTAGATGATTTTGACCTCTTCCAAATTCTTACATTACCTGAACTCTGCCTCCGTACTCCCACATTCCTTAAGGCTGGATATGTATTATCTCCGTTACTCATCTTGCCCAGTGCAATGCTCCTTGCAGATAAGGCGAATGCTTTTGCAATGAGTATGTACTACGTGATCTTTTAACACCTCCCTTCTTGATGCCAAAGGATGAAATCTGGTAAAATGTATTTTGAACCCAAAAATCCATCATCTGATGAAGAGATAAACAAAATGTGGATATTCACGCAATGTAGTAGTATTTAATCATAAAAGGGAATGACGTATGGACACATGCCACATCATGGATGAACCCTGAGAACATCAACTAAGGGAAAGAAGCCAGACAAAAGGACCTATGTTGTATGATTCCATTTATAGGGAATGTCTAGACTAGCAAATCCATAGAGACAGAAAGTAGCTCAATGGTTGTCAGGGCTGTGGGAAGGGGGAATAGAGAGTAACTACTAACGGATATGGGGTTTTCTTTGGTATGATGAAAATATTTTGGAATTAGGTGGTAGTGATTGTGTAACCTTGTGAATATATTTAGAAGGGGAGTTTTATGGTAAGTGACTTAGATAATAAACACCTCATTCCTGATTTTTTTTAAAAATGTATTTTGAGATCATAGGATGAATGTCATTATTTAAAACGTCACAGGTATAGAAAGAAGGATGACTCTTGATTGCTAGGTGCTTTATAGTTTTGGGGTTTTTTTGCATTTTACAGAAAAACCTAGATACTAAGGGAGGTATTACATTCCTGATTACTGGGGAAGAAACCAAGTCTCAGAGAATCTAATTATTTTGTCCAAGGTCATAACTGAATCCATGTCCATTTAAATCCCATATTCTTAACATTATACCCAGCTGGAAAGCAATAAATGCTAAATTATTTATGATTTTTCCCTAAAAAAATTTTTTTCTTCTTTTTTTTTTAGAGGCTGGAAAAAATCCAAAAAGTCCAGTTAAATCACACTAAAGTGAAGAGTAAGCAGAGTGAACCGAACAAACATTCAGGGTTTTCTACCTCAGACAACAGCACAGCCAACACTCCTCAGGATTACAGTGGAAATATGAAATCCTTTCCATCCAGGAGTCCTTCACAAGGTGATGAAGATTCTGCTCTCATTCTGACCCAGGACAATTTGAAAAGCTCAGATCCAGATCTGTCAGCCAACAGTGATCAGGAGTCTGGGGTGGAAGATCTGAGCTGCCGGTCTCCAAGTGGTGGGGAGTGTGCACCAAGTGAAGACAGTGGAAAGGACCGTGACTCTGACGAAGCTGTGTTTCTCACTGCCTGAAGTTTCCCTGGGGAGATCCAAGATAAAGGACACACAAGAAACACTTTCCAAACATAAGGGAGCAGTGCAATTTAAAATAAAAAATAATTCAAGAAATGGTACATGTCATTGAGAATTAAAAAATTAGCAATGAAAAGGGGAAAAAAAGTCCAACTCTTAGTTTCTTTAGCTGTTGAAGAACACGTAGCCATTTCTTTTATCAAACATATATACAAGAAAAATTCCCCATTTAAAAAGTTGTCTAGACTCAAACGTTTGTTCACTATGTAGTGCTGACCTCTTCTATCACCTCAGTCATCAGTACAAACCTTGTCACGGCATGCATCTGCT
This sequence comes from Procyon lotor, assembly GCA_028646535.1. Classification (NCBI taxonomy): domain Eukaryota; kingdom Metazoa; phylum Chordata; class Mammalia; order Carnivora; family Procyonidae; genus Procyon; species Procyon lotor. The sequence goes on from CM053604.1 coordinate 151,721,218, forward strand.
CAAAAGTGCCCGGACTCCTCCCCTCACACCTGTTATCCTCAGTCTTTCCCCTGTATTTCACTTCTAGAAATATATTTTGTTTTCTAAAACATCTGACATTGCCTTCCTTCCTGTCTCTGTTATCAGTATTTTTAATAACGGAGTACACTGTGGAAACGTACCCCTTTTGATTGGCAGATGTCTCTCTGAAACTGAGAAGCTTTGTAATTGCTTGAGCTTATCTTTCAGGTTTAATCACTTTAACTTTTCCTTAAATAATATATTTTGAATTGTTACTATAATCTTGTTTCCTTTTTCTGGAATCCCATCATCTAAAAAATGCTGAAACTTATAATTCACTTTTTCTTTAACACGGGTCTAATACCTAATAAAATAGAAGCAACAGTTACTCTTTGGTTCTTAAAACATGAATCCAGACCATAGTAAATATAGCATTTTAAATTAAATATAACATTTTAAAATAACCTTTTATTACTATTCCAGAGACTGCATTGCATTACCAAGACATTGTGAGCCAACCACCAGCCTGATTCTTCTGGTATAACAAAGTTAGCAGTGTCACAGTGCAATGAAGAAAAATACCAATTAAAAACGAGACAATTTGGTTGTCCTAGCTATTTAACAATATAATAAGGTTTATCACCTACCATTTTAGAAACTGTAACTGGTTAATATGATTTAACATTAGTAACCACTGCTGAAAGTTCTGTAAAGAGTTTGATTATAAACTTCTGATCTGGAGAAAGTGTGGAGAGAGATAAATAACATTTACAACTGTTTGGTTTTTAATTATCAGTACATTCTAGAATGTAAAGGGCCACCTTTTAGAGTCTATATCAATTTTTTCTCTTTATGGATTTATTTATTTTAGAGTGCACATGCATAAGGGAGGGGTGGTGAGAGAGAATCCCAGACTCCCTACTGATCATGGGGCCCAACATGGGGCCCAATCTCACAACCCTGAGACTATGACCTGCGCCAAAATCAACAGTCAGAGGCTCAAGTGACTGAGCCACCCAGGCACCCCTACACATCAATATTTTGAATAGGTAAAATCTGTTAGTAAGTCAATGTATTAAATTTTGCTGAAATAGGAATTAGGTAAGAGAAGGAAGAGGAGTAACATCACCGACATGGTGACAGAGGTTGTTTCTGATTTTGCTCCCCTTCACAAGAAGATGACTAACAACTATTCATGGACAAGACACCACTGAGAGGATCCTAGAGCTCAGGAGTGAGGCTAAGGCCCCCATGGCACAATGGAGACCAAGACAGACTGCATTAGAAGGGTAAGAGGAACAGCTACATGCTGACCACATTGCCCCTCCCCTAGGCTGCCTCAACACCACATGGAGCTATCTCCCTTGAGCCTACAGTTCCTCTAATGGGGGAGCGCCCATGGGTGACATCCAGCCCTCCCTCCCAATGTTATACGTTGCTTAGCTGGAGACCCTACTCAGGTTTTACTCCACAAGGACTGCAGGGAAAGTATGGGGTTCAACCACCACAAGCCTGAGACAGAGAAGGGGAGAGGGGCTTCTAACAACCAACACTTGGGACTTGGAAAGACTGAGTTCCTATGAGCACAGCCTAATAGTCCCAACCAGTGGTTTTGTTCATCTGTAAGTCAAGTCAGTGGCACAATCTGGGGGATTTGGCCTGCCAAATTTGGGTCCCCAAAGAAGGAATTCTGCTAGCCCTGGTGCCTAGTCTTCTCATGCCCTGGCAGAAAAGCCGAGCCACAGCTACCCTGCTGCAGACCATGGCTCCCGGTGCCTCTATCAGAAAATCTATTCAGGAAAATTTGGGAGTTGCCTGAAGTGGACCCTTGCCCACAGAGTAACCAGACACCTAGCCCTCTCCAGCCCCCGCACCTACAAAGCATGGCCTCCTGCGCCATGTGACAGGAAAGGCTGACAAAACACCTGGAAGCTGTGTGATCCAGCAACTCTTAAGCCACGAAGTAGATGGGCAGAATTGCTAACACTAAGAGCAAATCCAGTGATCTTGTTTGGCCAGGGCACATGAGGTATGGGTTGGCTTGAATCAAGAGCACAAAGAGCATTAATGGCCTTTGGGCTGCTTCTCCTGCTGCACCCAACCAGGGAAACGAGTTCATAGCCCCACATACTGCTGAACACAACCTTCAACCCACCCACACAGGGAACCTAACCAGAGCACACAGGAAACTGCATAGCCCATCCAACAGTCCCATTTACAGGGCACTTGAATGGAGCACAACCTGTGGCTTTCCATGTCTGTAGAGCAAAATCAGTGGCCTTATCTGACCAGGATATTCGGTGCACACTCTTGCCTGTATCAGGTTTCCAAACAAGCTAAGTAGGCCCTGGGTCCTATCCTGCTGCCCTCCTAGGACAGAGAGGCTAATTCATAGCCCCAAAGAATGCTAAATATAGTACCAGATCCAACCTTATAGTAAGCCTAACCAGAGAATTTAGGAAATCACAAAGACTACACCATAGCCTAACTTGAGTAGGGAACCAAGTCAGCAGTGATATCCAGCTACTCTCAGTTCCTGACAGCCCTGGCCTCAGAGCACGAACAGCTGCCTTGTCCAAAACCAGACTCTAATAGGAGGCCCCACCTACTCAAGGATGTTATCAGCAGACATGCCCAGACTGAGCTCAGTCTCCTCTTTCTCCTCTTTCAGATTTAGCATGTTTGCTTTGGCAGAGACATTTATTCACCAATCAGCTCAGCCCAGACTGAGCTGTCTTACAAGACCTGTCTTACAAGAAATTCTAAAGGGAGCTCTTTGAGTGAAAATAAAAGATCACTAGTTAACAGCATAGAAACACACGAAGGCAGTGTAAAACTCACTGGTAATGAGAAATAGTAAAAAATGGATTCTGTAATAAGGTAATGGTGTTGTGTAAGTCACTTAAGACTAGTTTAAAATTTAAAAACAAATATAGTAAAAGTAACCATATCTTTAACAATCTGGTATTAACTACACAATAAGGAAAATATAAATTGCAACATCAATTAACTAAAATGTGAGGAGAAGTGTAAAGCTTAGGAATTCAATAAAAGTTGCTATTAGTTAAAAATAGGGTGTTAAATTTTAAGATATTTTATGTAAGCCTCATGGTAACACAAGGGAAAAAACCTTAGTAATTACACAAAAGAAGATGACAAAGAAGTCAAAGTATACTGATAATGATAAGACATCAAACCACAAACACAACAGGATAATAAACCAGGAATGATGGATCTCTAGATAAGTCAAGGAAAAAAGAGGAACCAAATTAACAAAATTATAAATAAAACATGGAGATAATACAACGGATACTAAAGAAATATATAGAGTTATAAAAGGCTACTATGAACAATCATATGCCACCATGTAATAGTAGCCTTTTATGATCCTGTATATTTCTTCAGTATCCGTTGTATTATCTCCATGTTTTATTTATAATTTTGTAGGAAAATGAAAAATTCCTAGAAGCATACAATCCACTAAGACTGAATTGAGAAGAAACAGTCTGAATTAAACTAATTACTGGTATGGAGACTTAATCAGTAATTAAAATTCTCCCAATGAAGAAAATTCCAAGACTGGATGTCTTCACTGGTAGATTTTACCAAATATTTAAGGTAAAATTAACACTGATCCTTCTGAAATTCTTCCAAGAAATGAAACAGGTGACACTCCCAAACTCATTTTATAAGCCAACATCACCGATAATCAAAGCCAGAAAAAGATACCACCGGAAAAGAAAAGTATGAACCAATATCCCTGATGACAGAGGTGCAAAAATTCTCAACAAAATACTAGCAAATGGACTTCAGTAGCTCATGAATAGGATCATTTACAATGCTCAAGGGTGATTTATATCTGGGATGTAAGGATGACTCAACATGTGACAATCAATGGGATACACTACATTAACAGAATAAAAGAAAAAAAATCATGTGATCATTGCAATAGATAAAGAGAAAGCATTTCAAAAAATGCAACAACCTTTCCTGATTAAACACTCTTACCAATTACATACACAAGGAATGAATCTCAACATTATAAAGGCCATATATAAGCCTACATCTAATAAAATATTCAATGGTCAAAGAGTGAAAGCTTTTCCTTTAAGATAGGGAACATGACTTGTGTGCCCATTCTCACCATTCCTAGTCAACATTGTATTGGAAGTCCCTGAGAAAGCAATCAGGCAAGAAAGAAAAGGCATCAGAAATGGAAATGAAGAAGTAAAATTGTCTCTATTTACACATGACATGATTTTATAAATAGAAAATCTTAAAGACTTAAAGATCTAACAAAAAATGTTAGATCTAATCAATGAATTCAATAAAGTTGCAGGATATTCAATTAACATACAAAAATTTGTACCATTTCTATACAATAACAAATGACCTGAAAAAGAAATAAAGAACATAATCCCATTTACAATAGCATCAAAAGCAATAAAATACTGAGGAATAAATTTAACCAAGGAGGTAAAAGATCTCTACTCTGAAAACTATTACAAAAGAAACTGAAGAAGATACATAGAAAGGTATCCTGTGTTCCTGGACTGGAAAAATTAATACTGTTAAAATGTCCATACTGCCAAAAGCCATCTACAGATTCATGCAAATCCATACCAAGATTCCAGTGGCATTTTCCTACAGAACTAGAAAAATCCCTAAAATTTATATGGAACAACAAAAGATTCTGAATAGCCAAAGACATCCTGACAAAAAGGAAAAATCCAGTAGGCATCAGACTTCCTAATTTCAAGCTATACTATAAAGCTAGAGTATATAAAAGCAGACAAATAGATCAATGAACAGAATTGAGAGCTCAGAAATAATAGAATCAACTATTATCTGATAAGGAAGCCAGGAACACTATGGAGAAAGACACTCTCTTCAATGATTGGTGCTGGGAAAATTGGATATTCACATGTTAAAGAATGAAACTATACACCCATCTTACACCACTTAGAAAAATTAACTTGAAATGGATTAAAGACTTAAATGTGAGACTTGAAAAAATGAAATTCCTAAAGTAAAAAAAGGAAAAAGTTCCCCGACATGGGTCTTAGTCATGACTTTTTTTGGATGTAACACTTAAAACACAAACAATAAAGTAAAAAAATCAACAAGTGGGGTTACATCAAACTAAAAGTTTCTTTTGCAAAACAACCAACCAACAAAGTGAAAAAACCTATGAAATGGGAAAAAGAAATACTGCAAACTATGTATCTGATAAGGAGTTAAGATGCAAAAAATATAAAGAACTTATATAAACTCAATAAAAATAAAAATAGTCCAATTAAAAAATGGGCAAAAGACTTGACCAGACATTTCCCCAAAGAAGACACAGGAAAGGCAACAGTTATACGGAAGATGCAAATCAAAATCACTGACATATCACTTCATGTCTCTTAGGTGGCCATCCTCAATAAGACAACATAAAACAAATGCTGGTAAGGATGTGGATGAAAGGAATACTTGTGCACTATCGGCAGAACTGTAAACTGGTACAACCAGTTTCTGTACTGTACAACCAGTACAGAAACAGGACGGAGGATCCTCAAAATATTAAAATAGAATAACCAAGGCTACCAGTGCACCAGCAGCAGTTGAGGTCAGGAACAACAGCCTTCCAGGCCAAGGGTCACTCCTGCCAACCAGTGACCCTACAGGTTTCATGGTCACCCCTTGCAACCACTCAGGCTAGGGGCCATCCCTACCTACCACTGTGTGCACAACATTTGTGGATCCACCACAAGAGGGAGCACATAGTCCATACAGGTGGCAACCTTGGAGCACCTGGCTCTGGTGGCCAATGGAGATTGCACTTCTGGGCCCTACCGGATATCCTCTACAAAGTTACCATTTCCATACTAGGAGACATAGCTGAAATACCTAATATGTACAAAGAACTAGGAGGCAAAATGAGGAGACAGAATAGTATGTCTCAAAAGAAAACCTAGAATAAAACCTCAGAAAAAGAACAAAACAAAATGGAGATGGTTCATCTAACAAATAAAGAATTCAAAGTAATGGCCATAAAGATGCTTACCAAACTCAGAAGAACAATGAATGACATGGTGAAAATTTCAACAAAGAAAAAGTATAAGAAAGTACCTATCCGAAATAAGGAGAAAATAACAGAAATGAAAACTATACTAAAGGGAATAAACAGCAGATTAGATGATAAAGAAGAATAAATCAACAATCTGGAAGACAGGATGGTGAAAACTACCCAAATCGAACAGAAAAAAAAGGAATTAAAAAAATAATGATAGTCTAAGGGATCTCTGTGACATCAAGAATACTAACAATCACATTATAGGGATCCCAGAAGGATATTTGGAGAAATAATGGCTGACAACTTCTTTAATCTGGGAAAGGGAACTGACATGCAGGCAGGTCCAGGAAGCAGAAGTCTCAAACAAGAGAAACCCAGAGAGATCCACACCAAGACACATTCTAATTAAAAGGTCAAAAATTAAAGATAAAGAGAGTATCTTAAAAGCAGCAAGAGAAAAGCAATTAGTTACATATAAAGGACACCCCCCCCCCCATAGAACTATCAGGTGATTTTTCAACAGAAACATTGCAGGTCAGAAGAAAGTGGTACAATATACTCAAACTGCTGGAAGAAAACAACAACAACAAAAAAAAACCCAAAGCCTATTACCAAGAATACTCTCCCTGGCTAGGTTATCATTCAGAATTGAAGTGAAAATAGTTTCCCAGACAAGAAAAAACTAAAAAGAGTTCATCACCACTAAACTGGCTTTGCAAGAAATATTACAAGGATTCTTTATGCAGAAAAGAAAAGCCCATAACTAGAAATGAGAAAATATATGAAAAAGTCTCACTGATAAAAACAAACATATAGTAAAAATAATGGATCAACCAGTTATATAGCATGAAGATTAAAAGACAAAAGAAGCAAAATTAATTATATCTACAGTAATCATTTAAGGGATTCACAAAATAGATGTAAAGTATAACACCAAAAACATAAAAAGTGGGACAAGAGAGTAAAAATGTATTATTTTTAGAATGTGTTCTAACTTAAGCAACCACCAACTTAAAAAGACTGCTATACACATAGATTGTTATATATGAACCTTCTGGTAACAACAAGCAAATAACCTGTAATAAATATACAACAAAAGAAAAGGCATCTAAGGGTAACACTAAAGAAAGTCACCAACACAAGAGAAGAGGGAAGAGGGAAGAGAGGAAGAATAAAATAGTGAATATAAAAATAACCAGAAAAAAAATTAAGAAAAAGGCAATAAATTCATATCTATTAATAATTACTATAAATGTAAATGAACTAAATGGTCCAATCAAAAGACAAAGTGTGGCTGAATGGATAAAAAAAAACAAGATGCTGCCTACAAGAGACTCACTACAGATGAAAAGACACACACAGACTGAATGGGAAGGGATGAAAGATTTTCCATGAAAATGGAAAAGAAGGCTGAAATAGCAATATTTATGTCAGACAAACTTTGAAACAAAGGCTATAACAAGAAACAAAGAAGAGCAATAAATAACAAAAGAATCAAACAAGAAGGTTTAACATTTATAAATACTTATGCACCCGACCTAGGAAGACCTAAATACTGAGATGCAAAGGGAGAAACTAACAATAATATTATAATAGTAGTGGACTTTAACACTCCACTTACTTCAAACCATAGATCTTCCAGAAAGAAAATTATTAAGAAAACATTATCCTTAAATGATACATTATACCAAATGGACTTAATAGATATATACACAATGTTCTTTCCAAAACAGGGGACTATACTTTGGTGCAGATGGAGCATTCTCCGGGATGAATCACGTTAGGCCACAAAACAAGTCTCCATAAATTTAAAAAGACTGAAATGATTTGAATCACCTTTTCCAACCATAGAGGTATGAAACTAGAAATCAATTACAAGAGGAAAACTGGAAAAAAAAACAAACACATGGAGACTAAACAACATGCTACTAAATAACCAATGGGTCAGTGAGGATGTCAAAGAGGAAATTAAAACAACAACAACAACAAAAAACCTTGAGACAAAAATGAAAATATAACTTTCCAAATCTTAGACACAATAAAAGCAGTTCTAATGGGAAGTTTACAGTAATACAGGCCCACCTCAAGAAATAAGGAAAATCTCAAATAATCTAATCCTACATCTAAAGGAACTAAAAGAACAAACAAAACCCAAAGGTAGCAGAAGGAAGGAAATAGAAAAGATCAGGATAGAAATAACCAAAATAAAGACAAAACAAAACAAAAACAATAAAAAGGATCAATGAAACTAAATGCTGGCTCTCTGGAAAGGTAAAATTCAAAACATTTAGTCAGACTCATCAAAAAAAAAAAGAGAGAGAGAGAGAGACAGGGCCCGATAAATAAAATCAAGAATAAAAGAGAAGTATCAGACTACAATGATTAATTATATATGAAATTGGAAAACCTATAAAAAATGGATAAATTCCTAGAAATATAGAATCTCTGGAAATAAATCCAAAAGAAATAGAAAATCTGAGCATACCAATTACTAGTAATGAAACTGAATCAGTAATCAAAAAACTACCAACAAAGCAAAGTCCAAAACCAGATGGCTTCACTGGTGAATTCTCTCAAATACCTAGAATACTTATCCTTGAACTCTTTCAAAAAAAAAAAAAGAATAGGAATAAGTACTTCCTAACCTAATTCTTAAGGCCAGCATTACCTTGATACCTCAACTAGAAACAAACAACAGCAACATAAAAAACAAAATAAGTTACAGACCAATATCCCCAATGAACATAGATGCAAAAATTCTCAATAAAATATTAGCAAACTGAATTCAACAATAAATTGAAAGGATCATCCACCATAATCAAGTGGAACTTATTCTAGGGATGCAAGGATGGTTCAACATTTGCAAATCATTTAATGTGACAAACCACATCAACAAAACAAAGGATAAAGATCATATGATCATCTTAATAGATGCATAAAAGCATAATATGACAAAGTCCAACAGCCATTAATGATAAAGAGTCTCAACAAGTATTATAGAAATGTACCTCAATGTAATAAAGGCCACATATGACAAACTCACAGCTAACATCCTACTCAACAGTGAAAACCTGAAAGCTTTTCTTCTAGGAGTAGGAACAAGACAAGGATGTCTATTCTCACCACTTTTATTTAACATAGTATTGGACTATTTAACTATTTAACATAGTATGCTATGCTAATAGCCATAGCAATTAGGCATGAAAAAGAAATAAAAGGTATCCAAATAGGGAGTAAAACTGTCCCTATTTGCAGATGACATGATACCATATATAGAAAACCCTAAAGCCTCCACGAAAAAGTATCAGAAATAAAAATCCATATAAAGGAATTCAGTAAAGTTGTAGGCTACAAAAATCAATAAACAGAAATCTGCTTTATTTCTATGCAGTAATACCTATCAGAAAGAGAAAATAAGAAAACAATCCCAATGATAATTTTATCAGCAAGAATAAGATACTTAAAGTGAAAGACTGCTGTACAGACAACTATAATGATGAAAGAAATTGAAGATGACACAAATAAATGGAAAAACATGCCATGCTCATGGACTGGAATAATTAATATTTTTAAAATGTTCATACTATACAAAGTGATATATTCAGTGCAATCCCTATCAAAATACCAATGGCATTTTTCACAGAACTAAAACAAAGAACTCTAAAATTTGTATGGAATCACAAAAGAAACCAAATAGTCAACACTACGCTGAAACAGAACAAAGTTGGAGGTATTCTGCTCCCAAATATCAAACCACACTACAAAGCTACAGTAACCATAATGTTATGGTAATGGCACAAAAACAGACACATAGATCAATGGACCAGAATAGAGAGCCCAGAAATAAACTTACACTTATATGGTCAATTGATATTTGACAAAGTTGGCAAGAACATACAATGGAAAAAAGACAGTCTCTTTAATAAATGATGATGAGAGAGCTGGGCAGCTTCGTGCAAGAGAATGAAGCCAGACCACTTTCTTACTCCATACACAAAAATAAAATAAAAAAGTACTAAAGATAAAGACCTAAATGTATGCTAAGGATCCACAAAACTGGAAGAAAACATTGTTTTCAATGAAAACAGAAAAAATTGTTTATAGCAACAATTTTTTTTTGGGGGGGGTCTTTTTAAACAAGGACAGCATAAGCAAAAACAAACAGGACTACATTAAACTAAAAAGCTTTTGCACAGCAAAGGAAACTAGCAACAGAACAAAAAAGCAACCTACTGAATGGGAGAAGATATTTGCAAATGATATATCTCATTAGGGGTTAATATCCAAAATAAACAAAAAAAGCTCATCTAACTCATTATCAAAAAAAGGTATGAACAAACAATTTTGATTAAAAATGGGTAGAGGACCTAAAAATACATTTTTCCAAAGAAGACAGAGGTGATTAATAGGTATGGAAAGATCTTAACATCAGCAACCACGGTGAAGTTCAAATTAAGACCACACTAAAGTATCACTTTGTATCTGTCAGAGTGGCTATTATCAAAAAGACAAGCAGTAACATGTTGATGAGGACGCGGAGAAAAGAGAACTCTGGTGAACTGTTGGTGGGAAGGTAAATTGGTACAGGCACAATGGAAAACAGTATGATGTTTAAAAGTAAAAATGAATCTACCATAAGATCCAGCCATTTCACTTCTAGGTATTTATCTGAAGAAAACAAAAACATTAATTGGAAAAGACACATGTACCCCTTTATTATTTATACTAGCAAAGATACTGAAGTAACCTAAATATGCATGATATATGAAAGGATTAAAGAAGTGGTGTTTATGTGTGTGTGTGTATGTATGTGTGTGTACACAGATAATGCAGAGTAGAATATTACTCAGCCACAAAAGAGTGAAATCCTGTAATTTGTGACAACTAGGATAGACCTAGAGGGTATTGTCCTAAGGGACATAGGTCAGAGACAAACTAAAACTGTATGATTTTGGTTATATGTGTAATCTAAACAGCAAAAAAATGGAATAAACAAAATAATACAGGAACAGACTCAAAGATACAGAGAACAAACTGATGGTTGCAGAGAGGGAAGGAGGGGACAGACAAAATAGGTGAAGAGGATTAAGAGGTACAATCTTCCAATTATAAAATAAGACAGGAGATGTAATGTACAGCATAGTGAATATAGTAATATTGTAACAACTCTGTATAATGACAGATGGTAACTAGACTTACTACAGTGATGACTTCATAATACATATAAACAAATCACTATGTATACTTGAAACTTATACAGTATTTCCTATTGATTGTCTTCAATTAACAGAAATACAAATTGTCCTTGAAAAAACAAACAAACAAAAAACTGAACTGCCAAATGATCCAGCAATCCAATTTCTGGAAATATATCCAAAAGAGACAAAAACATGTAACTCTAAAAGGTATCTGCACCCCCATGTTCATAGCAGCATTATTTACAATAGCCAAGACACAGAATCAACCTAACTGTCCACTGATGGATGAATAAAGCTGAATATATACACAATGGAATATTATTCAGCAATAAAGAACAAGGATATCCCACCACTTGTTACAATATGAATGGACCCTGAGGGCATTATTATGCTAAGTGAAATAAGTCAGAGAAGAGCAAAATTTGTATGATCTCTCTCATATGTGAAATATAAAACAGAAAAACAAAACAACTCATAGGAAAAGAGTTCAGATTTATGGTTATCAGAGATGGCGGTGTAGAGAGGAACAGGAGAAAGGTGTTGAAAAGCAACAACCTTCCAGTTACAAGATAAGTTAAGTACTAGGTTGTAACATACAGCATGAGTGTAGCCAACACTGCTTCATGATATACCTGAAAGTTAAGAGAGTTAATTAATCCTAATAATTCTCATCACAAGGAAAACAACTTTTGCTTTTTTTTTTTAGTTCATCTACTATAGATGAGATTATGGATGCTAAGTCAACTTATTGTGGTAACCATTTCACAATATATACATTATGTTACATATCTTAAACTTACATAGTGATGTTTACCAACTATGTATAATAAAACTGAGACGGAGAAAGGTTAAGAAAGCTACATTGCTGAAATGTCCAATATGAAAGGTTGGAAGGGGTATAGTAATATATTTAAATAAATTAAATGGTCTAGTATTCAGTTGACCCTTAAACAACAGCAGTTTGAACTGCATGGCTCCACATATATACAGATTTTTTTTTTTCAATAAAGCATGGGAGTGTAAATGTATTTTCTTTTATGATTTTTGACATTTTCTTTTCTTTAGCTTACTTTAAGAATTCAGTATATAACATGTATAGTGAACAAAATATGTGGTAATCAATTGTTTATATCATCAATAAGGCTTCCAGGCAACAGCAGGCTACTGGTGGTTAAGTTTTTGAGGAGTCAAAACTTGTACATGGATTTTGTTTGTGCAGAGAGTCGGCATCCCAACCTCCGCGTTGTTCAAAAGTCAACTGTATTTATGTGTTCATCATTTAAAAACAGAACAACTCTATTATGTTAAAGATGTGTAATATAAAAGTACTCTGTTAATGTAAATAAAACAAGTGTAATTCTTATGGAATATAAAATTTGAGCATACTCTACTGAGCAATATTTGTTCATTTTCTGCAATTTACTGTATATAGTAATACTTTATTAATAATACTTAGGATATAGTTGTAATGGGTTTTGCATTTTTATAACACAACTTACTACATGCCATTCTGGTAGTTATCAACTCTTAGAAACTTGAGGATGAGCTTTTAATTTCTTCCATTTGGCAGGTTTTATCTATAAAAACAGAGAATTAAAACTTTTTTTAAAATGACAGTAAATATATGAAATGAAATTATGTATTTATTTTTAAATAAAAGTAATATAAATATTTGATATTTTAAAATGTCTTTAATGTGATGTCTTTCACATCAGACACAAACTTTTTTCAGCCTCCCCCAAACATTTTACAAGATACTATAATTTACACGTATGTTCATTTAGACTACTTATTAAAAGTTAATCTAACACTAATATTTATATGAAAAGTTACATTTATTGCATATCAAAACTTTATTATACTTTCACGGGGTCTTGAAACAGCATGGCCAATCCAAGAGACTAAAATCTCTAATAGCACATTTTCATTTTAAATCAAATATCAATCAAGAAGTGGTTTTTTAGGGCACCTGTTTTAAGGCATAGGTAATAAAGTAATGTAAAACTGACTCAAGGCAGATTACTTCCCAACTAATAATACTTAGAGCTCGAGTGACTTATTATTTAGTGATACTCAGGAAAATTCAAAGATTTGAAGTAGGTAAGAACTTCGACAATGATTCAGCAATCAACAGAGGAACTTTTTTAAAAATAAAGTTAGGTGAGGATAAGGGAAACCTTGGCATATGGTTTTATTCTTTAAGATGAAAATGTTTACTTTCTTCTCCTAAAAATGAATTCCAATTTTCATTGAAATTACTTCAATTTAAGTGAATATAATTTATGATCAAACTTACCTGTCAACAACCTCTATGCCAATATAAATTTCCTACTCTTGTTTATTCCTAGAAAATCTTCCAACTTTGAAACAGTTATCTTTAGTATACATCCCATTTATTTAGACAACTTTCTTCTTTTTGAGATATTTAGTGTTTAAATTTCTACCTATGACAAACCTCTACTCTGAATAACTCTTAAGCTTTCTTCTATTTTCTGATTTCCATCTGGTCTTCTCTCATATGTTAGACTAAAATCAGAACTTCTGCTTTCGCAGGCCTTTTTCCCCCTGTCACATGACTTCTCCAAATGACCAATTTTTAGAAGAAAACAACATAGCCGTAAAATTACCCTAAAGTCATTTACTTTTTCTATTGCAATAGAAACCCAAATTCATAGAGAATTATTCAAATGCAGACTTTTTTTTGTCTTGGACAACTTATACAACCTCTATCTGAAGTAAACTTTCTGCTGGTTAAATGCAGATATTCATGATATCTGTCTTTAATATCTGTCAACCCCTGTCTTTAATGAATGGGTTGTAAGGAAGCTGCCTAATAAATTAATTTTGGAAAGAGGAAGCAAACAATGTTAACTGGTATAGAACAAAACTACGACAGCTTGGTTTAAAGAGTAAAGAACATTGAGATGAATTACATGATTATGTAAAGGAAATTTACTATGTAAGAAAATGTGGGTTTTTTGTTTGTTTTAGGGTTTTGTTTGATTTTGTGTGTAGGGGAAGGCAGATGAGCACCCAAGCACCTAAACCACGTTTGAGTTACTGTATAGTATTTCCACCGTGCCTTACTCTGAATAGGTGTTTAATAAAATTAGCAGATCAAATGAATTAATGTCCCTTTAAAATGGTTGTGATCTGCTGCTCTCGTTATAGGTTCTACAGTTTCTAAGAAAGCTACCTGATTGTTTGCAAAAGACTGGGGCTATTATGTCCTCCACTGCAGTGACTGCTGGGGAAACTGGAAGTTCTGCTGGTCTGTGCAATACGGAAAGGTTTCTGAATACCCAGAAGTCTCTGTCACAAATTTAAAACACTTACCTCGGTTATTTCATCTACAAATCTATAAAAATCATGTTGTCATTTTGAAGATTAAACAGCATGCCCTTAGCACAGCGCCAGTGAGACAGGCAATAAATGAAAGTTAATATCTTTATTCCAATTATATATTTATAGTCCATATGAATACTTGGTCTTCCACAAAGACAGATTAAGTATTATTTTTCAAGTCTAAGAAAATAATTCTGTTTTTCCTAAAGGTCTGTTGCCAAGAACTTGTACAGAAAGAAAAAGAATGAAAAATAAAACAAAACTGTAGTACCGTATGCTGGCATTTGGAGTAACAATACATATTGGGATGGAAATTTAAACAAAAATATACAATAAGTTGTTCTGTGATTTAGACATGGCCTTACCAAGCCTCAGATACATTTAGTTACAGATTTTCTCCTTTATTAGCTTTTACAGCTACCCATAAAATGTGTTCATTCTGTAACACTGTATAGAAGCAAATTACTGAACATAGTACAATTTAAAGAGCTTCAATAAAATTAATTAAAAACTAGACTGCCTAAAAGTTAAATATTAATTTTATTACTAAAGCTGTTCTTAGGAAAAGCTAACTCACAGTAAAGGTCAAAAAAATTCACTGACTTCTGTGTCTATATTTACTATTTATTAACAAAAAGATTGTTTTTAACATTAGGAATTTAGAAAGTATATCATTATCCAATCACAAACCTATCAGATACTTATATAAAAAAATTAGTATGAAAGTTTATGTTGAACTAGATGAAGTAGAAGGCAATTTTTTTCTATTAGATAAAATAATTATTTAACTGTATTGCTTCTTAAATGTACCCTTAATTTTAAAAATTAAACAATATATGAGCAGCAGATGTATTTCTTGATTTACTGTGTATTAAAAATTACTTTCTTGAGATGGCACATTAGTAGGTTTGGTATTTCCTGACACTATATTTAAAAACAAATGTTTTTTGAAAGTTTCATCATCTGGAAAGAAGGAAAAATAAGGCTTTCTACAGTTGAAAATAGTAATTTTTCAAAAAGGTTGAGAGGAAAAATATCTAAACAAACCATTTTGATAAAGAAATGAGGCAGTTTCAAATTAAAAATATAAATTTAAATGAAGCAATTTTATAAAATATTGATAGTAGCTAAAATTACATGCATAGGTACTTAACAGAGGAACAGTAGTGGAACTTAAATATGATAGGACTGATCAACAATAAATAAACATTTATAGTGCAAATCGTGCAGAAAGATTTCTCAAAGCAAAGACCACAGCAATCATTCTGATCTGTACAAAATCAGTCTCAGTTCTGCATACAATCTATACAGGATCTCTATGAATTCAGCCACTGTGATGAAATGTCAATTTGCAAACCATACATAAAAATGTGCTTAGTCTTGTGTCATTTCTGTCTTGGCAGTTTATGTTTTCAGGAAAATCTGAAAAGAAAAGAACATAAAAAACCCTAAGATTTAACTTAGGAAATGATATATTTTCATCTCTTTACATTCCCTTCCAATTAAGATCTACCTATAAGAAGATAACCTGGAAAAAGGAGATAGGGAAAGGATTCTAGTATGTTCGTATAAATAATTACTCAGTGCCTAGTTTCTCTTTATGCCTTGATATTAAAAATCAACCCTTACCCAAGGGGATTAACAGTATGATCTGTAACACAAGAAAACAATTCAATGTTGGCAGTAATGTTATGTACAACTAGAGTAAGGTAAGGAGCAGATGAATCTGAGGTAGAGATAAGAAAATTCTGCCACTTCCCTCCCTAGAAATTCTCCCTTCTCAGAGTCTGCTCTTTCAGCCCACTTGAATGAGCACAGGGCCACATGACACTGATCTCCAGGCTAAACCACTGTTGGGCCAGTCTCTGTTCTGGGGATTTGCAGTGAAACCCTTGTTAGTCTCCATGGGCTACCTGAACTATCATATGTGATCAGGCCTGCAGGCAGTCACGGTGGAGCACTTGGGAGTGGAGCAAAGAAAGGGGCTCTAAAGAGCAGGTTAGGAAGCACAAGAGAGTGAGAGAGGAAACAGATGCAGGAAAGAAACAAGCAGCCTTGGCAAGGGTGTGAGAAGAAGTTATTATGGTCTTCCGTCGTGTTTTCACTCAGCAATTAAGCTGTCCTTTGTGCATTTTGGCTCTACAACGTATCTCTGCATTTTTCAATAATACAAGTTTTACTTAAAATTTGCTGGGGTGGGAACTAGTTTTTGCAACCAAATCACTCCTAAAACTATACAGATGGAGAAGAAAAGGAAGAGTCTTGATATCGATAAAAGCGTGACCAAAGATACAATGATAGGAGGAAGAACATGAAATGGAGAACTTAAGCAGAAAATGGAAAATTGAAGTGGGTGCTCTCAAATATACTCCAAATTATAGAAGGCTTAAAACCAGAGAGTAATTTAATAGTGATCCTGCCACTGCTAAGGTGGTCTCATCATAAGTTCTGCAGCAGAGAAATTATACCCCAGGGTGGTATTTGAGGAAGCTCGTTCTATCAGTGCTGTGCAGAAAGGACAAACACTACATTCAGGTGACTGGCAAGACAATTACTGGAATAATCCAGGTGTGAGATGGAAAAGCAACAGACTGGAAATTCATCTTAAGGGAAGAAATGACAAAGGAGACTAGTGCGAAATATGTCAACTAAGTGATATGGTATACACCACATACCAGCTAAGAGACAGGAATGAATTATAGCTTATGATTCTACAGAACTATCCAACACTGAAAAAAAAAATTTCATTTAAGCCAACATCATAGTGACAAAACATCCAAAAGATTTCCACTCGTTAAATGCTAATGTATATCAAATTATGTTTAATGTATAATACAAAGCATTTTATAAGTCCTCTAACACAGAAGCTATGACAGAATTATGCTTAAAGCTGACTAAACAGGCAACGGTAAAAGGACTTCAATTAAAGCACACTCATACAATAGCCTTCTGACTCAAACTTTCTGGGAGACAATTTACCTATAGTGGGGTGTGAAATTGGCTGTGCATTGCTATTGCCTGTTGAAGTTTCTCTTCCTTGGCTCTTCTACAGTGGCAGATCTAGAAGATAAATGATTTAAAATACCAGTCACTTCTTCAATGACTAAGCTACTGCTTCTTATATTATGACAGAATTTGAAGGAAGAATCCCTTAACCTGTCGACATTTTCAACTTTTGAATGTTTAAAGTAGCTGCAATTTAAGAATCCCCACCCCTGCAAACATTGAATTGTATTTGGAAGATAACCTTTTCCTGTGAACTCCTACAATGTTAAAATAAACCTCGACCCATTGTATCAATTCCGATTGTAGAATTTCAAGCATCTGTCATTTTGTGTGTGTGTGTGTGTGTGTGTGTGTGTGTGTGTTTTAAAAATATGTGTGTTGGGTATGTGGGTATGTGTGTTGTTAGCTAGAAAGCTTAATAAATAAAAACTTCAAGGTATAGTACCACAAAAAAGAATGAACCAGAAATCAATGTCTTACTAATGCTATAACCATAGTCTTTAATGTCCCTAAACTTCAATTTTCTCTTATGGAAAATGGGGATAATAAAATCTGCCCACTTTCCTTAACAGGATACGCATATACATAGCACACATTTTACAAAACTTATTAACAAAAGGGTTTCACTCAGCAACTGAGCTGTTCTTTGTGTATTTTGGCTCTATAACGTATCTCTGCATTATTCAATAATTCAAGCTTTTACTTAAATTTGCTGGGGTGGGAACTAGCTTTCGCAACCAAATCACTCCTAACTTCAAATGTGATGTTTCAGAGAAATTAGGTAAATAATTAGAACTCTATCAAAGGGCAAAATATTGTTAAGTAGACTTTAATTTTTGGAAATCAGAAAAGAACAGAAACTATTGCAGAATGTTCTCAATATTATTTACCAATTTTAAAATTTATAGATTCTTCCCTTTTTAAATAACTTGCTGAACATAAGCAGTTATACACTCCTACAACTATTAAGACCAGACTTAAGCTGATTTACTAGCGTTCGTACAAAATGATAGCAAAATATCATTTGCTATCATTCTTAAAGAATAGAGGCTCTTCAGTTTCTTCTCGTGGCACCCAAAACTCTAGCTCAGTAACGTGCTAAAGTATTTTACTTATGAATATACTTAAGTAATTTGATATAACACTATCAGTTGTTCTCAACTTGAAGACGATTACATACTGTTCTCTTTTCCATGAAGCTACTGAGAAAATCATCTATTTCAGTTTTTCCCTCTAAGAAATCTTCAGCAATATTATCAGATTCCTCCTCAGCTTCATGTGCAGCTACTTTCAATCTTGCCTGTAGGGCACTTGCACTACAGCTCTGAAAAAGAAAACCAAGTACTAATTTAGTTTACACTGCTCAGAAAAACTCCTTTTAGAGGCAAAGAACATGAGACAGGGTTAGGGCAGAGCAATTAATGATTGATATGCCTCACAAAGCCTCTTTCTTGAGGAAAACTGCTACCATGAAGGTTCTCACCTTTTAGATATAGGGGTAGATACCAAACACAAAATAACCCAATCCATTGGCTGCAAACCACTGAATGAAGGCAACTGACCCAATCAATGTCTTCTCTTGGGGATTTAAGAATTAGGTCATTGTAGTAGGCACCCTCTAAGAGGACTTCTATTATCCTTACCTCTTGGGCTGGACACAATGACTCTCCCTTCTAAAGTACAGAATATGACAAAAGTGATGGGATTAAATTTGAACCAACAGGCAAAAGACCTGTACAAACACTGCTTAAAGAAACTGAAGAAGTGGGGCGCCTGGGTGGCTCAGTCGTTAAGCGGCTGCCTTCGGCTCAGGTCATGATCCCGGAGTCCTGGGATCGAGCCCCGCATCGGGCTCCCTGCTCTGTGGGAAGCCTGCTTCTCCCACTACCATTCCCTCTGCTTGTGTTCCCTCTCTCGCTGTGTTTCTCTCGGTCAAATAAATAAAATCTTTAAAAAAAAAAAAAAAAAAAAAAAAAGAAACTGAAGAAGACGTAAGGGGAAAGACATCTCGTGTGCATGGACTGAAGACTTAATATTGTTAAAACAACAATACTACCCAAAGTGATCTACAGAGTCAATGCTATTCCTATCAAAATCTCCATGAAAGGTTTTTGCAGAAAAAGAAAAACCCATTCTAAAGTTCATATGGAATCTCAAGTGACCCCAAATAGCCATGACAATCTTAAAAAGAACAAAATTGCATACTTCCTGACTTCAAAACTTACTACAAAGTTAGAGCAATCAAAACAGCATTGTACTGGCATAAGAGACATACAGATGAAAGACCAAGCCTAGAAAAATACCCTCACATCCATGGTCAAACATTTTCAAAAAGTGTGCCAAGACCATTCAATGGGGAAAAGACAGTCTTTGGCAAATTGTGCAGGGAAAACGGGATACCCACATGCAGGATGAAGTTGGAACTTTATCTTACCTCATTTATAAAAATCCACTCAAAAAATAAAAAAGTAAATAAAAATTAACTCAAAATGGATTGAAGACCTAAATATAAGAAGACAATTTTTATTTTTTATATTAATTTTTAAAAGTAGGCTCCATGCCCAGCATGGGTTCCAACTTGGGGCTTGAACTCATGACCCTATAAGCAAAATCTAAGCTGAGATCAAGAGTCGGACCCTTAACTTGAGGGTCCACCCAGGAGCCCTAAGACTATTTTTAATAATAGTCATGCTAGTGGGGATAAAGTGGTACTCACACACAGGAATGAAAAGGAATGAACCATTTTCTTATCACCCTTACCAACCCTGATCCTCTATCTCTACAAATTTGGCTCACAAGGATGATGCAAATTTTTATTATCATTACTGAAAGGCTGACAATTTGTTCAAATATTTCCATTATTTATTCACTATTTACTGAGTCTCTACTATGTGCCAAGCACTGGACCTGATACTGGATATAGGGGGGAATAAAATATGGCATGTTTCTACACTGACAGCACCAACAGTTCAGTGAAGTGATTTACATACTTTATACGGAAGACTGACTCATCATCCCCAAAGATTCTGAGTGAACACATATAGAGACAAGTGTAAGAATTAAGGTTTTATTTTTTAAGTGTTTCAAAAATCATTTCAAGCAATTCTTATATACATGGCACAGAAGACAAGGTAACTGTTATACCAGTATGTCCACTGGATATTCATATTTCTCTTTTTGAGTTTCTTGTTCTTTCCTTTGCCTATCACTGGCATCACTGTTTATTCTTAATATTAAGGGGATCCTGGAAATATCTGGCAATTGTGATGCTTGCTGTTGGTTTCTAATATTCTTTATCAAGTTAAGGAATTAATTTCTATTCTTAACTTATCATGAGTTTATAAAGAATGATGTGATTATTGTGAAAAGCTTATTTAGCATCCACTAAACTCTAATGTGCAGCTAAGAGTGTTTCAGTTGCTTCTCTCAGACTTTCTTCTGGTTAAGAGCGAGGGAGGATGGCATTTGATTACATTTGATTCCTGACTCTGATACTTTTTTTTATATGACCTCAGGGAAGTTATTCAATATCCCTGGTGCTTCAGACTGCTTATCTATACTATAAAAAATAAAATATCGCCTACCTCCTATAATTTTGTGGAAATAATGGGCAATATATGAAAATGGCATGGTGCAGTGTAAGATACATAATCATTATTCAAAGTTAGCTATTATTTTTTATATCTTTAATTTTAAAGGATGATCAAATTATCTGAAATCCATTATAAATTTATATTCTCCTTTGCCATCAATTTTTTTCTGTTGTTTCATTTTCTATTTGTTTTTTTTATTACATTGGCTTTACCTTCCAGAATTGGTGATTTTAAAGAAAAGAGGATGTTGGCTATTGATACGACATAAAGATTCTATCTCCTATTCCTTTTCATTTTTAAAGATTTTTCAGAAACATGGGTTGAATTTTATAAAGTGGTTTTTATTTTTTATTTAATTGCATTTCTAGCATAAAATCTATTATTTGTAGTGAATTAAACTTTATAATTTTCATATATTTTTCAACTAAGTTTTCATTTAGGATAGCTGTACATAAACTCACAAGTGAGATTACAGTTCAAGTTTTTTGTTAGATGCTATTAGAAGAGGTAAACTGGCATTTATAATAACGTTTCTAGTTAAGTTATTTATGGGGCTTTTGTATTTTTGTGCTTTGGAACCAAATATGCCCTTGCATGACCACAAATAATGTATAATGCCCCATAAATGAGAGCTGTTCATCTCACTTAAAGGTATCAAGCCTTATATAGACAGACACCTAATAATAATATATAATATGCATTTTGTAATATAAGATATAAGATAATAATGAAACTAAGAATGTGGCTTACACATATTGAGACTGAAAATCCTTATGGTAAAGGAAAAGAGCTAAACACCTTACCTCACTAAGTTCATGCTGTCTCTGCATTTTCTTCTCAAAAGAAGATTTCAGCTGTGTAAGCAATTCATACTAAAAGATAAAATTAAAATGTTATTTTATTATATTTTTAAATTGTATGGACTTCTTCAAAATGATAACTAACTCACCTTATCTAAAACGGTTTGCCTTTTGGCTTCCAAGCTGGGCTCCAAAAGGAGATTTTTTCCTGTAAGATAAATTTCTGGTTTATTTCTAGGTAAACATCATATTTTTCTTAGGAAATTTAAGAAGTAAGGAAAGACATACTTGCTAGCTCTTCAATACTTTTTACTAAGTCATCCTTGTCAGTAACAATCTGTTTTAGTTGGGGCAAGGTCAGAAACTGTTCTAGCAATATCTCCTCTTGGTCATTCATATCTGTAAGCTGTGACACACTACAAACACAACAGAAAAGTCAATGAATATCAATCACTAATTTTTCTCCATGATGATAGTCAGTTTTTCCATTTACTCAGTTGGTATGTCTCTAAATAATTTTTGAATTATCATTTATGTATCTGCAACCACCCATCCACCCACAGCCCCCCCCCCCAAGAAGGCAAATTATAACCTTAAAAGCAAATAAAACATCAACCACAGGGGATATAATGTGGTCTGAAAGTAGCATCCAATCACAATAGCATTATTAAGACTAGGGTTCATGAACAATCACAACGTTAACCTCCATATCTATTTAGCTAATAGGTATGTGGTATTGTAATTTTGAAAAAGAACAAGTGTCTTTCAGAAAAAAGACTTCAGGACAGGGAAAAGAAATTTCCCAATAAGCACATGGCATCTTTGATCAGAAAAGCTAGAGAAGCCAAAGTGAAGAGTTTGCTGGGGACTCAAGACAGAACTGTTTAAGCATCAAAAAGAATAATGACTGTAACAGACTCAAACACATCAAATATATTTCTTTTTAATTTACGAGTTCTTAATAACACAGAAACAACTACAAAAATAAAAACAAAAAACCTTGCCTATCAGGAATTTTGGAGCTTGTTTGTATATCAACTAATTATTCTGAAAATTGAAAAACACAAAAAACAAGGATTTATCTTTCCATTCTTATATGAAATGTACTTCAATAAAAACTAAATAGTTGATACAGAAGTTCTTCACAGAATTCTGGCTAATTCTGGCAGTAGAAAATCACATTTGCAATCCTTAATGAAATAACAGATAGTCAATGATTTCAGGGGTTTCACCTGTTTCAATTTTAATGTCACTAAAAACAGGGCAACCAGACATCACTGCTGCCTTACACGATGTAATAAGAAGTATGATGTAAGTATTCTGGACCAAATAATTGAATCTATTTTTTTCAGCATTGAGATATAATTGACATATAACATAGAACATTGTGTAGGTTTATGGTGTGCAGCTCAATGATTTGATAAAACTGAACCTAAATCTAATTAAAACTCTAGACCTTGCTACCAAGAGAAAGAAATACAGGAAAGAGAAGAACATCTTCAATGGTACTACAAGGATGCAATCAGGCAAAAAGAGGACATAGAAAATTCTACAAGACAAATAACCAATTTCCCTAATAAATATAGAATAATATAACATATATAACATAACATGTATAATAATATAATGTGACATTTTAATAATTTTTTAAAAAGAAGGAAGAAAACAAGAATCCTTTAGAACATTGAACAATAACAGTACCTACTTTCTGGGGTTGCTGCAAGCATTACAGAGCATAGGAAACCTTAACATGTATGTGATATATTGTAAACCCTATTATTAGAAAATAATGAACCACTACACTTCCTAAAAATGATTATAAAACACTGGGTCAATTAAGGTAAACTCTTTTTT
Organism: Procyon lotor; assembly: GCA_028646535.1. NCBI lineage: Eukaryota > Metazoa > Chordata > Mammalia > Carnivora > Procyonidae > Procyon > Procyon lotor. Next base: position 151,745,072 of record CM053604.1, read on the forward strand.
TTAAAAACTGTAGGATTTCTCATGGGTATGTGGCTGTGTATTCCTGGTGGGATATATCCCAGAGACAAAACGAATTACAAAACATTTTTTAAAATTATACTCAGAAGTCTTAGTAATAACAGCCTTATGAGTATTAACCTTCAATGGGGTATAAAGGATGCAGTGCTTCCCAAAGTTGAGCAGCCACAAAACAATTTTTTCATGAAGCATCTGAGAGAAGCAGTATTCTATGAAAAACAGTACCTTAAACTCAGATACTACAAACTGATATGCCATCAGTTTGAATACAACTTGGCCCTGTAAAGACAGTGTTTATTACTTTATGAGAACATTAGTGTTCCTCTGTGTACAAAGTTCTATCTACAAAAGGAACAATGAAAAAGTCTAAAATAAGCCAAAAAATATTTGAAATCACCAGGGATGATGTATTCAGAAATAATTTTGACAATAATGTAAGCCTCAATAGAGAAAAACATTGTTATCTATTACATCATTTCCAGCATCTAGAAAAATCCCTGGGTACATACTATGTCACTCAATAAATACAAACTACACAACATAAAACTGATTTATATAACTTTCCCACTAAGACAACCACAATATAGAAATAATGAGGATTTAAAAACTCTCTTTCTTTAATATGGGTATGAAAAGTGATGACTTGGTTTGTACTTATCACTGTCAAATAGATAATGAATACTGACATTACTCTCCAAGTTTTTTACCTTAGTTCTGAGAGTTCAGGAAATGTATCGGGGACATCTGGCATTTTGTAACCAAAACCATCTTGGCTTACCTAAAGAGAGTTTGAAATGCTATTAAGTTTTAGCTTTTGACTGCTCTTATTTACTTATAAAAATTTTTTTTTTTTTTTTTAAATATGGAACGCTTCACGATTTTGCGTGTCATCCTTGCGCAGGGGCCATGCTAATCTTCTCTGTATCGTTCCAATTTTCGTATATGTGCTGCCGAAGCAAGCACTATAAATGTAATTTTTAATGTACCACATCCTAGGTTTCATTATCACCTCATCTTTGCACTTTACATTGTCCTTATTCTCCTCTACTTTATTTTTTTAAAAAGTATTTTATTTATTTATTTGACAGAGAGAGAGAGTTCGCAAGTAGGCAGAGAGGCGAGGAGAGAGTGTGGGGGAAGCAAACTCCCGGCTGAGTAGAGAGCCCATTGTGGGGCTCGATCCCAGGACCCTTGAGATTAAGATCTGAGCTGAAGGCGGAGGCTTTAACCCACTGAGTCACCCAGGCGCCCTCCCCTTCTTTCTTTACTCTTATTTTTTCCAGTGTACTTTATACATAGAGGATTAAATTTTTTTTCTGTTTTTTTTTTTTTTTTTTTTTGAGTGAGGTTCATGTGAGTACTTCTACTACCTCTTTCTTGGGCAAGTATATAACTGTTAAATAAAATGCTTAAGTGTATCTGTGACAGATGTAGAGAATTATCTGTGGATTTCATTAATATATATATGAATACATTTGCCTCACATAAGAGATACTGAATTAAAAAAAAAAGTAGTAAGTTGCAAAAGTCTGAATAGTTATATAACTAAGTTTGACAAAACAGGGTAGATAAGGAATAGGTAATCCATTGTTCAGAAATGACTTTTTAAAACTGAGGATCCTTGAAAAGTTCTCCTGTAATTTTGTTTATCCCATGCATTGTAATTCATGACATTCACAATATTTGTTCATAATACTCATTAATACAATGATGAAAGGTATTGGAAAAACAAAGTCCACTTGGGCCTAAACTAATTACAAAAACTAAAATTAGTAAAGTTGGATATAATAAGGTTTAAAATATTTCAGTATTACCGTGGGTGATACGTAAGGTTAAAATGGAGGTTTTAAAATCATTTTGTATGTTTTATTCATTAAGTATTGGGCTCTCAGTAACATTCCACATGGCAATAGTTACCAGCTTATTTAAGAACAAATTTTTTTTTTTTTTGAAGATTTTATTTATTTGATAGAGAGAAACACAGAGAGAGAGGGAACACAAGCAGAGGGAATGGTAGCGGGAGAAGCAGGTTCTCTGCCGTGCAGAGAGCCCAATGCGGGGCTCGATCCCAGGACTCTGGGATCATGACCTGAGCCGAAGGCAGATGCTTAACGACTGAGCCACCCAGGTGACCCAAGAACAAATTATTTTAATCCAATGAGACACCTGAAGCCCTTAGCAGGTAGAGAGCAGATCCTCCACAATCTGATACCTACTTCTCTTACATGACCACTTTTTGTGCCTTTGCCTATTTCCTATATGACAGCCAGAGAGATTAAAGGCAATTTCACAAAAATGCAATTTGGTTTATGCCTCTACAACTTTGTTAATACTATTGCCTCTTTATGGAAGGCTTTATATAACCCCTTTCATTCTAACAAATTAATTACCATCTATCAAAAACTGGCCTTAAGCACAAATACATTAATTTATCTGCCTCATTTTAAGTGAGCACCTACTGTATCTTATTAGGTGTGGTTTGAGATACTAAGGATAAAGTGGTGAAAGAGCAGAGACACACTTTTTATAAAATCCCTTCTAGGTCTACCTCAGTTTCTGGGAGCACTGACTGTTTCCTCATCTGTCTTCACCATTAACTCTAGACCCTCTCTTTTACTCTACTGGTAGTTTCTTATTTGCAATTATTTGATAATTTGCTGGTCTCCTCTGAGTTGGTTGTTTGAGTTGAAAATGTGATTTAATCTTTTTATCTTTTGTGCCTTACTTAGTGGCTGACACAAGAAGGCATATAATAAATATTTGTCAATTGGATGAATTTTCAAGGATACAAAAATATAGAAAACTGAAGATACCCACCTGTGCTGAAGTGTCTGTTGTAGGAACAGGTAATGGCAGATTTGAAAGGACGCCAAAAGAAGGAGCAGCAGGTTTGGCTGGTGTGTAACTTGTTGTTGAAGAAGAAATAGTGTCAGCAACAGACAAAGAAGTGATAGTCCTATTAGCTTCTTGTGGGGGATATGGAGGAAGAAATGGGAAACCCTGAGAGGCATAAGGAGGCATCCCACCTGGATTACTGTATAGGCTAAAGAGAAAGACAGAAAAAAAATTAGATTCGACTTTAGGGGTAAACTTACTAAATTATTCCCAAATGGTTCTAACTAACAATGGTCATGCCACAGAGACAGAATCTTATTATAATCATATAACTGAATTATTCTATAAATTGATAAAACATGACTCCCCCTACATAGAAGTGTGGTTTCCATGAAAACAGAAAATGTTTTAGAAAACATATAATTCAACTAGTCATAGTAGAAGTGAATAGACAGGCTCTTTTTTGAGTTTAGAGTATTCTATTACCACCAACCACTTCTCCATAAAGAGAATGGAGAACATTTAAACCAGAAAATGTATTCAAGACAGGTAGCTCTCACTTTATCTGGAAAAATATACGTGAAAGTCATGACTGCTTTTCTAAGATTTTAAAGGAAAATAGTTAAATGTATATAAGAAATGCTAAAAATGTTAAAATATAAAAAATGCATATAAAAACTAAGTACATAGATTAGAATAAGTGGTAGAGCAGCATGTACTTGGGACTGAGTCAGACAGCAATATTTATTTTCACAATGAAATAAATATCTGGGTCCCGGTTCAAGATGACAAGACAGCAAGACCTTGACATCACCTCCTGCCATGAACACACTAATCTGCAGGAATATGGAACAATTTCCTCAAGAAAAAAGCCCTAAAATTTAGTTGTACAATTCCTACAAATAAGCAAATAGGAAAAATCAGTATCAAAGCAAGTAGGAAAGCCTGACACACAATCTCACTGTAAACCCAAACCTCAACACAGAGACCTATAATCAGGAGAAAACTCAAATCTGAAACTTCTTCTTGAAGAGCAAGAGTTTAAACCCCATACTAGTAGTCCATCTTTTAAGCCCTGCATCTCAAAGAAGAGTCCCCCAAACATCTAGCTTTGAAAACCAAAGGATCCACCCCAGGACCTAGCACAGAAGCAAGGGATTTAGAGGCATTCAGATTTTAGGTGGAGAATCTCATTTCCTAATCTTAAAGTGTCAGCCTGAGGAACAGGTACCTAATTTAACCCCCATCAGGGACCCACTGGGATATGCTCTAGGGACAAAGGGTGGTGGGTGCTCTCTCCATGTTCTCCCTCTGTCACACTCCAGAGCACCAATATCTCTTGGAAGGAAGCTCTCGTATACATATGGTGCCTGGTTTTTATGTCTGGTGCCCCAGTTTGGTGGCTGCCATCCCTGAGATGCCCACTGAGTGCATGGCTCTGGAGGCTGAAGGTTTGCATTCCATACAGTCCCATGCGACTGTAAAACAATGAGACAGTCAGTTGTTGGCAGGCTACCACCCTCAAGGCACTGTACAGACAGCAAACCTAACACACCCGTAGTCTTCCTGTGAAAGTGTCCAATAAACACATCTGAAAGCTTTGGCTTGATAAGAAGGCTTCTAGTTTGACATACAACTAGGGTCCTAGGGAGGCACTCCCAGGAAACACAGGGTGGTGGATGCCAGCTCTGCACACTCCCTCAGTCTCACTCCAGCTCGCCAGTGTCTCCCAGAAAGAAGCTTATACAATCATCTGGGCCCTAATTTTGCAACTCTCCCCAGGGACCAGACCTCTACACCTGGCTCTGGTGGCCAGCAAGGCTTATACTTGCAGCCCCACGGGACTATCTCTATTTGCATACTTTAACAGTGGTTACCTGAGGTTCTGGCTGAGATCCCCTCAGGTCCTGGTACACCCTCAAATACTGGGAGCTATTAAAAATATAATAGTCTCCTTGGACAATACAATGATTTTTGAGAAAATCAAGAGGTAGGGCAGGGCTGAATGATAAGGTTCATCTCCTAGTCCAGTCCTCAAGACTGGGAAAGGTGGCTGTTTTATCTTATGCATAGAAACCAACATAGAGAGTCAAGGAAAATGAAGAAAAAGAAAAATATGTTCCAAACAAACAGAAACTTCAGGAAGGAAAAATGTAATAACATGGAAATAAGTAATTTACCTGATTAAGAGTTCAAAGTATTATATGCTCAATGAACTTGGGAGAAGAATGAATGAACACAGTGAGAACTTCAACAAAGAGATAAAAAATATAAGAAAGTAGCAAACAGAAGTCACAGAAGTTAAAAAAAAAAAGCCACTAGAGGATTTCAAAAGAAGACCGAATGAAGCAGAATAAATGAGCATACTCAAAGATGGGGCACAGAAACTCACCTAATCACAACAGCAGCAAAAAGAAAAAAAATGCTCCCTGATTTGAAACTATATTACAATGTTATAGCAGTCAAAACCCAATGTTATTGGCATAAAACTATACAAATAGATCGATGGAACTGAATATAGAACCTAAAAATAAATCTATGCATATACTGTAGCCAAGAATATACAATGTGGAAAGGACAGTCTCTTCAATAAACAGTACTGGAGAAAATGGATGGCCACATGCGAAAGAATGAAATTACCATTCCCTTACATCATATACAAAAATTAATTCAAAGTGGATTAAAGACTTAAATTTAAGACCTGAAACCATTAAACTCCTAGAAGAAAACACAGGAAGTAAGATTCTTCAAATTGGTCTTGATCATTTTTTTGCATCTGATACTAATAGCAAAGGAAACAAAAGCAAAAATAAGCAAGAGGGACCATATCAAACTAAAAAACTTCTGCACAGAGAAAGAAAACTATCAACAAAACAAAAAGGCACCTTACTAAATGAGAGAAGATACTTGCAAATAATACATCTGATAATCTGGAGTTAGTATCCAAACTATGTAAAGAAATTCTACAATAGCAAAACAATCCAGTTAAAGAATGGACAGGTGATATTAATAAGTATCTTTTACAAGACAACATATAGATGGCCAACAGATACATATAAAGATGTTCAACATTACTAACCATCATGAAAATGCAGATCAAAACCACAATGAAATATCATGTGACACTTGTTAGAATGGTTATTACTATGAAGACAGGAAGTAAGTGGTTGTAGAGGATGTGGAGAAAAGGAAACCCTTGTATATTCTTGGTGGGAATGTAAATTGGTGCACCAACCATGGAAAATAGTATGGATAGTACGGAGGTTCCTCAAAAAAAATAGCATCACCATATGATCCAACAATTATACTTCTGGGATTTATCCAAAAAACTGAAAACAGTAACCCAAAAAGATTAATGGTGACTCTGTCTGGGCTGCTATGCAGTCTCAGGATGGAGGAGGTCACCAGAAAGACACACTGACAAAGGGTTAGAACTACTAGCTGTACCCACCAACCTCAGGGAATAAGGGGCGGCAAACTAAGCTCTATGAAAACTCTTGAACAATGAGATCTGACAAACTCCTGTTGGTGAATGCATTCACATGGTGGTAGGTTGGTGCACCTCAGCCCACGGAGAAACAAGCTCCTACATTCAGGACTTTCCCAGTCCTGGCCCTCTGCATGGCTTTCTACGGCTATTCATCTGTATCCTTCAGAATGCCCTTTTATAATAAACTCGTAAATATAAGTAAATATTTCTCTAAGTTCTGTGAGCAGCTCCAACATATTAATGGAACCTGAGGGGGGTCATGGGAGCCTCTGATTTTATAGTCAGTTGGTCAAAAGCAGATAAACAACCTGTGGATTTGACTGGTGTCTAAACTGAAGCAGTCTTCTAAGACTGAGCCTTTAATTCATGGGAACTGACCCTTCCTTCAGGTAGAGAGCATCAGAACTGAATTAAATTTATAGGAAACTCAGTCACTGTCTGCTGAGAATTGGAGAATTACTTGGTGGTGTTGGAAAATACACTTATCAGAGTACTGAAATACATTCCAAAATATATGAAGTTTGAACAATTTTTAAACTGGAGTATTATTGTTTCATTTAATGATGTAAATTGAGTTGGAATTATGTTGGAAAACAATTATTATGGATTTTGAAACATACAATGATACTAAAGTTCATATGGATAATTATAAAAATAAAAATATCTGAAAGAGGGTTAAGAAGAGAATAAAGTGTGCCATATAGCAAAACAAGTTATAAAACCTTTACAATTAAAAAAAAGGGAAAAGTCAACTTTTTTAGAGCAAATAATGGTAAATGGATATGCAGATCAATGGAATTGAATATAAAATCCAGAAAAAGCCCCAAACACATAAGAGAATAAGGATAGAAGACAGATGTGAAATAAATGGAAAAAAAGATCAGTGTTAGCTGGAAAAAACTGAATTGGAGACAGATTGTTGTATTCATAACAGGATAAAAACCAAATTCATCCAAGATTTAAATGTTTAAAACTTAATCTTACAAGAATTAGAAGAAATCACTGGGAAATAATAGGCTTGGAGTGGGAAAGGACTTTCCGTGATTCCAAATTCCAAAGTCATAAGAGAAAATGGTTAACTGCTTGACATTAAGAAAGAACATAAACAAAAACTTCACAGGACAAAACCAATTGTAAGACAACAAATTGGGGGAAAATATTTAAAACTCGTATCACAGACACAGGAGTAACTTCTCTAATATGTAAAAAGTTCTGACAAATTGACAGAAAGACTAACAACTCAACAACAAAATGGGAAACAGGATATAAGACACAGGTTACAAAAAAGGAAAGAAAAACATCTCTCAATCATAGGAAAAGATATTCAACTTCAATGTTAGTAAGATAAATACAACTAAAATTATACTAACATATCATGTTCTACTTACAGACTGGCAAAGATCCATTCCAATAATATACTGTATTGGCAAAGAATATGGGGAAATAAGCATTGTGTATAGTGGCAGAAATTGGTGCAACTTACTCTATAGGGCAATTTTGCAGTATTTGTCAAAATTACAAATGTGCATGCTACTTTGAGAATGTATCTAAGAAATATACTCACATTTGGCTAGAATATTATTTTTAAGGTTAAAGAAAGGTGGGTCTCTTAGGAAAGAGTGGAAAAAACAAAAATATCCATCAACAGGAGTCCTGTTAAATAAATTAGACTGCATCTATGAAACAAGTACTTTGTGGTCATAAAAAATAAGGAAATGCTTTATGTACCAACATGGAAAACTCTCCGAACTGTACCATTTAGTGAAGAAAAAAAGGGGGAAGAGGAATAGTATTACCATTTGCGTAAAAAAGGAGGGGATAAAATACTCCACATACATATTTCTTTGTAGGTCATAAAACATCTTGGAAATTCTATGCATATTCACCCAAACAAAAAAACTTTGGATACCAGCAAGAAAAAAAACTAGGTTCTAAGGGAGAAGAAAGTGGAAGGAAGACTTATTACTCCAAATCCCTTTATATTTTTTGAATTTTAATTCAAGTAAATATATGATCTATTGAAAAAGTTAAAATAAGTTTTCTAATTTAGCTTATTTTAAAAAATGACTGATCTTTATGTTAAAACTTTTATCAAAAGGTATGTTAGTGACATAGATATATATATAGATATATAGATATATCTATATCTATATATCTATATATATATATATAAAAAACAAGTTATTCGGAAACAACATGACCAACATGAGAGAGTATTTGTATTATCCTTGAATTGAAGTGGGGTGTTAAAGTCCCCTACAATTATTATATCACTGTCATTTAGTTCCTTTATATTTGTTATTAACTGTTCTATGTATTTTGGTGTTCCCAAGCTGGGTGCATTAATATTAGCAATTGTCATATTCTCCTGGTTTGTCCCCTTTCTTATTATATAGTATTATCTTTTATTAGTTCGTTTTAAACTCTATATTGTCCAATATAAGTATTGCTACCCTGCCTTTTTTTTTGACATCATTTGCAAGATAAATGTTTCACCATCCCCTCACTTTCAATCTGCTACATCTTTAGGGCTGAAATGAATCTGTTGTAGGCAGCAGATAAATGGATCTTGTTTTTTAAAATAAATTCTGTCATCCTATGTTTTTTTTTACTGGAGCATTTAGTCCATTTACATTCAAAGTAATTATTGACAGTTATGTATTTATTGCCATTTAGTTACTTGTTTTGCAGTTGTGTCTTTAATTTTTCTCTAATTCTTTCTTCTCTTGCTCTCTTTCACGGTTTGCTGGTTTTCTTTAGAGATATACTTGGATTTCTTTCTCTTTATTCTTTATCTATTAGTGGTTTTTATTTTATTTATTATTTTTTAAAAAGACTTTTATTTATTTATTTATTTGAGAGAGAGAGAATGAGAGAGAGAGATCGAGAGAAGCAGATTCCCTGCCCCGCAGGGAGCCCCACGTGGGACTCCATCCCAGGACTCCAGGATCATAACCTGAGCCAAAGACAGTCACCCAACCAACTGAGCCACCCAGGTGCCCCTATTAGTGGTTTTTAATTTGGGGTTACCATTAGGTTTGCATAACATCTTCTACATATAGCAGTCTATATTAAGTTGATAGTCACTTAAGTTTGGACCTATTCTTTATTCCTTTCCCCACACGTTTTAGGTATCTGGTGTCATATTTTACATCCTTTTGTGATCCCCTGACTTTTTTACAGATACACTTATTTTCCATACTCTCATTTATAATAGTTTTTGTAGGGCTAGTTTAGTAGTCATTAACTCCTTTATTCTTGTTTTTTCTGAGAAACTCTATCTTTCCTTCTATTCTGAATGATAGCTTTGCTGGATAGAGTATTCTTGGCTACAGATTCTTCCCTTTTAGCACTTTGAACATATGCCATTTTCTTCTGACCTGCAAAGTTTCTGATGAAAAATCCACCAATACCCTTATGGGGTTTCTCAGTATGCAACTGTCCTGTCTTCTCTTGCTGCTTTTAACATTCTTTCTTTATCACTACTTTTTGCCATTTTTAATTACTAAGTTTCTTGGTATGGAACCTCCTTGGGTTGAGTTTCTGGGGGGATCTCTGTACCTCCTGGATCTGGATATCCGTTTCCTTCTCCAGATTAAGTTTTCAGTCATTATTTCTTCAAATAAATTTTCTGTCCCCCTTTCTCTTCTTTTTCTGGGATCCCCATATTGTGAATACTATTATGCTTGTTACTGAATTCCCTAAGACTATCCCCAATTTGCACAAATTTTTCTTCTCTCATTCATACAGCTTGGTTACTTTCTTGGTTACTACTCTGTCTTGTAGATCATTAATTTCTCCCTCTATTTCATCTATCCTCTTTACTTATTCCATCAAGTGAATTTTAAATTTCATTTATTGTGTTCTTCATCTCTGATTGGTTCTTTTCCATCTCTTTGTTAAGGGTCTCCCTGATGTCGTCTACTCCAGTAGTATCTTTATGATCAGTGAGTATCTTTAAGATCAATACTTTAAGTTCTCTATGAGGCATATTACTTACATTCGTTTCACTTAGGTCTCCTGCTGTGGTTTGGTCCTATTCTTTCACTTGGGACATATTTCTCTGTCTCTTCATTTCGTCTACCTATCTGTGTCTGCTTCTGCGTTAGGAAAGCCAGCTATGTCTATTGCTCTTAAAGGTAATACTTTATGACTAAGAGGTGCTGTAGGGCCTTGCAGTGTTGTGCCCCCTGTTCCCCAGGACCTGGCGCCTCAGAGAGTGTCTCCTATGTGTGTTTCATGTGTCCTGCTGTGTTCTTGCCACTTTTCCCTTCAGTCTAGTTTTCTGCAGTGGCTCTCTTTGCCTGCTATGGGCAGTATCTGGTCCCCAACAGGGATGGGGTACACTGGTCGGCCTGCTAAGTAAGACCTAGAGCCTCTACTGGTAGGATTGGGTCAGCCTAAGCAGATCTGCATAGAGTGCTTGGGTGGGGCATATACTTTTTACGAAGATGCATCCCAGGCTTTTGTAGCACCTGCTTTCGCACTTGCTACAAGGATTGAAGCCCTGCAAAATGGCATGGGTTAGAAGTCAAGGTGTTGGCGAGGGCTGTGCAGCTCTTCTGGTGGAGGGACCCCACAGTGCTAGTGAGGTGTGACTGGGAGGGTGGATCCAATGAAGCACAGTGGGCGTGGCTTGGTGTAAGCAAGTTAGGTAGGGAATGTCAGTGTGGAGCTGCTTCCCAAAGTTGGCTGTGCCTTTAAGCTGAGGGGCAGGGCAGAGAAATTCTCATGTTAGTTCCTTTTTCCTAAGGGGTCTCTCTGAGATCCCCACGTTTCTGGACAAGCTCTGTGATGAATAAATCACTCCCCTTCCATGTGATCCAGGCATTTTTCAAATTGCTGATTTTTGGCTGTATCTGCTCAGGCTGTTTGGAGTGTTTCCACTTTAAGAGTAGGGACTCCACTTCCTGCGGCCCTCCAGGCTTCTCAGAACCGAACCTGCAGAGTTTTAGAATTCTAGGCTTTAAGTCCCACTGGTTCTAAGAACTCACAAAATTTGACCTCTCTCAAAGCCAAATGTTTTGGGGGTTTGTTGTCGTCCCCATACAGGGTTCCTGGTGTGATCGATCATCTGTTTCTTGCCACTCACTGTACTCCTGGCTTCCTCTGGTCCAGAGACAGCCACAGTAAATCGAATCTGACCTTCTTTGATGTGGCCTCTACTCTGCCTTTGGTTGTGGAGTTCGTCCTGCCAGTCTTCAGGTTGTTTTCTGGATTACTCATGCTGATGTAAGTGTTATCTAATTGTATTCATGGAAGGTAAGCTAGGATCCTCGTACTCTACCATCTTCACCTCTCTTTCGTGTACTTTTTTTTTTTTTTTAACATTAATGCTATTACACATTTAATAGGCTACAGTATAGTGCAAACCTAACTTTCATATGCACTGGGAAACCCAAAAATTCATTTCATTCACTTTACTGTGATTTTCACTTTATTGTGGTGATCTGGAACAGAATCCACAGTGTGCCTGTATTTACTGAATTGGATGATCTAGCTAAGGAGACCAGCCAGTGTTAATGGTGCCACCTTACTTCTAGTTGGCTGCAGTAAAACCTTAGAAAAGAGAGAAAAAGAAAGAACTGCTAAAAATAAAGAAAGAATGCCTCTCAGGTTTAAAAATAAAAATGTCTCTCATTCCTAGCTTCTCCAAATTCTCAAATTAAGAAAGAGCTTCAAAGAGAAGATGAAATCCAGGGTAGGATAGAAGATCCTTTGTTAATCCCTCTGAAAAAACTGAGGCAGTGCCTTAGAAAACTAGTAAGACAAAAGGCTTTCTAGGGCTTCTAAGAATCTTTTTTTTTTCTCCCAAATATGTTTATTTTTTTAGTGTTACAAGATTAATTGTTCATGCACCACACCCAGTGCTCCATGCAATACGTAGGGCTTCTAAGAAATTTAAGGGAGTTGTCTCTCAAAAGCCTGATGGGAAGCCCAATGGTTTATTTTGCAAACTTGTGGTATTAGTTTTGTCTAAAGAAATGGATGAAAAGAAACTACAAATATTTTTAAGTAATTTTATCATCTTGGTCTAAAAGAGAGACAATATCAAATGAAAAGTGGCCTGTGGATCCTTAACTTTTTTTTTTTTTTTTGGATCCTTAACTTCTATAATGTTGAAAGCAGGCTGCAAAAACTGCTCATCTGCAAATAAGGGCTACGTTTTATGGAAAGGAATCTGACTCAGAAGGAAAAATGAGGAACCTAGCATTACTCCATGAATAATCATTCTCATAAAGTGAAACTAAGTCCCAATCAAAGAAATTGCAAAATATGCCCAACTGGATTCAGAACTTCCATGGACCAGTGGCTCCTGAGTAGCTCCCATTTTCTCCCTTTTTTAGTGAAGGGCCTGAAGCGGTTACCCTAGGCCTATACTACTACACTATGATAGGTGTGTGAGGGACAATTACCCACAACTCTGTCTCTTTAATTCACTTGCCTTCATACCAAAAAATTACACTTGAGGAACATACACAAGAAACCTCTTCTGTACCTGAATCTGACTCAGCCACAGAAACCCTGGACCTTCAACATGAGCCTGATTCTGTAATGTGACAAAGTCTCGAAGTTTTAAGGGAAGGGGCTGAGTACATTCTTGCATATAAGAGAAAAGTAAATTCTTAGTGCCAGAAGAACTGTGACAGATTGTACTTTTCCACAATATCCACAGATAGAGTTCTTGATCTTTGCTACTCTACCAAGAGATAGAATATATTTCCTCCCTTTTGAAACTAGGTGGGATTTTGTGACTGACTTTAACTGCCAGACATGAAAATTAAGTGAGCCTCCAGAAGATTTCAATCCCTAGACTTCACACCACCCTAGCTAATGCAAAAAGTGGAACAAAGCCAAGCTAACTCCAGTAGTCTCTAACCAAACTTCAGACTCACAAGGAAAATACATGTCGTGAAGGTGTGATGATGTGAAAAAATAATGTGAGAGGTCTTTTTCAGAGCTGCTGAAAGATGTGGAAAACTAAAAAGATAAAACAACCAATGGAAAAACGAAAGTAAGTATTAACTTCAGAAAAAGCAAAAAATTATACCATAAAGGAAATGTAATCATGACAAAGTACATGGCTCAGCAATGGGGAATATTTACAGAATCGAAGTAATGAAAATACCAAAAATGAATTTAAGAGATCATGATATCAAACACTGAGAAAATGAGGGGAAAGGAACATTATGAAGGATAAAGATAACTAAAATCCTCATCAATCATAATTGTAAGTTGATAAATATAATACCTAAAATTAAGGAACCAAGACATGTATGTATATATTATGTTTAAATTATTCAAAAAGATGAAGGTAAATATTGGAAAAGCAGTTAACAGAAGAAAACACAGTTGCCTCTAAAAAGTATGACTGTATCTGTGTGAACGAAGAGAATTGCCTTTTAACATCATTTAAAAATTTAAACTATATTATGATTACCTTGATAAAATCAAGTAAAAATAAATCTTCGCAAACTTTTTTTTCGGTATAAATATACTTACTATGGAAATGCTGTTGAAGAAGGAGCTAAAACTGGAGGATTCTTCCAAAACTCATCCAACAGACTCTGAATAATTTTTCCAAGATCTGAGTGCATTGTAAACTAAACGTAACAGCAATACAGGATGATCAAAATCCCTTACAGAATAAATCTTATTAGGATAATGTCATTCTAAAACTCAATCTTAAATCTACTTCTGCACATCAAGAATTAAATGAAAAACAAAGGATATTGTGTCAAATAATCAGATTAGCCATCTATGACTTAGAATATTTTCCTATAGTCTCAACACCATAAATCAGTTGAAAACCTATTTAACAAAAAACAGAGCTAAAATATTTCCACATTTTTAAAAACAATGTGAAGGTTTAAAGGTCAATAATGAGAGCACATTTAAGTTATAGTTCTTCACATTAATCAATCATTTATATATCCTAAGAACTTTAAGGCATACTTGAATTTTATCCCCTCTTAACTACAGAAAAATCTACTGTGAACCAAAGTTCTAACATCATCAGGTCCTCATCACAGAAAAACAAATAACCTTCAAATTAGTATTATCTAGTAGATACAGTGACTTTTTTTTTTTAGAAAATTACTTATTCCAAATGAGATTTTAAATGCAGTTTAGATTGCTAAAATATGTAGTAGTAAAGTAATACACCTGTTGCACTACTCTGAAATAAATTATATTATATACATACATTGTTTACTAATGGAGAGGTAACATATACCCCTTGTTTATCCATTAAGTGATGTCGTATGGGTGGATAAACACTGATCACTGGTTTTTCCTGAGGAAATTGTGGAGGGAGCAATCTGTTAAATGTAGAACAGAAGAAAAAAAGATAAGTGTTATATTACATAGTCATAATTCTAAAAGTTAAAAGTGAATTAAATTTTCATGTTTTCATTTGGATTAATTATTCACAGTAATAAGTGCTCTATTATGGTTGTTGATCGAAAATATACAAAAAGATATACTTTAGCAACAAGATTATAAAGCAATTCAAAACAGTAAAACCTTAATGTAGAATATGGATACCCTGAGTTATAAGATATTTCACACCATGTCAATTAATTGCTTTCAAACACAATATACCAAGCTATGCAAAATCTCAGATAAAATCAAATCAGGTATTTGTAGCAGGTGAACCACAGTAACCAGTCTGACTATTGGACCACAGGTTCTGGCCATATAATTTTCTTGTGGTTTTCCTACTTAGGAAATGCTGCCAAGAATTACTACACCATCTATTGAATTTTTAAAGAGTAAGTAAATAAAAGCAAAAGCACTATGATTAAAACATGGTAGCTGTCATTATGCCTTGGTTTTATAAAGCTCTCCTTTAATTGTCCCCATTAACACAACTTTCCCAAGTCTGTCAATCACATGGTTTCAAATAAAGAATAACACATTCTCAATACCCAAAAAAAAAAAAAAAGTAAAAATCTTAACCTTTATGAACTACCACAAATTTAAAATTCAGGACTGATGTCTTAAATAGATTTTATTGGATATGGAACTCTGATTTCTAAATTTCTCTAAACTCAGAAGAATATGCCCCTTTAAAACTGTCTCTCTGTTCCCTGTTGGCTCAGAAAATGATTTATCTGGCAGCACTGTCATGAAGAAAACTGGATCCTTTTTGGCTTTTCCTACTTAGCCCTACTTAGGGCATTTGATGGAGATAAAACTACTTCATTTATAAAAAAATGAAACAAGATGGGATCAGGAGGGAGACAAACCGTAACAGATTCTTAATCTCATGAAACAAACTGAGGGTTTTGGCCGGGGGCGGGCACAGAAGTTAGGGATAGGGTGGCTGGGTGATAGACACTTGGAAGGGTATGTGCTATGTTGAGTCCTGTGAAATATGTAAGCCTGATAATTCACAGACCTATACCCTTAGGGCAAGTAATACATCGTATGTTAATTAAAAAAATAAAAAATAAAAAAAATAAATAAAAAATTAAAAAACGACTTCATTTATATAGTTAAAGATGTTAAACTAGTTTCGTAAAAAAAGACAATTAACAGGCTTTGGAACCCAACAAATCTGGGTTTGTATCCTGATTATGCTATTCACTACTTATGTGTCTGTATTTGTCCAATTTGCAGCACTGCTGTGAGGATTGAAAAAGCTCCTATATCAAGATAACACAGCATAATGCTTGGTACTATTACATATTTACACTTTCATTCACTTATTCAACTAGGATTTAATAAGGCCTTCTCCATTCAGGTATTAAAACGCTAGACAATGAGAACATGAAGATGATTAAGCCATGGTTCCTGTCTTCAAGTTAGGTGCTTCTTATCTCACCCAAACACCTACTCTAGCACCCAGCCACCTAATGCAATTTGAGGTAATAACTCATACCTTCATGCTAAAAACTAATAATTACACTTATAGTTAAATGGGTACTTCAGCAATCATTTGGTCCAATCTTTCCTCTTAAATAACGACTATAAGTTTTATCTTAATTTTTTCTTTAATTTTAATAATTTCTTTAATTAGATCAAATTCAGCCTTGAACTTTCTGGTTGATATAGTTTATCTCTTGCTGAAGACTAGAATATTTTCACTTGTTTCTGATGTAAAAGTGAATATATCTCTAATAGTTTTCCATACATGATCCCTTTGATTGTCATCATTTTCAGCCTTTCTCTTTTACCCTATCTTCAGCTAAGACTTTAGTGCAAATCAACAAAAACAGTGGCAGTACTAAACATTATTATTACATCTTTTTATTGCATTTCTTCTTGTATAGTTTCTTTCTTACAGCAATACACTTTATAATGATGTCTTTTTCACAAAACTGTGTGACTTTGGTAAGTTATAGTTACTAAAAAAGGAGTATTTTAAATAAATTCACTTTAAACAATTTACTTCTAATAACTAAGAAACAAAAAAAATGAAAAGATTTTTTAAAAGTACTAGTACATAAAAAATATAGGATACAATTCTACTCACATATTAATATTAATGGTCAGGTTGTTCACGGTGAACGGCAACCTGTATTCCACATCTTTCTGTATTTCAGCTATACTGTAAGAAAAAATTTGAGGAAAAAATCCAATTGAAGTTATAAAACCATTAATGTTAAGGAACATCAAATGTTTTTAAAGCCTACTAAAACTATTAATTTTAATCACATAATCCAGATAGCCAATATAACTTGTATCTCAAAGGAAAAATGACCACAGAAAGATTTATCAAATAAGGCAATAATATTCTGAGATATCCAAGTGTGTGTGTGTTGGGGGGAGGTGGTAGAGGAGGATAGATTTTTCAGGTAAAGTGGCAAAGAAAAACTCTCATATTAATGCTAGATTTAATAAAGAAGTAGTATCTCATTCAACGTTAGTAGAAGCAATTGTTATCCCTCTGGCTAATACAAGTCAGCAAGACATCTGGGTTCTGATTGTAACACTGCCACTACCCAGCTATACAGACAGCTAGGGAAGTCTGGGTCTTACTAGCCTAAACTGAAAAGCCTGGATGAGATGTCTCCTACAGTCTTATGACAGAGACTGCTGGCTGCCTTCCAGAAACAAATAACCTCCCCTTCTTCCTAAGGGAGAAAAGTCTGATTTTACTCTGAGTAGCAATATTCTAGCCTTTTTTGCAACTAACTGCTGCTATAGACTTAAGTTCTATCTAATAAGATAGATAGAGGGAAGTTGTGGGATGGAATTACTAGGAAAGCATCTAGAAGGGGGAACAAAACAACTAGTATGACTCCATTTACCTCTCCCGACTCTACCTGATAGGGGTACCATCCTGGGCTGTGAGTGATCCTGAGAATGTTAGTCATACACTACGGAGAGCGAAGCAGAAAGAAAGAAGTAGCTTGGGTCTTTAATGACTAAGGAATTGTCAAACTGAATTTCTTTTTTGTTTGAGAAAAAAGTTCTATCTTATTTAACTAAATATTTTGGAAGTCTTGGCTAGTAGCTGCTGAATATAACTGCCAACTCACAGAATTTCCTTGTATTTTAACATTCTACATTTAGAATTTATTTTATTGTTAATTGCAGGGATACATTATTACAATTACAATCTAGCAACCGAATCTTTTGGGGACTCACTTCAAATTCTAATGAACATTCATAGTATTTCCAAAAGGAAAAATGTTAAGTAATATGGCTGAGTTAAGGTTGAGAAGAACCTTAATATTTAAAAAGACACGAAACTTTTCCAAGCATGTACCACTGGAAGATCTAGTGTTACTAATAATTAACTTTTCATTCTTTTGGTTGCTTCAACTAATGCTCTATACTGACATCCCATGGAATGGGGTTAAAGTTGAGATGAAGGAACAGCTGAGAACAGGCTCAGAAAGATATTCAATATTAAGACTTCCATAGTTTTACAGAAGTTTCTCTTTGGTGTTCAGTTTTGGACTAGAATACTGACAACCTCCTCGGTTTTAGGAACACCTTATAACCAATCAAATGGCTTAAGTTTTCTATTCCTTTATATTATATTAGGCTCTAAGGTGTAACTGCTTCAAGGGAAACGCATCTATCAGCTTTAAGCTAAAGAGAACATCTTCACTATTAAAAGTATGACCTCCTAAGTCAGGCTCCCCTGGGGTTCAAATTCTCTCTCTAAATCATTTACTTACGTGATCCTATACAAATTACTTAACATAAGCCTTATCTCTCAAATGGAAAATAGGGATACTAAAAGTATGTATCTACCTAAAACAGTTGTTAGATTTAATGAGAGAATACTCATAAAGCCCACCACGAAATACAATAATTGTTCAATACACATTAGCTATATGCATTTTCAACATACATCTAGGTTGGAACCTGTTTAAATTTGTAGTATCCAAGTTTTAACTCAGTTTTTTAGTGTGTTTTATAGCAATCAAATTAAAATGAATTTGATTAAAAATAATTTTTTCTTAAATTATTGGCTAGAAGTGTTTTCATTATCTCTACAATTAGAGTACTAACATTAAGTTTTGACAAGTTTCCTTCACAAATGAGGTATAATAACTGAAAGCAATACTTGTAATATTAGTGAGGTGAACTATCATTAATTAATTCCAATATAGGGTTATTGATGGCAATTACTGAAGTTCAGGCCATGCTCCTGCAAAATATGGCACTTCAGCAACTTGAACATTTTCAGCTGAAGGAGTCTGAGAAAAGAAAAGCAAGAAGGCTATTCTAACCTCCATGCCTCATACTACTTCCCTGAAAGAGATCATAAAAATCCTCACATAAAATATTCCTTTTTCTAAATTTCCTTTTCTTGAAATCTTGAAAAATTTCCAAGAGGAAAGTTGCATCCTTACCTCAAAGACAAAGCGACACCAAAAAGAATAGTAACAACCTTGCTAAGCTGCCCCCTGTACCCCTGATTATTACAATTACCTCATATTCCTTAACCCATCATATTCTTCCATGCCTGCACTCTTCATCAAACCTAGCATAAAAAACTCAGGTCTATTTCTTTGGATCTTTACTTCCTTATTAAGTCATCCATCTCATGTACAACTTACATTAAATAAGCTTGTATGCTTTTCTCCTGTTAATATGTCAGTTCACTTAATTAAAACAAGAACCATGCCCTGAATATTCACAATGTGATTTTGGGTTCTTTGCTATTTTAAATAACATTTTAAAAACTTACTCTAAGGGTGCCTGGGTAGCTCCATCAGTTAAGCATCTGACCCTTGATTTTGGCTCAGGTCAAGCCCCACATCAGGCTCTGCATTGAGAGAAGAGATTCTCTCTCCCTCTCCTTCTGCCTGCCACCCCACCCCCACTCATGTGCTCTCTAAATTCTGAAAAAAACAAAACAAAAAACCCTTATCTAAAAATGATTCATTCTCATGGGGGGGAGAGAGAACAAGCTAAGAGGATATAAAAATTATACAGGAAGCCATATACCCAAGATAACCTTTAACACACTGGTATATAACCTAATATTTCTATATTCACAGCCTTATGTAAAACAAAATGCAATTGTACTGTCTACACAATTTTATAATTTGCTCTTTTCTGAATCAGTAAACTGTATTTTACATTATATTTTTAAATGTAAATAATGTTTTACTACATTGTTTAACCTATTCTCTATAATTATTGAAGTTGTTTCTAATTTTTACTATTAAACATTATACTTTAACATTCTTTGCAGCCTTATCTTTGAGCTGACAGTAGTATTTTAGATGTATTTAGATGTAAACACACACACACTTTAAAGTAACACTGTAATCACACTTTAAGAGCAAATTTAAATGACCTTCCATTAATACTTTTATGTTCTATGTTCTCTGAGAGAAGTGAATTACTATGGTTTCGCCTCATTGACTCTGAATGGGTTTGGGAGTAAAAAAAGCTGAAACAACAGATAACTGTGTTAGTCAAAATGCGTGCTTAATTGACATCCTCATTTCTTTGACAGTCCTTGAAACTATAAACAAATAGACCTTGAGATGCAATAGAAGCACTCGTTATGGTTAAAAGATTCCTTTTGTAGAACAATCATTTATCTCTAACTTCACACTATGTGTAAACTTAACATAAGAAAGACTTGGTTCAACTATACAGCTACCAAATATCCACCATCTTGCAATGAAACAGAAAATCAAAAATATGTGTGGTCTTTGAAGGGGAATACAGCATGAAGAAACAACCAAGTAACTAAAAAAAGGTCAATTCAAGATACTGATAGCATGCATTTCTCAGTGTTGGGTAAATCAAGGAATGTTTATAGGTGAACCTTGCAAATAAAGGACTCAGAGGCTTTAATAAAGATGGTAGGTTGAGATTAGAAAACTTCCCTTTCCCACCTACATCTCTAAGAAATATCAGGAAAGACTAAACAACCAAATCTTTAACAGTGCTGGAAAGCAAAGAGTAAAGGGGACAAACTCTTGAGGAATTTCTCTATGATAAAAAAGATGGGATTAGCATTAAGGAAATGGGTGATAATAAGGAAAAAAGGAAAGAAAAAAAAATACAGGAAGTGATGACAACCCAAAACATAAGACCAGCGCAAAATAAGAGCAGTATGAAGGTCCTCCAAGCCTTTGAAGAAAGTCAATGCACACCAAGAGTATGTAAGGCTAGGCAGAAGCATTTCTCAGGGTAATGAATGGGAAGATGTGTGCAATAGGTAGGAGCACTCTCTCTTCCCTGCTTGCTCCAACCAACAGATGGCACTAATATCTGTACCTGGAAGAACACAGTAGGTAGCCTCGAAAGTAGCAGTGCTTTAGGAAGCCACTGACTTCCGTGGAGCCTGTTTCTAGAAGACAACTATCATCTTGTCTCATATTGGAGCATTTCATTCTTTTTCATTCATGACCAGAGGCAGACTATGATAAACAGAGCTAAATATCCACCAAGTCAACAAGGAATCTCAAACACAGAAATGAACACATCAAAGAGGTGTAAACAAAGCAAAAGCAAGCAAGGCAGCCACTAAACTCAAGAAGCCCCAAACACAAAAGTTAACTGAGCAAACAGAAGACTTTTAAATTTGTGTAATATCCTCAGAGAAACAAAATAGCACATTCACACACAGACAATGCAATTGATATGAAAATGAAAAATTAAGACACTGGAAATTTAAAATAAATAGCTCAAATAAATGGTCTGGTGCTGTTTGGAAAATGTTTCATACTATATATTCTTTTCTTTAAAAATACTGATCCATTTTAGCATATTAAAGCCCTGGGGATATTCTAAATCACCTGATTTTTGTTTTTTCAGTTTGTTTGACATGGACCACATATTTCACAGTATTCTTTGAAAAGTGTTGTGTGGAACACAGGATAATGAAACAGATGTGCAAAGAGCTATAGGAACATAGATGAAAACACCTAACCTCAACAAGGGTAGGGGTGGTGGGGTCTTCCAGGAAATAAAGTAATATCTGAACTACATTTAAAATTCAAGTAAGAGTTAACATGCAGGAATAAGAATCAGCAAAACAAAGGGGACATTCTAGATAGAAGAAACACCATGGGAAAAATTTCATATATGAAGTAACATTGCTGGAGCGCCTGGGTGGCTCAGATAACATAATTCACCTCATTAGACCCTGTTACCCTTTACTCCTAGAGAAAGGTGCCCTTGACTGATAGAATTCTTTCTTTTATTTTGCTATTAACTTCCTTGCTCCACCATCCTTCCTATAAAAACCCTACATTTTGTATAACTACTGGGGCTCCCACTACTCGCTAGATGGGATGCTGCCCAAATCATGAATCAGTTAATGAAGCCAACTACATTTTCAAAATTTACTTGGTTTTGTTTTTTAACAGATTTAGTGGCAGCAAGAGTATCTGAAGTGAACTTCTAAAGACCTTCAGGGATAAAGAGAAACAGGTGTGGCACTCTGTGTTCACTGTCTTGCCATTCATTTCCAAGGACCTTTGGTGAGCTCCTCTGGGTTTGAGCTCCACTCTCTCTGCATTTGAGTTTGGATCTAATTGGTTTTCCAGTCCAGGGTTAATGCATCAGTCTACACAGAGGAGGCTCTAAAAGAGCTCCAGTCCTTAGCCCCGGGTCCAGTCTAAAATTCCACACTGGAATTACAGTTACAGTCTGCAGTTCCCATTGACTGGAATTTGCTGGTTTAGTACTTTCCCCAGTTCCAGTCTACAGTCTCCATCGTCTAGAGTCTGCTGGTCAGTCTACATTGGGAACTGCTGGTGGCCACTGGCTGGAGTTGGACTGGGTCTGACTTAAGAACCAGATCAGGGGTGGCTCCTTGGGCGCCTTGTTAAGCATCTGCCTTTGGCTCGGGAGTGATCCCAGGGTCCTGGGATCGAGCCCCGCATCGGGCTCTTCGCTCAGCGGAGAGCCTGCTTCTCCCTCTCCCACTCTCCCTGTTTGTGTTCCCGCTCTCGCTGTATCTCTGTCAAATAAATAAATAAAA
>CM053604.1:151768331-151814860 GCA_028646535.1 Procyon lotor
CTGACTTAAGAACCAGATCAGGGGTGGCTCCTTGGGCGCCTTGTTAAGCATCTGCCTTTGGCTCGGGAGTGATCCCAGGGTCCTGGGATCGAGCCCCGCATCGGGCTCTTCGCTCAGCGGAGAGCCTGCTTCTCCCTCTCCCACTCTCCCTGTTTGTGTTCCCGCTCTCGCTGTATCTCTGTCAAATAAATAAATAAAAAAAAAAAAAAAAAAAAAAAAAAAACCAGATCAGGTCTGGGAATAGACTGGGTCTGACCTGAGCTGGACTGGGTCCAATGTGAGGTTTGTGGTACTGTTAAAGGCTAATTGGTAACGGGAGTCTCAGAAGCCAGAAGTAAGGCTGCAAACACTGGTAGGCATGGGTCAAGCACTTAAATTCAAAGGCTATTAGAGCACTCGCCACCTCTAGAAGGCTTCTGGGATAAAATAAGTTGGTCAGATTAATGGGTTAGATTGACACTAGGTCATCTACCAACCTCAAGACAATTTCTGTGCAATGAGGTACACTGCAAAACAAACCACAATTCCCAACACCACTGTATGTCCCTCTTAGGTATTAGTTGGATTCTGAGAAACCCAGAGGCCTAGCTTAAAAAAAAAAAAAAAGGGGAGGAGGGATCTTTCATTCATATCCAGAGTTGAACAGGCCAACTTCTGGCACACCTGCTTACTTTATGTCTAAAAACTAAAGTCCCAGAAGTCATGAATTTTTAAATGGCAAGATCTTACTAAAATCTACCTAGAATTACAATGGCCATTATGGTCAATGCTCCAATTAGAGAAATAATTTAAGAAGTACACTTGAAAGCAAGAGTTCTTAAACAGAATGAGATACCTACTTTATTTGATACACAGAAGCCAACAAAAGGTGTCAAAATTCCAAAGTTTCACTGATTCACTGCAGAAGGACAATGAAAAAGAAAGGTACCTAGAACAGAAGGCTCAGAACTAACATATAAGACTGCATTAATTCCTATTGTTCTCCTCTCTCCTTTATTTGAGTACTCTTTCTGGTAATCCTCTATCTGAAGTGTCTTTTGACTGTGAAGAAACTATTTGTTACCTTTAAGATAAAGACCACCACAGGCTACAGGCAATTCCCTACAGGTATCTTTCACTCTTCCATTAAAGGCCAAACTAACAGCCATAGTTAAATAATTTCTTAAACCCACAGATGATTCTCAAAAGGTTTTGTAAATAAATTACCTCCTGAGCACAGAGGGAAAAAAAATAAGATATTCCCTTCCTTTCCAAACCAGAACTATTGATTATCAATCCTCTGTCTCCCAGGTATAGCTACTCCCTTCCTGATTGTCTTGCTTTATGTCCTAAGAATTTGGTTTGGCTTTCAGCCTGCCTGCACAGGCAGGTTGTGTTTGGCTAAATTTGTGTATGACTCTAGATCTGGTAAAGATATTACCTTTTGCACCCTCTCTGAGGATGCTGCGAGGGTCCACGAAACTGTTTAAAACCTCCAGAAATATTTACTGGATGTCCTCCCTAAATCTTGACAAGATAAATGAGAGGATTTACTAAATCTGTTATCAGAAATTGGTCAAATTCAGAGTGCTTGGGTGGCTTAGTTGCTAAGCATTTGCCTTCTGATCAGGTCATTTTCCCAGGGTCCTGGGATCAAGCCTCGAATTGAGCTCCCTGATCAGCCGGGAGTCTGCTTCTCCCTCTCCCTCAGCCCTGCCCGCCCTCCACTGCTGTTCACTCCTCTCTCTCATGCTGTCTCTCTCTCTCTCTCTCAAAAAAATGAAATCTAAAAGAAAAAGAAAGAAAGAAAAAAGTCAAATTAGATGCTGATATTCAGAGCCTGAAAATAATTTTTTTTGAGACTTCTCCCCTAAGCTAAATGTACCCTGATGGGAGAAAACACATAGGTGGATGGATGTGTGTTCCTTGATACCATTTAGGTGGCAACTTAATCCTCTGAGGAATTAAAAACAGCTACACCTGTTTTGTAAATACGTTATCACCTTAGACGAATCAGAATGGCTAAAATCAAAAAGACAGGAAATAACGAGTACTGGTGAGGATATCGAGAAAAAGGAAACCTCATGCACCGTTGGTGGGAATGTAAACTGGTACAACCACTGTGAAAAACAGTGTGAAGGTTCCTCAAAAAAGTAAAACAGGAATCCTATTTGACTCAATAATTCCACTACTAGGTATTTATCCAAAGAACACAAAAAAACTAATTTGAAAAGATATATGCACCTGTCTACTGAAGCATCATTTACAATAGCCAAACTATGGAAGCAACCTTAGTGTCCATCAATAGACGAATGGGTAAGGAAGATGGTAACATATGCAATGGAATATTACTCAGCCATAAAAAAGATTAGTTCTTGCCATTGGAGACAACATGGATGGACCAAGAGGGTATTATGATAAATGAAGTAAGTCAAATTGAAAAAAATAAATGCCGTATGATTTCACTCACATGTAAAACCTAAAAAGCAAATGAATCAACATACAAAAAGCAGAATCAGCTGCCAAATGGAAGGAGGGTAGGGGTATGCATAAAATGCGTGAAGAGGAGTGGGAGATTCAGGCTTCCAGTTATGGAATGACTAAGTCATGGGAATAAAAGGCACAACATAGGAAATATTGTCAATAATACTGTAATAAATGTTATATGGTGAGAAACAGTAGCTTCACTTGCAGTGAGCATAAGGTGTAGAGAAGCTGAATCATCATGTTGTAGACCTGAAACTAATGTAACACTGTGTCAACTATACTAAAAAAAAAAATTTAAAAAAAGTGTAAGAGTTCAAACTTTCATATTAAAACTTAGCCCTAAAATTAAAAAATAATATGGAAAAGCTTATATACGGTTTCTTTTATAACTAATGAGTTTTGCGTTTTTGTACCTAATTAATGGCAGCAATTTAAAGCTATAAGCTATGAGATCTCTATCTGCATCTGTATGTTTACATTTGCCTCTTTCTATATATAGTAAATGTATGGTATGTTCTATCTTCAGATGGTATTCTTAAAATTAATTTGTAAATTTAGTTGGCTTAAAGATCTACTTAACTGGCTTAAGGAAAATTAATTGCTTACACAATTTAAATTCTCAGAAATATAACAAAAACACCCACATGTTTTTCAATTACTGGGATAATCTAGTAAATTAAAGGTAGTTATTCATTGGTTTAATTAAAACAGGCATGTCTTTAGAGTTATCAACATTGAATATAATGGAAATAAAACAAATTTCATTCTACCTGAATTTACAAGTTTAATTACATCCGTTAAAATTTGTCAGCAAAAATAACTTAGAATCATGGCTGATTTTGTCTCATGTCTCATAAAATTTTGTGGGTAATCTAAATATGATTGTTGGGGCAAATGATTTAGATATAAGTAGGATACAAATTTACAGATAAGCTTTTCAGCAATTATATTTTATGGTATATGGGTGCTTAAAAAAATTTTCCGAATCTCTTTAGCTTGAAATTTTATGATCTTGCCAAATTAAATTAAATGATGGCGATGTGGGTGCCTGGGTGGCTCAATAGTGGGTTAAGCGACTGCCTTCAGCTCAGGCCATGATCCCACAGCCCCACATCAGACTCCTGGCTTGGCGGGGAGTCTGCTTCTTCCTCTGACTCTCCACCCTCTGTCCACTTGTGCTCTCTCATACTTTCTCTCAAATAAATACAGTAATATAAAAAATAAAATATTTAAATGATGGAAATGTATTGAATGTTTAGATTATTTCCAAGTAAGATAAAATGCTGTTATTGAACATGGGCTTATTTACTTTTGGTTTATTACAAAGAAACTAAGAGATATTTAGGTTTGTTAATTCTACACTGGAAAACTGAAAAAAGCATGTATTTTTAGAAATTATGAAATGTATTCATAATTTCTCAATCCAAAAAAATGCTGGTATGACAGTTTATTATTCCTAGTTTTCACTAGAAATGAAGATTTCTAAGGGTTAAGAATTCTAATGAATGTTATTACAACTCCTACAAGTAAAGGAAACATCTTTGTATTTGAAGAAAGCAAAATGTGTGTTTTTGGTATGAGAAGGAATAAGGAATGGAGACGCATTTTCTCATTGAGGGGAAAAAAAGTAATTTTGTCCTAAAGAGAGACTAGTTGTTTAAAGAAAAAGAACAGGACAAAATCTGAACGTGAAAAACAAAAAAAGAACTTGTAAAGTTTGTGTAAAAGTTATCTTTGGAAAGGTCAGGACTAAGATTAAAATGAGTAAGTTTTAATACCAAAAGCACGTTGGTACAAAAGTAGAATTTTATTTTCTCTGTTAAAGGGACAAAGGCTTTTTGTTTTTTTTCCGGACTTTGGGTCTGCTTTTGATAATAGACTGTTAAAGTATCTTTACCTTTTAAGTATTAAGTTTCATAATGATCTGTGATCTTACTTAGGCAAACTGTAAAACCTTTTTTAGGGGGATATTTTTGACAAAGTTCCCAAAATCAAATTCTAAATGAAGTCTTTTTGATCTGTAAGAAATTTTGGAGTGCTTCCAAAAGTATCCCTGGAACATTCCAAAAAGTGTTAAACTCATTAGGCTTATTGGATATATTAAATTACATAGGAAGCATCATCAAGAAGTAATACTGTCTTCTTATTGTATTTGTAAGATTGTGGCAGTATGTGCATAAAGTTCATTATACTTCTACAAAAACTGGCCCTTCTTTGTCACATTTTTGCCATCCTAATGTCCTTGTAACAAGGCAACAGTATGCTATTGGATCAGAGAAATTAAGATGGGTCAGCAATGGATGTAAGATAAATGAAGAGTTGGGGCTATGGGAAACCAAAGATGGCTGCTTGGTAATTCTCAGCTTCCAGACAAATCCCATTTTTCGGTTTTTGCTTCACCCTTCACCCACCACAGTGCACTTAAGATGACTAAAATTAGGGGCACCTGGGTGGCTCACTGGGTTAAAGCCTCTGCCTTCAGCTCAGGTCATGATCTCAGGGTCCTGGGATCGAGCCCCGCATCGGGCTCTCTGCTCAGCGGGGAGCCTGCTTCCCCCTTTCTCTCTGCCTGCCTCTCTGCCTACTTGTGATCTTTCTGTCAAATAAATAAATAAATAAAATCTTTTTTTAAAAAATGACTAAAATTATGAATTAACACTGGTGTGGAGATTTCTACCTGTCAGGACCATAATTCTGGAAAAATAATTTTTGTCCCAAGAGGCCTCAGATCGCCTCTCTCTGGACTCTTTGAACACTTGCAGCTGGACTTAATTCAACTGGCTCTTAGTGTGGGTTATCAATATGTTCTTGTTACTGAATGTATGTTTTCTGGATGGGCTGAAGCCTTCCCCTGTTGCAAAACTAATGCCCTCCCAGTGGCAAAGAAAAAGACAATGCTTCCCAGTTAGGGTATACCTTCCACAATATCGAGTCAGTGATCAAGGCATCCACTTCACTGGACAAATTATACAAGCCTTTATGAAAAATCTGCAAACTTCTTGAAATTATCACAATCTCTATCACCCTCAACCCAATAAGGTCAAGAAAACTAATGAGATCCTTAAACTTAAAATTTCCAAACTTAAAAATTACTGGGCCTCCCTGACCTAACGTATTGCCTTTGATATTGTGGACTAATCACAGTACCCAATTTGGAAAACAAACTCACTCCACACAAGATAGTCACTGGCAGACCAATACCTGGTTGGTTGATCCTGCGTCTCATGCTAATATGACCAACAACTATAAGTGTCTAATGTCTTATGCTCACACCCATCATTAGCAGGTTAAAAAATCCTTCCCAGATCCCAATTCACTGGTTATAGTCTAGAATCTGGTGCTGAGTATTCTGAAAACAGTATCAGAGGAAGATGGCAGTTAAGTCTTGTTGGAAGGATCCTTACTAAGTAAGTGCTCCTGACCACTTCTATAAACTAGAAGATGCTAGCGACCCCTGAATCAAATTGACAAGGAAGTAGCTGACACTGAGGTAGACTGCCTCTAAAATTACAACAAATCAAGGCTTCATACCTTAACTAAACATGAAACCATGGAACCCCTTCTCCTTCTTTTTCTATCCTTTACTCTGGCATTTGCCTGCAAAGATAACACCCTCATCTCTATCTCCCTGGCCACCACTATGGGGGTAATCTCTGGAATTTAGAGCAAACTTTTATTGCAGACTAGGAAAAAAATTTAACCGTGCTCCTAACTTTTCACAAGCAAAATAAGACATTCAATAATCAACTCTCCTGAGTTTATACTGTTGAGTTAGAAAAGACCTACCAAGAGGCTTTCATGACTCAGCATTCACTCCTTTTGGCAGGTCCCTACCACCCTGGCTAGGGATACATGTAATGAGATTATGATCAGGAACTTCTTAATTCCTGAAATTATAGAAACCACTGCTAAAGCAATAGCTTCCCAGTAAAAACCCTTACATTCTCTGGCCAAAGTTTGTTTTGTTTTGTTTTCCCCAAAGTTCTTGACATAGGAGAATCCATGATTATCTTTTAGCTCAGTAAGGTTACCTGCTGTGAACAATATCACCTGCTGTCTGCTTGTGGATTAATACTTCTGGGGTAGTTGAAACTCAATTATATAAAATCACTGAGCAAACCACTTGCCTTGAGTGACTCCTTCAACAGGGGCTTTCTTTGACTGGTTTGGGTCTTAGGGATCATGGCACCAACGTGCACTCCAAAAACCAGGAATTATCCTGTTTACGGTTATCATAAAAATCTCCCTGGTGCACTGTATCCTTTCAAAAGCTTTAAATGTGTATTTGCAGCAGCCAACTACCAAGTGGATGATCTCCGAGACCAGAACCTTGGAGTCCAAGTGAAGAGAATAACCCACTTCCGTGACCTGTGAATACTACAGGCAAATATGGCTAAACGTCCTCACCAAAAGAAAGATGAGGCATAGCTTTGGGGATAGAACAAAAGTCATTTTAGGTCCTCAGCTATTTTTATGACCTATGCCCCATCAACTGGCTCTACGTGACCAAGAGTACTTCTTGCAGAATCGCCTAGAAGCCACTGGAATTGCAAAGGAATGCAAAAACCTCAGGAGTTTGCAACATTCTCTAACAGGCCAGGAAATAGTCTAACCATATCACTGACAATCAATCAATGGTAAAACTCCAGCACTGGTTCAAAAGTGAAAGTTGATCTAAGGTACATTCTTTAAGTCTTTTTTTTTTTTTTTTTTTTTTTTAGGATTTACCCCCCACACCCTCACCCCACCTTGAGCACTCAGACAACGCACTAACTAGAGCTGGAGAATTAATGATGCCAACACTTGCTGCCTCTCTTAATGTCAATCAACTAGGACTTGGCCTCTGTCAACTTAGGATGACTTTTGCACTAATTGTGTACTGAACTCCCCTTCGACAAGTCCCTACACCAATATGCCTGCACCCTTAGCTTAAAACTTCCCTAATTTTGTTGTCTAGAGAGATACTGCTTGGGAAATATCCCCCGTATTTTCCTTACTTGTTGCAAGTAAAATTTCTCCTTTTCCACTCTTTGGAATGGTTTTATCTTTTGCTGACATCCACCAAGAGGTGAACCCAGTTTTGGGTTATAATATCAAGGTGTTAAACAATAAAGCCATGACCTATGGATGTCATAAAAAGGAACAACAAAAACTTAGAGAACTTCAGAGCCATAGCTGAGAGTGGTGCTAAAGCCTTAAATTTTGACCACGTCCCTTAGTTAGGCTGAGAGTCTGATCAAAAGGGGAGAAATTATTAAAAAGAAAACCAAAGGCCCAAAAAGGAGCTTCTTATGCCAAGTCACCTTACCTCCAGAAAATTCCTGATCAGCACTAATGAAGTAATCTGTCATATGGGCCCCAATCCAATAAAACTCCCTGCCCTTCCCCCTAAGGGAAGGTGATTTCACCTGAAACAGTTCTTTCCTTTTGCTAATAATTTCCTTGCCCCACTCTCCTTCCTACAAAAACCTTCTACTTTGTACAACTCCTTGGAGCTCCCCTCTACTTGCTAGATGTGATACTGCCCAATTCATGAGTCATTAAATAAAGCCAACTAGATCTTCAAATTTAACACAACTGATTTTTGTTTTTTAATAGTCTGTTGTCTGTTTCCATTAGTCACATCACCATCTTCTGTGAAAACCAGGCATTAAGCTAAGGAGGCTGGGCTTTTCTGAGCAAGAGTTAAGAAACTACTGAAAAGAATACACAGTCATATTTGAATCTGGTGGCCATGTAGAAAAAAAAAATTAAGACCAAAGGCAGAAAAAATAGTTAGAACCCAGTTGTAATAGGGATAGACCAAGTGGAAACAGGATGACCAGGTTTTTGGTGTAGGTAGCAGACAAAACAGGGCTTGGAAGGACTTGAGGGGCAGGAGGGGAAGAGTGGGATATGGCTGGATTAAACTAGCAATGGAGAAATGACGGCTTGTGTGGCTAATTTTTTTAAGCAAGTATGGACTGACACTACTAAGGGGAAAACTAACTAGAGAGAGTACTTGAGGTGTTATGATCTGTACAGGAAAGATTTTCTTAAATGGTAGTATGATTTATTATGTCATGTACTCTGCAATTATTTTTAATCATGGCTTATAAATGGACTATATCATTTAATGTATCAAATTAAGATCTACTTAATTATGGGACTGTTTGACATACATAATTTTAAAGTTCACTCTAAGAGCGCAATGTCCCCTAATAGAGTCAGAGTGTTGACATTTTGTAGATTTCCATAGCTTCAATAGGCATAGCAACTTCTTATAGGATTTTTTATTGTACCAAGTTAAGGTGATCTCCTTCCACAGAGAAGTTTTAATCTCAAATACCTATAAAAGATAATATACCGTTGCTTGTAGCACAAAAGGGAGTAATCGTAAACTAGGAAAATAGAGAAAGGATTTCTTCCAGTAAATGAGGCAGCTACTTTCAGCTCAAAGTAAATGTTGCTATGTGGAAGAACTGTTGTCAGGTCTTCCAGATCTTTGTATTTTAAGAGAAAAGTTGGAGGGGACAGGGGCTATGCAGGAAATCTCTAAACATGCCACTTAATTTTGTGTGAACCTAAAATAGCTCTAAATAAAGTCTTGTTCTTTTTGAAGGTTGAAAATTTGGATATTTTAATGAAAAATCTCAAAATTACAAATGTCAGCAATGGCCCATATTTTTAAAAATATGTAATATTGAACAGGTCAAAACACACACATATCTTCTCATTACAAATTGGTTGTGTTACCAAGTTTGTGTATGAGTCCTTTTGAGCCAACAATAAAGTTTATAGATAAAAAAATTATGGAATTTAGGCTTACTCAGAAACCCATGAGTTTAGAGGAGAAAGTTTTATTAACTGTGAACAAGGGATTAAATTTAACAGCTATACGGTAGCCAACTACACAGTAGCAGACTCTCCAAGGAAGTTATAAGGGTAAGGGCTTGGACCATCAGAATAAATAATGGTATCCAAGGACTGGCAGCAGAAGAAAATTCCAAAACAATTCTTAAAGGCAATACAGATTGGCACCATTATTTTTAAGAAACAAAAGTAACTATTTACCAAGCACCTGCTAGTTTCTTTACATGTATTATACATAAAATCCTTCAAAACAGGTACATTTCATGTGAGGAAACTCTGAAATGAACTTGCTTACTGATTGGCAAGTCAGAAGTATTCTTGCCACAGGCAAATGAGCTGTAGGTGAGCCTGTGAGGGATTCACAAACAATAAGCTGAGCAGAAGCATGGAGGCTATGAGGCAAAAGTTCCATGCATAATGATTCTATGCAGTGGAAAAAAGGAATATAATTTGTCATATGCTTACTATGTGCCAGGTACTCTAATAAATGCTCATGAATATCACATAAATATAAATCTTTCATGATGGGAATCATAATTCCTAATTTTACAAATGGGAACTGGAGGCTTAGAGAAGTTGAGTGACTTGCCAAAAGGTCACACTGCTATCATGTGTTTGAGCCAAATTGCAATTCAGGTCAGTTTTATTACAAAGCTTTCATTCACCTAAGTCATGCTGCTTTTCCTAGGGGCATAATTTTTGCTTATTTTCATTTATGTTGCTCAAATTCATTTAGTCTTTTCTCTCTAAAAGAGTGCTCACATCCAGGAACCTGAGGAAGCAATACAGACTTTCACAGTTGGGCAGGCAATAAGAGCTCAGGAAACTAAACCTCTTACTTTAAGGGTCCTAAGGCCTATTACGGTTATGTGAGCATCCAAGGTTGCCCTGCCAGTTAATCGTACATCAGTGTCTCCTTACTTCTGGTTCAGGGCCTTTTTCATTAAGACTATTCATGGAGACTATTCATTGTAATAGAGTGAAAGAGAACAAAGCAATTCTGACAAACATAATTCCCAAATTAGATTTCCTTATTAAATATAAAATAAAAATAGCACCAGAATTACCATGTAATTATTAAAATGAATGCAAAAGTCCTTTACTTGAGAGAGCTGATAGCCCAAAGTAAAAGGTAATAAAGATTACTATTGATATGACTTTGAATGTACATAGTTAATTACCATTCCCAACACAGCTCCAGGTTACTGTTTTAGAGCTAAGGAAATAAAAGAAGCTAATTAACTTAAATATTGTTAAAAAGAGGAGAAACCAGGACAGTTAGAATGGTTAACTGTTAAGATCATCAGTTTTTAGTATTTTCTGATTATAGTACAATGCAGGGAAATAATTAACAGCTTCACTTCTGAAGAATCTTTCAATATGGGATTAGTGAGTATCACTTGGGATATTTTCAATGGCAAGTAACTGAAAACCCAGGTTCAAAGTGGCTTAAATGGTGAGGGGTTACTAAATTTAAAGAGGACTAAGTCCAGAAGCATCAAAGATTCCAAAGCTGGTTAATTCAGTATCACAATATTGTCATGGACATTCCATCCTTCTACTCTACCACATTCAGTAATCAGCCTATTTTTCATGATTCAAGCAGTTCCAGATGTCCCATGCAACAATATCTGAAACATAAGAATTTCCTTTCAAAACATCTCTATTATTCTGAAAATGAGTTTTGAGCAGCTCCCCAGCAGACCTTCTCCTTCAACTCCTACTGAACAAGCTTAGGTTAAGAGTCCTGCTTCCATAATAACTGGCAGTGAATGATTGGCCTAAATCATTATTTGAGCACAGCCTCCCTTAAGTATATGATCCTGCACACTGGGAACCCAGATTAAAAACTGGAGTTCTTCAAGAAGTCAGCAAAAATGGATTTGGCTGGGAAACCAAGTGTCCTTCAGATTGAACTTCTTTAGGAAGTAAAAGAAACAACAGAATTAATTCTACTCCTGCCCACAAAGACAGGAATGTTAGTGGTAAACTGAATACTGTGACGACTGTTATTCAGAAGGTGGAATATATTACTTGAGCCTAGTCTATATAACTTTTGGTTTCCATTTTCATAGTAGACAAACATGTTACTATGCTTTGGTTAGAACTTTTGTCATCTATGACAGTTTCCTATTTGCCCTGCCTTACCAGTAAGATTAACACGAGGAAATGTACATAAAATTCAGCTAACCTTGAGGAGAGAGAGGCCTAACAAAGATGAGGTAAGAACTTAAGGTAACTAGAAAAGGAGGGGTGCCTGGGTGGCTCAGTGGGTTAAAGCCTCTGCCTTCAGCTCAGGTCATGATCTCAGGGTCCTGGGATCAAGCCCTGCATAAGCCTGCTTCCCCTCTCTCTCTGCCAGCCTCTCTGCCTACTTGTAATCTCTCTCTCTGTCAAATAATAAATAAAATCTTAAAAAAAAAAAAAAAGGTAACTAGAAAAGGAGTTTACATTTACTTAAGGAAGGGAATCAGACTATTTCCTACAATGGAATTTTTTGAATTACAAGGAGTTAAAAAAGAAGGTAAGAGTTGAAAGGTGTAAGAGAGAATGGGGTTACTGAGGAGGGCAGAAGTTGAATACTTTCCTTCCTACGAAAGAGCTGTTGACCTTACATCTGAGGACGGGATAGAATATGAAACATTAAGGAAGTGAACCCCATACAACAAGATATTGATATCATAATTTAGAAATTTTTTGTATTATTCATTAAAATATCATCTGAAACATTCTTTCAACTTCTGGAGAATGCATCTTCAAAACTACCAATCAGTGTCGTACTATATAACAATCTTTAAGTTATGCTATTGAAATTTGGCTACCCAAGCAACATATTGTCATATACTGCATACATAGATCATTTTTACAACTAGCTTTAAAATATATGCTATGAGTTCAAATGGCAGATTTAACAAGAATAGTTAGATGACACTTTTTTCTGGCATTGTACCATTCCTTGAAAACTGAAAGTACACGACCTAATTTTCTCCAAAATTATCCAAGCATAGTTTATAAATGTGAAATATTTCAATAAAATACAAGTACAAGTATTTTTATAAAATAACTTAAAAGCTTAAGCCAATTCCAGAACTTCTTAGATTAGCAATTCTTATTTTAGAATGTCACCTTACAGGGAGGCCAAAAAAACACACAAGAAATTTCAGAGCAGTGACTTCCCTTATTTACTAATCTTAGCAGCAAGAAGCTTTAGACAATTTACAAAGTCCAATGCAATCAATCTCAAAGAATGAAAATTTGCCAGCAGTGAGATTATTTAACAGAATAGACTACAGGCTTAAAGGCAATTAATTTCAAATGTGTGGTTCTAAAAAGTATTTTGGCTATACTAGTACTAGTACAGTATATAAACAATCTTCTAAGCTGATATTTTCTAAGGAGAAAAACTTTTGTTAAGCTTGTTCAAAATGAGTCAACTTATTTTATAAGTATACCTTTTAAGAGTAGCTCTTAAAGGTTAGTACAGAACACTAGAATAAGACCGACTTGAAAAAAAGAAGAGTAAGATTGACTTGTAGAACTCTGTGAACTTAATTTTCCAGAAAGAAATCCTTTATTAAAACAAAGAGCATGAGCATGCCACTCTTCTGTTAAATACTTTGAAAGTTCTGAACATGCAGAGTTGAGACAAAGAATCAAGAAACATCTGAAGTTCAATAAGCAACAGCCCTTGTTTGAGCCATACTAACTCTGTAATGAATTTTTCTTTTAACAACGTATTTCATTTAAAACTATTCTATACTGTAACTTACTTGGCTGGGAAAAATTACTCAAAGTAAGAGAAAAAATGGCCCCTAATAGTTCATTCAACGGGAATTAATTTTACTGTCTCATAATACATGTTTTTTAAATGCATAAAAAGTACATTTAAAAAAGAGTGTTGACTGATGCTGGCATCTTTACAAAGACATGCTGTGACACCGTTAAGTAAATAAATTTGTATAAATCCATAAAAGGAAGCAGTTCTAATTTTTTGTAAACCATTAGAGGCCACAAAGATTTGCAATAAAAGGCTGAAGTTTACAGTAAAAACAGCTGAAATAATTTGAATTGCAACATATTTCTAACCTGACCATGCTGAAAATGAACGTACAAGAAAACAACAGATTAACATGAATATAAAGCAACTTCTGGGTGTGAGAATAAGAATAATAAAGTGAGAGATGTAGAGACTAGTAGTTTGTCAGATTGGAGGAGGCTGTTGGAACTGGGTAAATCTTAAAGACTTAAGAAGATTATGTCATTCCCAACCAAAAAGAATTAATTCACTGGTAATACTTTTGGCTTCTCTTTCCTTTTATGTTACAACAGATTTTTCCTCCCAAAATTTTACACTATGTGAAACCTGGAGGTTACTCTTTACAATTCTTTTTAGAACTGTACTTACAATTTTTCTTTTTAGAACTGTACTTAAAATTCTTAGAATTGTAATTGTACTTGGTAGTCAAGTACAGTACTTTTAACAATTGTTAATGCAAACAGGTAGGTAAAGGGAAAGGCTAGTGAAGAAACAGCGCAAAACAATGGATCCTGGATACAGACCATAGACAGATTACGGCCAGAAGTGATGTGTCAGGAGGGATGAGCAAGTCAGAATTGGAGGAGCCAAGCCGTGGTGAGGCAAAAGGGAGGGAGAAAAGGTCCGGAGGAAAATCCTTCACATGGGTCAGGGATAGAAGAGCAAGCGTGTGACCCAAGATGAAGGGAGGTATGTTAAAAGGAGGCAGCTGTCGGGCAGCAGGCCTGAGGAGCAATGTGTGGCTATGAGGAGCCCACCCTCCCGCCCTACTTTTTCCTCCGGTCAGAGAGGCAGCGTCACCTGGAGTGTGAATTCCGAAGGGACTCTATGAGGCGCTGCTTCTGCTGTTGGAGGCTGGTGAGGCCACCGGGGGACCCAGCAGCGGAAGAGGAGGCGCTCTTGGTCAGGGGAAAGAGCCAGCTCATCCTCCACGGGTCCCCGGGCCCGAGGCTCTAGAAGGCTCTGGCCTGCTTCTCCCAGCTGCTCAACCGGGCAGTTCCCCAGCGACAGGAGTAGCAGTCCGAGACGCCCGAGTCCCAAGGGCTGGGAGGCCGAGTCTTCTTTAAGCAAGCCCGGCTGAGGAGTCCTTGGGTCCTGGAGGAGAAACACCGTAACTGTGGGCAGCTAGAGAGAGGAAAGTAGCCGCCCGGGACGCGGAGCTCTACCTTCACGGTCCCGACGCCCAAACCAGTCGGTGCGGCAGCCTGACCCCAAACGCTCCACTACCCCCTGCTTCCGTCACCTGCGTGCTCCGCCCCCTCTGCGTGTCGCGTCATCACCCGGCGCCCCCGCCAGGACGTGCGAGAAGCGACGGCGCAGCACGGTGCGGCGCAGCCTCGGCTCCCCTTTTCCCCTTGCTGGGCGTGAGGTGTCTATGGGGCACCCGCTGCTGCCGCCGCTACCGCCACCGCCACCGCCGCTGGTTGCTGTCTCTATGGCGAGGAGGAGGAGGAGGAGCGCGAGCTCAGCGACACAAGTAGATCTTGCGTCTGCCGGGGGGAGGGGTGGATTGGGGAAGTAGGAAGGGGGCGGGAACGATGAACCTGAGATGGTGAGCGATGGCGCCAGCTGGAACGCGGCTGGCGAAGGAAAAAGCTAGGCGGCGGGTGGGGGGGGGCAGGGTAACGGGCTGAGGGTATGTCAAGGGGGTGGCGCGAACTGATGACGTAAAGGCTTTGTACCTGGGGCTTCGACGTTGTTGGACGGAAATTGGGAGTGGAGGGCGGTGGCCTAGATCCTCAGCTCCTCGTATTTCTTCTTCCAGCAGTGCTTGGGAGTCAGTCTGGCTCCAGTAAATGGTTATCAAGCACCTTCACGCTGGCCCTCTGCCAGGGAAGAGAGTTATCTATGACTTGAGTGGCTCAGTGCTGTCTTCGTTTCTTTGGGAGCCTGCAGTACGGAGATTGTATCTCCAGTAATGAGAAGGCCTCTGGTGCCTCGTTAGGGCTTCTGGAATTGTAGTAGAGAGAGAGAGGTGGAAAAGCAATGTTAAGCTACAGGGTCTTTCTAAAGAGTGTGTGTGTGTGTGTGTGTCTGTGTGTCTATGTGTGTGTTTAGGGGAGTGGGGAGGATAATGAAGGAGGGATCCCCTAGACCTTTGGTTTCTGTTCTTAGAGGACTTGAGGTTACATTTGTGACTGAAGTGTTTGGGAGATATCATAATTACCTTTTTTACCCTTGTTAGGATTTTTTCAAACTTCTGTGAAAGATAAAGGAGCTTTTGGAATTTTTCTGTCCAAGAATCAAAATGTTGGTCTGTACTGTATATGACATGATACTGTTTTTGGACAAGAAACAGCAGATGTGTGTTTATGTTCAGGTTTTTAGGAAATTAGAAACAGTTTGAAATGCATACACCCTTTTGCTTCCTTTCTCCCTCCTGCAGTTAGGGACACTAGAATAGTTTCTGTGACTGTTACTTATTTTTCAGAAAGAGCTTTTTTGTTTTCCTTTTTTTGTTGTTGTTGGTTTACTAAAAAGTCCCTTGTAATCTGATTTCAATAAATGCCACTAAAGTAAATTTTGTAATCAAATCGGATTTTGAATGTTCTGTTAATGAGTAAAAGCAAACATTACCTTTGTCCCAATAACATCTGATCCAGTCACATTATATGACGATTTAACTTTTCATTTTCTGTGTGGAAATAGATGTCTTTATAAAGTTTTAGTCAGAGAGTGAGTTGAATTCAGAGCAATCTTTAATGATAAGTTTTTTAAAAATGATTAGTATGTACACAAAAAATACTGTTTTTGCTTAACATTGATATTAGAATCAAAAAACCTGTGTTGCAGTCCTTTTTTTTCCTACTGATAAGCTGTGTGACTTTAGACAAGTCATTTCCCAAACTGATTTTCTTACAAATCAAGGACTTTGAGTAAATAATCATTTAGGTTTGTAGTTCTTCTATGAGTCATATTTCTGATATCACTGGTTTTTATTTTGACAGGTACAAAAATAAGGATAAAGTATTTTATGAAACAAATCTTCAATCAAGTGTAACATTTTGATGCTTGGCATCTAGACTTCTTGTGCCCTCACTATGCCAGCAGCCACTGTAGATCATAGCCAAAGAATTTGTGAAGTTTGGGCTTGCAACCTGGATGAAGAGATGAAGAAAATTCGTCAAGTTATCAGAAAATACAATTACGTTGCTATGGTATGCCTATCATCAAATCCTTAAGATGCTACTTATAAAAGAGGAACAGGGATATTATAAGTCTTAAATTCAGTTCATCTGGTTAATATTTTAGAGATTAATTTAATTATAAAAAGAAAATTTTGTTAGTGTCCTCCAACCAGGGACCACCAGGAACACTCCTGCAATATGACAAATTGGGTTTATTACTCATTGCAGTGAGGAAATGCATACCACTGGAACCTTGGGGCATTTGATAAGAGTGTTAGAAAGGACTTTTAGGATTTGGCTTCTGTCAGGTGATTTTAGGGAGGGATTAAGGAGGCAGGGCCTTGCTCTGAACTGGATGCTGTTGAGAAGCTAGAGTAATTCTATAACAGGGTATCTTATAATAAGTCTTAAACAGAATGAGAGAAGACTAGAGTGAGACTAAAGCTATAAAGAAGAAACAATTTACTTACACTAGCCAAGGTGGAAAGATGTTTGATCATTTTTGTAGTTTAGACAATGTTTATCATTTTTGTAGTTTGGACAATGTTTACACTTTTGTCTATGGTTAGTCATGATTACAGGTGGTCTTGTCTGATGTTGAAGGGTAAAACTGTTCATACTCAACAACAGAAGAACATTAGAACCTAGCTGTGAGTGACAGGTCAGCACTCAGCAACACTTAAGGCTTAACTGATAATACCAGATGGGCACACAAAAGCTAGGGAGCTCTTGCATATCTTTCTCAGAAAAAAATCAGACCTCCCAGTGGAACACTGTTGATCTGCAGTTTTTCTGTTGTTTGTTTTAATCATCAGTGGAGTTGCATGAACATACCGTGCTGTTAAACATCTCTGTTTTTGCATTTATTATTTAATCTACCTAGACTGTCTATTGAATTAATTATTTTGCTGCTTTTACCTGCTGTACTTTGTACATCTATTATAGTTACTGTATTGTTTTCCACATTGTAAGTTCTGCAAAGCAAGGAGTTAGTGTCTTACTCATCCTTTCTCTCCCACAACACACCTAGCATTTTGTGTTAATAAAATATCCAATAAAGTGGTTGTTGAGTTGGACTGAATTTAGAGTTTTAATTTCTTTACTGTTTCATAGTGATTTGATATTCAGATTTTGTTCTTCACTTCCCAGTTTGAATTTTAAAAGTAAAGTGATATAGTATTATTTCCTTAGTATTTTTAATGCAAATAAATAAATGCGCTTCTATGGGGGTGGGCAGGTTGACTGGTGAAAATACGAATATTCAAGTGTACCTACTTAATAAGAGTATACTTGCCCATAGTTAGAATTGAAGTTTTTATTTTATCCCACAAAAATATATAGTGATTATTTCTCAGATGATAAGGAGTGACATTAGAGACATGATAACATTCTACAGGAATAAGTGGGTATCACGTAATTTTTGATGACTTGTTTTCTCTGGAGTATAGAAAGAGGGCTATTTTAGCCCAAGAAATTCAGAGGGTTTTGATGTTTAGACAGACCTTATCTCAGAGAAATGATTGGAAACTATGATGCATTTTCCATTCTTAACCATTCTTCTTCATTCGTTTTAACACTAGCATACCGTGAGCGTAGTTTGTAATACCCCTTGAGAAACATGGATTTATGATTTTTTTTCCCTTCCTTGGGAATAGAGTACTTGATACATTTATCACTCATATCTTACACATAATAATTTTTTACTGACAGTATTTAAAGTAAGAAAAAGTTATTAAGTTTGGTTCTATTTTATGTTTCTAAAAAGTAATGCTCTTCATAGTTTTAAAAGTTAATTTGTATTTGAATATGAATGTGTAGAATATTATTTATAACAGGATTCTTTGACTTGAACCAAAAATTAATGATTTATGCTAAGAATTTGTGGATTGTGGTTTTGGTCATTTAGTAAATAATGAATCTTAAAACTATTTTACAGGACACCGAGTTTCCAGGTGTGGTTGCAAGACCTATTGGAGAATTCAGGAGCAATGCTGACTATCAGTACCAACTATTGCGATGTAATGTAGACTTGTTAAAGATAATTCAGCTAGGACTGACATTTATGAATGAGCAAGGAGAATATCCTCCAGGAACTTCAACTTGGCAGTTTAATTTTAAATTTAATTTGACGTAAGTAGGAAATAAATATAACCCAAACTTCTTCTTTTTTTTTTTTTTTCCCCAAACTTCTTTTTTGGTTAATTTTAGGAATTGATTTCCCTCATGTATGGTGAATGAAATGCTAACTGAATTTGGCACAGTTATCCTACAAATATTTAAAACCTAAAATTTCAAAAGATTAGATTTCTTCTCATGGAACGAAAGAAATAGGATAAGACTTTATATTCAAATACTTCGAATTTTAAAGATGTTGTTTGAAAAGTATGACTGCCACTGTTTTTGAAATCTGAAAAACTTTGGGTATTGAAGACATTTCTTGATAGAAAAAAT
The DNA here is from genome assembly GCA_028646535.1 of Procyon lotor. NCBI lineage: Eukaryota > Metazoa > Chordata > Mammalia > Carnivora > Procyonidae > Procyon > Procyon lotor. The sequence goes on from CM053604.1 coordinate 151,787,265, forward strand.
AACCTTACATTATATTTTACTTTGCAACTTGAAATATTTACATTTTTGTTGTAGTGATTATCCTTCTTGTGATTTTTATTACAGTCAAACTCCAGTTTATGAATAGATTAGATGTCAAGGACAGTAGACATTTCTTGGAAACTTGGGTGCATTTTCTTGTCAAGTCAGTATAATTATAAAATAGTTATATAATAGTTAGAATCCCTGATCAGCCCACAAAACCTCTTGTAACTAACATACAGGAGAGGTAATGGTATCCTTGAACTTGGTATTTGTTTCAGAAACTGAATTCTAACTCAAGCTCAAGGTTGAAATCCAATTTCCTTACTTGTCTTGATAGCTTAGGGAAGTTTAGTGTTTTTGGCTGAGGGCAGATTGTTTACAAGCTGACTCTAAGGTGGGGAAATGTTTTAGACATTTTAATTAAGTTACAGTATTGCAGTGTCCTATTTGACAGCATGTACTTGTGTAATATGATCTTACATCTGGTTCAAAAAATAGTTAAAGAAGCTGTGGGACATTAACAGTAGTGCCAATGTAAGAACCTCCCCTTCTCTGTTCAACGATGTGATATTTAGCATGTAAGACCTAAAAAGCAGAACTAATGATTTTTAGAGAGTACTACTGTCAGTGGTTCAGTACTATGGCATATAATTACATTGTGTTTAGCCTCATTTTCTGTTTTACTTTATTTCTTAATGTACACCAGAACCTTATAAAAGGTAAAAATACTCCTCTCTAATCAAACTGGTAACAACCTTTTATAAGTACTATAATTCTAAAACACTGAAAATTGTCCTTTGCCCTTATCTCAAAAGATAACCAATTTTAAAATTAATTCTTCACCATTTCATTTCTTCTATGTTACTTTTTTCCCAAGTTGGTCATTAGAACACTGTTTTTTTAACTGAGATACTGTTGTGATGTAAATACATGAGTAGCAGGTGGATCCATCTATGTCTCCATTTTGGGAAAATTGATATTTTCCTTTTCTAGAAACATCTTTGTTATAATAACAACTGCCTTATTACAGTCTTTGAAAGACATTTTTTTCTTATACAGAGAGGGCTACTTGTTACCAGGTTTTGCCTCTATATTATTGTTAATGTCTAAGAAGGCGTTTTTAAGTAAAAGGATATAGTAGAATATACTATTTAAGTGGAAACGAATATTTGGAAGATAAAACTGGGACTACCTAATATGGAGAACAGAGTACCACGAATAGAATCTTCGATGTTTTGGAGAAAGGTGAAAATTGACTTTTTTATTGAGTGCCTGAATGTGTCAGCAGCTGTGTTAGGTGCCAGGGATATAGTGCTAAGGAACAATGGTCATGGTCTTTATAACTTAGTGTTCCTGTAACATTTCTGTCTGCTCTCCATTGCCAAAGTCCAAAAATAAGAATTTGTTAGATAATAATCAATGTATAGGAGTTCTCTCTAAATTGAATTTGGAGTTGATATGTAAAATGAAAATTGAAGTAGAATATTGATTAGCTGTGCAGAAGAAAGCTATCTTAAAGAAGATGAGAACGGATTTCTAAAACATCAATTTGATGATTGGCAGTAATTAGTATTTGAGAAAATCATTTTAATAGTGTAATAGAGATTACAGGAATTTGTGGGTTCAGTGGTAACAGAAAGGAATCTGATAATTCATTGAAGGAAAATGGCAGAGGAGAAGAGATATAGGGAGGACAATAAGTGGAAAGAAGCCAATCCCTGCACCTGCAGCAGTCCTTGCATTTTTGACTATAAACAATGTTTTGACCACTTTTTTGAGATTTGCATCCTTTAATATATTCCTACATGTACTAGGATTTTTTGAAGGTTGGGAATGATTTCAGAACTTGAAATGGATACCATGGGAAGGGGATTTGGAGGTTTGAATTTGAATTGATTTGGAGAATTGAATTATAACAATTAGAGTTTCCCTTACCAGTAGGAAATTTTCTTCATCCTATTTAGAGATTTATTAGCCTACCTGTGTGGAGCTTTCAGCTTTCTCTTCTAATGCTTTGGACATTATAAAGTATGGAATTGGTTCCAAATTTTAAAATATTTACTCAAAAAAATTTTAGTGATAGTATATTAGCTTAATCTGCATTGAGTTATGTGAACTACACAGAAAAAAAGAGAAGTAATTTTATACATTTTTTTTAACTAAACTTGTTGATCATTAAACACATGAGGTACTTACCCAGATCTTTCTCCTGGATATTGTGATTCAGTAGGTCTAGGTATAGGACCTGGGAATCCATATTTTTGGTACGCGCTCTGGATGATTGCTGTCATTGGGCAAGTTTGGGAAATTCTGATTTAAATAGTGCAGCTTTCACTGGTCCACTTCACATGTTTTTTAACGTGATAGAAACCAAGCAAAAGTGATAAAAATCATTGCCCTTTTTAAACTGTGTACTAAAAGATAAAGATAAAGTGAGCATATATGGCCCGGTGTATAATGTGAACCTAGAGAAAGAATCTTACGCTTTGGGTTGGTTATAATTTGCTAAACTATGCCTCTCGATGTGAGCATCAGAACCTGATGAGTGAGATTTTAGTTGTTTAAGATACATTTTTTAGTGTAATAAGGCCAGTGATATCTGTTGTTTAATGAAAAAAACTTGTATTAGATTTATTCAGCTATCCTTCCGAAAAGGTTTTCCTGTGAGAAAATTTGAACTAGTGATGATTGCAGGTCCCTCTGTTTTTTTAGATGTTCCAATGGCTAGTTTTTGATTGTTTGCTTTTTAAATTTTTATAGTAAGGTATAGTTAAAATATGTTATATTAGTTTCAAGTGCATAACATAGCAATTTAAGATTCTGTACATTGTGTGGTGCTCACCACAATAACTGTATTTACCATCTGGCACCGTATGACATTATGTTTTGTTATTTTTCAAAGACATTTGGAGGCAGACTGATTTCCAGAGAATAGACTGTAAGAACACTTTTTCACCTAAATGTAATGTTTCTTTTGGTTTAGTTTTGTTAAAGTTTTGTTTTTAATAGGATTTTTTTTTTTTGCTAAGTGGTGGAAACCAATATTCTTGCAATTTAAAAAGTAAATTAATAAAATCCAGTGGGCAATGCACTTTTGCATTGTATTGCCCAATACATTAAAAGTATTTTTAATGTATTATGTACAATGTATTGGGCAATACAATGCAAAAGTGCATTGTAAAAGTATTAAAAATACTTTTAATGTATTCTCAGAAACCTATACCTTTGTTTGATCCTTTTTTAAATTTAATTTAACATTTTGGATACCTGTATGTTTGTGCTTAGGAATTAGTGCTTGCTTTTTGGCTTTAGTAAAATCTTGAAGGGTTGGTTTATATTTAGATTTCCTGGCTTCATTTTTGGAAGGTGATTTTCTAGGATTAATATTGTCAGAAGAAATTGCTATTATAGCAAAGTCTTTCATTTTAAACATTTTATTGGTTATTGGAGCCATTTGAAAGGCTCATCATTAGTGAGAGAAAGAAATTCCTTTTTCTTTAGAATGGAATGTAGTTTTAGCCACATCAGATGTTTTCCTCTTGGTTTCATTCCTGGTGCTGCTGGGAGCATGGGCGATGGATATAGGCTGTCACCCCTGTGGCTGCAGCTCTATCTGGCAGCAATAAAAAGGCTGCTGAGACTGAAAGCCCCTGGAAAGAACGTGTCTTTCACTTTGTGGTGGTAGCCCCTGGTGAGTAGAAGACCCTTTCTTCAAACTCAGTTAAATATATTTAACTCGTGAAAGGCGAATGACATTGAATCGGTAGTAAAGATTAAAATCTTATTACCCTTGGACTGTTTTGAAAGATGACTTACTGAACATTTTATAAAATAATAACCTTTATATTTAAATTGTATTTTCCTTCCTATATGTGAAGCATTGGAATAATCAGACCCAAGCTAGTCCTCTGTTGTATTGTTTCTGGCACTGTAGGTTGTAGATGTCAGTGGGAGAAAAACGGTTCGTTTGAAGTATGGCACTTTTGAAGGCTGTCTTTCTTTTTCTCCTGCCAGGGAGGACATGTATGCCCAGGACTCTATAGAGCTACTAACAACATCAGGCATCCAGTTTAAAAAACATGAGGAGGAAGGAATTGAGACCCAGTACTTTGCAGAACTTCTTATGACATCGGGAGTGGTCCTCTGCGAAGGGGTCAAATGGTTATCATTTCATAGGTAAAAAGATTGCATTGAAAAAGCATTTGTGTTTCCATTCCCTGGCTGCTCCACACTTGGTGTGCGTCACTGTTTCAGAACTTTCAGGCTCAGTTCTACAAGGAACTGACTGCCACGTAGCAGTCTCCTCTCAAGAAGCTAATGTTGGTCTATTTAAGGGTTAATTTAAAGGTATGTATTTCATTTTTAGTCAATGAGAGAGACAGTATTGCATAATGGAAGGAGTTAGGCTGACAAAGTAGATCTTGGTGTAAGTCCAGCAATGCCATTTGGAATCAGTGTTACCAGGGGTTATTTAACATTTCTGAGCCTTAGAATGAAGTCATTCATTTGTTAAGGAAATGTTTATTTATATTTACCAATGCCAAGCACTCTGGTATAAGATTCTAGGAATTAAGCTGTGAACAAAACAAACTAAAAATTCTCAGCCTCATGAAATTTATATTCTGGTGGGAATAGGCAATTTTTTTAATTTTGTTTTTTTGTTGTTTTGTTTTGTTTTAAAGATTTTATTTATTTATTTGACAAAGAGAGATCACAAGTAGACAGAGAGGCGGGCAGAGGGTGGGGAGGGAAGCAGGCTCCCTGCTTGATCCCAGGACCCTGAGATCATGACCTGAGATGAAGGCAGAGGCTTTAACCCACTGAGCCACCCAGGCACCCGGGCAATTTTTTAAATGAAATTTATATTGTGGTTTGTTGTTGATAAGTGCTGTGGAGAAAAAAACAGAGAATGTTAGGGGTGGGTAGGGGTGGTGGATTTTAATTTTTTTTTTTTCTTTTTTTAAAGAGTGATCAGGTAAGCATCACTTTGGTAAATATCTCGTTTTAATGACCAATGATATATTTAGAGCATTTTAATAAAAGGTTTTACAAACAGTAAATTCTCAATAAATGGTCATTTTTAATTCTTACTATAAAATAAAACTGGATTTGTAAAGAGAATTTTTACAAAGGGAAGTAGTTCCATTTTGTAGAAACAGACTTCCAGGTAAGAAAGTTTTTCTGTTGAGGTACACTAAACTAAATTGGAATCACAGGGACTAAAAGTGGCTTTGGGAATTATTTTATCCGACCTATTAATATTCTTATATTGGGTCCATTTCACACACACACACACAGAGTCTCCTGCATGTTACAGAATTTCCAACTCTGGCTTCTGGAATGATTATAGTAAAGGACTATTCATATTGCAAACTCTGATGTAGTACTAAGCAGTAGTTTTTGAGTTGGGGGTATTGAACATACTAATTGTCACCTGTCATCTTTTCTTTCTGTTCTCCATTTGATCCTATACCACAGGAGACAAGACTGAAGTCTCTGTTAACTTCAGGAATGTTTTCCAGGGTTTTGTTTTGTTTTGTTTGACTTTCCTGGTCATGACTAGAAACTTTTGTCCTGCCCTTTTGCTATATGTGACTTAGTCTTCCATTCAAAAAATACCCTCTGCAAATACTGCATGCTAGGCATTGGGTATATTAAGATCAACAAAAACAAAGGGTTCATGTCTTCTTAGAATATGTAGTCTAAATTGACTCTAGTATTTGTCTAGGTATGTTAAAATTTTATTCTAAATGTTATTGAACATTTTCATCATATTCTAACCTATTTCTAGGAGATAAAGACTAAGAAATTTATAAATCATAAATTCTTGTACAGTCTTTTACTAGTAATAAGCAAATGCTGTATTGACTTCTATTTGGTTGGGTGATAGCAGTCACTTCCTTGCCAGTTACCAGAAATTTAAAGGTTCCTGCTGTTAATTCCTTATACCTTGGTATTCCTTAACCATCTTTAATGGTAAAGCTTCTTTTTTTCTTTTAAAATTAGAATTCTGAACATTAAATAGAAATTTATTTGTATCCCCCAAAAGATACATTAATACCATCTCTCACCGAATATGTAGAGACTTCCAGCTATGTGAAGTAAAAGATTTTAAGATATTTTTAAAAATGTGATTCCTACTAGACTAGTGGAGAAAACAATTTGTATAAGGAATCACTGGGACCTAGACTCTTCAAGGAAGGTATCTTGTCCTTGAAGGAAAGGTAGACGGGAAAAAAGGGTGTGCATTTAAGGCACAGGAATGTGGGGACATACAAAGCTATGGAAAAAAACAGAGTTAGGAGATCTTGATTTGAAAGTGTGGGAGGTGATATTTTATTCTCTGCATAGTAGTTCTCAGTGTTTACTACTTTATTTCTTCCATATGCAGCATTTCCATTAATATATCTTGAGGAGCCATATGAGATAGGAACAGAATTTTGAGGGAAGAGAATGAATGATAAAATCACTAAGGAAATGAAAATACTTTTATTAGGGAATTACTCTTTGAGTTTTTGTTTTTAATATGGGGCTTGAACTCATGATCCTGAGCTCGTGGCCTGAACCAAGATCAACAGTTGGAAGCTTAACTGACTGAACCACCCAGGCACCTCACTTTGGGTTTTGAAGCATATGACCTCTTCATGTAAAATGTGGGAAGAGTTGTATTATTTTTGCCAATTCCACGTTTTGACATCTTTAGCTATGTTTCCATTCATATTTATTTTTCCATTTCCATAGTTACTTAAAATTTTTTGAGACATCTGTGGGTAGTTTGATACTTTTTTAAAAAGAGTTCTTCCTTTAGAGATCAGCAAAAATAGTAATCTAGTGACTGTAGGCTTGAGATGCTAGTATAGATCTGTATGCTGATATCTCTGTTAGTGAAACGTTCCTATTACTGTTGGTAAGATGATGGCATTTTCCCATTATCATTACAAACATGTCTGTTTTCTTTCTTCTTGTGTGTGGGGGGGGGGTTGGTTGATTCCTTTTTGACCTACAGTTGTGGCTCACTTAAAATTTGTATCAGAAAAAAATTATTTTTTCATCTCTGGTATTTATATGTCTCTGTTCTGTATTTAACCCTTTTATAGTGGTTACGACTTTGGCTATTTAATCAAAATCCTGACCAACTCTAACTTGCCTGAAGAAGAACTTGACTTCTTTGAGATCCTTCGATTATTTTTTCCTGTCATTTATGATGTGAAGTACCTCATGAAGAGCTGCAAAAATCTCAAAGTAAGGCTTTTTAAGTGGGTATTTATAATCCACACAGTATTTGAGTGACTGAAAAATAAGATTTTAGCCTGGGATGTTGTTTCAAGCCATATTTTAAGTTTTATATTAAATGTGATTACATTATCTGGTCATTGATTCTTTTTGTTGCGGGAATAATTTGTAGAAAATCCTTTTCAGAGTTTCAGCATCTATTGGCAGAATAAGTTTTCAATAGAATTCAAACCAGTAATTAGATTTTCATCTTTGCCAGATTGAAAAATCATAAACCTGTGCAAAAATATGAGGACTAGCGAGGCTCTCATGTACAGAAGCACAAGCCCAACATGCGCACAATCTATCCATGCAAGATAAAATCTGAGCTGGCCAGCAGTGTATTCAGTAATGTAGCAAACAGAGTTTTTTCTAGATTGGATAAAAATTATTTTGTTGGTTCAAGTCATAGATCATGTTCCTAGGATTAATTTACATGGCTAAAAGATTTTTTTTCCTTGCCCAAAAGATGTCAAGATGTTAGTGCTACTGTACTGTAAATGTCTGGGTTCTATCTGGACGGTAGCTTGTGTTCTGACACTATTGAATGCATGTGTAGTGATGTTATTTCTAAACATGAATTCTTTCAAAAGGATTATTTTCTTTAATAAGTAAAGTGCTCCTTCAGTTTGAGAACAAATTCTCTTGGTGGCCTAGACTTCCAAGGAATAGAGGGGCTTTTTTTTTCCCCTCAGCACATTTAGGTAAAGTGGCTGCTTGGTAGAACCTACATCAGATTGATCATATTTTCTTACCAGGTTTTTAGAAATGCAAATAAAGTTATACTTGTAAGAGATGGTCAGAACTTTAAGAGCTTTACTTTTAAGCGAAAAGAAACAATGTGGGAGTTGAATAAGGAAACTTTGCTTTTGATAATTGAACTTAAAGTCAGAAGAGAAGTAGTGTTTTGGCCAAAGTTTGCTTGCCTTATTACAGAATATGGCACATAACTGGGGAAACTTTTAAGAAAGGTCACTTCATGTTTGTAGCACCTAAGAGCAGCAGGATTGTGTGCAGTTTGAAGAGACTTCTTGCTGTGACTCAAGTGAACTTGAAGTAGGATAGCCTGATTGCTATAGAAACTCCGTCAACCCCTGAAAGCATTACATGCTGAGAATCCATGACCTAGATGTTTTAATCTGGCTTTGGAAGTGCTTTTTAAAATCTGACATGTCTCTACAATGACATACTTTAGGAACAGGATAAATTATTGCTCACCACGTGTATGATATTGGAAAATTTCTAGGTACACCGATATTCTGAATATGCCGAGTGAGCTGCTGTGTTAAATTTAGGTTAATGACAAAAGGTGTTTGTTTTTTGACCTCTGGTCAGCCATGCTGAATGCCCCTATTCTCTTGCGCTCCTAAGCAGCTGCTAATGATATGTAGTCCTTATGTTATTTTTAGCATGGAAGTAAGCGCTGCCTGTGCAAAGCGCTGTTTCAATCTGTGAAGGAGAGGACGACTAGTTTGCCTTAACAATTAGGGAGTAATTTGTGTCTGTTTTGTTTGTCCTGATCTTTCTTCTTTACTCACATCCTATTTCTCCCCCACTATTCTTCTTCCCTTTCTTCTTTCTTTCTTTTTACTCTTCTCTTTTATTCTTTTTCTGTTGCTTTCACTGTCCTTTTTTTTTAAGCCTGGCAATATTAACATAAACAGATATTTACACCCTCGTAAGGAGTTGTATTCTTATAACAGCATACTCTTCTTTTCAACAAAACTATAATTAAATATTTAGTGTATTTTTAAGGACTGGTTTAGTCACAGTAGCTTTGTTTTGTACAAATTATGTAGGTAAACTACTTAGAGATGGATTGGTGAGAAGCTTAGGAAAGTCTGAGAGGAACTGCCGATGGTCATTTTTATATTGATGGATGGATTGACTGAATGTACTTGATAAATGTCCCCTGTACACCTGTTCCCTTGTAGAGGATCTTCCTCCAAATCTTCAGGAATGTTATTTGCCTGTCACATGCCTTAAAGCAGATGAAGAACATGAATTTTCCCTATTAGGATCTCATTTTCTATTAAATTATAAACTTCTCCCATATTCAACAAATACTTTCATTTGTAATTCACACTCTCTTTTTTTTTTGATCTTTATAAGGTCCATCTTTACGTGCTAAAGTCCATTTATATTCTGGTCAGTGTCTTAAGTTATGTAACTTGTGAATTTGGGCATTGTACTGGTTCTGTGTTGACAGGCAGGTTTTCTTTCTTCTAGGGTGGTTTGCAGGAGGTTGCTGAACAGTTGGAGCTGGAACGGATAGGACCACAGCATCAAGCGGGATCTGATTCATTGCTCACAGGAATGGCCTTTTTCAAAATGAGAGAAGTATGAAGACATCAGTGCCTTTTTCTCAGTTGGTTGTTAGGTTGAGAACATTAAAAATCTAACAGCAAAAGTTTTTGGGCAATAAGTGCCCATTAAATGAAGATCCGGTTAGAGATGCATGTAGGCTGTGTCCAACACACTTGAATGAAAGAGTTCAAAAATAAGTCCTCTTGAAACGTAGTTCAGAGGGCAGTGAAAAATGATTTCTTCATAGACTGAAAAATGAAACAGTTTAAACTACCTTAGGAATCATGTAGGTCCAACCATACTATTTCTTAGATGAGAAAACTGAAGCCAGAGGCTAATAACTTCTGTCCAAGGACACACACACATTACTAGCAGAACTCCAGAATTCTTTCTGTAGACCACATCAGTGCTGTTGCTGCCAAGTCAAGGAATCTACATGTTAGGGTTCCCTGGCATTGTCTTCTCGTATACATTAAACTGCTGGTCAAATACCATTTGCTTATGCCATTTTTCAGCACTTGGAGGGTTTTTAGAGTAATACTTGTTTATTTTTAGTAGATTGTCTTACTAAGGGGTTCTGAATTCTCAAAGGGTTAAGTAAATCTGAAGTAGTTGAATCAAAATCATACTGAGCAGAGTCCCTTAAGTGGCAAAAGGCAATACTGAATATAAAGCTAGGTGAATCCAAGTCTCCTCCTTGCTTACGTAATGGAGTGATAGATGCAGGTACACCTCACTGTAAGTTAAATGCAAAGAAAAGAAAGTTTTCCTTTTCTCAAAATATAACTGTAGAATTCTTTTGAGTATATCCTCTTAGACACTCAAGAATTGACTGAGAACTATCTGGAAATAAACTTTTGTAGCAATTGTATTAATAGAAAGCATAATAGTTGTTTTGCCAGGTATTGATTCAGAAGTGATTTGGACTGTCTATTCATGACAAGTAAATACTTTGTTTTGTACTTCTTTCCAGTGCTACGCTAGAGAATTACAACAGTCTTTTGGATTTTTAGCTTTGCATTTTAAAAAAATACCTTAATGATTCAATTAATGGTGGATTCTCTGCTACTGATTTGTTATCTTTATGTTCCTTGGCTTCTTCAAGAATAGTAACCTAGTGTGAATGTTCAGATTTTACTGTCCAGAATGTGTTTAGGGTTTGTTTTCAGCCACCTCAGCCTTGCATGTAGACTCAAGGCTACTTACAAACCTTAACTTTTTCCTCCAGTCACTGGCAATACTCATTCATTTTCACCATTGAGTATTGTTACATTAATGGAATAAGAATTCCTGCCATTTTTTCGTGATTACAAACTCTCATAAAATTGATCTAAATGTTAATAGGAAAGACGTGTTTATACATTTTTTTGTAATCTTTTTCTTTGGTTTCTCTTGAGCTCTGTACTTCTTGAGAACATTAGTCTTACTCATTGAATTTTAAAATGTGTGGCCTCAAAGGAGCACCATAGAAAAGAGCTGTCATTTTAGTTCATGAACAGTCAGTACTTACATTGCTGAAATATAAGTTACCAGTGGTACCTTTTGGTTAAAATTATCTTTTTTTTTTTTCCCCAAAATTCCTTTTTAGATGTTCTTTGAAGATCATATTGATGATGCCAAATATTGTGGTCATTTGTATGGCCTTGGTTCTGGTTCATCCTATGTACAGAATGGCACAGGGAATGCATATGAAGAGGAAGCCAACAAGCAGTCATGACATGAAATAGTCCTTTTATTTTTATTTGAGCTAAACACGAGCTTGTATATAGGTTTTATCTCTCGTTGAATCCCTTGAACAATAGATAATATTTTTTTTCTTTCATAGCCCATTTTATTTTCTGCTTTTCAGTACTAGTATGACCATTCCTATCTCAGATCTTAATAAATAGAAAAGCATTCAGGTTAAATTTGGCCTTAACTTAATATACTTGTTAGCAAACATATGTGACAGAGAGTGGGGAAACCTGCATCATACTGAATATTTTGATAAATTTACCTGCTTGGGCTTGGTTTGTTTTTCCCCCTTCCTAAATTAACTAGCACTGACTGTAATTTATTTCCCTGTTTCATGTCTCCCTTCTATTCTGCAGGAGTTTTAGCTATTTGAGATTGTGGACCATCAATTTTGCACTTTAGAGTGATTCTGACTCAAATCCTCTGTTTTATCAGAAATTTTGGCTTTTCTTGCTCTTAGCTGGAAAAATGACCATCTGCCAACCTTATACAGTATTTACTTGGTTTTGACCCACGGAAATAGCACATGCATTGTGCAAACGGTTGATTCAGCAAGACTACCAAAAAAAAAAAAGAACAAAAAACTACTGAGAGCTTAGTAACTGCTGTTTCTGTACGTAGTGTTTAATCTTCCAAGCACATCTAGTGTCTGTCAGTTCCTCATTGGCATGTGTAGGCTGCTCTGTGACTGAAGAATTTTTCAAACCAGCTTTACACCCTTCAGGAAAAATCCCCCGTGATTGGATGTTGAATGTCTGCCAGGAAACTGGCATCCAAGATAATTGAAGCCGCCGTTATTTTATGATAGCACACTTCCCTTTGATCCGCTTCTTTTTAATTCTGTCACTGTTTACCCTTATTTTTAATTTTCTTAAAAATTTTATAGCCATACTTACACGATGCTCTTGCTTTGTTGATTCCACAAATCAATTTCATTAAAGTCCAAAGATAGCAAGTCTTTAGGTATATGTTGTACCAAATTAAATTAGAAGACAAAAAAATTGTGCTTTCATAGTTGTTACAAAGATAATAATGGAGAGATTTGGTGCAAAACAACAAAATACAAAAATATATTCTATATATAAAGCCATATATGTGTGTGTGTGTGTATATATATATGGCTATATATATATAGCTAATTAAAATTACCTGAGGAGTGTAATGCTTGTTTATTTTTTTGTGTATATCTTTGCAATCTATTTTATATATATTGACAAAAGAGATTGAAATATTTAGCCATGCAGAATATGTGACCAGACCAGAGCATGTGTAGGAAGACATTTTGGTAATCATTAACTCTTCCCTGAAATGATAGACTACAAGTTATGATGTGTGTTATCTACATTTCAATCAGTAATACTAGCAAATCTTAAAATGTTAGCCACATTGGTTTGTTTCCTTTGTACATTATTCATTATATTACAATGCTGTAACTGGGTGGTCCTTTTTAAACAAAACGTTATTTGCAAAACAGAGGGTATTATTTGTTTTTAAAGCTTTTGTAAATAAAGGCTTAAGAAATGTTTTCTTATATATGTTGATGACTGGTAATTTTGTTTTAAAAAATATTTATTTGGGAGATTTTATTTTTTTTTAATTTGGGCAACTGAACAACTCAGTAACTTTAACTGTAGCTAATTGTTAGTCTATTTTTTTTGCTAATTGTTAGTCTATTAATAACTCATTAACTTTAATTGTAGCTAATTATTAGTCTAATTATTATTAGTCTAATAATTAGTCTAAGCAAGCCTTTTGCATTTCAACACTGTCAGCTTATTCTTTTTTTTTTTTTTTTTTTAAGATTTTATTTATTTATTTGATAGAGAGAAAGTGAGAGGATGAGAGGAGTGAAGGTCAGAGAGAGAAGCAGACTCCCCGTGGAGCTGGGAGCCCGATGTGGGACTCGATCCCAGGACTCCAGGATCATGACCTGGGCCGAAGGCAGCTGCTTAACCAACTGAGCCACCCAGGTGCCCCCCAACTGAGCCACCCAGGTGCCCCACTGTCAGCTTATTCTTTATGAATACCCCAACTAGATGTTAAGAATTGATTTTTATCTCCTTTCCAGGAATGCATTTATTCTGAAAGACAAAGTAAATGCATTTGATAAGACTTACTGTGGCTTCTTTTTAAAGCTGACACAGTAATCTAATTGGTTTCTTATTTTGATCTTCACCTCCTTAAAAAAAATAAGAATTAGAAAGATTCCTTTTTGAAACGCCACATAGTTGAATTTCTTAGTCTGTGTTAATTTTGGTTTCTGTCTCTTAACCAGTAATATTATTTTATAACTTCTGTAAGAGGAACTTTATGACCTTTACTAGATCTAGCTTTTGGACTTGAGATATTTGATAATTTTGTAATGTTCCTGAGCCATTAACTCTGGACTCACCGTATTCTATTAAATCTCTCGGAGCAAGGGTCAGCAAACTATGGCCTACAGGCCCAAACTAGGCTGCTTCCTCTTTTCGTATGGCCAGTGATATGAGAATGGTTTTTACAGTTTTAAAATGGTTGGGGGGAAAAAATCAAAAGAATAATACTTCGTGACATGTGAAAATTATGAGATTCAAATTTTAGCGTCCATAAATAAAGTTTTATTGGAATGTAGCCACACTCATCATTTCTGTACTGTCTAGGGCTACTTTTGCACCACAGCGGGAAGGGTGAGTAGCTGCTACAGAAACTGCTTACGGCTTTCTCATCATTTCACATCCCTTTTTGGTTGCTGCACAATCAGTGATGCAGATACCACGTGAAAGCATTTGGAGTGCTTTGTCTATCTGTACAACAACAGTTTATTTTTTTTTTTTTCTGTTACTAGATCATAACCCTTATGGGAAAACAAGAAAACTGCCCTTTGAAAGATGTGCCTTGAAGGTACACTGGAACATGGATTATCTCACCAAATGATTTGGTGAAATACTGTGTCAAGCAATGATACCATAACTGCTAAGAAACACAATGTATGTTGACATAACCAGAGCAAGCACTCATCACAATACACCCAACTGCTGGGAAAGCAGCAGAAATTCTAAAATGGAACATCATGATACCCATTTTATCCATTCATGATATCACAAAATAGATCGTGATTCCTTCACAAAAATAAATGAAAGTGAGGCTACAACCAAAGTCTGTTAGCCAAGCAAAGCCATTTACTGATACTTAGGTCTTGGTTTCTGAATATAGTAGCCCAAAGAATTGTGTCTAGAGGAAATAAGTGTTAATGACTTAGCCTCTTGGAAAGAAAAGTTGGTTGAAGTGTGAGGACACTGGGCACAACATTGATAGTTATTTATAAAATGACAAAGGATTTTGAGTATTTTTCTTTGGCTCTAAGTAAGTCATGTAGTGCTTTCCTAGCTATTATTTATTTGAGAAATCAAGGCTGAGTTTGAAGTGACCAAAGAACTGGTTTCTTTTCATAGTCTGTATGGAAATGCAGGTGAGACTATTTTCAAAGCAGCTGAGAAACTACTACCTTAGTGCAACCTGAAATCTACTCAGATGTGTCAACAACCCCGAATATGTAAAAATACACATGGAGCATAAAAAGGTTGAGTTGGTCAAATTTGGAATCTTACAAAAATGCAAGGTGTTCTGGTTCAGCTGGTACCCATTTCACTCGTCACCTTTGTTTTCTTTTTTCTAAGCAAGAATAAACCCTGGTCATTGTTAACTGGTGTCTTAAAACTAATGCAAAGACCATGTGAAAAGAGAGTAAACAAAAACATACTTGAGCCACACATGTGTGTCCATTCTCGCCTCCCAATTGATTCTTTGTGGCCATTCTGGGCTCATCTGTAGCCTCTACTTGCCTAAAAGTATTTTTTAAGAACTCTGAAACATGTTCGCATGTTACATTAGTATTAGTGTGTAATTAAGGTTGCTTTTTATTATTATTCACCTTTCACAATAAATGTTTTATTAGGTCATTTAAAATGCTTTTAATCCAGACTTTAGGAGGCTTACACTTAATGAAAAAGATAGGAATTCTAAACTGACAATAGCTTTCCTTAGTTGAATAAAAGACAACAGAAGAATTGAAGCTTTCTGTGATAATCAGTTTTTTAATTCAGCATCAACAGAATTCTACTTGGGAGCATTATTTTTTTTTTTTCTCAATTAAGCACCATTATCTGTCAGACAAGAACTGTTAAGTATTAATAAGTTCAGATCAGGACAACGCCTTACACTGTAAAATCTTACCTGGAAGATGCAACATAAAAGTTTTTTTATAAATCATGAGCTAGTACTGTCCTTTCTGGGTAATGAGGAGCTCTTTTACATAGCATAAACTAGAGCTTAAAATCACTTACCAAAAGACCCCCTTTGTTTTCACTGGTGCTCAGAAATAAGTCAAAAGATGAATCATCTTAGCACATTTTTCCCCCAACAGTAAGCTAACAAATACTGAATCCTGGCTACAAATAAGAACAAAGATCTACCTTTGGGCATTGTCACCAGTTGTGTTTTGCTGTCCCTTTCCTGCCACAAGAAAAAGCTGCGAGTGATTTGTTTGGCATTGCCCAAGCAGTCCTATTTTAACTTTTTGTTGATGTAAGAACAATTAAAGAATGAGCTCTTAGTCACCTAGGCTGCCTTATGGTAGAACATCCCCTTACATCCTCTTTTTCTGAGGATGGAAATAAACTGAACATTGTGCTATGGGACACGTGTCAGTCAAAATAGGGAAAAGCTACTAGTTTATAATAGAGTAACAATATTTTCACGAAGCATGAATCACATGATTACTACCTTCATTTTTAAAGAACACGTTCTAGAAATCCTTTATATTTGATTTCTCTAGAGAACATAGTTGCTGTCAAACATGCCGTATTCCCCGTTATCTGTTGAACACAGTGCACTCAAGCTTTACAGTCTGTTTCTAATTGTCCTCAGAATAATTTTACCAATACATAACTTCTCTCTTCTCAGAAGACCTATGTTCTGACCAGGTTGTAGATCAATTTTGTCGGTAGTAGCTCTGGTAGACTATCAGGAAAAGTGTATCTTTAAAGTGATTTCGATTGTCAGTGCAAAGGCAACTTCATATAGACAGCTAATAAAGGTGATCAACCAGACTTTATTATGGTAGAACAGGAGGGAATTCATGGATAAGCACTGCCTTAAATGTCCCATCATTGTATTTAGATGCAATAAGTTTATCTTTGAAAATACAAACCCCCTTTTCACTGCACATGGCAAATAATTAACTAAAGTATATGAAGTATTTGTACAATATTTAAAAAAATTCTTAAAAATTTTACCTATATGGTAGAATTTTTTAAAACAGGAAAAAAATCAAAATTATCAGCTAAGTGGACTCTCAGGAGAGTTGAAGTGTCGGGTTTGAGTTGAACAATTTAAATGTTTAAAACAAAATGTTTAAAAATGTTTTTAAGGTACATTTTATAAATATGTACAAAATGTAGGTCTATTTGATGCTTTATTCATTCAGGCAAACTTTATACTGCATATCTAATCAGATATGCCATCATCTCTAAAAATGATAAAACCCTACATTAAAAACAAAACCCTTAAAAGATTATCCATTGTATGAAAACAAAAAGGGAACCATTACAACTTAATGGGAAAAAATTTATTGGTAAAAAAATTTTTTTTGAATCTAATTCTAATGTGTACTGACTTGTATTTCAATAATTACAAAAAAGACCTAAAGGAAAAATTTAACAGTACTCTAGCAAGGTAAGGAATAAACCCCCCCCCTTTTTTAATCTTCTTTTTTGACAAGTAGGAACACATAACAGAGTCCTGTCCACAAAAATGGCTATAGTACTGTGCTTTGAAAATAACCTGGCTGCATATAATTTTTAATACATCACATGATGCTGTCGCCCTTAAGACTTCCAGCAGTAGCTATAGGTTCCAATCTGGCACTTCAGGTAATAAAAAAATGATGACCAAAAAGTGCTTTAAAAGTAAAAAGTAAAAACGCATCATAACTTCTGAGATTTCCTGAATCAGATTGTCAGATCAATGTCTTTAGCTTTAAAAAAAAAAAAAAATCTGAAAAGAGTGCCATCCTATTATTCAAAGATTTACACTCAAATGATCTATCTATAAAATGGACTTGGCTGACATTGATTCTTTCACAAACTCATTTAAATATAAAACTTTACATTTTAGAAAGAATGAGTATTTGCAAGGATCTTTTTGACTCCATTTTCCTCCGGTCTACTAGTCTATTGTGTGTTGCATTTTCTTCTAATTCAGAAATTTGAAAAGTTCAATACCATTTTCTTTTGATTAAATACCAGTTCCTTAGCTGTGTAAGTTTTAAAAGATAATCTGCTTTAAATTCTCAAAATCAGTACCAAAAAATGTTTACAGCTTACTCTAATCTCTAACATTTACAAAACTTGCACTCCACTCAAAAAAAAGAATAAAACTTTTTCAGATGGTGCATACAAGGCACAAGAGCTTCCTAGCATATTTACTGAAGCTGAACATTTTGGCATCAACAAACACATCACTTTCGTTTACCTTAAACTCAATTTCCAAACAGCACACCATTTAGTTCATATTGAACTAAATTTCTAAAAGTACATGATCTCTTTTAATGATTTGCATAATTTAAGTATTTGAGGAACTCTAAAGTTGAACTGTCACACTTCCAACGACGGGACAGAGAAATAATATAGATACCAATGGAGGATTAATTCATTGGCCCATTAAGAATTCTTAACGAATTCATTATTTTTGCTATGTTCAAGAGCACAAATAACCTAAAAAAACCTTGAGATTTTTAAAAAAGCCAGACTGGCAAAAGAAGATCATAAGCCAATCTTTGTAGTTGTTTTTATAGATATGTCCCTCAATTTAAGATCAGGAGATGAAAAATATATTTTGGATATAATAGTAATGTATTAGTTGTGACAAAAATTTGCTAGCCAGTTGCTTATCAGGGAGCTCAGGCTTCAATGATCATACCTCTTTTCCAGCAGTGAACAAAGGCTAGAATTAGATTAAAGTCTGGAAAAAATGGTGGTAATCTTCAACTGGAGGCCACTTAAAATTTACAATGAATTCATAGTCATTTTGGTTCACTCGGTCTGGGGGTGGAGTCACAACAGAGGGCATGAACAAGTCCCACAGGCTACCTCCACCTCCTGTGTAACTAATAAAGCTGTCATTATACTGTAATTTGAAATCTTTTAACTTTCAATATCTCAATAGGCTCAATTTTCTGAATCAGAAAATCAGATGATTAATGGGCTTTTTATGTGTCTACACTGTACTACCCAAATATTGGGGTGAAAATTAGCCCAGGAATTTATTCCAAGTTTTTATGATAGAAGATATTTTTGCCCTTGATTCATAAACTTTAATTACTCCTAATATTTAACAGGAATTCATGTTAGTTGAAACAATCTATATATTGGATTAAAGGTGTGTTATGTATTAAGCAACGGCTTGGAGATAACTAACCAATTCATACTCTGCATATCCAGCCAAAGGGAAATAGGAGCATCAGGCCAATGGTGCCTTCCTGTGGGAAGCCTCTTCCATCCACCTACAGCATTGATACCTTGAAATGAAACAGAAATCATGAAACTATTGTGTTAACTACAAAAAACAAAAAAACTAACCAATTCATTCAACATTTGTTGAATAACATTCCTTGTTCAAAATTGTTTTCTAGGCTAGAGAGCTCAGATAAGCTCTTGAATACAGAACTCTACATCAGTGCTTCTCAAACTATAATGTGCATATTACAAGACCAGAGGATTTTGTTAAAATGCAGAAAATGCAGATTCTGATTCAGTAGAGCTAGGGGAAGGTCCAAAATTATACATTTCTATTGAGCTACCAGCTGATGCCGCTGCTGCTGGTTTGGGGCCCCAATTTGAGCGGCAGGGTTCCTTTCTGCATGTGTCCGAGGCCAGTAGGAGTTTAGGAGTGACAGCTTAGTGGGAATAGGGACTTGAGAAAATAATTTTGAACTTTCACGTGCATACAAGCACAACACTTTTTACTTGAATAAGAGGGAAGGTTGAATAGACTAAAGGTAACTTACACAATAGTGCTGCTATGGGTCTAGGTACATATGTATCTGCAAAGTATGATGAAACAATATTTTATAAAAAGTCCACAGATATGGGTGCCTGGGTCGTTCAGTGGGTTAAAGGCTCTGCCTTCGGCTCAGGTCATGATCTCAGGGTCCTACAATCGAGCCCGCATCGGGCTCTCTGCTCAGTGGGGATCCTGCTTCCCCCTCTCTCTCTGCCTGCCTCTCTGCCTACTTGTGATCCCCCCTCTCTGTCAAATAAATAAATAAAATCTTTAAAAAAAAAAAAAAAAGCCCACAGATAATTTACTAATGTACTTCAAAAAGAAAAGAATTTGAAAATATCATTTGGTAATATAAATTAAGCATATCAGTATCAGATAATATTCAAGATAATATATAATAATAATGTAACTTAAATGGCAATTCTGAGAGGTAAAGCAGAAAAAACTATTTGTGAAACTTTAAAAAACTATTTGGAAGAGTAGCTACCTTGGGAAAACTCAATTTTTTAAAGAAACATTTAAATGTCACTGGTTAGGTCAATAGAATGAAAAACATTACATCACAAAACCACAAAAATTTTTTACACCACAGTTGATTCATGCTGCCATTTTGTTATTATGACCACTAATGTCATATATGTAATAAAATCAAGTTTCTGTGAGATTTTTAATTTTAATTATGTTATTCTATCACTTATTTACAAAATGCTTGTTTAGAACCAACTATGTGTCTGGTATTGTGTAAAGTGTTGAGAATACTGATGATCAAATCACACTGGTCTTGTGTGAAAATAATGGGAAGCCTATGTGATTTGCACACAATATTACTCTGTAAACCTGTAAAATATTTAACACCTATGACCTCACAAACATTGGTAATTAGAATGATTCAAATACTGGGAAAAAAATCCTATGAAACCTTATATGCTTTATAGAATTATTTCTGTAAAATACTTTAGTTGTGGTATTAGTGATTTAGATTTGTGTATTTCATAATTACATTTTAAGAATTATTTCCAGAAATTTAATATTGTCTCTTTGCTATTTAACCAAATAAAGATTAAATTTTCATTATGCTAACCATAGTTATGATTAGTCTGATCTACTACACCACCAAATACAGTCAACCAAAACCAAAACATCAGTCAACTGGCAAATTGTTAGATCGGTATTTTGCAGTTATCACGTAGCTACTCATAAAAGCCAAACCAAAACAAAAACAAATTTAAAAAACAGATTTTGAGGATTAAAATAGGTTAAAAAACAAAGGAAAAAAAGCAGATTTGGTGAAGCTCTTTGACACAAATGATTTTTAGATTCCCCTTTCTTGCTTTCTGTAGACTTCAGGATTCTAGACGGAAGTTCTGTAAATAAAGATTTGTCTTGATAACTTTACTGTTCAACTCTACATTGGGTTTATGCTAACAATACATACAGTTTGTTTTGTTTAGATGTTTATGGCTTTGTTCCAAAGGGGTTCTTTATTGTATTGACTAGAGGCTTATAAATAAATAATCTTTTAAGGATTATTTAAATTGTTTTGGAGTGACTGGCTCAAAAAAATTTATGGTTTAAAGAAAAGGATTTGGAACATTTGTTATTTTAAGTATAACACATGCTTTGGGGTCCTACTGTAATCAAAAATTGGCATGAGGGAGGTTTGCACTAACAGATATAATTATCTTTCACTTAGACCCATTAAGAGTCTGCTGAGAGATGCTCAAGGTTATAACTACTGTGTAGCAGAATAGAAAAAATAAAAATAAAAAATTGCAAAGTCCTATCATATGACAAAAAAATCATCATGTAAAGTTCATTAGTTTAGGAACAATCCTTGCGATTTAGTGCATTGCTATAAAAATGAACTTTATTCATGAGCTTATTTCTATTATTTGTCAAGTTAACGTTACATACTAGCTAACACGTAAGCCAGGTCCACATTCAGAAGTCTCCAGAATGATTAATAGGATCCTAAGTGTGAGCTAAAACATCTTAAAATTTCAATCACTCAAAAATAAATAATAATGTTTATGGTCCATTTGCCCTAAGAGAACTGAAAAGCTGTTAAAAGTATAAAATGTAACAATAAAGGAAAAACATCTTACTTTCACAAAGTATGAATTTACTCTGAAGAGTTAGGTCTCATTCTCCATGGTTAATGCAGGATTGGTCATGCCTTCAAGAAAGAACAAAAATTAGTGTTTTATTTGTGGGGTTGGGGGGTGTGGCTTTTGAAAAAATAAGGCAGAGAATTCATCCCTGAATCCCCCCATATGCTTCCAAAGGGGCCCCGCACATAGTACAGGTTTGTAAGATGGTCACATAGAAACGCACACATACATACAATGCGGTGTTGGCAACTACCAACATCACAAAAGGCACTTTAAAAAGAGATATACAGGGGATGCCTGGATGGCTCAGTTGGTTAAGCATTGGACTCTTGATTTCAGCTCAGGTTGTGATCTCAGGGTTGTGGGATCGAGCCCCAAGTGGGGAATCCGCGTTGGGCACGAAACTTGCTCAGGATTCTCTCTTTCCCTCTCAAGCTGCCACTTCCCTTGCCTCTCCCTCAATCAATCAATCAATTGATCAATAAAATATATACCTAAGGAAGTGGGAGGGGTAAACAAAAACATGAAAGATACACTGGACCTGGCAATCCTCACATCATCTTACAGTACTCTTCCTAATTCTACATTTCCCTCCATCATTCTGGTGAAACTAATCTTTGAGCCCTTTCTCACCTCATCCTTCTCACATTTCTCTTCCTTCTTTTACAGCACCCTTTAAACTTTAAATAAGTTCTCAATTCATCCATCCAAGTAACAGAAAATTGACCTGACATGCCAAATGACTAACAGCACACAGAAACTAAGAAATCGCTTCTATGTTAATGCAGAACTATATGAAGTAACATGAATCCCTTCTGAAAGAAAGGGAGCTCATTGTCTTTCTATCGCTCGAAAATTGACCCCCAACTATACATCACTTCTTCGCCTCTAAGGAAACTAATGGATTCAAAGGGCTAATAGGTGGCATAAATTTTCCTTTAGGTAATGTCTAGTTCTCCCCATAGACTGGAAGACGGAACAGCAGATTTGAAGGTAAAGAGAGAGACAAAGTTATGGATACCCACATGATGGGGCTCTTCAGAGGGCATATATATTCCTTAAGAACAAGACTCTTTAAAGAAAGCCTATATTTTAGGAGAAGATAACTGTAGATTAATTAATGACTTTAGAATTTTAACTTGGGATTATTTTTCACTATCACTAAATCCCAAAGAGATTTCAAATAAAACAACAAACACTTTAAAGTGCAGGGAGCCAAGGCACCTGGGTGGCTCAGTCAGATGACTGTCTGCCTTTGGCTCAGGTCCTCATCCTGGGGTTCAGGGATCAAGCCCTGAATCAAGCCCCATATCCAGCTGAGCCTGCTTCTCCCTCTCCCTCTGCCCTTCTCACTGCTTGAGTTCTCTTTATCTCTCATGCTGTCTCAAATAAATAAAATCCTTAAAAAAATAAAGTGCAGGGAGTTGAATTCAGGGAGCACTAGGAGAAAGTTGGAAGAAAGGACTAGAAATAAAGGGAAGATTTTCTGGATATTAGTGCCTTAATCATGGATATATGGTTTTTATACTTATTTAGAGGGATACCACACATATATACATGCACCTGCATGTATGATCACACAGAGTCCTGGGATCAAGCCCCACGTAGAGCTCCCTGCTCAGGGGGGAGTCTGCTTAACTAACCCCTAATCCCACTCGTTTTCTCTCTCTCTCTCTCTCTCTCTCAAATAAATAAAATCTTAAGAAAGAAAAGAAAAGAAAAAAGAAAAGAAAAGAAAAGAAAAAAGAAAAGAAAAGAAAAGAAAAGAAAAGAAAAGAAAAGAAAAGAAAAGAAAAGAAAAGAAAAAAGAGAAAGAAAGAACAAGCTACATCTAAAAGAAGTTAGGTTACTACAAACATCACATACTGATTAGGTGTCCAAATTGGGATTTAAAAGCAGGTTTGACTTGAAAGCCTTGCCTTTTCTTTGCCAACAAACTATACTGACTGAAGTAGTCAAAGATTAAAATTAACAATAAGAATAAGGGGAAATGTGTGTGGGATCTGAACAAATAATAGCTAAGGTTATGGTAATTAAGCAGTAACTTTACTTTGACATTTTAAAACTGGATACAAATCTTTAGGCAAAAGAATCATATAAGTTAAGATCCTTTTTACTAAATATTTTTCATTCTTTTGTCTGAGTTGATTACGTTTTTTCCATTAAGTATGCATATTTGCATCATTTTATTAAAAAGGTAGTAGTAATTGTTTCTTAAACTGGGATAAGAGCAATGCGGATCTTTCACAAAATGATCTTCAGCTAACAGATATTAATCAAAGTACTTTACAAACAGAAGTTCCTAAAGATAATTCTACATTTACAATGGGAGTTCAACTCCAAAGCAAGAAAGATTCTGTGGGTAATATGACGGAATTTTTGCACTACTTTCACCTTTTATAAATCAAATCTATTAAAACAGCCAAGTAAGCACATCCTTACCAGCTTTGCCTTTTCCTGGGTTTGTGCTGCTCTCTGTCCAAGACTGGGAATCTGTGAGAAGGTGACTCTGGGACTCTCGCAATGGCTTTGCAGGAAACTGATGGTTTTCAGGACTGAATAATAATAATCGTCATCACAATCGTATGTTAGCTCTCGATAGTACTGAGTGGAGTGTTTCTCAAAGTACAGAATTCAGACCAATTCCCAAGAGAATTTGGGGCACAGGGAATAAGGCATGTTCACACTGACTCACAACAAGAAAACCATTCTTCCTTCCATTCTCTTCTCCTTCTTCTGAATCAGTAAGATGACAATCTTTAACTTTGGCAAGTCTCCATTTTTAATACAGAGAACAGGCTTCTGCCCCTGACTCTAGCAGAGGGAATCCAGTTAGAATTTAATAGTATTTTACCAGCAATTTTGTTTTTTTAAGCTATGTTCTATTTATGGCAAATTATACTAGTTTTCATTTATGACGGTGATATAATATTTGATTTAAAAATCAGCTTCAGGGCTCCTGGGTGGCTCAGCTGGTTAAGCAACTGCCTTCAGCTCAGATCATGATTCTAGAGTCCTGAGATCAAGTCCTGCATCAGGCTCCCAGCTCCATGGGGAGTCTGCTTCTCTCTCTAACCTTCTCCCCTCTCATGCTTGCTTAAATCAATCAATCAATCAATCAATCAATCAATCGATCTTCAAAAATAAAAAAGAACCATCATTCTAAAAAAAAAAAATAAAAATGAGCTTCAGTGCCAATTTAACTAAATATATTAAATAAAAATTTAAGTTTTTGTAAATGGTGTGTCGATATGGAAAAAAATATATGAAGGTAATGATAGAAAGACAAGTTTGAGAAAAATTGGCCTAGTGTTTCTAAAGTGGCCTAGTCTTGAACAATAAATTCTCTATCCTTTCTCTTTGAAACTGAAATAACAAATTTGAGCACTATCTTGCAGAAATGTTGAAAACATCTGACATCATCAGGTCTTACAAATGTGACATTTAATTTGGGGAATAAAGAGTCTTAAAAGAAGAATGCAAGCTTTAAAATTTGAGTAGATATGCTACATACTGACATATTGAATGGCATGAAAAAATATAAATTAAAATATTTCACTTAGATAGAAAAAAAATACTGGCATAGAAACTGTAAGTGTAGTTTTAGAACACCCTGAAATAGTAATCACAATACTGTTCAAAAGAAAAAATACTTAAAATTCTTCCAAGAATAATTCCACATATGAGTTGACTATATTTTTGAAAGGATATGCTTTTGTTCCTTAATAATTACCTCATATCTAAAATTTGAAAATATTTCAAATTTGTGCAACTATAACATCCCCTTATTGAAATTTTGGAGGTAAATCTTTAAAAATAAAAAGCATGTCTCCATTTACATGAGAAAAAAAACAACCTTCTATTACTCTAATTATTCTTCAAGAGAGGGGCCATATACCTGGTACAGCATAGTAACTAGGTCCTGGTTTAGGGACTCCTTGCAGATTTGTTACCACTAATAAGACTCTAACAAATGGTAAGGAAAGATCCATTCATTCAACAGTATCCACTGAGTACCGATTACGTCCATGAATATAGTCTTTGATTGCATGGAAATATCACTGTAGTTGAGAAGGAATAATAGTAAATAGCAAATACATAATAAGTCTGGTGACAGTAAGAGCTATGACAAAAGAAAAAGAGAGGTATGAGGTGTGGGAAAGTGGAGGAACAGGTTGCTATTTTACAAAGAGTTTTCAAAGGTGGTCTCTATCGTGAAGTTACACCTGAGCTAGAAGTAAGAAAAGGTCACAGAGCATTCAGATACCTGGAGGAAAAATGGTTAAGAAGAGGAACTGGAAAGTGCAAAGGCACTAAATAAGGGACAAGCCTGGTATACTTGAGGACCAGCAAGATCTGAGAACTGTGAGTGATGGGAAAGTGGCAAGGGATGACATCAGAGAGATACTGGGGCCAGATTACACCAGACGAGGTTAGGACATGCATTCACTTTTATGCTGGTTAATTTGGGAAGCCAATGGAGAGTTCTGAGCACAAGAGTGACACGATCTGATTCTTAACAGGAAACAGACTAGAGGAGGGCAAACATGGAATCAGAAAGATTAGTCAGGAAGGCATGGAAATAATCCATGTGAGAAATGATGGCTGGGACCAGAAAGCAGTCTGAAGGTGGTAAGAAAGTACTGGGATTACTGGCATATTCTGAAGGGGCATGTGAAAGGATTTGCAAATGGAGTAAATGCAAGGTAAATGAAAGAAGAATGTGGGATGGCTCCACAGTTCCTGGCCTGCACACCCGGGAGACTGAGGGTCACTAATACTGACGTAAGGAAGAACGGAGGAGAATCAGTTCAGCTGCAGGGGAGAGTGTCAACGTCTGACAACCAGGAGTTGTGCTCTGCACCTGTTTAGTGGGAGGTGACTTTTAGATATTTAAGTGGGAATGCTGAGTAGACAGCCATAAAACTCTGGGGTACAGATCAGAGATCGTCACCTGCCATACTAATTTTATATAGGCTAATCAGGGGAAATTATAGAATTACGTCAAAGATACTTTAGCTGTCAAAATTCAATCCAGGGATGCCTGGGTGGCTCAGTCGGTTAAGCGTCTGCTTTCAGCTCAGGTCATGATTCCAGGGTCCTGGGATCGAGTCCCACATCAGGCTCCTTGCTTAGGAGGAGCCTGCTTCCTCCTCTGCCTGCCTCTCCCCCTGCTTGTGCTCTCTGACAAACAAATAAAATCTTAAAAAAAAAAAAAAAAAATTCAGTCCCAAAATTTAAAGGAAAAGGAAGAGAAGCCCATAGTGGTTACAAGATCCCTTAACTAGACAACAGTGCCAGAGCTAGGATTTCTCCGAAAGCCTCCGGTACACTTAGTAGAAGGTGAGATACTATCTCAGAAACCCAAATCTCCTTGAACTACAGAAGCCATTTAAAAGGCAAAAAACATGATTAGCAACTACTAGCAAACTTTATAAAAGCCTGAAAACATTCTAAATGATCTACTGAAAGGAGATTTTTCTGCATCAAGATGTAAGAAGAACCCTTAACCCTTGAATGGTTCAAGCAAGCCCAAACTCAGAGGGCATGCTCCAGTGAGACTCTGGTGCCTTTGAAAGTCCCCATAAATCACATCAGAATGACCTCCTTGTTACCTTGTTGAGTCTGGTCTGTAGAAGGTCACTCTAGGAATGGGGTAGCCAATAGGCTTCATCTTGTGACAATTTAAGATGTTTTGGAATGGCTATCAGGGTCACTGACTCAAGAAGAATTCTGGGGTCATGACAGGCTCTGCCAGATAAAGTATTGTGACCAATAAGAAAGCCACACGAGATGGGAGGAGTGCAGGTACAGGTGTTACATACATGGCATTCCCAACTAAGAAAATCTCTAAAACTAATCTAAGAATGATATTATGCTTATGCTCCTGCTATCAGCTTTCATCTAAAAATTGGAGGCACGGCCTTATTCAAATAAATCTGTCTTAAACATGTAAAAAGCAGTGTTTCAAACTTACAAAACCATACATAGCGTTTTAAAAGTTTAAGTAGTTTTGCCTTTGCTAGTCGGTACCAAAGTCAGAATCAAACTCCGAGGTCTTCCTCAAATTCGTGGCAGACTGAAACCAGGACAGACCTCAAGCAAGGGCCAAAGTCTCCAGACACTAAA
>CM053604.1:151815360-151878461 GCA_028646535.1 Procyon lotor
CAACCAGTGGCTTTCTTAATGACAACAGGCAATGCCCAAGTTCCAGTAAAACTGTTAGCACTGTAACTTGTTACCATTCTCTTTTCTAACAATTTGGCAAGTGACTGAAATTTCCTTGATCTAGTAATTTTGAGATTTTATATTAAGGGAATAATCCAAAATATAGGTAAAAAGTGTGTACAAAACATGTACAAACATGTTAACAAAATCATTTATAATATGAAAAGTTGGGATCAGCCTAAAATTCCAAGTTGGGATGTGACAGAGTAAATTTTTACCTATTTCAGTGAGAATACTATGCCATTATTAAAAAATGGCAATAAACCAATGATGGACTATTACGTGGGGGAAAAACTAGAATATGTGCATGTTGAATACAACTAGGAAAAACAACTCAAAAGAAAATCTGAAGGTAAACTGCCTATATTACTGTGGAAGTGTTTTCCTTTTTCCCTTTCTCTTTCTGTTTAGTCTCCATTTTCAAATTAGTATGGTTATTGTACTTTCATGGGGGAAATCTTATAAATCAAAAAACTATTAGTCATTCTACAATCCTGTTATATAAAAAGGTAAATTTTAGTTCCAGATTTCTTAGAATGCGCTCAATAGTAACAAGAAAATATTAACATTATTTCCTTATACAACCTTTTCCCCTGACATTTTAGTCCCATATTTCTAAGATTTTTAGCAGTTGAGAACACTCTATTGTCAATTAAGTGGACCCCTCATTTTACAAGTGGGAGGGTCTCTGGTTGCTGACCAATTGAAAAATTGGAGTGATATCTTGTATTTTACTAATGAAATAACTCAAGATTCTCAGTCAGCAAGTCAGGGCTCTTGCTTTCATAATAATGGTCTTCAAATTCTTCTGATCATGGACCCACCAGTAAAAAAATCAGAGACTGATGTGCATATTTATTTGTATATTTATTATTAGCTATTATATGTGAGACCTTACATATGAAACCTTATATATATTTTATACTTTATATATAACTATGTATTTCTTATATATTTCTATAAATTTCTCTGCCTTGTATATGTAACTTAATTTAAAAAAAAAGAAAAACTATAAAAATAATTTACAAATAGAAGTGCTATTTTTTCTCCATGCTCCAATTGATGTCCTGGCTGCACCCTCCCACCCCACACCGGGGTGTCCACTTTCCATACTAGAGCATGGTATACTGGCAGGGGTGTAGGCTTGATAGAACCACTTCGCTTTGAATGATAGCTGTGCCACACACTAGCTTTAGACGCCCTGGGATAATCAGCTAACATTCTGAGCCTACTGCTCCATTTGTAAAACAGTAATAAATAGTATCTATCTCACACGGTTGTAGGAATCGAATAAAATGTATAGGGGGTTTTTTTACAGAAAAATCACCAACAAAGCCGGCTATAGGTATAAATCACTGTCCTCCATCTCAACTGCTCCTCCAATAATGTGCCATTTCTTCCATGTTGTACATTTTACTTTCCCATTCACTTTAACCACTAATTCAAATGTCTGCTCTCCCCAACCTCAGTCAACCTACCTACCACCTCTCATTCATAGCCAATGATCTCACATATACTTTTAGGGAGAAATTAGAAGTCACTTCAACTTCTGCCAAAGCTATAAACACAAACCTACATCTGTACACATAATTTCTACTCTACGTCCAATCATTTAGCAAATACTTATCGGGTAACTTTTATGGGTCAGATAGTGCTCTAGGTACTGGCGATGGGTCAGGGAACAAAACAGATAAAGTTCATGCCATTGCAAAGTTTACATTCTAGGAATAATATAAAAAGTGAATATGGAATGAGTTATCAAAATGCTATGACATGGAGAAAAATAAAGCAAGGTTAAGGCTTATAGGGAATTTTAAGGATAGGATTTTACCATTTTATACAGAGTGGTCAAGGAAAGCCTCAAAGATAAGGTATCATTTGAGCAGAGACATAGAGATAGGAAGTAAGTAAGGGACCTGGCCATGCCCTTATCTGTAGGAAGAATGTTCCAGGTCAAGGAAAAATACCAGGTTTTGAGACCGCTGAAAGAGAAACATGCATATTGACCTATGGGCAAGTCGACTGATGTGACTAAGACAGCACTGAAGAGGGTTTGAGAGGCGGTGTGAAGGCAGGGCATGTGCAGCCTTATAAGCTACAATAGAGAATTGTATTTTTACTCTGAATGAGCTCAAATATCAAAGGAAAGTTCTGAGCAAAAGAATGATATGCTCTGTCTTATGTTTTGAAAGAATCCCTGGATACTATGTTCAAAATACACAGAATAGGGCAAGTGGTTGAAAGGGCTATCAGATGTAAAGTGGAAGAGTTAAAGTTGATTTTAGACCTCCAGTTTCGGGGTAAAAAAATTTTGCAGGGTTCTGGGAAGGGAACGTAGGCAAGACTGTAAGTAGTGAAACCCTATGGGAGACCTCAATGTCTCAGACAAAAGAGATGACTGAATTAGGGTGATGGTATGAAAAAAAGAAAGAAAGGGGAAAAAAGGAGGGGGTGGTAGAACCAAAAAAGAAAAATTAGGAAGTAAAAACATCAGCAGGATTTGGATGTTGGGGGAGGGGCAAGGAAGCGGGAGAATTCCGGGCAAGGCTGCCAAGCTTCCAGAAGGCTGCAATGTCCAGAAGGATGAGCTGGATGGCAGCGGCATTGACCAGTATAAGAAACAGATGAGTCACGGTTTGGGGAAGATGGGGGCGACTTCAGCTTTTGATGTGCTGTATTTGAGGTGTCAGTGCATTAATGAGCTATGTTTGGCAGAGAAATATATGAGTTTGCAACAGGAGAGGTCAGAGCTGCAAATAGATTTAGGAATTGTCAACACAGAGATCACAAGTAAAGTGCCAGAGAGGATGAGATCACCTATGAAAGGAGTCTGCATCCTCCTTCATATTTAGGACTAAGATCAGGATGGGGGTAAGAGAGATAACAGGAAAGAAGTAAACATGGCAGGAAGGAGGGGGGGAAAAGGTAGGAAAAAAAATTAGTAGAGAATAGAAGAAAAAAAGGCTGCACATAAAGCATTTTAGGCCAAGAATACCACTAATCCTGTGCAAATGTCTGTGGTTTTATTTTTAATATCCTTTCCCAGGTCAAATGGCATATTTATTCGCCTTTTTGACCACAGCTGCATTTTAAACAGATTACTTCAGGGAACAATTTGCAGTGATGCCTAACCTTTCTCTTTTCTCTTTCTTTTCTTTTTTCTTTTCTTCTTTTCTTTTCTTTTCTTTTCTTTTCTTTTCTTTTCTTTTCTTTTCTTTCTTTCTTTCTTTCTTTCTTTCTTTTTTTCTTTCTTTCTTTCTTTCTTTCTTTCTTTCTTTCTTTCTTTCTTTCTTTCTTTCTTTCTTTCTTTCATTTGGCCAATTAAAACTCTACCATTATTACTGGAACAAATTTTATTTCAATTCAACAAACATGTACTGGACTAAGTACCAACAATACTGAAATGAGTAAGATACAGTCCTTTGCTCCAAGAACTTTTAACAAGGATGAAAGATTCAGAAACAAATAGTTAAAATGATCTTTTCAAAGTGTAAATTTGACCATATTACTCTACTTAAAACCTTCTGTAGCTAAGAATGCTATTCCCCTCATCCCCTCCACATCCACAATTTATTTATGACATGGTTGATATGGTTAACACGGCCATTGAGAATAAAGATTACATTCCCAACCTTCTGCATAAAGAAATATGACCATATAACTAAGTTCTAAAGTAAGTAGAAAGTAAATTCTAAAGTAAGTTGCTGTCATCAGCAACTTCCAGAAACTATCCTTAAAGGGAAGGACATTGACTTCTACTCCTCTATCCTACTTTCTCTGACCCACTGTCTGGAAGGTAGACATGATGGCTGGAACTGGAGCATCCACCTTAGGCCAAGAGGTGATGTTGGAAATGGGGGCTACAGATGTCAGAGCAAGAAGCTGTGGACTAGCTACAGTCTTTGAATGTAAGAGAAGATTAGTAATATTGTTATTTTATTATTATTGCCTTTGGTGGTTGACGGCCAACTAATCTACTGTTAGTATGATAATTAATAATTATAATATAGCAATGTCTACCGTCAGCTCTAGCTATCAATCCATCCACCCTGACGTCTGTCTCTAAAGTAGAAATGAAACACACAACAGATTATACAATACTCACCCAATGCAAAAATATTTGCCAAGTGAAAACTCAAGTATTTACCAAAAGACACACTAATATAAACAAATCATTATACTCGCTAAGTTTGAAACATTAACAAAAAGACATAAAATTCATTCTTCAGACATCAATTTTATTGATTTCTAACTTTAGGGTAACTTTATTAATATTTTAACTTACTTCTTTTGAAGGATTCATTGGTAATGTAAAGATAGTTTTCCAGTATGACCAGACAAACATTGCAAAAAGCAGATGATAAGCAATCAGGCACACAACTAAAATGAGAAGAACATAATTATCATTATAATATGCAAATACAAATTGAAACCATGGTATTCACAAAGATCTAGTTTTTCTAAGTTAACCAAATTATTTAATAATTTAATTATTTAATGCCCCATGAAAGGAAAGCTCTCATCTCTAGACAGGCCCATCTATTGGCCAAGTGGCTATGAGAACCTTCCCTAAATTATAAAAGTAAGGCAGCTATGCCTTCAACTTTAAATAATAAACACAGAGTTAAACAAATAAATGTTAAAACATTCAGGCTTTAAGAACTTTACTTCACTGATAAAGAATACCAAAAGCAGTTCCTATTTGAAAAGCTGTTTGCTGATTTTGCTTAGCTGTGGTCAAATGTGTTGGCCCCGACTGTTTAGTGACTACATAATTAAACAGAGACCATATGGACAAAAAGGATTTCCTCCAACAGGAGTTCAAGTGTCTTGTTTATAACATGGGACAATTGTTAAGAAAAGCACACTTTTTTCAGGCAAGGTATACAAACACACTTTCTATAGTGTTTTAAATGTGTTTTATAGTGTTTTAAATCTATAGTGTTTAAAATGCTATACTATGCAAATATAAAACATTAATTTTGTATAGTGACAATGATCAATTCTGGATAATATGTTAATATATAAATTAATTCTGTAAGACACAGTTGAATAAAATATGCTAATTTAAAATACAGCATATTTGGTATTTTAAAACTGTGGCAATTTTTTAAAGAATGATGATATTCTTCATTTATCATTTATCTTCTTTTTAAAGAATGATGATACTCATAGAAATATTTAAAAATTCAATTGTCCATTAAGGCACTTAAGTCAGTGTGAAATGACTAGAGCTAATGACATTTTCTATGAACACTATGGGTGACTCAGATTTGGGGTAATACTCTGAGTTGAAACAGGAAATTGTTGGTATTCCTACGTCTCAAAGCCACAAGAATCTTTGGCACCATGGCTACCATTTCAACAGAGAGGTCTTTGCCAAGCATCTGACAGAATTCAGTGTGGAGACTGAGAGCAGTCTTTAACCCCACCTTGACTGCACACTCTCAAAGTATAATTTGTTAATTCCAACCAAATCTAAATGAATACTATTTTTTTAACTCTCTTTGAAATTTTATATTTTAAACAATAATAAAATATAGCCTACCTTGTTCCCCAACGTTTTCCATGGACACTATGGAAATAAACAGAAAAAAGAGATAATAGATTATGACACTTATGGCAAACACAGGGCCTGAAAGAGACGTTAAGGGCTCTTGAGTACATTAATAATTTGGCTCCCCTTCAAACCAACATACTTTAAATATTTGTTCCACTTTATTTAGGGGAGAGGTGAGCACCGTGGGAGAGAGGGTGAAGAGGGAAGGCTGGAATCTGCATTCAGCCAGGA
This sequence comes from Procyon lotor, assembly GCA_028646535.1. NCBI lineage: Eukaryota > Metazoa > Chordata > Mammalia > Carnivora > Procyonidae > Procyon > Procyon lotor. The sequence continues at coordinate 151,821,212 of CM053604.1, forward strand.
CACTGTTGGCATTTCAGCCCTGAATACCACACAGAAAACCAAACCCATCAGGTGTGTTCCTTGTAGGTCTTCATCCCGTATTGATGGGTTTCTTAGTCTTCCTTCCAACTTGAGGTTCAGATAAAAGCAGAGTTCTCCAGATCACTATATTTCCAGAGACACTTATTGCTCTTTATAAGTTGGCACCTGCCTAATTAACTCTCTAGAAAGAATAAAATGTTGTGTCCATGGCACGTACTATTCCTGCCAAATTTCTCTAAGTATAAATTCTTACGCCCCATGATGGAGAGCTCCCTACTGTACAATGAAAGAGGCATCTCATTGTATTGAGATCTCATTGCATCTCATTGCCTGAGAAAGTGCCATCCTTTCAGGGCTGTTGTAAACATCCCAAGGTAGACGAGGACACGCGATTAGGGACCACATAGCTGAAACAAGCTGGGACAAGAAATCATACGGACTAATGATCCAGACAGTTCCTACCTTCCGAATTGTGTACTTGTTCTGTTTCCCATTTGGTCTTCTTCCATTTGTACTACAGTTTTGTTGGGAAGTTGTAGTGAGCAAAGGTTTGGTATTACCTGGGATATGATTTAACTGCCTTAAGAAACACTGGACTGAGAGGGTAATTTTGGGAGAGATTTTTAAGATTACCTGATCCAACAAACGTCCTTCCTAAGAGAGCTACTGAAGGTCAGTTTAGGTGTTTCTAGAAGCAACAGAAGCCCATGGGTTTGCAGTACTGTCCATTCCATTACTGGATTGCTCTAAATAGTTATTATAGGATTATAGGTTCCTGAAAAAATTAGCCTCTTTGTGGCTTCTACCTATGGTATCTAGGCTTCCAACCTGTAGCAGTAAACAGAAAATCTAAATGACAGACCTTTACATAAAGTTATTTGTGTCTCCCTTAAATACTCTCTTTTAGTCCATATCTATATGACAGCCAGATCTCTCAACAACTTTGATGTGGCTCCTTTCAGTGTTTCCTAGGCTCTCAATTTCCTTTAAGATTTCTAATACCCACGATGGGACAGACAGACACAGACGGTGACATGGTAAATGAAATGATAATATGGTAAATATAAACCATATTAACATTATGGGTCACAATTTTAATTTTCATTTGCCTACTTTTATTTGCCTAAATTTTATTTGTTATTTGCCTAATATTTATTTGCCTCATTTTATCTTGGATTAGCCTAAATTCTTTCTGCTCTGTGGCCTACAGTGATATTATTTTGCTTTAGAGATTCCTAACTTTCCAATAGTCCTGAAAACTTAAAACTCTTCCCCAACTAACTGTGGTACAAGTAGGCAACAAAGACTGATTTGTTGAAAGATCCTAAGGAATCACAACACCTTCTTGGCACTTTCAGTGTATAGGAAGAGAGAAAGTGGGGACAGTAAATTATTACTCACCTCATCAACAAAGATGTTCCTGTTTGCCAAGAGCAAAATGATGGCCTTTAAGGATTACACCTTGGAACCTGGAACCCTCATGGACACTGCAAAGCTGGTTGACTGGTTTGCCAGTTGTGTTTTCTAGCTCCCCTCTCCACCTATCAATCTGCTCCTTCATTTCTCCTTTCTCTAAGAAATGGAATGGGGCATCAGAGGAAAGGCTGACTGGTCGCTTATTAGTTCAGAATTGACAAGAGTGAGACTTTCTGTTGCAGTATTTAAGAAACTCTTGGGGGAGGGGGAGCACCTGGGTGGCTCAGGGCATGACCTGAGGGTCCTGGGATGGAGTCCCTCATTTGGTCCAAGCTCAGCGGGGAGTCAGCTTGTCCCTCTGTCCCTTCCCCTGCTCATATACACACACTCTCTCTGAAATAAATAAATAAATAAAATCTTTAAAAAAAAAAATCTTGGGTAAAGATAAAACATCTAAAACCCAAGTTGAAGATTGGGACTATGAGCCAAAGTAATAACCTGTAATATACAAAAGGATGACAAACTGCTTCTTGATTCAAATCTCACTTGAATAAACATCCTTAAAAGTATGGATATGTGTGTGTGTGTTTGTTCATATATATGTATATAAACGAAGAGAGAAAGTGGGGATAATAAATTATTATATATAGAAAGAGGGACACACACCCTCCCTTACCTTCTTGGCATGGATTATCAGGCAAGCATCTAATACATGCGTCAGTAAACTACAGTCCTGTTCCAAATACAGCCAGCCACCTATTTCTGTAGGTAAGTTTTTACCTGAACACAGATCCACCCATTCATTTACGTGGCTACTTTTGTGTTACAATGGCAGAGTTGGGTACGTGTGACAGGGACAGTTTGGCCTGTCTTGCCTAAAATATTTAACATCTGGTCCTCTACAGAGTAAGTTTTCCAACCTCTGTATATTAGAGCTCTCCAGAGAAACAGAACCAACACACACACACACACACACACACACACACACACACACACACACACAGAAAGAGAAAGAGAGAAGTGGGGAAAGTGATTGATTTTAAAGAACTGGCTTACAGGATTGTAAAGGATGACAAGTCTGAAATCTGCAAAGCAGGCTGGCAAGCTGAAAACCCATTAAAGAGTAAATGTTGCAATCCTGCGTCCAAGGCAACCTCAAGGCAGAAATTCTTTCTTCAGGGATGCCTTGGTGGGTCAGTCAGTCAAGCATCTGCCTTCGCTCTGGTCATGATCCCAGGGTCTTGGGATGGAGTCCTGCATCAGGCCCCTTGCTCAGCAGGGAGCCTTCTTCTCCCTCTGCCTGCCCCGCCCCTTGTTTGTGTTCCCCCCTCCACGGAACTAAATAAATAAGACAAAGAAAGAAAAGGAAAGGAGAGAGAGAGAGAGAGAGAGAGAGAGAGAGAGAGAGAGAGATTGATTCTTTCTTCAAGGGACCTCAATCTTTTCTCTTAAGGTCTTCAACTGATTGAATGAGGTTGGCCCACATTGTGGAAGGTAATTTGCTTTACTCAGTCAGTGTCAAACCAGTCATTTGGTTTAAATGTTAATCACATCTAAAAAATACCTTCACAGCAACATCTGGACTGGCCATCAGAGCCTACTCAGGTTGAAACAAAATTCATAATCAAATTCTGAATTTATAATTGAGTTTTTTTTCTGGAAATCTACTAAGAAGATATGTGTTGGTCTCTTATATCAGTTCTCAAGTGAAGGTTACTATTTATTATATATGTATTACTTATTATAAGTTAATAAATCAGAACTATAGCTAGCAACTTAACTACAATTCATCTTTATGCATCTGCTAGATAATAAAATCACTTATCATACTCTAAACACCTGATTACCAATAATCCCACCCAAATTAAGTTTAATTATAAATCTATATGATTGTTTAAGATGCTATCAAATCTATTCTCTAAACAGCTCTAAAAACATTAGAGCAGATTTAGTCTTGATTGATTTAAATTCAATCTTGATTTAAAGCAGGGGATCATCTCAAAGATCATTCTAGTCTTATATTTTTAGGACTGATTTTTTTTTTAAAGATTTTATTTATTGATTGATTTGACAGAGAGAGAGAGAGAAAGAGAGATCACAAGTAGACAGAGAGGCAGGCAGAGAGAGAGGGGGAAGCAGGCTCTCCGCCGAGGAGAGAGCCCGATGCGGGGCTCAATCCCAGGACCCTGAGATCATGACCTGAGTTGAAGGCAGAGGTTTTAACCCACTGAGCCACCCCGGTACCCCAGGACTGATTTTTAAAAACTTGGCTTTGGTGATTATACATTAAGAGATGGTTGTCAAAAATGAGAACTGCTAATAAAAAGCAGCTCAGTAAAGTGCTGGTACCTTAAATCTCATTCAACTTTTAGTCATAAGTACATCCAAAATCCAAAACTTCAGATACGAAAATACGCCCTCATAGTAGGAAAAAAAAAGTACTTTTCCCCCTTAAATTAGAAAAGAACAGTTATGTAATTGTTGCTAGAACAATTTGGTTTTTAGGTACTTTCATTGCAAATGTCTATTGCTGTGATCTTTCTATTTCTTAATCTGAATTTTCTTTTTCTTGCCTTCAAATTCAAACTCTCTTTTTTTGGAGGAATAACTTACCTACACTAAATATACACAATAACTTTTCTATATAAATTCACAACACTATTCCGAAATCAGTTTGACACAGATACATCTTAACTCCATATATGCAGTCTGATGATGAAGAATGCCAAGGATAAAAATTTGGTTCTAATGAATGAATTGTAAGGACAACTTTATAGCAAAGCTCTATTTTTTTTTTTTTTAATTTGGCTTATCTTGAATTCATTTACTGAAAACCATTCACTAACTACACTATGCTTACATTATTGAGGACAAAATGGCAAATATGATTCCATCCCTCTGCTCAAAAAGCTTAAAGCTTATGAGATCATCCTAATTCAGAGTTAAAATGAACAAAAGACAAGGACACGGTTATTAAGGCATTTTAAATTAAGCAATCGAAGCAGCTCAGATTCAGAAGATTAAAACAAAAATAATAGTAGCAGAACAAATATGCTTTAGTATCTCCCATCATAACAAAGTCTCTCCTTTGACCTCGTGTCTGGCTCCTATCCCATTTTTCTGGCCTTTTCACAGGAAAACTGATCTTAACAATCTTCCAAATGCACTGTCTCTACCCTCTCCAGCTTCCTCTTCCTTCACTCAACCAACTCCAGCTGCCCTTCACTCCCAATCCCACTGGCACCACTCCCCTTAAGGTCACCAAAGTCCGTCTTTACAGGTCATTCTCCATACTCATTACTCTAACAGAATTAATGATGCTTTTTTTGAAAGTTCGTTGAATTGACAGTGAATTCTCTGACTAAATGGGCCAGTGGGACCACCTTGAAGTAGGATCCTTTGTCTTTTCAGCTACTTTCCAAGAAGCCATGGCTCATTTTTCAGGTATTACAGATCAAAATTTGGGCGGCAGGAGGTACATGACAAGTCATTCCCGTGAATACTAGTGACGTTGCTGCCAGACCATTTTAATGAGACTCAAAAAAATATATTATTCCAATCAATATTTCCAATTGAATTCCAAACTGTATAAGAAATGTTTTTAATTAGTTTTCCTTATAAGAGATCTACTTATATTTTTACATCTTTATCAAACTTTGTTTTGTTCTTCTCATATGTCATTGTAATTTTATTGACAACTGTGGCCCCTCCCTTCCTCGCTAGCCTCATCTCATGATACTCCCCTTCCTGTGTAGGATGCTTCAGCCACTCCAGGCTGCCTTGTTTCCTTGTTTGTTTGTTTGAAGATTTATTTATTTATTTATTTTAGAGTGAGCACGCATGCACTGCGGTGGGGGAAGGGGCAAAGGGAGAGAATCTTCAAGCAGACTCCCCAATGAACATGAGACCTGATTTGAGGCTCCATCCCATGACCCTGAGATCATGACCTGAGCCAAAACCAAGAGTCAGATGCTCACCAATGGAGCCACGCAGGTGATCCCAGGCTGTCTTGCTTCTCAAACGTGCTGACGTTATCCCCTGTCTAGATCCTCTGCACTCGCATTTAACTGGGTGGTAGGAGACCTGGACTCTGGTCCAATCCTCCCAATATGTGTGACATTGATCATGACATTGAGCTGTTTTGTACTTTGATTTTATTGTTTAAACAAAAATGTGTACTTTATCTTGACAGTTCCTTCGGCTCTAAAATTATCCTTAGTGCTACTCTGGTGTATTCTGAAAAATCATTGACTTTTACAAACCAAGGACAAACCAAGGACATTCTCCAAATAAATTTATCAGTGGGTTTATAGGAATAGTTCGGTCAAGGGCAGAGTGGTAGCTTCAGCACAGAAACAAAGAGTAAGGATAAGGCTTCATAATGAAGAACATGGCTTCCCAACACATGCCTCTTAACTGGAATCCAGACTAACATCCCAATAGCCCTAACCACAAACACCATGCCAGGCAGTCGACATGCCTCACTGTATCCTCATACAGTTCCTTAAAAACCCATTTTATAATAAGAAAGCCATGATCTCTTTTAAAATTTAAACTGATAGCATCATCTCACTAAAAAAAAAAAAACAAAAAAACCCTCCCATAGCTTTGCACTGAATTTAAAATAAAGCCCAATCTCCTTACTTAGATCTCTGGGGTCTAACATGATCTGGCTCCTACTTATCTAAGATCACTTCTCATCACTTATCCTCTTGCTTATTAAGCTGCAAACAGGCTGGCCTTCTGTTTCTAGAACATACGAAACCTCAGTGTCTTTGTGCTGTCTGAAAAGCCCTTCCCCAGCTCCATTCATGGCTAGCTCTTTATCATCCTTTAAACTGCAATTTCAATGTCAGTTTTGCATAGAGGCTCTCAGGTCCAGTTCATCGCCCTCCCCCCTCCACCCCCGCAACCATTACAATATACTGTTTCTTTCTTAGCACTTAGCACAATCTGCAATTATTTTCATTTGTTTCTTTTCTATGTCCCTCCCTGAAGTTTGAATCCTGGCTGGGCTGGGATGGAGGTTTTTTCCTTGGCCAAGTTACTTAGCCTCTCTGAGCCTTATCTCAATATTTATCCCATTGGCCTATTTTGTTAATCAAACTAGGTAAGGTAAGTAAAAGCACCTAGAAAAGAACCTGGCACTAAATATTAGGGGCTCAATAAATGTTAGCTGAACATGGACCATAAATATGACAAAAGTGGGAAGTGTTAGGAGTTCTCCAAAGTTTGGTGTTCACTGTGTTATAAACAATCTGGAGAAATAAGTACACCATGCATTTTTAGCTTGCAGGAATGCTACAGTTTTCTGGAGAGTACAATGTGTAGTTAGGGGGGAAGAAACTGCTGGAAGACTTTTGAGTGAATAAGCAAAAAAAAAAAATGCAGGTGAATTACAATGTGGGCAAATTAATATGAGAAAAACTAAAAAAGTGATTTCTTTTTTAACTATATTTTCTTTCCCTACCCTTCCAGAGCTCCTTTCCTCTCAATTCCTCCCCATCTCCTCACGGCCAGTCAAGGTTCTGAAAGAGCCTGACATGTACCAGATTCTCAGCACGAGGAGCTGTGTCATTGTGGGGAAAAGTCGGACTTCCCAGGTGCTTTGATGCATTCCTCCTGCTTCTAACCCAGAATTTATATCTAACGAACTATACTGAGCTAACCTACGTGCTAGAAATTATCAGCCATGCAAGATGGTTGAGGAATCACTGGGGAACTTTTCCTGAAGAATGGCACAACACAACCTCAAAGACAAAAATGAACCCCAGTAAGTCAGACAATTGTATCCAAGATACAGGAAGACTCTTATGTAAGACTAGGTTATGGTCCAAAAGATTATGCAAGGCATTTGTCATCTGGGTGCTCAGGCCTCTCTACTGGCCGCTGAAAGCTGACGCGTAACTCACCTGAAACAATATTGCAAAATTACAAATTAACAATGTTATAAAAATTAGCTCTTCTGTGAAGGGAAGGCTTTTGAGTTGGCAATATCCATACTCACCTCCTCACACCTGTTTTTAGCCATGACCCCCCTGGATCAGTGGGTTTGGAAAAGAACCACACTGAGTGCCTTAAACACCAGACAGCTAGTTTCTCAGTTCTGGAGACTAGAAGTCCAAGATCAAGGTGTTGGAAGCATGGGTTTCTTCACAGGCCTCTTTCCCTGGCTTGTAGATGACCATCTTCTCCCTATATTTCACATCTTTTTATCTATGTACACATCTGTCTACATCTACATTTAGCTCTGTATATATATCTGTCTACATCCAAATTTCCTCTCCTTATAAGGACACCAATTTACATGAGGACCCATCCTAATTAACTTAATTATCTTACTTAAATATTTCTTTAATGGCTCTATCTCCAAATACAGTCACATTCTGAAGTCTTGCTGGTGAGGATTTCAAACTATGGTTTTGAGGAGACCCAATACAGCCCATAACGCTCTCCAAAACAAGACTGAAGCTTAAGCAGGGTGAAGGTGGGGAGGGGTGAGAGAGCACCCACCGGGGCAGGGGTGGGGCAGGAGTCAGATGTCCGGGGGTGAGGAAAAACTAAAAGAAGGGATAGTTCACAGTTTCTCGAATGCTTACTATATGTCAGAGATTGTGCTAAATTTTTTCTCAATGTTTCTCTCATTTAAACCTTACAGCAATCTGTGAGGGAGGTATTATTATAACTTTAAAAGTTAGGAAGACAGTCTTACAGAGGTAAAAGAACTATTCTAGTGTTATTTAAGTCATAACATATGGAGCTAGGATCTAAATATAAGTCTGCCTGACTCCGAAATTCTTTCGAGGATTCCATGTGGCCTTCCGGGCTCTGACTGCACCCCCTCGGCTTCTCTGTCCAGGCAGCCATTCCTTCTTTGTGGCTCTCAAGGACCCCTGGCCTGCTTAACACCGTGCTACCCCCTGTGACTTCTGAGTCAGGGTACACTGGAGAGCAGGGTTCAAAATGTCCTCTTTGTCACCTCTCCTCCAGGATCTAAATTAAACATAACCTAGAAACAGATCATTTTACAAATTATGGACACAAATTATTAAAATATTTGGTCATGTTGGGGCACCTGGCTGGCTTGCTTGGTCTGTTATGCGTCCAACTCTTGATTTTGGCTCAGGTCATGATTCCCGGGTCCCTCGATGGAGCCCTGAATTGGGCTCTGTGCTCAGCTGGGAGTGGGCTTGAGATTCTCTGACTTCCTCGCCCTCTGCCCCTCTCCCCACTCCCATGCTGGTGCTCTCTCTCACTGTCTCTCTGTTAAATAAATAAATCTTTTAAAAAAATATTGGTTATATTTTAGGGCAGCGCATGGAGCTGGGCTCTCCTGAGCTACCAATTCAGTAACTGGGGAGGGAACAGAGCTTTGGGTTCCCAGGGAGAACCCGAGAGAGATGGGGATACAGGAAAGATTAGTAGGAGATGGGCTGGAGGTTTGCTGACCTCCCTCCTCAGCAGTAGAGGGAAGGAAAGATCATTCTTGAGGTCAGCACTGTGCAGTGTACACGCTCCTAGGTTACATCTCCCACTTGTAAAAACTGACAAGGAAGAGAGATGGAACACTCACCTGTCCTGAGATGGTAATTTGAGACTCTTACAGTTATCAAAATCTTGCAGGTTAGAAGTGTTTTTCTCTCTAACATTTTTTAGCAACTTGACCAAATCATTGTTCCAAACATCTAAGAAGCTCTACTCTACAGAAACAGATGGTGTAAAATCCAACTTCTCCAACTGCAAGCTGGGGAACATACACTTAAATCATTAAGAATGTGTAGGTCTTTCAATATATCAATTTTGAATGGGAGATAAAAAAAAAATGTGTCTCATGAGTATGGCCCGGAAAAACTCACTGCCACTTTCCCCTTGGCAAAGGGAAAGGCAATTCCTGAATCATTGACTGTACCAGGCAGTGCAGTTAAATAAGGAAATCTGATCTCGGGGCTAGTCTCTTGATCTTAGTGTCCTCATTTCAAAGCTTACTCAACGGAATCCTATAATCCCCCTGTCTCAAATTAAAATAGAAGACATTCCCGGTGCCAGCAAGCTGTGCAGGTTCCAGTGCAGATAAGTTTACTCATCCCATTAGACAGAACTGTCTGGGTCCTCCCTCTTCCACACATGGCCACAATCCACTCCAACACCCACAGTGCCTGGATCTTAGCAAGACCAACTGCCTATCTTTTCAATTCTAGATGCCCTTCTTCGGCTTGTGTCTGACAGGCATGACCGACTCCTCCAAACCATGCAAGTCTGTAGTGAACCCTACACCCCTAGCAAAGTTCTACCTGGTTCCCACATGATGTCTGTCCACTATGAGGGACAAGATCAAACAGGGATTTTAGATGCTGAAAACATTTCCCTCATCAGAACCAAAGTTTTAGAACTGGAAGGGCCTTGATGATTATACAATCATCTTTCTTATATTTGTATGTACATATTTCTTTATTGGTAGCAAGCAAAAATGCTACATGTGTTCTGCTTATTTTAGCATTTAAAGATATGTATATAAGATGGAAACAATTTTTGTAGTATTTTTTTAGCGTCGTTAGATCAATCTCATTATCTAGTGTACTCAGAATTATCATGAAGGACAATACCGAGAGTGCTTTCTTTTCACTACCAAACACTGGCTGTCTGATTAAGTAGAAAAATTAATGCTTCTTATTTGCTTCTCCAAGGAAATGGACAACCTTCAAAACCTCCCTGGCTAGTGGTTACGTGTCAAGTACTATCTGACCAGGGTACATATTACAAAGCACATTTAACACATTTAAAAATTAAACCAATATTTCTAGGTCTGTGTAAATCATTTGACACTAATGTAGGACCCCAGAGGAAGGAACTGTCTAAACCTGTCATTCCAACCTTTATGTCTATGATGTTCATCAGAACAGAATTTATAGCAGCATCCCTGAAGGGATAAGTCACGAGATTTAAAATGACATTAGCACTAGCAATAATTACTGCAGTGTTGCACTGGGTCATAATATCTATTACACATGCGAGGATACCAAACTGGGTATCATCCTTCAGTACTTAGTCACCAGGAAGCACTATTTTCTTTTGTAACTTAACGTATCCATGGAGTAAACTCACACACACAATCTTCCTTTGATCTCAGCTTGAACGAGTGTTCCCCTTCTCATGTGCAACAGTCATAGGCTCGCCCTATGCTGCATGTCCTACAGCACGAGCTGTCTACCTGACGGTAACTGCAGCAATGTACATTCGGTTGCTGCAAATCTGGTGTAATCTGATATAAGCATAAACCGGCAGCCCACACACGGATGAAAAACGCACACTGCCTCAGCCGTATGATACAGTATATTACAAGAGCACAGTATTATACAAATGCCACCTCATTATACGGTAGATGTGTTCATTAATGTAGGTGGGAAGTTCCAAAATTTGTGTGCAGAATTGAGTAAGACAGTCATCAATATTTGGACTGGGTCTCTTCCTCTGCTCATTGTACGAACCGCTTCATGTTTCCTGCCTGGCTCTCTTCCTAGTTCTATGTACTGACTTTTGCTCCTGTTTGTAAACCATTTTCATTTACCCTAGCTCCGCAGACAATACAAATGCCTTGCTATCTGTTTGTGAATCATGTAGTCCCATACTGTGGATGAGGATCTAGTTCACAATTAATACCACAGGTTACTGATGCATCCACAGAAACAAATAAGTTCCTCCCACTTCTCCCAGGAAGCACAAGCTCATGCTTACCAAGTGTGTGTACCATCTATACTTGAGAACATGTTGCTCTTTAAAAAGATACAATTTCTGCCAGTTAGCAGTGGTGCTCCGGTTACTCAAGAACTATTGAAGTTTAGACTATGTACAATAGGCCAGGAGCTCTTAACATTTCTGCCTTGGGCATACCTGATGGCCAGCATTTCATGAGGGACACACTCCCCAGGAACAAAGCCTGCCTCATGGGCAAAATGAGATTATTCACGATTCCCTGACCATCAACTTTTCTGGACAACGTAGTTCAAAATTGCTACAGTGACATTGAGATGGACCTCGCAGATACTTCTGGAGATCTTCAAATGTGGATGTTTACAAGGGCACATACAGGCTTCTCTGAAATCACACTTTCATCAAAAGTCAAGGTTGCAGGAAAACTGTATGGTGATCCTTAAAAAAAAAAACAAAAAACAAAACCTGAACCTAGAATTACCATATAATCCAACATCACACTTCTGGGCACATAACTCTAAGAATTGATCTCAGGGACTGGAAGAGGTATTTATTTGCGTAACCATGTTTGAAGCAACATTATTCAGAAGAGCTCAAGGGTAGAAACAACCTAAACGTTCATCAAGAAATGAATGGATAAACAAAATGTGGCATATACATACAAGGAAATACTACTGATCCTTAAAGGGAGATGAGATTCTGACACACACTACAACACAGATGAATCTGGAAGACATTATGGTTAGGTGAAATAAGTGCACACAAGAAGACAAATATATGCTTCCACTTAGGAGAATTACCTAGAATCATCAAATTCACAGAGACAAAAAGTAGAATGATAGTTGCCAGGGGCTGGGGAGGGGAGACTGGGGTATGTTGCTTAATGGGTGACAGAGTTCCCACTGGGGAAGATAAAAAAACTTCTGGAGATGTAAGGTGGTGATGGCTACACCCCAATGTGAACGCACTTAGTCCCACTGAACTGCACACTTGAAATGTACAGATAAAACGGCAGATGGCTGGGGGCGCACAGCTGGCTCAGTTGGAGCAGCATTTGGCTCTTGGTCTCAGGGTCATGAGTTCGAGCCCCACATTGGGTGTAGAGATTACTTTAATAAATAACACTAAAAAAAAAAAAAAGCAGATGGCCAAAACGGTAAATATTTATGTTATATATACACTTTTCCACAATAAAAATTAAAAAAAACCAAACCAGCTGCTCTAGAGCTTATTCTCAAACTGACAAATTAAGGTAATACCCATCTTGACCTAAAGTTTTCTTTCCCACCTTTGGTTATTGCCACAATTAAAGGTTTCTGTTGTTTAATCTTGTCAAAGAAGGAAACTCTGCAGTGGCAAATAGAGAAAAATCTCTTTTAAAATGTAGACGTCTGGCTAGGCTTTTCCACTGAAGTGTTTCATTCATGCGCCTTCCCAGAATCTCAATGCCTGAGATTCAAAAGAATGTCCAGGCAAAATGACAAATCCCACTCCTTCTTGACCTTTTCAGTCAATAGGAATTAGAAGAAACTGGAAATGTAAATGCGAGGATGTCAAGGGTCTTGGATATTCACTTCATACACATATCTGTCCCGGATTGATAGCCTTAACTCAAAGTTAAATTATGTTCGGCATCCTCTATTTGAGAAAGGTCAGGACAAGGAAAGGGGGAGCTGAAACATTTCAGAAGGCCTTTCGTTTTTTAATCTAAAAGGGATAAAAAAAATTTTTTTAAAAGGGATAAAAAAATGTCAGTGCTTCATGGGGCGATTTCAGTTACCTGAAAAATGTTAAAACGGAGTGTAAGTACTTTGTGCAGATGTATTTCACTTATTTTTTTAGTGATTATTTTTACATTAGTACTAATATTTAATATATTCTAAATTACTTTTAGCTGCTCCTTTAAATTTTCAAATGGATTCTACAATTAGTTTTATATAAATCCTTACTATAGATGATTACACCTCAATGTCCAGAAAGGGGAGGTGGGGTTAAGCCATCTGATTGTTGTATTTGTGTATTAGCCTGCTAGAGATGCCATAACAAAGTGCTGCTGAGTGCCAGACCTGAACAAGGAAAAATTTATTTTCTCACAGTTGTGCAAGCTGGAAATCTGAAGTCAAAATGTTAACAGGTTTGGTTTCTTGAAATCTTTCTCCCTGGCTTGTGGATGGCCATCTTCCCCCTGTGTCTTCATATGGTCTTTCCTCTGTGTCTGGGTCCAAACTTCCTACAATTGTACGGTGTTAGAACCTATCCTAATAACCTAATTGTAACTAACTGCCTCTTTAAAGGCTCTATCTCCAAACACAGTCACATTCTGAGTTACTGAGGGTTAAGGTTTCAACATGAATTTTCTTGAAGGTGTGGGGTGGAAAGATTCAGCCCATAACTTGAAACCATAAAAACATTACAAGCTTATTTATGAACATCTGAGTGATCAAATACTAAAAAAGGTAAAATGAATAATGCTCTCATAAAGGATTTATGTTCTTTTTAAAAAGATTTTATTTCTGTATTTGACAGAGAGAGAGGGAACACAAGCAGAGGGAGTAGGAGAGGGAGAAACGGGCTTCCTGCCAAGTAGGGAGCCCCATGCAGGGTTTGATCCCAGGACCCTGGGACCATGACCTGAGCCAAAGGCAGACACTTTATGACTGAGCCACCCAGGTGTGCCAGGATTCATGTTCTTTGATGCTTAAACTGTCTACTGGACTCACAAAAGGCCCAAATAAGTTCAGCTGGTATTCTTTCATTTAAGAAAAGTAACTATTACATGCAATGTGCTGTCGTCTGTTTTAGGATTACAATGTTAATCAGACATTGTTACTGCTCTCATAAAATGTTCTGTAGATTATCTTCGTGTAATGAGAAAGTTAAGCTTGCATACTAGAGTAAAGCCTTTTTTAATTTGGATTGAATGATTTCAGATTTCCCAGCAATCCACACATAGGTTTCTATGTAGGTTTCTTCTTGATAAACCTTCTCAGTTTGGGGTCTTTGGAGTATAGTTAGTAATAAAAATCAAAATAAAAGTTCAATATCCACATTACTAAATTCTCAGGCCATACTTTATCAAACCTTCCACTGGCATTTCCAATCCTTTTTGCCTTGCTTTTGGTCATGGCTCTTACAAGTTAGAGAAGCTACTTAGTTATGTTTCATATCTGTTCTCCCCACTCCTGCAACTAGAATGTAAACTCTAAGAGGAGTTAATATTTTTGAGTGAATAAATTAAAAGAGTATTAAATAAATTATGGATGGTTAAAATGCACTCAATTCCTGGATTTTGTAAATATTTGTTAAAATGCAAGTTATAGGGGGCCCTATAATGAATCCCTGCTCTTTACCCTCCTCCAACTGACATCCTGCTCTCAGTTGTTAGCTTTTAGTTTGTCCTTGTCCTGGAATAGGCTGCATTTCATTACAAATATGCTATGATCAAAACCCTAAGTCCAACTGGTCTCAGAGCTTCACCCTATCACATTAACTGACCTCTCTGGAGATGCCCTGGATAATCACCCATCATACCCAGTCAAGTACATAATTCTCTGACTTCCTTTCTTCCTAAAACATGTCACATGGAGTTGCTGACTTAGAAATAACTTCGATCACTGATTAGCCCCTGCAATTCACAGCAGGCTTATGACTTTCAGTTTGGGGCTTATAACTAAAATCTCTTTCATTCCCTGTAAGTGCTGTCAGGTGTCTCGCATGAGAGATTGACATCAGCTGTGTTGGAGCAGACTGCTCTTCCCACCTGTACCCCCAATGTCAAGAACACGTACAGTATAGAGATGACATTTTAAGTCCCACCATGTTTCAGATCCCTACAAACGTGGTGAAAAGCCACACCTCACATTTAGCTACCTGCCACTTTGGCAGGTCCTGTCCCACCTGTCCCAGAAGGATCAGGGACAGACTCCTGTCTGTCCTGTTTTAAGACACCTCATTCTCAACATACCCTTCAAAGAGGGTGAAAATCCAGTTTTCACAGAATACAATTAACACAGAAACAGAAACTTGATTTTATCTCTACATAAGAAAATATATTACCATGACAAAGCATTTTAGTTTTCCAAATTTCACTGGCAAATAAGTCTATAAAATTCTTGGAAAAGCATGAGTTTTTTTAAAAAATAAGGATTATATCTATTATAAGATGATCATGAAGATAAACTTCCTTGAAATGACTGTATTCTTGGGATATTGGTTTTGAAGGATTTTTTTTTTTAAAGATTTCGCTTATTTATTTGACAGAGAGAGATCACAAGTAAGCAGAGAGGCAGGCAGAGAGAGGGAAGCAGGCTGAGCAGAGGGCCCAATGCAGGGCTCGATCCCAGGACCCTGAGATCATGACCTGAGCAGAAGGCAGAGGCTTTAACCCACTGAGCCACCCAGGTGCCCGAACGATATTTTTTTAAATGTTTTTATTTATTGGTGTTTATTTTGCATCATTCTGCTTCTCCAGGGTGGCAATGCTAGCAAAGAAATCCAAAGAGATCAAATTAAGTACAACAGGAATGCTTCACTTACACCTCACGAGAGGAGAAATTTCGGGATACCATGGAGAAATACTGGCAAGGAAATAAAACTCAATCATCTATAAAAGCACTTCTTCATTTGCATTTTTAAAATGTAATTAACAACATATCTAAAAGGAACTACTGTCAAGTATGCATTTTAGAGTGCAGACAAGTGCTAAGACAATGCAGCACATATTTTTGCTCAGGAGTGCCTCCCAAATAAAAATGGGTTTTGTAACATTTCTAGCACTAATATTTCTAATTGAACTTAAAAGTCGAAGTCAGATGAAAAGTCAAATTAGGAAAAATGCTACACAAATGTTTCAAAATGTGACAGAATTTTGAAAGGAAAAATTTCCAGCAATCATAGCTCGTTACTTTATTGCTACCATATGCTTCTTAAGAAATCAGGTCACCTACCTCCTCCCTGCTGCCCTCGCCCCACCCCCTGCCCTGCAAATTCCACCCTTCTGCACTCTCAGCATTCAACTGAGGTAAAAATGAAGACATTACAATAAAATTACCCTTAAGGGAATTAAAAGATTTCTCAACAATTTTCTAACAGACTATGAGAGAAATTAATTCAATTGCATTCTACTTTTATTATTAGTTCCCTGTGTTATCTCTAAATGATAATCTAAAATCATATGGTTCCACATCATATTAAGACTGTCTTTCTAAATGATCCTTCTTTGGAAAATTGTTTTCCCAATGCACAGCACTAAGGATCCATGCCATGTTCTAATTGATCATTTTGCAAGCTAGAGACTATTTCTACAGTCATGACAAACAGTGAAGTCACAAGAGACTCATGAACTCACCACTTCCTAGAAAAAAGAGGGCTGAGGGATGTGATACAACCATTAAAATACGTGAAATTGGCAGCATAAACTAAAAAAATGTAAGTCACGGGTCCACTTTTTTTTTTTTTTTTTTGAGATGAAAAAGCACACATTTTCCATCAGGGTGAAAAATAAAAACAAACAAAAACATTAATGAGAATCCTCAACCATGCTAATCTCTGGGATGTGTGTGTGCATGTGTGTTTTGTCTTCCTGGCACTTCTTCCTACCCTGGAAGCCAGAAAGATCAAACACCTGCTCTTGCTGAACGCTGTTGCCCGGGACATGGGCACAACAATCTCAGCTCTGCCAGCTGATGCCCCTGGAACCATCTTTACAAAGTCACAGGGAGGAGCGCTCTGGGCCGGCCAGGCACCAGAGCAGCAGCTCTTGCGAAAGACCATTCCTCTGGTATCATGTCAGCTTCACCTCACCCACCTCCTCTTAGCTTCTATTTTCTAGGCTACGTTCTCCAGTCTTCCCATAGGTTTGATGAGGTGTTTTCAGGAAGTTCGCTGCTTCCTCAATTTCACCCATCAAATCAACAGGCCCTGAGCTGGGAGCAGAGTAAAAGTTGCCCAGGCATCAGGTTCGAAAGGAGGGAGCAGAAACAACCTCCTAGTTCGTAGCAGGAGCAAAAACTGCTGGTTGTAATCTTACTCTGAGATATTTGCATGTGGTATGATTTATAATATAGTTAGAAATTCATTACTCCTGAAGTGCTCTCCGTCAGCTCTTTTTACCTACTTCATTGATTATTCTCTTATGCTGGTCCAGCAACCAATTCACAGGCTCCTAGGAGTGGGGTATTTTGTTTTCCATTTAGGATTTCCTGTCTCTGTGCTGTGGGAATGGCATTCTGAAAGCGAACAACCCTCTCTCCTTATGCCAAAGGCAGACAGAAGGTTTCAAGGTTTTCCCCCACTCCTCCAGAGGTAATTTTTTTCTTAGCTATTAGGAAAAGATCTCCATTAAGTTTTGCTCTAAATCACCTCTGTAGGGGAAAGTGCCTGGCACAAAACAGGATTCAATAAATGCTTCTGAATGAACCTTCCTCAAACCCTTCTGAAGCTAACTGCTTCCTAACCTTGCGGAAATGTACCATCTCTAGAGACAATTAATTATCGTGATTTAAGAAACCATCCCTTTGGTTTCTGTTTAATTACGGGAACTGAAGCACATATTTAATTTAATGGCATGGATGACATTCTCAGTACACATTTGAAAGCAAACTTTCTATAATGAGCCTTAGTTTAAATTGAGTTTTTACTACTGGATTCTGTTCTTTCACTTATTTACATTATCTGTCTTACATTAAAAATAGATCGAATAAGACTTACTGAAAATCACTATGAGATCGATTCATTCAATAATTATGGAGCTCCTCTGCATGCTAAGAACTGTGATGATTGTTTGTTGTCTCTACTGTATATGTTATCTCTAATAGGATGTAATAGCAAAGGGTAATGCTGCATTGCTCAATACATCAAAAGAAAAAGAATTCTCTGACACACTAAATGGAACCAAGGAAGCATTAAGCAGAGTCTTCTCTTCTGCTTTTCCAGGGACCATTTATATTAAAGTCTAATGGCAGGCAGCACAGGTCAAAATTTGGAGCATATCATATCTTATACATTTGAGTTAGATTTGATGAAATGTTGAGTTTTTAATCCCTCTTTCATATAATTTAAAATCTTCAAAATATTTGAGAATGTCAAGAAGTCACAGAACTGATCTATTCTGCATCATTATTTCCAACAAGAAATTATTTCTTAGTTATTTAGGCATTAAACATTTATATTAATTTTCTACGGATGTACCTTCTATGTCATTTAAAATTATTTTAGTAATTATGGATAATAACACTTGTATTCCCAAGATCATCTCTCAGTAGTTTTTTCAAAAGGAGCTTTAATTCCTGGAAATTTTTTTAAATGATAGTTTAACAATAACAAAAACATACTTTCATCTCTGTCTACTTCAAATTCAATTCATAATGGAAGTTAATTTAGAGCCCTGTTCAGTCTCCATCCTTGAGCCTGCAATGACCTTGAATTAACGGTGGATCATTGCTTATCAGTATCCTAGCATGAGATTTTATATATTCTATCCTTAAGGATGTTTGTTTGAAAGAAGGAAAACATAACTCTCTCTCTCCCAAATTGATCTCAAAGTATGTAAACTAGCTCATTTAGTTCTTAAACATCTTCAAAAATCACTGGGGAATGTAAGAATTCGCAATCATTTCTGAGGATTGTTTATTAATAAAGATTTGCAAGCCTGTAAGTAACACCCAATTTTCTAAGGGGCTCACTTCTTAACATACTCCTGAGTCAGCAATCTATTGTCTAAGGGCCAAGTCAGGCCTGCTCACTATTTTTGTAAATAAACTTTCCGTGGAACCCAGTCACACTCACCTGCTAAGGTATTATCTATGGCTATCTCTTTGCTACAGTAGCAAAGTTGAGTGGTTGTAACTATGTGGCCCAAACTATAAATCATTCTAAAACTCTGAAATCATTTTGTAAAGGCTGTTGGCTCACTTTCCGTGCTGTGTTAACTTGAATTCAGCAACAACAAAATTTAACAGACTTGCTAAATAATCCCATTGGACTAGAGAGATTTGGGGAGGGGGCTGAAGGAAAAGGGAGACATACATTTTAACATTCATACCACAGTGCTGTGAAGTCACAACCCTTCATGGGTTAATCTGGAGAAAGGACACAGAGCTTGAACATTTACCTTTATCTACAAATATGGGAGGGGGTTGACCTAGATAGTCCCTAAGCTTGTCAAGCTTCATGGTTGCTTCAAATGACTTAAGTAAAGCCATAGGCAAACTCAGAAGCATGTGAGTACACAACAGAATAATAATTGTTTTGTGGCACTTGCCTAAGTGAGGGCAGAGAAGTACTATGTTTTGGAACATGGAAGCCAGAATGGTAAAATGGGGGTATGTGGAGGTTTCTTGTACTGTTCTTGAAACTCTTCTGTAAATTTGAAATGATAACAAAATAAAAAGGTAGAAAAACAGTTAAAACAACTTTGAATGTTAGCACTTAAAAGGGAAAACTTCAGTTACCTTCTTCAACAAAGTTTACAAGGTAAGTGCCATTAAGGGGTTTGTAAAACCTATAAACCATGTTTAGAATGTCCATTGACCAACCATGGCTGAGACTGCAGAGTGGCCTTATTCCAATTCAGCATCCTAAAGTACCACCTTGCAAATTTTACCCTTTGAACTTATCTAATTCAAATTAACTAAAGGGATCAAAAGACAGGTAAGACACCAACTATATTATGTTCTGACTGTTGACAAGTATTAGCAGAACACTTTCATATTTTCTTTGGTAGACTGGAAGGAAACTTAACCAAAACACTTGACTCTCATACAACATACATATATCCCATATATTTTTATACACACATGTTCCAAGAAGAGATAGGACTTCATAATTTTATAAAATACAACCACTAAGCAAACATCATGCCAACTGAAAAAGTGCCTAGAGAGCCACACACATTCACATTGTTAAATATAGAAACTAACTGTAATGAGAATCATTATCTCCAGTTTCCAAGGATACCAGGATAAGCACTACTCCTAAATTGCAGTTCATTCAGCAAAGGGCACAGAGTAATTTATATTCAGGGTCATCCTCAGCTGACAGCAGATGTAAAAGGAGGACTGGGGTAAATCACCCTGTTTATTTTATTCTATTACCTATTTCAGTTTCCAGTTACCACCAGCCTCTGGTCCCAACCCTGGCCAATGTTTTATAGGTGAAATTCAGAAAATCTGATTATAAATAGCAATTTTTAACAGGGAAAAGAATACACACAGGGCAGGGCAGTCTGAGATGTGATTAATGCTGCTGGGGGGGGTAGTGGTGGGAGTGGAGGTGGGAAAGGTTGGCATTCCCATTTGCTTTGTTTATAACAAGGAGAGGAGGCTGGTTTTGTGTATCTGCCATATTAGTCGCCATCTTTTCCAGTGCATATAAAGGAACTGTACAGTTAAATTCAACTTCCTACTCAACCAAGGCTATCTATCCACACTATTAGAGCTTCCCACTCCTAAACTGCCATAGTTTCTAGAATGAAATTTATTTTTAATTTGTTCTGTTTTCTAGACTCTACAATCTAGACTTTCATATGATTACTACTTGCTTCTACAGTAATAAAAATATAAAAACCAGTTTCTGACAAACTCAGAGATATTGTCTCTTCATCGTCTGTTTATTCATGACCATTTCTCGATTGCTTTCAACGAGACAGGCATCTTAGCAGGCCAGCTAGGCAGCGACAAGAGGTGATACAAGACTTCACTTTTGATCAGCAGGTAAATAATAACAGACCATGTCACTTTGGCAGCTAAAAAAGAGTCAAATTTTCACTTACTAAAATGGGGATATAGATTTCATGGATACTTGAGATTTTCCCTTAAATTTCCAGGATGTATATATAAAAATATGATCCCCAAAATAACCGTGATTTTTTATTTATTTTTCCCCTATGACCTATCTATCCAATACAGTAAGACCTCCCATATCACACTTTAGCCAGGACAGAGGGACTTTCAAAGAAAAGCTCTGCCTGCCTTCATGCTTCCTCCTGATGGACATGACACAGTGTATCAGGCCAAGTTTCTTAGCTTAATGTGATAATATAGGAAAACAAGTGCATTCTCTGACTTCCCTCTTTTGTACCAGTTACAATAATTAAAACTGTTCACTGCTTTTAAAAGGGCAAACCAATGCAATGCAACGAAGGTTTCTAGTAGTTATGTAACCAATATAGAATATCTCAATAAGACAAGCTATTTTGATAGTAACAATTAATACAAGAATTAAACTGTGTTCCTGAAAACCTTTCTATACATTATGGATGACTTGAATATAACATATTTAGATATTATGTCTTGATGATTTTAGTGCAACCCAATCCTTTTCTAAAACACATTCACTTCTTTTGTCCTGAAATCATGTCTAAAATCAATAATATTATCACACTTAAAAATGATATGTTAGGGGCACCTGAGTGGCTCAGTGGTTAAAGCCTCTGCCTTCGGCTCAGGTCATGATCTCAGGGTCCTGGGATTGAGCCCCCCCTGCATTGGGCTCTCTGCTCAGCAGGGAGCCTGCTTCTCCCTCTCCCTCTGCCTGCCTCTCTGCCTACTTGTGATCTTTCTCTCTGTCAAGTAAATAAGTAAAATCTAAAAAAAAAAAAAAAAAAAAAAGATAATTTAGTCTCAATTCTCTTGAAATTTACGTCAGTAATTACTTGGGGGGGTATTATTATGATACCTGTTTCTCACAAGCAGCAACATTTGGAGGTAAGATGGTTTCAGACAAGAATCTATGTCTGAATCCTGAAGTTCTGAAATGCTTTAGTTGATAAGGTTCAACTAAACAGGCCACTGTTTAACCCTTCTTCTTGTCCCACCCAAAACTAGTGCTGGGTACAGCAAAAACAAAGACACTTTCTTAGGTGAAACACCAAATACAAAAAGCAATCAGAAGTCACTGGAAGAAAGGTCATTTTCTGTTTTAACATCTTCTCTGATAGCACAGGTCAGCTTTCACAAACCTCTGAAGGTAGAAGCCTGCTTATAATTGTATTGCCTATTGTGCATATTCAACTTTTTTCCTTCTTCTTCTTCAATCTTTAGCAATGACAGTACCCTACCCGCCAATTCAGGAGCCTAAAACTTGGGACTTGAGCCACTTGGGTCTCTGGATGAAAAACAAAAAACAAAACTCGTATAGTCACTTTTCTCCCCCTCTAGTATTGTAACGTCTAAATTAAAGTCCTGCGCATTGCATATGTCTTTGAAAATACTTTCTAATAGCTCACCCACCTTCTCTTTATAACTAGAAAGTGTACAACTGGCAAGCCCCAAATCATCAAGGCAGCAGAAACGCCCCAGGGCGCTGTCACAAATTTTCAAAAAGTGGATTAAAGGCAACCAGAAAAGGATAGCTCTGACACCGAAGGCCGAGGCCACCATCCCCCGCGCGGGTCTGGCGCAGCTCGAATCCTGGGCCCAGCTCCGAACCCTCCAGCCTCCACCGCAGCCTCCCCGGGCCTCACTTCTCCGCGGAGGCTGCAGGCAGCGGACACCTTAGTTCTCCCAGGTGCGGTGCTGCCGAGGTAGGGGGTGTGGCTGGGGTGGCGGTGGATAGCGGGAGGCGGAGGGGGTGGCTCGGCTGTGTACTCGAAGGAGTAGAGGTGACTCCGTAACCGGAGTTGTAAGGGGGAGGCAAGGGTGGTGTGAGTGGAGGGAGGCTGCCCGGAGGCTGTTTTCGGCCGCGGCGGCCGCGGACGCGAAGCTAGCAGGCAGCACGCGGGGGCGCAAGGGGGTCTCCGGGGAGGGGAGAGTGGAAGCGCCGCTAGGTGCGGTGGGCTGGCGGCGTCCCGGGACGGTCGAGGCGGCTGCGCAGGGGGCGGGGGGAGAGCCGGGAGGCTGCTGACAGGTCCACTGCCCTCCCTCCGGGGGCCGGCGGGGTGACGGCGGGCGGCCGCGGGGTCGGGGGCGGCGCGCACTCACCTATGCACAGCTGGATGGCGTAGGCGTAGTAGGACCAGCCGAGCAGAAGGCTGATGAACACCACCGGGATCCAGTAGAGCACCCGCCGGCACCGCCGCCTGACGCTGCCCGGGCCCGAGGGCGCCATCTTCCAGCCGCATCCACCTGCCCAGCTCCTCCGTCGCCGCCGCCCGCGGGCCTGGCGCCGGGGCGGGCTGGCCGCGCCCCGCTCCCCGGGCGGGACAGACCCGAGGGCGGCGGCCGGCTGCGCTGCGGCCACTGCCGCCGCCGTGGCGCTAACTCCCCATCCCGCAGCCCCAAGCCAGCGCCGCAGACTCCCCGCTCCTCAGCCCGGTGGAGGCGGCGGCAGCGCTAGGAGAGCGAGGAGGAGGAGGAGGAGACAGAGGGGGAGGTGGGGGAGGAGGAAGAGGAGGGGGAGGATCGAGAGGCGGAGGCGGGAGTCTCCGCCCCGCCCCCGCCCGTCCCCGCCCCTCCGGCCGCCGGCCGCCTCCACCGGCTCGGCCCGCTGCGCCCCCGGGCGGGCTTTATGGGCACTCCGGCGCTCTCCCCTGCACCCCGGGACCCCTCCTGTCCCCGCGCGCCCTCGCCGCTGGGTACCTCACGGGCGCCCGAGGTAGGAGTGAAGGTGCCCACCTTGGCCCTTCCGCCTCCCGGTTGGAACCGGGACTCGGGGTAAAGTGGAGGAGGCGGGCGCCGTGGCTCGGGTCGGTGGCGCTCGCTTGGGGCGTCTGGCGGGGGGGCGAGGGCGCCCCTTCCCTGCAAGCCCCCGCGTAGTCCGCAACTCGGAGCGGTCCCGGAGCTGCAGCGGCCGCACTTCGCGCAGAGACGCTCGCGGGGGAGGGGAGGGTGACAGAGCCGCCCGGGGAAGCTGGCTTGGGGCGCACGGAACCCCTCACCTGACGAGGCAGGTAGGGAGCGAGCCGCCCACCCCGAAAGATGCGCCTCTGCAAAGTCTTCAGGCGCTGAGGCAGTGTCCCCGCCTCCACCTTGGAAAATTCTCGCTTCCAACTAGTGGGTCCCTGTAAACAGACAGAGGGCAGCAAGGGCGGGGCCGATTTCCCAGACCTTACATTGTGGTGTTTGGACGACCAAGCCTACTTTGCTACACGTTTTTTTTTGGGGGGGGGGGGGTAGGACGGGGAGTGGGAATGAACCACTCAGAAGGGTTGTGGAGCTGTCTTCTGGCCTGGAAGGGGATCGTGGAAGGAGGAAGAAGCTCTGTGGTTGTGAATCCAGAGATCTCCGTAGTTAAGAGTCACAAATTACTTGCTCTGAGAATTTGAACGGTTTTGTCACGTTACTTGGTGATGGAACATCACCGTTCCCACCGCCCCTGACAGGAGTCCAGGGCTTCTCCCTTGTGCTCTTCCCAGCCCATGCTTCACCACGAGGTGTTCTTTTGTGGCGGCAATTCTAAATTTAGCATGTAGCTGGTTCTAAAGTGGTTGCTGAAAATCCAGGGTGTGGGGAGGGGGAGAGGTAGTTAGACCAAAGCTCTGGTTTAATGATCGATGAAACGGAAAAATACAAGTGCTTTTGAGATTGTTTCCTTTCCCCCTTCATCTGATTATGAACGCACTTGCTTCCAAACGGAAACACCTCAATAAATGTACTGTATCTGAATTATATACATAATTACCTTGTATAGTGTGCACAATTTCACTTAACATTAATGAATATATGTATTCACGCCACACAACAACCATATTGAATGAAAAAAAAAAAGGTACTGAATGGCATAAATTCAAAGAAATCTAAGCGTTTATGTCTTTGAGATTATCTTTCTCGACTAGATTAAAAGCAAGCTAATCTCCCCTGAAGTAGCTGCTGTATAACACACACGCATCAAACCTCTTGACACTTCTATTAAAAAATGCATAGAAAATGCCAGTCAGGTTTCTGTGGGATTTTAAATAATTGAGATGAGAATATTTCTGTCCCAGTAAGTCATTTTATTTTGGTGCAGAACCTTATACTCTTTATTCGATATCCTGTTGGGTAATTAGAATAAAAACACAATTTCCCTGGAATGCTCAATTTTTCCCATGAATGTCAACCTTACGCTCCCAGCCAGAAGAATCTAAAAACAAGAAATAAAAGCCCCTACCAGGACTGAAATACTCCCACAAAGACTAGCAAATCTGGGATGGAAAGTCACTGACGACTACGTAAAGTATGAAAAATAAAGTCGCATTTCCCAAAATGGAAACTCTGGAATAAAGTGCAAAGTGTGCTTGTGTAGTGTAGGTAGTAGATACTCCCCTCTTCTGAAAGTTTTACCAAGGTCTTCCTAGGAAATGGAACAGCATTGTACAGTTGCACATCTTTGATCCTTTTGGGAGAATATACAGGTGTAACATCTTCGAAGGAGGCTACATGGTTATTTCTTATCTAAAATGTAAAGTGTTCACATTTACAATAAATATTTGTGGAATAATTGCAACCTATTTTTAGCCATTTTAAGAGCACTACTATGATTGAGTTCATCAAGGGTATCACTCATATCTTGAAGAAAAGATATTTCTACCTCAGGAAAAATCACCTCCAAAGCTGCAAGATGACAAGACTTATCTCTGCATAGGCTCTAATTAGGCAGGCATAGACATGCATGCACAAATGTAAGCTCTTTGTTGAGTGGCCAGTCTCTAGATATTAGGCTCTGATGAAAATGGAGATTAACTAATTTTAGAATAGAGAATTTTTGACTTTTTTCTTTGCCTTATTTAAGGCTATGTATTAACAGGAAAACAATTTAAAGATCATAGACAAGAAGAAACTTCGCTAGAGACTTATTTTTTTGAGAGAGAGAGAGAGAGAGAGAGAGAGGAGAGAGACCATGTGCCTAAGGAGGGGGGATAGGTGAGGCATGGAGGGGGAAGGGAGAAGAGGGAGAATCCCAAGCAGGCTCCATGCCCCAGCTCAGTGCCCAACAGAGGGCTCGATCCTAGGACCCTGAGATCATGACCTGAGCCCAAACCAAGAGTTGGACCCTTAACCCACTGAGCCACCCAGGTGCCCCAAGATTTACTCTTTAGTTAGAAATACAGCAGGTTCAACTCACAAATTTTAGGTACTCAATAATTACATCAAATTGTGAATTTCATGTAGTACGTTTGATAAAACTGCTATGGTCATTTATGAAAAAGAGAATCGGCCATAGCTAAAGAGGGAGAGGGCAACACTAAGGGAAAGAGGATGGCCAGGTGGGCAGGAGGCCAAAGGGGGCATACAAGAAGAGGAGAAAGACCCCCTTACCTGGCTTACCCAGACCCTAAAAACAGTAATTCCCTCCTTAGAAGGCCTCTGCCTGGAAGCTCCACCCAGTCAGTAATTTATCAAATTCATTCACCTCCAAACTTTCAAAACCCTCGTTATCAGACCCTCTTCTCACAAAGGAAACTTAATTTTCCTCTTCTCTCTCCAGTCAAGATCTACTTTGAACACCCCCCAACCCCCTGCCCAGGCTCTTTAGTTTCCAAATCTCAAATCTATTCTGCTATCATGGTTAATACTCCAAATCTTCTTCCTTCTTCCAGATCCAAATTAAAATTTTTACTTACTTTCATGGTGTGAGTCAAGAATGACATGGCAACCAAGCCTGGGGAGCCATGGACCCAGCCTGTCTCTAGGACCTCCATTGGAGCTGCCTCTACTATACCATCTTTGTGTTACCTTTTCAAACCACCTACTAGAACCTTTATTGGGTCACTTGCTTGATAGTTTCTCTTTCCCTTTAAAAGTGTTCTTAGAAGGAAACATTGTATCTTTGAAGTGTAAGGTCAATTTTATTGCTCTCAGCTATGTGAGAAATTGATTATATCGATGTTGCTATTAGGGTATAGTACTGACAAATACTGCCTTCTAAATTTACAAGGACAGAAAGGAATGAAATTGAGATCTGGATGCATTCTTTTACTTATGATTCACCTATCCTTCCTAGAGTGGTCTGCAAAAATACTAATAATACTGATAAAATAACACTCCAGTGTTAATTTGCACTTTTGTTATAGTGGCCAAAATATTCTTGGTGGGAGAATAGTAGCATGCCCAAACCACACGTTGTTTCTGGACACACATAAAATAAAAGCAATCTTAGAAAGGGAACTGGTTTAGGGAATGTGGTTACAGGTGATGCTAAGATGCCCTTTGGCTCACAGATACCTATAGTTTGCAGTTAACATGAAATCTAATTGAATGTAATGGAAGATAATTCCAAAGACTTAAGAAATGTATGGTTGATTGGGTCAACACACTGTGAAAATTAAAAAATAGGAAAAACTGTCTCTGGCAAAGTTGGCCTTTGAAGCCCTCTAGGATCTCTATGATGGTATTAATGTGTCTTGCCACTAGATGGCAGGCGCACACCAAGCAGTGCGGTTCCAGACAGACTTCCTTTCACAGAAATTTCAGTATCAACCACAAACTTAACCAAGGCAATTATAAATTATGAATTTAACTTCATGAACAATTATATATAATTATAACTAATTACAATTATACAATTTATGTTATACCTCAGTGACTAATGATTAATTAATAAAAACCATATTCAGAAAATTGAAAAAATTTAAGAGAACATTTTTCTATGTAGCGATGCTAGTCGGTTTGATTCTACTTCCACTTCTTCACAGTTTCACATTAAATGTGAAGTTTCACATTAACTCCACTTCACATTAAGCTTCACGAAGGTTAATTTTGTTAGAAATAAAATCTGGGGGCGCCTGGGTGGCTCAGTGGGTTAAGGCCTCTGCCTTCGGCTCAGGTCATGATCTCAGGGTCCTGGGATCGAGGCCCACATCAGCCTCTCTGCTCACCGGGGAGCTTGCTTCTCCCTCTCCCTGCCTGCCTCTCTGCCTACTTGTGATCTCTCTCTCTCTGTCAAATAAATAAATAAAATCTTAAAAAAAAAAAAAGAAATAAAATCTGAGTTATTTATTTATTTATTTATTTATTTATTTATTTATTAAAGATTTTTTATTTATTTGACAGAGAGAAACACAGCGAGAGAGGGAACACAACCAGAGGGAACACAAGGTAGCGGGAGAAGCATGCTTCCTGCCGAGCAGGGAGCCCGATGCCCGATGTGGGGCTTGATCCCAGGACTCTGGGATCATGACCTGAGCCGAAGGCAGACGCTTAATGACTGAGCCACCCAGGCACCCCTGAAATTTTCATTTAAACAAATGTTTTACCCTACACCAACCCCCCTTCTTGGCCCCCAAATGGGAGGAAGTCAGTGTTGATGAACCCAAAAGGTAGGCAAATATTTCTACCCCATGGACTGGCAGTAACTTTAAGGAGTGACACAATGACAAAAATTCAATGAGAAATTGCTTTAAGTAGCCATTTTGGAGTTGAAAGGTCAATGGCGAGCAGCCCAATGGCAACAGAATCCTGCAGCATGGTGGCAAGTGTCCAGTGCTGTCAAGGCCAGTAATGGTGTCCTACTCAGACTGTTTTTGACGGCAGGATCTTGGCCATGCTTCAGATTGAACTGTGCTAGCTCAAGCTTCATTCTTCAGGCTTCCTGTTGATTCTGTGGGGTATCTATATACCTGCAAAAATATATTTGTGTGTGTAAGTCAACTAGCATTGACTTGTGTTTGCAACCAGGAATACTGACTGGATCATAGTTTTAATTTCATTCTGCATTCCATGTTTTAAAGGGTCACTTTCAGCTCATGGAGGCTGAGGTACTTTGAGAAATTAGGGATACAGGAATTGGGGACAGTGGAACCTATTTGGTGCCTTTCAAGTCTTAATGTCTAGATCTACACTGTCCAATAAGTAGCTATGAGCCATCTATAGCTATTCAAATTCAAATTAATCTAAACATAATACTATTAAAATATTCAGTTTTCTTAGTTGCAGTAGCCACATTTCAAGTGCCCATAGTCACATGTATCTAGGCACAACTGTATTGGACAGTGAAGATCTAGAACATTTCCATCATCACAGGAAGTCCCACTGGACAGAACTGACAAAACATTTTTTTTAGGATATTTACTTATTTATTTGACAGAGAGAGAGAGAGAGAGATCACAAGTAGGCAGAGAGGCAGGCAGAGAGAGGGCGGGGGAAGCAGGGTCCCTGCTGAGCAGAGAGCCCGATGCAGGGCTTGATCCCAGGACCTTGCGATCATGACCTGAGCCAAAGGCAGAGGCTTTAACCCACTGAGCCACCCAGGCGCCCCTGAACTGACAAAACATTTTATCTTGTCTGAATATTCATGAGGCAGGCTTTATATTTATAAATGCAAGAAACAAAAAGTTTCCCTCTCTAGCTCTATCTCTACTATTTTAAAGAAGCAAAAAATGAGAGGTAGCAGAAAACTGAAAACATTTTTTGGCTCGTAGTATTAGGAGCTCTCTTTCTTTGAAGACACTAAGTCTAAAGATAAGGAGCCAGATGGATCCTAACAGAGAGGAAGAGGTAACTCTAGATATTCTTCAACCTGAGGCTAGTGTACAAATGATTACTTTTGAAAGATATGCGAGGAAAAACTTATCAGAATACTATGCCCAAGTTCCTAAGCTTTCTTCCTGGATAACTACTGCCTTAAAGCACAGAATCTGTCTTCATCCAGTGGGCATCAGGACCCTTTCTTTTTTGTTATTTGAGCAGATATCATTGGGGTGCCCCCAAAATAATTGGCTATATTCAGCTCTGTCTCTGTCAAGCTGTAGGGTAGATTAGTCATGCTGGATTTTCTGTGTGACAGATGTTGGGGGAGGTAGAATTAATGTGTTTTGCCTATTGGTCTGTACAAACCCACATTAGCTCTGGTTCAAGACATTCACTTCTGCATAAATAAATAAATAAATTTAATTTTAAAATGTTTAGGGTTTAATATTGATAAGTATTTTTAGGGGTTGTCAAAGACTTTAAATGTAACTTAAAGATTAAGCTCACATTGCAATTTATAATTGTGGGAAGAAAAAAATGAACTAGGGTTTTCTCAGGCCTATGAAAAGAATGGGGAAAATGAAGAATAAATATTTAATGATGATATATATATATTTTTAAGATTTTATTTATTTATTTGACAGAGAGAGATATCACAAGTAGGCAGAGAGGCAGGCAGAGAGAGAGAGGGAAGCAGGCTCCCGGCTGAGCAGAGAGCCTGATGTGGGGCTCGATCCCAGGACCCTGGGATCATGACCTGAGCCGAAGGCAGACACTTAACGACTGAGCCACCCAGGCGCCCCTTAATGATGATATTTAACAAAAAAGGCATGTTGGCTTTGGATTTGTAGTAGCAAAATTTTGATTGTCAGGGATTTTTCCAACAGCTAGACTTTATCCAGTGTAAATTATGTCTTAGCACCAGAGTCTTTGAGTCTATAATTATTTCCAAGGGATACTTAGACACTCCAGATTCTGAAATTCTTTAGATTATATCCCTGGTTGATAACACTTTTCTGCATTGGCTCACATCTCAGTCTCTTTGATAGTGGGTCATGCTATGAAATGCTAAGCTGGCAGTGGAATATCAATGACTTTTCTATCTGGAATATGAGATAACATAAGTTTTTTGTTTGTTTGTTTTTAAAGATTTTATTTATTTGACAGAGAGAAACACAGCGAGAGAGGGAACACAAGCAGAGGGAATGGTAGTGGGAGAAGCAGGCCTCCTGCTGAGCAGGGAGCCTGATGGGGGGATCCATCCCAGGACCCTGGGATCATGACCTGAGCCGAAGGCAGATGCTTAACGACTGAGCCACCCAGGTGCCCCTGAGATAACATAAGTTTTTATTTTTCAAACACTCAAAGTAGTGGTTGAGTGTCCCAAGTCCAAATGACTAGAGATTTTGGATTTTGTGCTTTGAACCAAATAATAGGCGAGGATAGTAAATTTTCATTCTTTTAAGCTTTCCTTGAATTCAGTGAAATGGTAAAGATAACATTTTTTAATTTCCAGAAAATAGGAAAGATTTGACAACTTGGCATAATCACTTTGTGAATTGTGGGAAAATATGTTAATTATAGTGCAAAAATTACGGAGTTTTTAAATATTTTTAATGGGTAGAAAAGTTAAATTGGACTTTATTTATACATGATATGCTAATGAAACTTTTCCAGTGGCAAAGATAGTGAATTTATCATTACTCTTTCATTGGAAGCATCTTGGATACAATAAAATATACATATTGGAGGGCAAATTCCAGTGACTTAAACTACTGTTATAAACATCAATATTCCAGTATTTTGTTAACTAGAGCAAGTACTGCCATAACTTATACCGCCTCCAACACTAGAATAAAATATCTAGTTTGGCTAAAAGTGCTAATTAATTTTCTTTATAAAAAGGTCAGTTATAAATAGCTGGAGAAATGTAGAAAATAGCAGAAGTTTCCAATATGTTTATAAAATTTAAACATCATGAAACTATTGAAGCTGCTTTAGTATCAGCCTAGGACCTTTTCAAAATTCCTGCAGTGTATTGTTTAACAAATATATCTTGATCACCTGCTGTATCCCCAGGTAGTAGGGATATTCAAACTAAAGAACGTGATCTCTAGCTTCAAGGAGCTTATGGGTTAGTGACACCAATGTACAGATATTTTCAGTAATAAAATAAATGTGCATTGAATACTGTACCAAGTACATCGCTGGTAAAAGAGAGTGTATCTCAGGGTGCCTGGAACAGTAAAGGGAACTTTCAGAGGAAAAGTGGAATTTGCTGAAAGGATAGGTGGGAGCTTGCATCATGGAGAAATGAAGGGATGATTCTGTTGCCCAGGGAATGCCTTCTTCTCTTGAGAGGCCTATTTTGGGAACTCGAAGAGAAGGGAATATATGAGTCAAGATTCAGCCAGGAAAGCAAAACCCACACCAGGGAATTCGGTGGGAGGAATTTAATCTGGGAAATTAAATTTAAAAATGTTGGAAGGTTGAAAGAGCAACCATGGTGAGGGGAGACAAACACAAGCTTGGCAATGGCAGGAGGTCACTGTGAGTCCAGGACCTGAAGGACAAAGGGGAGGGGATGCGGCTGGAGCCCAAGATGGTAGGGTCACCTGGCAGATACTGGGGACCACTGAGGTGATTTGGCCTCTGCTGGAGACACAGCTTGAGGGAGGGAAAGAGGGAGAGAGCAGAGAGACAGAGAATGAGGGAGAGAGAAAAACACAACATTTAGTTGGAAGCCCAATGGCAAAGGAATCAGGGAACTGTGGTTTGCAGAAACAGCGCCCTGAGTGTAAAGCAAAGCAACAGAAGGGTGAGGAATAATCTACGAGCAAATAGGCAACTGACCAGCACAAGGGAACTTAGAGTACAGGAACAGTCAAAGGATGAAGTAGATGTCAGCTCATTACAACAAAAGAAAAAGGTCTTGGGTGCTGTTCAGAATTTGAAGTTTACCTAATAGTCACTTAGAGCTTCCAAACAATTTTAAGCAGGAGAACAAACTCTGGGTATGAATTCCAGGTCTGCCACTTACCAGCTCTTTGACAGGAGAAACAAGATGCGAAATTTATGTTAGAAAGATAACTCTGAAAGCACTCTAGTGAATAAAGTAGAAAGACAGAAAACTCTAGAAACTCTTGTTCCTGACCAGATGAAAGGGAATGAAATCCTGTATTAGGACCGTGACAAGGGGGAATGGAGAGAAGGAGACAGATTCTAGAAAAGGACTAGGGGATCTGAAAAATAGGAAAGAGCAGATTTCCTAGATTTTGGGGTCTGCAGAAAGGAATCCGGGGGAAGGCCCATGGGGTGGACCGGCCCATCACCCCCACTGGGCTCACGTGCATAACAGCAGGTTCTGAGGTTCTGAGATCTTAATTTTCAGAATCCCTCTGCATTTCCTTCATGACTCCAGTCTCTGCTTGTCTACAGTCCGCTAAGGAAGACCACACCTCTGGCTACCTCCACGGCCATTAACCATAACTTCCATGAAAACGTCACTTCTAAATAAAATGGATAAAAAATCCCACAGTTAGAAAAGTGAAAATGGTAATTTCTGCCTCGGCGGGGCCTCCACATACCCATTCCATTTGGATGACATAGGGCATATGTGAAATTTTCTTTTGGGATTTTATCTGTCAGCTACTCCAGTGCAACCCTTCACTCTCTGCTTTTGTTTTGTTCTGCTTAAGTTTGTTCCTTACTCAGTGTTGGGCTGCAGCTTGAAAAGTCACTTCCTTGTCCTCCATGTTGGAGGTGAAAAGTAGAAGCATTAAAGAGATTGGAAGACTTGCCCAAGATCATACCGCTGTGCTATCTGGTCAACCAACCAAGAATCCAGGCCTCCTGATTCCCAGACTGCTGTTGTTTGCTCCTAACTGTGCATCTAAAAGGATCAGGCTGGCTTCTTTTAAACTCTACATGTGGCTCATCTGATTTTTTTTTTTTTTTTTGTAAAGAGCAAGAGAGCACCCAAAGTGGTGGGGAGCAGAGGGAGCAGGAGAGAGAGAATCTCAAGCAGATACCCTGTTGAGCGTGGGCCTGTCTCACGGGGCTCGATCTTGGGACACTGAGATCCTGACCTGAGCCGAAATCAAGAGTTGGATGCTTAAGCAACTGAGCCGCCCAGGCTCCCAGTGGCTAGTTTGTTTGTTTGTTTGTTTGTTTATTAAAGATTTTACTTATTTATTTGACAGAGAGCATGCATAAGCAGGCAGTGGGGCAGAGGGAGAGGAAGAAGCAGACTCTCCTGCTGAGCAAGAAGCCCAACATGGACTTGATCCTAGGACCCCAATATCGTGACCTGAGCTGAAGGCCAGACGCTTAACCGACTGAACCATCCGGGCGTCCCTCTCAGTGGCTAGGTTAAGAAGCTAAGTCTGGGAAGTTAAAGTTCACAGGGGAACCAGAAAAATGCCATTGTTAGACTTTATTTAAAGAATATTAAATAAGCCTTGGGTGGTAAACAGAGTTCAGGAAAAAATTTAACCTAGCAAAAGCGGAAGACTCACTTAGGGGAGCCGAGGTGCTGTTGGCATTTTGGGCAAGACAATTATCCACCGAGTGGGACTATCCTGAGCACTGCAGGTCACTCCGCATCCCCGGTCCCTTTGCACTGTAACAGAACCCCCTCTCATTGGCACTCTGACAAAACCACGCTCTCACTGGAGATAGCACCGCCTTTGAGACAACCACTGTTAGACTGAAGTATAGTGCAGAAGCTTCTCTCTTCAATAGTGGGATGTAGGATTATTTTGCCATAATGTTCATTCACATCAAAGAGAGTGTATTTATGTCAAACTATTTAATGAAACATTCTCATTTGGAAGAACATTACGTTTATTTCCAGCGATATTGAAGACAAGATGGAGTGTTATCTTGTTTGCACAGCAGGAGCATGGTCCTATCTCGGGTTGGATAGGAGTCATATGAATGAAGTACCTTGTTATTGTTTCCTTTACCTCAGTGTTTGCATCAAAAAGTCTGGGTGTGAATTCCAGCTCCGCCACTTACTAGCTGTTTGATCTTAAGCAAGTTACCGAAGGGCACCTGGGTGGCTCAGTCAGTTAAGTGTCTGCTCAGGTCATGATCCCAGCGACCTGGGGTTGAGTCCCATGGTGTCAGGCTCTCTGCTCAGTGGGGAGTCTGCTTCTCTCTGTGCACCCCTCCCCCCCCGCCACTCACACTCACTCCTTCTCTCACAAAAATAAATATCTTAAAAAAAAAGCAAGTTACTTAAATTCTTTGACATTTCATGAGGATACTTCTTGTTTCCTCAACAACAACAAAATGGAAAAGCAACATGTGGATGTCCTTTAATAAATCCATTCATCCATTCAACAAATTTTGACGACCTCCTGTGTCTGAGGTATTATGATAGGTGATGGATACATGGCGAGCAGAAAAACCACACCGAACCAAACACAGGGAGCATGGCTAATGGAGTTCATAATACAGCTAAAGAAAATGTCCACTCTTACAGCTGTTATTTGAATGTGGATAACTTTATTAGGAGTTCACTGGTGTGTACGTTATCAAAAATATCCTGCTGGCTTGTATACGGTCTAAATTTAACATAAAAATCTGTTTGAGATATGGACTTCCAGAGTCAAGAACTGATCTGAATTGGGGCATGTGGGTGGTTCAGTTGGTTGAGCATCTGACTCTTGGTTTTGGCCCAGGTTATGGCTCAGCAGGGTGTCTGCTTGAGGATTCTCTCTCCCACTCTCTTGGCCCCTTCCTACCCTCAAGTAAATAAATCTTAAAAAAAAAAAAAAAGTCGGGTGCCTGAGTGGCTCAGTTGGTTAAGCAACTGCCTTTGGCTCAGGTCATGATCCTGGAGTCCCGGGATCGAGTCCCACATCGGGCTCCCAGCTCCATGGGGAGTCTGCTTCTCCCTCTGACCTTCTCCCCTTTTGTGCTCTCTCTAACTGTCTCTATCTCAAATAAATAAATAAATAAAATCTTTAAAAAAAAAAAGTGATCTGAATTGCCCTGATCTGCAATGTGAGCAGTCTATTTATGTCTAAAAGTGAAAATGTCCATAAGTGGTGTGATACCTGGACATAGTTATATGAACGATTTGATGCCAAAATGTATATTCCTCAAACATCAATGTCAATTTTTAGTATGTATAAATTTCTGGAATCTTCTCACCAAAGTAGAGCATCACCCAGCTATTTTAAATAATCTCCTGTGCTGGATGTTTCCATTTGCTCTTTTAGATGCATTCTCTACCCTTCTTTGTGTTATGGGTGGCTCACTTTTTAAGGTCTATATCAAAGGATTCCTTCGAACTCTGGATTCTGGTTGGTTCAATCAGTGGGAGGCAGGCAGGTGAGCTAGAGGGCCAGAGGATAACATGGGGTTGTTTGCTTCCCCTCCCACAGTTGGATGCCTGAAGAGCAGAGCTCCTGTGACCAGAGCTACTCTCCCTCTTTGCCTCTTCAAGCCTGGGACAGGACCATGACCTAACTCCGTGGGGGGCTCAAAAATATTGTGTTGGTTTCCTTTAATTACATTCTTCTCAATGACACTTTCGCCTATGTTCTCTTCCCTTCTCTTCCACCACTGAGATGACCCCTCACAAGCCTATCTATAAATCCGAGTCGTCTATTTTTTGCTACATAAAAAAGCACACCAGTGCCCACTGAATCCCTATTGAGAAAGTCAGTATTATCTTTAATTACCTCTTTCAAAATAAAAAGATCATAACAGAATTATACGTTATAGAACAATACATAACAGAAAACTTGGAGATAAAGACAAAAATCTTCCATGATCTCGCCAATTACCACAACCACTGTTGTTACTTCAGTATGTTCCCATCTGGTCTCTTTTTTGTGCATATTTTTCAACATACAATTTTGTGTTCTTTCATAAATTTGTCACAAGTGTTTTTCATATTCTACAGGCTTCAGAATACTTTTAAATAGTTACAAAATATTCTCTTCTGTAGAAATACTATAATTCCTTAAACCATTCCTCTGTTGCTGAAATTTAGGTATGCTTTCTAATTTTTCACAGGTATAACATAACATAAATAGTTCACATAGCATTTCTCTTATTTTCTGTTATTTTCTTTGAAAATAGATGAATTAAATAAAAAGTCCACTTTGAAAAGTTATGCCCCTGTAGTAACTTTAATTATGTCCACAAATTTTCTGATACCCCTTTCCAGGAGTACCTCTTTCCTTTCAAGAGGTGGAGGCCAATTTTCTTGACTGTAGCCTGGACTTAGTGACTCACTTATAATGAGTAGAATAAAGCAGAATTAATGGTGGAAAACTTCAAAAACTAGGTAAAAAAGACACCGTGACCTTCTCCTCTCTCTCTCAGATCACTTGCTCTGGGAGAAATTAGCTGCCACGTCATGAGCAGCCCTATGGAGAGACCCATGTAGCAGGGGACAAAGGCCTCCAACGAACAGCAGTAAGAGTGAGACTTCTTAGAATCGGATACTCTAGCTTCAGTCAAGCCCTCAGACCATCTCAGCAGATGGCCAATGTAGCAAAGGTCTTATCTCAAAGACATCTGTAAGTGTGGCATTTGGCTGGAGAGAACCTAGGAAGATCCACAGGAGAGCCCGTAAAGTGTTAGAATTATCTTCATAGAAACATTGCTGGAGACAGAAACAGTAATACATAATGAATACAGTCCTTTGGACTTCCAAACTTCTTCAAATTGGAAGCTACTGAGGAAATCACACAGCTGCACACACATGCTACATTTCATGAAAAAGGAGGGATGACTAAGGTGGCAGAACCAAGAGCCCAGAGAGCAGAGCTCAGGACCATAGAGAATATTCCTGGGCAGGAGTAAGACTGAGTCTTAAGGAAGACCTTCCAACATTTCAGCAAGGCTTCCAGAATTGCTATGAACCACTGACTCCTTTATTCACCCCAGTGTCCTCCCTTTTAAACAAGAACTCCAGTAATGGTTATCCTGTCTCTGTTTACCATTATATCGTGGGTGTGTGTGTGGCAGGGGCAGGTGACTTGTCTGTTGTTCACACTTCTTCAGGTTGAGAGGAGCTATGCTGGACTAGACCCAAGGAGCCTCATCCATACCAGGAACTGATATGATGAGATTCTGGAGTTTGAGCTGACCCATTAGATTTTGTGGACTTTGGGAAGGGTGAGTATATTTTGCATGTGGGAAGAATGTAAATAATTTCTGGCCAGAGGATGGACTGTGGTGTTTTTAAATGTGTTTTAAATTCTTTGCTATTGCTCCCCTCGGGAGGCAGAGTCCAATTCCCCTTCTTGGGAATGTGGTTGGCCTTACTGACTCATTTCTCATGATTGGAATAAAATAGAAGTGAGAGAGGGAAACTTTAGGAACTAGGTTCCAAGCCACTGTGCTCCATCCTCTCTCTCGGATCGTTTGTTCCAGAAGTGAGCTTGCAGGGCATGAGCAGCTGTATGGAGGGGCCCAAGTGGCAAGAAGCAGAGTCCTCCCGCTGAGAGCCGGGGGGTGGGGGAGTTCCTGGAAGTCAATCATCTAGTTGCAGTCATGCCTTCAGATAATGAGTCCTAGCTCACAGCTTGATTGCAGCCCTGTGAGTGACCTGGAGGTTGAATCACCCAGCTAAGCTGTTCTCTGAAATTGTGTGAAGTATTAAATGTTTTCTTAGGACACTTAATTTTGGGGGCAATTTGTTATACAGCAATAGATAACTAATATAGCAAAAGAAGAAATATTCTTTTGTAGCATTTGTCAATTAAGTTCAGGTATGAGGCCCTTAGTGAGCTTCCCAATTTAGATAAGTGGCAAATTACTGCCACTTGAGGCACAGGGAAAGAGCCAGTGAGAGAGGGAAAATAAAGGGGGAGATAAGAGAGAGAGAAGAAGAATAAAAGGAGAAAAAAATACCAAAAGAGGGACATGGGAAAGGTGACTCTATTTCCTAGTTTGGTCAGGATAGTCCCACTTTGTAGTATTGTCCTCATACAGTTACAACTAGAATCCACTTTCACTTTTAAGTGTCCTGGTTTGGATGATAATTATATGAACCCAGCTAGAGGCCAATATTTCAGCCTTCCCTCCACTCTGTTTCCTGTCTTAATATTCCATCTTTTCCCCATGGCTTGTTGCCCACAGAGTCTCACCAGTCTGCTCTGTTATGTTAGCTGCTGGCCCAGCATCTTAACTTTGCCACCAAAACACAGCCTGTCACCTGCCCCAGCTCTAGGAGGTAGAGGTCCCCTCTGTCCACTCCCTGTGTTCTTATATCAGTAAGCAATTTGTCATGGCAGTGAAGAGATCAGAGCAGGAGCTCAGCAAACCTGGCTCCAAATCTTGGTTATATACTTGCTGCTATTTGACTTTAGGAGAACTACTTAACTTCCTTAAGCCTCGGATATAAGCTGGGAAATATAATATTATCTACTATCTTAGAGCAATGTTGAGAATGTCCATGAGATTGTGTATATAAAATGCTTAGCCCAGTGCCTGGCATTTATAGAGAAGATAGATAGATGATAGATAGATAGATAGATAGATAGATAGATAGATAGATAGATAGATAGATAGATATGCTGGATGTGGTACCTGTAAGCATTTTATATGCATAATATAGTTGATGAATATATGTTAGCTATAATCTGCACTTAGTGTCACAGAAGGCAAATTCATCTCATTGAGGCTGAAGCACTTTAGGTGTTGGGACATGTATATTACTGGGCAGCTCTAAGGTATGTGAGTTATTGTATCTATTAGTTGTTTTTTTTTTTTTAAATTTCATTTAGTTATTTAACACAGAGAGAGATTACAAGTAGGCAAAGAGGCAGGCAGAGGTGGGGGGGGGAGCAGGCTCCCTGCTGAGCAGAGAGCCTGATGCGGGACTCGATCCCAGGACCCTGAGATCATGACCTGAGCTGAAGGCAGAGGCTTTAACCCACTGAGCCATCCAGGCACACCTGTATCTATTAGTTTTAATATTAGAAGGCAGACACATGGTTAGGAAATGTGTTCTGGAGTAAAGTAAAAGGTAAAGACTATATTTGCTCCTCAGGCTTGATAGGCCTTACTTCATTCATTCATTCATTCATTCATTCATTCATTCATTCATACATTTATCTACTTATTCTTTCAACAAAGATGTGCTAGTTATCTACCCGATCCCACATACTATACTAAACACAGGATTGAGCAATGCTTTGCAACAAGAATAAAGATTCATTCCCACCTCTTCAAGGAAAACATTACATTTAAAAAAGGTGTTGTGTGGGAATATGAGTGACTAGTGATCTGAAGCCAAATTAAAAAATACACACACACACACACACACACACACACACACACACACACAGGTTTTTCAGGATGGCCAGATTTTCTTTTAAATTAGCTTTGAGCAATTGAAGCAATTTTCTGCTATAAAAAGGGATACATTTTAGCATTTGGCTTAACTTGATTTTTTTAAACTAAGAGTGGGAAAATGTAAATTATGTGAATATATAATTTGGAATCCTGCAGATATGAGCAGAAGGAGCTGACAGGAAGACAGAAATTTTTTTTTGGCCCTAGGCAATCCTCTTTTCTATTTTTAGGAAGAAGGAAAACTAGTAGACAGAAATTGTCCTAGGTACATTGATTCTATATTTCACATGCATACCATGAAATATTTTATAAAGTTAAGTAGGTGCCTAAAAACCAAGAAAATTCAATAGACGAAGATGTTGACTACAATGAAAACAGGCAATACATACAGGCATAGGTTTAAGGCATGTGGCAATATCATTTAAAAAATTTTTTTAAGTATTTGCTTTTCACTATTTTTAATTTCCTTTCATAACGAGCACCACTTTAGACTTTTCAATGGCCCATGGATTTTTTTACTTTTGTTTTCATCTTCAAGGTCAAGTTTATGAACTAGTTACAAATAAGCTGATTCTAGATGAGTGAGGGATATTCTTTTAGGAATAATAATAACCAACATTTATTAAGTGTTTGCTGAACTCAAAGCCTTACAGGCAGTTTCCCCTCTAGTTCTCACAAAGATCCCAGGACTCAGCCACCCTCACTGTCTCATGTGGCACATGAAAAAACCCAGGACTGGAAAGTGAAAGAAGCTTGCTTAACTACAAAGGTAGGTGGTGACAGAGTCACGATTTGAACTCAGGAAGTCTGGCTTGAGAGCTGTGCTTAATGAACCACACTCATCCCTTCTCAATAGATGGTTTAAATGTATTTTACCACTTTGTGTATATTTCCCAATTTATCTTTTTT
This sequence comes from Procyon lotor, assembly GCA_028646535.1. NCBI lineage: Eukaryota > Metazoa > Chordata > Mammalia > Carnivora > Procyonidae > Procyon > Procyon lotor. The sequence continues at coordinate 151,861,915 of CM053604.1, forward strand.
GAAAAAGTTGTATTCTTGGATTCAGCTTTAAGTCCTTGCCCATTTTTTCTGTTCTATACAAGGATCATGTAATCTGATAATTATGCACGTCCACACCTGTTTGCATGATACACTCATTCATTTAGTTGAAAGGTAGAAACCAAATTGGTTTTTAAAAATACATAGGAATCTAATCGAAAAGTTTCATGAATCACTTTAGTGAGAAACTAGTAGCAGGATCTCAAGTACAGAGAGCCTCAGACAATTGCTTGTCAAAAGCGCTGGTCAGCTCTACATTCTCATCTCCAATGAAAATGCCTCTCTAGCAAGATATTGTATGACAATTGTAATCACTGAAGTTTAGGATGCAAGAGCCATTTCAGTGACTTTTAAACAATTGTTCCTTATTCTTCTGTGTTTGAAGATGATGTGCCTACTTGCTATTGAATAGTGAGGTGACCAGTATTCTTTCCAGCACTGGGTCAATTAAAGACAAAGTTGATATCCCTATTTGCCAGCTCTTAAATTTTTTCTTCGCAGTTGTCGTTCATCATTTCCTCCCTAATTTGTCTCAGGTCTTGGTTCTCTGTTAGTCTTTTGCCCTCAGCCCTCGGCTCTGCCACACAGTTCAGGGTATGTTCTGTGTATCCTTCAAACCCCTATTTTTACCTACATAACTTCTGTCTCATGTAAAATAAAAAAAAGTTATGTCTTGCTATTATTTATTCTTCATAAATTACATTCTACTGGAGTGATAAGCTTAACTTTGTACCTTTGTAAGTGAACCCATTTGGAATCTGGTTGCTAAGTAGAGTGCCTATGTGGTATTGATGAGCCCTGAGGAATCCTGTTAGGGTTCACCACACACTGTAGGGGGTATGAGCAGCATGCTTACCATCTTAATATATTTCTCCTACTTTTCCAAATATGAAATCATCTTCTCCATTATAATTTTGAGAAGAATTAATATCCACTTCCAAATCACATAAACTCTAACTCTGTTCTTCATTTGTTTCTTACCATCCTGTATCTCACCAAACTCACAGACACGCTTGCACACTGGCCCAAATTTCCACAAACCAGGGAAGGAACGGCTACGTAATTTTTGGAGCCATGTGCAAAATGAAAATGCAGGGTTCTTTGTTCAAAAAAGCAGGAAAAATGGCTAAGGTATTGAAACCTAAAGTTTTTTTTTTCTTCCGTTCTTTCTCTCCCTCAATTTGTCACGGTGCTCTTTTTGAGCTACTTAATGTCATGTTCAGTAAATAAAACTTAGAAATGTTAAATTACTGGGATGCCTGGGTGCCTCCGTCGGTTAAGTGTCTGCCTTCCACTCTGGCCATTGGTGATCAGGGAGGTCCTGGGATGAAGCCTCACATCCAGCTCCCTGCTCAGCGGGGAGCCTGCTTCTCCCTCTGCCTGCCACTCCCCCCCGCTCCTGCTTTCCCTCTCTCTCTCTCTAAAAAAAAATAATGAACATAATCATAATTATTATTAACACGGCTTTCCCCATTCATGTTTATATTCCCCAATGCCAGTTTTGAATGCAAACATGACAGCATTTAACTCCTATGTGGAATCATCAAAATTACATCATTCATATTTCCTGGTACCTTGGCCGGAAGAGCATATACAAGTTAGACGCAGGAAGGTGGTGGAGGAAGAGAGAGTTCATCTAGCACGAAGCAGGCTGAAGTACACTGCTTCAGGCATCAGGCATCAGGCATCGGGACGCTTGCCAGGTGAGCGCGTGTCTTCGCTGCTGCGCTGGGAGCCCATCCCATGTCTCCCTGCGCTTGCATTTGCGCGGGCGTAACGCTGCTCAGCCGGCTTCTGGCAGCTGCTGCACGGGTGGGTCACCACGCTGCAGGTGCAGAGCTCCCTGGTGAAGTCCGGTCAGACGTCTCGGCTTTTCACAGGCCTGGTGCTCCAACTCACATGGATGGGCAACTCCCGAGGGTATTGCAATCTCTGAGTTAGAAAGGTCTAGGTACTTGGATTAAGAGTGGGTGAAAGTCTGGTCTCCACGGAGCTGTGATCTCCAGCTGGCTGCCAACGATGCATCACGGCATTACCCGCTTAGGGCAGGATATCCTTCACCATCCCAGGCCCCCAAATGCAGTGGGATGTGGTGCCCCGCCCCATTCCTACCCATACCTGCACCCAGGTCCCTGCCAGGGGGCTGGAGGTTAGAAGCAAACACTTGGGCAGGTCTGGGGAGGGTGCGGCTGGGCGGGCAGAGGATAGCCAAGAACCTAGCCTGGGGAGGTGCGGAGGTGTGGGAAGGAGAATTGTGTGTGAGCAGAGGCTCCAAACCCCCTGCACAATCTCCATAGTCCCAAAGATTTAACCTGTAAAACAGAATTTCAAAGATAATATTATTAAGAATTTGAAGATGGTGACTAGAGACCATTAGACCCCAATCGTGGGGCTCTCTTGTCCTGGGCTTTGTGCAACTACGTTGATCACATGACCATGAGGCCAGTGCTGCCCAGGAATATTATGAACTAGTTAGTTGACCTGTAAGGAGGTAGGAGTAAACTAACAGCATAGTTTTAAAATAAAATAAAGAGAAAATAACTTTTTATTGTTCCTTCCCATGATCCATACATGAAAAAATTTTAAAATACCTATTTCTTTTCTTTAAGAAAATTTAAGAAACATCTCACTCATGCATATAAAAATTCCCACAGGAAATAAAGTCTTCCCCACTCAAACCATATTGAGTCCTCTTGGTTAATAACAATAATAATGGTACTGCTAGCCAAATGTACCTATGAGCCAGACATTGTGCTAATTAAGTACTGCAATTAAATTTACTTTATATAAATTATCTTATCTAATCTCTGTAACATGGGCCAGATAAAATTTTTAGCCCCAATTTGAGATGAGTAACTTGATATAGGGGAGTCAGCTTGTCTAAGACTATGATCTGAAAAGAATGGTCTACTGTGATCAGGCTCTAATACAGTAATGTAGAATAATTTAATATTTGGAAGTCTATAAAGCAGATATAGCACATTTGGAGGTCAAATTGGAAAAATGTGTTGTCATCAGTGGAAGCCAAAAAGGCATTTGAGATGACTCAACTCCCATTCCTTTTTCCAGACTCTTATAAATTCAGGAAATAAAGAGTACAAGACAAGGTATTTGTCTCAAATCAACAGGAAAATATTATGCTTCATTGAAAACATTAGAGATAACCTTATTAAGCAGGGAATCAAGATTTCTGCTATTGCTTTTAGTATTTTACATTGCTCTGGGAACTATAATCAGTGAAATAATACCGAAAATAGAAATAAGAGCAATACTATAGGAATGGGCAAAGACACACTTGCCATCATTTCCATATAATATGACTTACTACCAGAAAACTCAAGAGAATCAGTGGGAAAAAATGTTGGGACTATTAAGAGTTTAGTTAAATAGCTGAGTAGCTGACTGTTTTTCTATATACTAATAGTAATCAGATAGAAAATCCAATGGGAAAAATTCCCATTCTTAGAAACAACGAAAAGTAGATAGGCTCTAGATAAGACCTTATCAGAAGTAGTATGACCTAGATAATGAAAGCTATACATTTTTGATGATAAATTACTGAGATAATTGTTCCTGGATGGGCTAAAAATATTATGAAGGTGTTATGATAATTTTTTTGTCAACTTGACTGGGCCATGGAGTACCCAGATATTTGGTTCAATGTTACTCTGGGTGTTACTGTGGGGGTGTTTTGGTTAAGATTAACATTTAAACTGGTAGGCTAAGTAAAGGAGATTGCCTTCTCAAATGTGGTGGGTCTCATCCAATCAGTTGAAGGCCTGACTAAAACAAAAGAAGCCTTACTCAAGTAAGAGAATGCTTTCTGCCTTACTGCCTTTGAACTGAAGCAGTGGCTCTTGAGCCTGCCAGCCTCGGGACTGGAGCTAAATCACTGGCCTTCCTGAGTCTCCAGTTTGCTGACTCACCCTGTAGATTTGGGACTTGTCAGTCTCCATAGTCTTGTGAGCCAATTCCTTCTCATAAATCTCTTTCTGTATTTGGGTACATCCTATTGGTTCTGTGTCTGTGGAGAACCTGACTAATCCAGCATCATTTCTTCTGAAATTAATTTTAAAGTTGTTTCACTGGAGAGGAGATATGGTAAGACAATTGTAAAATTCATCTGAAAGGATATACAAGTAATAATAGTTAAGAACATTTTTGAGAAGAAGGGAAATTTAAGTGTGGCTTTTGTAGGGGGAGGTAGACTAGTCTTACAGAATATGAAAACATTATGAAGTTATGATAATTAAAACAATGTAGTTATAAGGAAAGTCAGTCCAAAAGAAAATACAAACCATAAAAATATATGACAAATTGGGAGAGGAATTCCTGAGTTTAAAAGCAATAGTGGAGGGGTACCTGGGTGGCTCAGTCAGTTAAGCACCTGACTCTTGATTTTGGCTCAGGTCATGATCTCAGGGTCCTGGGATTGAGCCCTGAGTTGGACTCTGCACTGAGCAGGAGAGTCTGCTTAACGATTCTCTCTCTCCCTCTGCCCCCCAGCCCTGGCTCACCCACTATTTCTCTTTCTTTTCTCTTTCTCTCTCTTTCTTTCTCAAATAAATAAAAAAATAAGTATCTTAAAAAAAAATCAGGTTGAAAGATGAGTTGCCCTTCTAGGTGTGATTAGTCCCTAATACCAAGAAGAAACTGGGTTCTGCTTCTCATTAGAGGTAAGAAGGACCCTGTCCGTGGCCCAGGATATTTTGTGGGTTTCTTAGAACTCCATGCCCCATACTTAAAGTTTAGAGGAAACTACAGCAACCAATAAAAAGGCAGGATGACTGACAGAGACCTTTCAGGAATCAGGATTTAGATTAGTTTACTAGGTAAAAAATCCTGATTGGCTAATTCTTCTGGCTGAAGTTTGGATAGATAAAGAATGGATGGTGGAAGAAAGAAGCCATAGATAACAATTAGGACCTTGTGACCGGTTACAGAAATGATTTTAGTTACTTTTCATATTTTCCATTTGCTTTTTTTTTTTTTAAGATTTAACTTATTTTTTTGACAGAGAGAAAGAGAGAGAGCGAGAGCACAAGTAGGGGGAGCAGCAGGCAGAGGGAGAAGCAGATACCTTGCTGAGCAGGGAGCCTGTCCAGGGTCTGATTCCAGGACCCTGAGTTCATGACCTGAGCTGAAGGCAGACGCTTAACCCACTGAGCCACCCAGGTGCCCCTTCCTTTTGCTTCTTACAGGTATGTGCTTACAGGTATACGTCAACAATATCTATCTTCTCTTTCTTTTCCATTAAAAATATTTCTATACAGATTGTTAGAGGTTAATTTTACAGCCAAGTCATTAGGCAACAGAATATTCACTGGATTTTGAGGGGTAATTGACATCGCCACCGTGGTGTGTACGGTGATTGTTGGGCTCCTGTAGAGTTGTCGCATTGTTGTCCGGCATTCCCAAGTGTGTTGACATTACATGGAAAGCTGAGGGGCCAAAGGGGTGGAGCATGCTCTTTATCAATTTCCTTTTAGCCCCAAATTCATCCTTTTTGCCTTACTCTGTAGTAACAAAGATGGATTTTTGTAAACGTTTCTCATTTGCCAGCCAGCCTGGGTTAAACGTTGTCAGAGGAGAGTTCTGGAAGGACACTGGAGGAGGAAGGAATTTTTGTCTTCCTGGTTCTGGTATGGCTCACTCGCTATGCTCCCAGAGTGTGCTTTGCCCGCAGCCTGTTCCCTGGTCTCTCTAGTGCTAGGTTCCTGCAGGGTGCAGCTTTCTCTGGGATTTGGCGACTGCCTGCCTTCTCCACGGCTTAATTCAGGCAACTGTGGTATGTCTGGGATCCCCCGATAGCATGGGACTGTGCCCCAACCCAGATCACTGATCCCACATCCTGCCTTCCGTCCTGGAATTCCAGAGCCACCTGTAAATCTGTGGGACTCCTGCAGAAGGCTTCCACTCCAGATCCTGGTTCCAGCTGTGCCCAGCCCCCAGCAGCTCCCGGCACCTGGCTTAGCAACAAGGATCCTGAGGACTCTGAGATGGAGGATTTGACCTCTATGTAGACAGTCTTCCCTGGAACTCCTGAGACTTCCAAGCAAGTCCCACATAGGAGGCACCTCAGCATCTACACCATCCGGTGAGTCCAAGCTGTGCCCTCTCCAAAGAGTCTTTTCCTTTGAACTCTTTAATGTATTTCTAAGCACCCTTAAAGTTTGTATCTGCTCATGCCAACATCTGGGGCACTACTGGGTCTGTTGCTATGGTCCATTTTATCTCTGGCTAAGGGTCACATTTTCCTGCATAGTGTAGATATACTTGTCTATCATGGATGTCACAGATACTACGTAATTGAAAATATAGATTTCTGTCATCTTTCTTTGAACAGTACTGAATTTTGTTTTGACTGGTGGTTACTCTACGGGCAGATCAGCTTGTGCCTGTTACAGATTTATTTTAGGCTTTATTGGGATGGGTCTAGAATCAATCACTCTTACTCTAGAGTAGCCCTCCTCTTAAGGCATATCTTTAATTATTGGGTTGTTCAATGGGGCCTTCACACCCCGACTGATTTGAACTCTGGTGTCTCCCAGGACTGTGTGACCTCCAGTCACTGCTTTCTGCCATGTGTCATGGAGCCTTGCCCTGCTTATGTGGCCTTAGTATTCAAAGACTTAAGAGTTTCCCTCTGCAGATTTCTGGAGCACCTCCTCTGCACGGCATCCACTTCTCTGGTCCTCTGTCCCGCAGATTCCTGCTACCTGAGCTAGCCTCAGCGATGGTTTCCTTTCTTCCATCCCATGCAATTTCTCTGCTCTGTTTGGGCTTCACATCCCTCTGCTGCCATTTGGAAAGTGTTCCCAGGGAGAGAAACAAAGTGAATGCAGAGGTCAGCACACCGGTATCTTTCTCTCAAGGTTCAAAGCCCTGAAGTGTCTATTGGATGCTATTGTCGTTTATGGTAGAAGGATATGTCTACCACTAGTTTCAGTCATGGCTGGACCCACAACTCTTAACTGAGGATTTGATTTCAGCAATTAAATATTTTATTTCTAGAAATTCTATCTGGTAAGTGTATCTGTTTAATCCCAGTGTTTTTTGTTTTTACTGTTTTTGTAATTCCATAGTTTGTTTCATACGTAGCTCTTGTGCATTCTGTATACAGTTCCATCATCTGATTCTTCGGGTTCTGATTTGCTGTCCGTTCATTCTCACTGGTAGTGGCTGGCTTTATATAGATTTGGTAGTCCTTAGGTTATACTTGCCTGTAATCTATGCGAGTCTGTTTCTTCTGCTTCAGCCAGTGTGTTTCTGTGTGTGTGTACACTTGTCTCAGGACCCTTCGGGACCTTCTTGAAGATTTTAGCTCAGAGGAGGAGGTCTTAGATTCAGGTTCTCCTCCTGACTGCGGTTTCAAGGTTCAGTAGGCTCAGCTGCTGTCCTTAGAGAATTCTGGCCTCAGGGCAATCCTACCCCTTCACAAAGCCTGCAGGCCCCCCATTGTGTGAGTTTCAAGCACCTGTGAACTCCATAGCTCTGGCCTGGGATCCTTACCTATGTTCCTGGTTATTTCCAGCAAGTACAATTCAGGATGTGAGCTAGCTTGCAAGTCTTCATCCTGGCTCCCTGAGGTTCAACTCATGGATTTTTAAAAATTTAATTTTACCTCCCCCCTTTTTTTGAAGGGAGAAATCCCTGGAGACTAGAAATGCTTGCGTGTGTTGAATTTTTGGTGGTCTGGCTATTGTGAAAGAGAAGCTTATCTCTGACCTAAAATCTCAAGTATTGTGGAGCAAAAACACATTTTATAATCAGGAAAATAACAAAGAAGTCAACAAATACCTATATCTGAGTTACTAACATACATATTTATGTGGTAAATAATCACCGAGAAGTCAAGTTGTTAGTATAATCTATTTAGTACTTTTGTGTTGCTTAATTTATTTCTCAAGGCCAAATACTAGCTAAAGGATACTTTCCATAGACTGAATCTTTGTAAGTTTGAGAAAAACATATTTAAGTTGACAAATCAAGACTGACATTTGGCTATGCTTTAATAGGCTGAACACCAAGCAAATCTTTTTCCTTTATTTGTTCATTTTGCAATAAGTCTTGACATCACCTTCTCCTCTTTCTCAAATTTGCTCACTTAGCAGGGCACAATGCAGTTTTGATGTGCAATCTGATTTCAAAAGAATCTTTGAGACAGCTAATCTTCTGTACACTCACTGTAATAAAATATTACAGCACAAATGGTACATAAGATACTCACCTTCTTGAGAACCTCTTAGCACCAAAGAGCAATGACATAAAAAAGTATAGACTTTCAGTGGGTTTGTTTTTTTTTTGGTAGATTTTCTAGCTTGAATCTTTAACTCTTATAACACCTAGAGCTTGCAAAAAGTAAAGCATTATATGCCATAGACGACATATGTTTATTTATTGTTTTTCATGTTTTCACTGTTTTTCATCTCAGTTTAAAATCTGCTAGTAGACTAATCTGCTTACCTTCAAGCTGTTTGCTTCATCCTTGAAAATATGGGATTGAAAGTGCCATACCGAATTAGACTAATAGTCAAGTTCAATTCTTTGTCTCTTACGGTAAACATAACCAAAATATGTTTTGTGAGAGACTAAAAAAAATTAATCTACTATTTCCATCACCAACATCCCTGCCATCCCAGCTGAAATCATGTGATGTTCAATAAATTCACAATCACCATTACATTTTTTTTTTAAACCATCTCTGTCCACTTCAAGAAGTAACATAACTCCTCTGGATTTGGTGAATAAAGCCACCCATTCCTGACCTTCATGATGTATTCCAACTTTTTCTGAACTGAGATCCTGCATTTTAAAAATGTGATTTTCTTGAAAAAAAAAAAAATAAACGAACACATGGTAAAAACACCAAAACAGCCCAATAACAGCTCATTGAATATATGAGCTTATGGCTTCCTTCATTGAATAGACCTATGGCCCCTTCCCCACAGGGGACCCTGTTCAGTTCTGTATGGGTACTTCCAGGTAGATTCTAAGCATGGAGGTTAAATATGTTGTTTTGGACACACCTTTTTCTCACTCCCTCTTGAAACCATAAAAAATAACAAGAGCATGACTTTCTTTCTCAGGGACAAGAAAGTATAGGCACAAAATTTTCAAGTCTCAGGAACAGACGGTAATTATCAAGGAGAACTTAAATGCCTGCAACAGAGAGACACCCTGAAAGAGGCAGAGTTCCTGAAAGGCTTAAGAATGGAAGGATCCAGATATCTCTGAGGCTGGCACAATAAATGGGATTGACTGAAATTCTGTTTATAAAGCCTTTAGATCTTAAGCTCCCTCCTGCACTACCACCACCCCTTCCCCACACACATACCAGCAGAAGTTCTGCACCACGACTAGAAAACAAGAGCCCCAGGAGGCACTTCTAAAATTATGGTTAAAAACTTACATAATAACTGATGTTTAGTCATGGAGATAAGTCTGGGGATGAATTAGTGATGTGTAAATACACGAGAAGTACACAAAAAATTAAGCAAACTGAAAAGGTGAACATTTTAACTCTAGGGAAAGTAAGAAGATGTGTAAGAAAGGAAATATAATTGATGATGCCGTAATAATTGATTTCACTAAAATTAGGTTCAAACTATACTAAAAGGATGAGGAAGGGGAAGTGTCTGTCTTGGAGGGAGATTGTGTAAGATAGCCAAATCCCCATCTTCCTTTGTCAGTAATCTAAAAAAAAAAAAAAAATTCAATCAATCAATATCTATATAACATATTATCCTGAAATAGGAAGGCAGATACCAAGAGAAACTGCTACAAGTTTGGAGAGTGGCATTGCCTCTGAGAAGCAGAAATGAGGGTTGAGGGGAAGAGAGATGCTGCTTTTATTTTAACCCTCTAGAGTTCTTCGACTTTCAGAAATATATACATATAACTTTGATAAAGATACATTAAAATATAATTTTATGCAAGTGTGTTTTGAACAGAAACAGCATATTGTAGAATCTTCTGTACCTTGCTGTGCTCCTATAAAAGTATCTTGCCGATCATCTCAGATCAGCATGATAAGCAGACTTCATTCTTTTTCATAGTTACATGCAGTGTCATTTTGTAGATATATTTGTCGGTACACAAACTTATCAATATATATATTGGGATATTACAATCCCAGAAGTAAAATTCTAGGTCAGAACTTTGAGCTGTTTCTATATATTGCCCTCCAAAGATGCACCCGAATGTATGGCCTCACCAGTAATTGCCACACACCCTTAACCAACACCGTGTATTCCAAACCATTCTAGCTCTTCCGTCTGATATAGGAAAGGACATATTGTCATTATTGATTTAACTTGCATGTCTTTAAATTTATTTTTCTAAAAACTGTCTATTTTATTAAACATTTTTTTTTTTATTTATATGACAGAGAGGAGAATGAGACAGAGCACAAAGCAGGGAGAGCGGCAGGCAGAGAGAGCGGCAGGCAGAGAGAGAAGCAGGCTCCTCACTGAGCAGAGAGCTCGATGAAGGTCTCGATCCCAGGACCCTGGGATCATGACCTGAGTGGAAGGCAAATGCTTAACCACTTAACCAACTGAGCGAGCCACCCAGGCGCCCCTAATCAATCCCAATTTAAAAAATCTTTCCTCATTCAGATCCCTTCTCCATTCTCTTACTTTCTCTGTCATCCTGTTTCCCATAATTGCTTGTCCTTCTCTTCCTTTACAACAGTGGACAAAAATTTATCTTTTCCAGAAAACTTTCATAATAATGTTTTTATTTCCTTTCAGCATTTTTATGTATATTTATGTGCCTATAGTCACAGTTGTAGGTATATTCCTCAGTTTTTAAGATGTCTGCCAAAAATACTCATTATGATCTAATGATAATTATTAAAGATAGAATTATATTTTTGTGTTGGTTTTCATCATACATTATTTCACAGAATATAAGATGTGATTGATTGCAGGGTACACAATTTCATGAGCTACTAAAAAAGTAAAAATGCTGCCAATTAAAAGAAAAAAACCCACAATACTTTCTTATCACTTAGAATTTTTATTTTAACATTACTGAATATTATACAATTCATATTTTTACAACCTATGGAAGTAAAAGCACTATGTAAAATGTTAATATATAGCTATAAAAGAGTAGGAGTTGTCTAGGTAAAATGATGCCTACCAAGTACCAACATTGGTAAACCAAGGTCTGTTGTAGTGTTGGTTTAATTATTATAAGACATTTAAACAATCACTTCTGTAAAGCAAAATTGGTATTCCATTAAATTACATGAAACTTTCTGAAAAGTTTTCCAGCATGATTATAATTCTATAATATATGAATTCCTATTATACAGTTTGAGAAGCTTATGGCTCTGTGATTTATTTACACTTATTCAAATACCGATGAGATTAATCTCATTGGCATGTATTGCTATATACCAGAGGGTCTAAGATCAATGGTTTGGTTATCAACAAAAATTTTTGAAGTTCAGAGGTGATATTTTTCAGAAAGACATCAACCCACCCACAGATATACATAAAAACTAAATACTAAGTTGCTCTATTCAAGGGGAGGTATGTTCATTTTAAGGTAATTTAAGAATGTACAACAGGTTGCTTTACAATCATATTTTATAATAACAATAAACTGGGACTTAAATGAATTTCTTAATATGAAATGATTCTGAGAAATAGCATAAACCTTTTAACATGTAGACTTTCTGTAGAGTATGATACTAAAATTTATGTCTAGCTTCATGTTTCCACAGAGTAATTTGTAGAAGGAGATACTGAGAATCACAGCATACATGTATTTATTCTGTTACTATTTTCAAAGTATTAAAGTTTTTTTAATTGATGCAAACAACAACCCAGTGAGAGATTTTCACCTCCCATTTTATAGATGATAAAGTTCAACAGTGATAATACAGAGAGGAATCACTGTAATTTATACTTTTCTCATTTTATCAGAATATTTTATTTATTCCATTTTATTATTATGCTGCAGCCTTATAAATAAATATTCATTTACACTGAAAAGCAAAAAAGACTGTTATGTGTGGTATGCCTTGGGAGAGTGACAGAATTATAAAGAGTTTTAATGAGCTAATTCATTTTCAAATCTCTATTTATAGAACTGTTCTCAATAGCAATTTCTCCACGTAGGCAAGATAATATAACTTAAAGATAAAAACAAATTGCATTTTTTTTCAATTATCCTGGATAGCAAATAATATTGAAAACATCCAGTATAAGGTAAAATAGACCTTGGGGCATGTTAAATGAGTGGGTTGGCACTTTTATTTAGTCAGTCTATTTAATCAACCTTCAAATCACATGAAATTAAATTATTATACTATATGGAATCTTAAAATCTATGAATCATATATTTCTATAGCAATGTAATAAATAATACCAGATAAATAATATAAAAAGTTAACAAATACATATTCAACACTAATAATAACATTTTCTTGGAAATAACATTACTTTTTATAAATGAGCTGATGCAGAATTATCAATTTCACATTAATAACTTAAAAAAACAAAGTCAGCGTTTCCTATTTTCATATGCAAAAGCAAGGTAATAGTTGAAGTGTGTACAATTTACATCAAATACATCTTAGAAAAGAAGATAAATGAACTTATCTTCCACATATAATATATAAATATATTAACTTAAATTCATTCTCTTGTTTTTGTACAGTATCCTTTTATAAACTATACTTTTTAACTGAACAGACTTCCATTAAGTACTATCAAATTATTTTCTCCATATGAAAGTCTAATTTTGTTTCTCACTAGAAAGTTTTTCTTTTCTCTTTAAGTCATACTATTTTGAAATAATGAATTACACTTAAATTATTCACTATTACTGGTTGTCTGGCATCACTTTTGCATGTGGTCCTTTCACAAGAAACAAAATATTGACTTCTACCAAATATATACATCACTCTACTAAACCATTTTATACTTGGTTTTACAGTACTCACGGACTAACACTATGCAGTAAGTCACAAAGCTGCAAGAGTCTATTCTGACTAGTGTTATGAACATTTGCCGTCCGCAGTCAGGAGCGTGTTTAAGACCATAACGGCGAGGACAAGGACGGCTGCCACAAAAGCTACTGTTTCCACCAGCAAGATGATGTGACTTTTGGAGGAAAAAAAAAATCTACATTTTAAATTTCTTTACTGTATACATAAAAGAATACCAGATATTCTGATAACTTTGGTAAATGAATAAAAACTTTGAAAAACTTTATATGATTCACACAATATATGTTAAGTACTTTTAAACATTAAAAGTACAATGTAAACCATTATATTATATAGTAGCTTAATTTCTATTTGTTTTTCAAAATTACTTTAATGTAATTACAAACCTGGTAATAATAGGGATTTATCAACAATTCTAAAGGCCCTAAATTAAATCTCAAGGAATATTCATTTTCTGAAAATAAGTTCACAGTCCAAAACCAAAGAAAATATGTTGTTGCTGTTAATTTTTAAGGGATCTAGATTCCAGGAGTCCTACATTATTTTGAAATGAGGCAATTTCTAATAAATAAAAAAATATTTAAAATACATTCTTATATAGTCATTGGAAGTATCCATATACTTCTGAAGGGAATGAAAAAGTACACAGAGTTCAGTAAATCACTTGATAACACATAACAGGGTATAGTTAGTGAGAAGATGTATTTTATGTGTCTTATGTTCAAGAATTCAGTCAAGAAAAACTATATTAGCATTTCATCTTTTCCTTCACTTCTACGTGTTCTGATCTCAGGCCTGCTTCCACTCTGAAACTTGGGCTTCTTGCATCATCGTGTAGATAATAATCTTTAAAATTTTGCTTTGGAAGTACCTAATTAAAAAAAGAAATATATATATATATTTTATATATATTTAATTATACCTAATTAAAAAAATATATATATACACATAGCAATATTTATTTAGGATGAAACCAAGAGGTGATGGCATTAATCTACTATTATTATGATATTAATGTGAAACAGGCACATCATGAAAACACTTGGTGGAAAATATAAGATTCAAAGACTTACCATTAAACATTTCCTTTCACTTAAAAGTTGAGTATTTTGTTTAGTAACTTGTTTAGCCTTTGGTCCTATAAAAGTCTAAAAGAAATGTTGCTGTTTTTGTCTATTGGTCTATATGTACCGATGACATGGTTGGGAACACATGACATGGTTGGGAACACTACCTAAATGAACAAATGATAGGGTCCTACTTTTTTTTAATATTAGCTTAAGTTTTTATAGGGAATATAGAGCTTCGTCAAATAGAGACGAAGAAGACCCGACTTCTTTTGTTCACTCAGCAGTTACCACCTTAGATAAATAAGCCTACTTGCCTCTAAACATTTTAGACCCAAAATGAGCTTCCCAAATTAGTTCTATAAAACATTAGATCTGAAAGCTTTGCAAAATAGTGGATACTTGGTTTTCTCTTAGAGAAACAAATAAATAGTGGCATATTAAGATCTGATAAGTTTTAAGGGGTTAGAAACCTACTGAACCTTACTTATTATGGTATTTCTCAAACTTATTTGACGAAGCAGCTTTTTTGTTTTTTAGAATAATACACATTGATATCCCATGGAACCACTTTGGGAAATACTGCTATAGACAAATACAAACGTTTCAAGCTGAAGAGAAATAGCAAGAAATATACATATTTGTAGGCATGTATAAATGGACAAAACCTTCACTGTCCAGACCTAACTAATCAATACCCACAGTCAACCAAAATTTTATAGCTACAATAGACTTTTACAAGAAAAAAGGAAAAGCAAATCTCTCATTCTGGAGATTAGTAGCAAATTTGAGTTATTTCTTTGGGTTGACACAAACTGAATGAATCTCCTGCATCTTCCTCAATTACTGCATTCTGTGGTGATAGTTTAGTAACATATAAGATGGCCCTGCCACCAGACAGAATGAGGCTCAAATCCTAGGGGCCACTGACTAGCAAGTTATCTTGGGGAAATTACTCACTACGTCTTTATTTTCCCTGCTGTGAGATGGGACATCTATCTGTGAACCTACATGAGGAACACCTCATACAGGGCCAGGCACCTCAAATAACTCAAAAAAGTTACCTGCTATTATCACAGCCAGTGTTTGGACATGATCCTATATAACAGTTAACTAATATTCCTTAGATGCTAATGGTCCTAGATGATAAAAATCCTACTTGGATTCATTCTATTGTATTCGCTAAGATACAAAACTGTAAGTTTAACAGAAAAATTTTCTTTCAAGACAGTCCAAGAGAATCCCAGTCAGATAAATATTTATTCTAGTTCATTTTTGGATCACAGTTTAATAGTAGCAAACCAATGCTTTGTTGTATTGACTAATTCTTAATACTGGTCTAAAATCATTAGGCAAATAATTTGTAAGTTGAATTAGTGGCCTAAAAATAAAAAATAAGTTATATTTCTTTCAGCGATTTCCTAAATGTCATCATAGAAAAATAGATAATGTTCCTTCCTTTGTTACAGAACAAATTTAGACAGAGATGCCAACATACTTATCTGCTATGAAGTTCCTTCTTTAGACAGGACTTGAAAGTGGGATACTTCTGCACTGTTTTATAACCCTGTAGAACAGAGGATTAAAAAGTAGGCAAACGTAAATAAATATTATGGGCCACAGGTACACAATAAATACATAAAGCGAAAACAGAAACATAAAATTTGAGAGAGAAATACAGTGTCAGAGGCTTATAGCATCATTTATATTTTAATTCGATCTTGCTCCTCTAAAATTTTTAGGAAAAATAAGTGATTTTCAACGTATATATACTTTCAGGTATTTGCGCCATCAGTCACCAATGTTAACAAGTGACCACTAGGTGGCAGTTAAGTACACAGTATCTGTACCAACATGGTTTGACTTTAAAAACGAAAAAATTAAAATTCTTTAAAAACATTGTTTCAGATGAATCTTGATTTTTTTTTTTTTTTGTATATATAACGTTTTCTCTTTTTAGATGTATACTTAGGGGTATTATTACCAAAGAGAAAGACTGAACATTCTAGATGTTAATAGAAAAATTTTTTCTTTTTCCATTTGTGGCACATCCACAAATATGTTAAATGTGTAAACATTTGTTGACTTAGGCGATATTTAATTATTTGAAACATATTTCTGAGAAAAAATCATTTGTAATTTTCAGTATATTAACAGGAAAAAAAAAACAGTTCAACAGACAAAACGAAGTTTTCTTTACCTTGTTTTCCATTTAAAGTACTGAAGATGTAGTGACTTAAGAGCCTTGAATTGCTAAGTGGAAATCTGCATCATGCAAAATGAGAATCAAGCTATTTCTTTATAGACTACCAAGTCTGAACTGCTTGTGTGGTGACTGAATTAATCAAAAAACATTTGCCAACATTTCTCTCCACAAACTGAGATGGAGACATTAAATTAATTGAATATGAAAATAAGTTACTGAAATTCAAACTAACTTATATTTTTAAAAAGCATTAACTTTTATCACCTCAAAGTGTTTTGGAAAATAAGTA
>CM053604.1:151878561-151972779 GCA_028646535.1 Procyon lotor
AGGTGCTAGTAGTCACAACAGCAAAGGAAGACAGATATATTTATTCCTAGCACCTGCAACAGCACACATTTGATTTCCTTCATTCCCAGTTACATAAAGTAAAAGAGTGACTTTCCATTCTGAACCAGGTAAGCAAATACTGACTTGTTTTTCTTCTCAAGGTTGACTAGTGCGTTTATCATGGAGGTAAATGCTGGTCTGTAAAGGCAGGGCTCCCAAAGTTTTGGTCTGAAAACACTAAAGTAGGTTGAGTTGAGAACATGCCTTATTTGAACATCTGTACTAGACAAAGGGTGAAATAGGAAAAATTTTCAGATTTCCTCTAACTCAGTGAATATATGAATGAAGCTAAGTGAGGGATTCAATATCTATGTTTTGGGGACAGAGATAATTTATTAGCGCTTAGGGGCTATAGTTTGGCTTCTTCGCAGAACTTGGGAATAACAAGACTGTCCTCTGAGATTTAAACTGGGAATGAGCACTTACTAGATTATAGCAGACACAGGTAAAATTACCTCAAAGACATAAACAAAAAGTCCTTATATGGCAAAAATATTAAAGGATATGGCCCATGAAGGAAGGGGAAGTGGTCACAGCCATAGAATCCCAGAAAAAGGACTGGACTTGTTAGTCTGTCTACGGGGCAAAAATGAGCTGGTCCTGAGGATGATAGCATTATGAATTCTATGACAGCTGTATTTCTTTGTAAATTCAGCAAAATCAACATTCAATTTTATATATTATTCATAAAACTCGATTAATGTAAGTCCACAGCAGAGGGGGCTCTGGAGGCAACATTCAGGTTTCTGAGTCAGCAGAAATTGAGGGTAAAATCAGAAATATAAATAACATCCTGTGATGATGTTTGGTTATGGCCCGTTGGACCTTTTACAGGTAGACACATATGCCTTAATGTTGCCAGCAGCCATGAGGTTTCTTCCTCTTTGGATCTTTATAAGCATCATTATCTTTTCTCCATAATACAAAATGAAGGCCAGTAATAAGGTTAATGGAAAAACTGAGCAATTATGCTAAACTCTGTGTAGGGAAAATAGATTTCCCATTGAAGTATATGCCACATTTTCAGACAACTTGATGGCTAATATGAAATGTCTCATTAATTTGTTGTCAAAATCCCTAGAAACAACATAGGGTTATTTTTTGCTTTTAAGTTTTGAAAGATGATTACTTACCTTGCCCTATAGAACGACTTGCAAAATTATACATATTCAAGGCTATTGCAAAATCTTCCAAGTTGTTCAAAAACTGGAAAAATGACCTGAATTCATCAAATGTGATGCCCTATATTGAGAGAATATTTGTAAATATATTTAGTCTTGCCAATTTTATTACAATAAGTATCCATACTTACTAGAAATAAATAGATTAAGCAACTGCAATGTGTCTTGTAAGTAAACATTTCCAGTGCACCTTCTGATGAAGCCCTTTCTCCAAATAAAATGTAAAATTCACTCAAATTTATTTCCACTGCATAGGGTTGCTACCATTAGCAATGACAGGTGAAAATGTTTTTAAAACACTGTCATATCAGCACAAAGTTTCAAAAAATGATATAACAAAATGAATAAAAAAGTTTCAATTGTGATAACTCTATTTCAGGCCTAAATTTTTTAAACCCTAAAAGTGATTATGATTAAGAAAAAACAAAAAGTAAGAGGAAGACAACCTTTAAAACACCAGTTTCTCCTGTTTATGTATTCCTTAAATATAACTTAGCATTAGGGAGGTCATCAACATCTGTAATAATGACAGTGCAAAAATCAGCATGTTGAATAAGCCAAAAGCAGTGTACTTTTACTTATTTTTGCCATGATAATACTGCCAGGACAGCAGGGGAAGTACAATGAAAGTACATTTACAGTTCTGGGCCCAACACACAGGGCTTGGTGAGGGACCATGCTAAGCCTTCTAGAATGTAATTTACATAAATTGCAATTATCTCTACTGCTACTAGTTCAATTAAACAGGGACATTATTTAAAATAAGCACAATATATCTTAGATAATACAAATTTGGACATGAAGAGCTACATTTAATTTTTATGCCCCCATCAGAAAGGATGAATACCCAACTTCTGTATCAACATGAATGGGATTGGAAAGATTATGTTGAGTCATAATCTTGACTTGAAATAAGTCAAGCAGAGAGAGTCAGTTATCATATGGTTTCACTTATTTGTGGAGCATAAGGAAAAACATGGAGGACATTGGGAGAAGGAAAGGAAGGGTGAATTGGGGGAAATCAGAGGGGGAGATGAACCATGAGAGACTGTGGACTCTGAGAAACAAACAGGGTTTTGGAGGAGGGTGAGTGGGGGGTTGGGTAAGCCTGGTGGTGGGTATTAAGGAAGGTGCGTATTGCATGGAGCACCCAGTGTGGTACATGAACAATGAATCTTGGAACACTGAAAAAATAAAACAAAAAAAATTATTGTGTTCTCAGCAAAACTGATGTAATTGAGAAAGTAAACAGAAAAAGAGCAAAGGGCTAAGAGCTGGGACTTAACAATTTTGCACTTTGATGTAGAAGTAAAAGGAAAGGGAAACTAACAAGGCAGCATTGGAAAACCAGGGAAAGAACCAGAAGTCTACTTTAATATAAGCTAACTACTGATTAAATGATTATCAAAATAATATTCATTACCAATTTATTATCAAAATACTAATTTTTGGCATACATTATTTCCACTTCACTTGCAATCCCTTTTTACTTGCAAGAATTCTCATCAATTGTCTCAAATATCTCTCTCAATTGTCTTTTCTCCTCACAGTTTTCTCTTTCTCTTTCCTTATATTCATTTACAGACACTCCAACCCTGGATTCTGCTTTGTGACCCAACCCCACCTGCCGTGTTTTCCAGGGAGGGCTGTTCGAATCAATCAGGGGGACTTGGCCAGAAGGCGTTTGTGTTGAAGTGGAGAGCTCGTTGCTAGGGAAACTGCTCACTGTTCTGGTTCTGTATCAGGTTATGCTATGACCAGCTGCCACAGCAATTTTTAAGCAAAAGTATAAATAAAAATGTCAATACTTGTAGGGAACGTAAGATTAAAAAGCAAATCAAGGAATGACAGGATACAGTGTTCACCATCTGAATTTTTAGATTTTTCAAAATAGTGTCCTCATGTATGGAAAAGACAAGTCAAATTCAAAACCATATAATAATTCTTCTATGTAGATTAAAACTCTTTTGTTCGGAAATACAGAACTGAAAACTGAAAAACAGGGCATTCATCTTGATGGAGATAATTTAAAGCAATCCATTCTTAACAGCAGTGTGGGAAAGACAGTGTCAGAGAGAGGGAGGATGGCCATTTCTTCCTCCTCTCTACTCTCACCACCAGAATCACTTTTGTAATTAATCATTTGGATTTGAATGAAATGTGTCCTATTAGAAGTGGAGTGAAAAAAGTAACTTACATTTTAACAAGAACAAAATGATGATAACTGAAAATTTTAAAGCATCAAAAAGACATGAAACTGAGAGTTTAGAAATAAACCCAAATACCTATGACAGACTGATTTTCAGTAAGAGTGCCAAGGCCATTTACCGGAGAAAGAATATCTTTCTTTTTAACATCTTTTTAAAAAAAGGTATTGGACAACTGCATATCTACATGTAAATGAAAGGTGTTGAACTTCTATTTCTCTCTATATACAAAAATTAACTCAAAATGAATCAAAGACCTGAATTTAATAGCTAAAACTGTAAAAATCTTACAAAAAACAGAAATGAAAACTTCATGATCTAGGATTTGGACAATGGTTTCTTCCTTTTTTTTTTTTTTTAACATAAATAGATTGTTTTCAAAGTGGAAGGTACCTACTTGGTAATGGTTTCTTAAATATGACACCCAAAGTTTGAGCAACAAAACTAAAAATAGGTAAATGATATTTTCGTCAAAAGTAAACGTTTTTTTGTATTAAAGGATGCTATCAAGAAAAGTAAAAAGACAACCCACAGAATGGGAGAAAATGTGTGCAAATTATATATCTGATAAGAGTCTACTATCCAGAACATATAAAGAACTCTTAAAAATCAACATAAAGACAACACGATGAAAACATGGGCAAAAGACTTGAACAGACATTTCTCCAAAGAAAATACACAAACGGCCAACAAGCACAGGAATAGATGCTCAACGTCATTATTCACTGGGGAAATGCAAACAGAAACCAAAATGATCCCACTTCACATCCACTAGGATGACTAAAAATAAAAAGGCAGGCAATAAAAAACGTTATTATGGAGAAAAGGTGGAGAAATTAGAAACTTTGTACATTA
Source organism: Procyon lotor (assembly GCA_028646535.1). Lineage (NCBI taxonomy): Eukaryota > Metazoa > Chordata > Mammalia > Carnivora > Procyonidae > Procyon > Procyon lotor. Next base: position 151,882,865 of record CM053604.1, read on the forward strand.
TTAATGGGTTAAATAGCTACTTTGGAAAGTAGGTTGGAAGTTCTTTAAAATGTTAAAACTTAAGGATGTTTTGTGACCCAGCTATTTACTCTTAAGTATATATCTAATTCTCTGACAATTCAAAATGTATGTCCACGTGAAAAAATGCAGACAAATGTTCATAACAGCATTATTTGAATAGTTAAACTGGAAACAACTCAAAAGCAACTCACCACTTGACAAACAGAAGGAGTGTGGTATATCTATATAATAAAGTATTATCCAGCAACAAAAAAGGAATGAAGCGCCAATATTTGCTAAAATATTGATGAACTTTGAAAAAGTTATGCTAAGTTAAAGAAGCCAGACACAAAGGATCACAAATTGTATGATTCCACTTACATGAAATATCGATTACAGACAAAATCCACAGAAACAGAAAGTGGATTAGTGGTTGTCGTGGGCTAAGGGGAGATGGAATGGGAATTAACTGCTTAACGGATTTCTGTTTAAAATGATGAAAAAGTTCTGGAACTAGTACTAGTGATGGTTGTATTAACATTGTGAACATAATTACTACCATCAAATTTTACTCTTTGAAATGGTTAAAATGGTAAATTTTATGTTATGTGTATTTTACAATAAAAACTTACACATACTACTGAAATATGTCACTCAAGATGAGAACAAGTGAATATAAGTGCACTCGGATTGAACTGTGGCAAGGCATAAGTGAACAAAACTGTGATAGTAGATAAGACATAATTCAATAAAAAGACAAACTAGAAAATGCTGGAGCTATCAAATTGCTACCATAATCACACGGGTTGTACTGGGCCCACGTGCAGCTGTGAGGCTGCTCCCAATGTGTGCACTTCCTTGTCTTTGATGGAGGTGCAGAGGCCTGAAATATTAGGAGACTAGGAAGAAACTGGGGGAGCCATGCCATGGAAAATGGCAGACCAAGGCACCTAAAGAATGAATCCCTCCGCTGAAACGATTGTCAGCTGGGAAAGACTGACAGAATCAACTTTTTTGAAACTCCAGAATCTAACCCAAAGTTTATACGAAGGAGGGAACTGGTTAATAAAGAGACAGGTCACTGAAATTCAGTGTGAGAGCTTTGTGGGGTTCTGCCCACTGAACTACCATTTTTATCTTTCAGTGCTGGGGCAGCTGCTTTGGGGGTAGTGGCTGATGTTCCTGGTGTGGCTTCTTGGTGCCAAGGGGCTAATATGGGCCTTGTTATCAAAGCATTGTGGTATGTGATTTGACTTGTCGGATGGTTCCTTGAGGGAGCAGCGCAGAGGCTGACCTTTGATTTGCCCCCTCCGTCTTGCACGGGTTTGGCGTTCCTGGTGGTAGTGACAACTATGAAAAGGTATAAAGACATGCACACTTTCTGCCTGTTTGAGGCAAGGGATGACAGATGGGACAAGTGGCAGACAGATTCCAAAAACCTGCCAAAGAGAAGGCTGAGGAGAATGGTTATTGGAATAGGGTCTCAGAGGGCCATTGTAAATACCTGAGAAATTAAACAGGCCCAGGAACTGAAACATGCTTTAAAAAGACCTGAGTGGATGTAAGGTTACCACCTCCGGCAGATCTGTGGGCTTGGAAATAGGAGATCAAGACAAAGGAAGAGGGTTAGGTAGCCTGGCCTCGTGTTGAAGGAACGCTCCAGCTCAGAGCTGAACTGCAAAGACAGTACTATATATTTTTTTTCTTCTTGGCTCTAGGCATTTAAGGAAATCTCTGTCAGTTCTCTGGCTAATAACTAAGATAACAGAACAGAGTCTGCAGTGACTATGCATGAGAAGAAAAACAGTCTTTTCCATTTGTTTAGTGTCTTTTCCAAGCTACCTTGCAAATGGACAACTGCAGGGGAGAGTCTGGTCTTTCAGAGTTAGCACAGCATAATATTCAAAATACTTAGGTTTTAGCAAAAAATTACAATGCATACAAAGAATTAGGAAAATATGGCCATTGACAGGAAAAAAAATCAACAAATCCCTGAGAAGTCTAATCATTGGATCAAATAGACAAAGAATTTTTTTTTTTTTTAAAGATTTTATTTATTTGACAGAGGGAGAGAGATCACAAGCAGGCAGAGAGGTAGGCAGAGAGAGAGGGGGAAGCAGGCTCCCTGTCAAGCAGAGAGCCTGATGTGGGGCTTGATCCCAGGACCCCGAGATCATGACCTGAGCCAAAGGCAGAGGCTCCAACCCACTGAGCCACTCAGGCGCCCCTAGACAAAGAATTTTAATCAATTGTCTTAAATATACTCAAAGAGCTAAAGGAAACCATGGATAAAGAACTAAAGGAAATCAGGAAAACTTATCTGTGAACAAAATGAGAATATCAATAGATAGAAATTGTAAAAAGGAAATAAAAATTCTGGAGCTGAAAAGTACTATAACTGAAATGCAAATTTGAGTAGATGTTCAGCAATAGATTGGAGAAATCAGAATAAAGAATCCATGAACTTGAAGATAGGAGAATTAAAAGTATTGTTTGAGGATCAGAAAGAAAAAAAATAAAGAAAAGTAACAGAACCTCAGGAACCTGCAGACATCATCGAGCATACCAAAATACACATTATGGGACATCCAGAAGGAAAAATGGAGAGAAAAGAGCAGAAGAATATTTTTTTAAATAATGATTTAAAACCTCTGAAATTTGATGAAAGATAGAAGTCTACATATTCAAGAAGCTTCACTAACTTTAAGCAGAATAAATTGAAAGAGACTCATACCAAGACATATACTTAAATTTTCAAAAAACAAAGACAAGAAGTGTCTTTGACACAAGAAGTGTCTTTTCTTCTTGAAAACAGTAGGCAAGAAGTGATTCTTCACACATAAGGGATCCTCAGTAAGATTAACAGCTGATTTTTCATCAGAAACCACAAGGCCAAAAGTGAGTAGCATTGTTCAAGGGCTAAAAGAAAAAAATCTGGCAACCAAGAATTCTGTATGTGGCAAAGCCATCTCTCAAAAATGATCAAGGCATTCTCAGATAAACAATATGTGGTAAAACTATCCTTCAAAAATGAAGAAAGTGAGACATTCTCAGATAAACAGCAGCCAGCAGTGTTCATTACTAGCAGATTTATCCTACAAGAAATGCTAAAGGGAATCATTAAAGCTGAAAAGAAAGAAAACTAGGCTCTAACTCAAACCTATATGAAGAAATAAAGAATTCTGTTTAAGGTAAAGTTAATAGTAATTACACAGATACCATTTCACACCCACTAGGATGGCTATAACCAAAATAAGTAAGTAAATAAGTAAATAAATAAATATTTACTCATGGACAGAATGGATAAAAAGTATATGTACAATAGAATACTATTCAGCCATAACAAGGAATGAAGTACTGATACAAGTTACAACATACATGAACCTCAAAAATATGATAAAGGAAGCCAAACATATAAGGTCACATTTTGCATGATTCTCCTTATGTAAAATAGAATAAGTAAATCCACTGAAACAGAAAGCAGACAATGGTTCCTAGAGGCTGGGAAGAAATGCATAATAAGAATAGGGTTTATTTTTGGTGTTATGAAAATGTTTTGGAAATAAAGATGGTGTTTACACTGTGTCCATACTAAATGCCACTGAATTGCTTAGTTTTAGATGGTTCATGTTACATGATATTTACCTCAATAAAATAAAAAGAAACAAAAGACTAGAATGAGAAAAAGATTAACTTGAAAAACCATCTTAGTCATTAGAACACATTATCAGCCAAATAAAAATAACCATTCAGAAAACAGTTATATAAGGGCCTCAAGAGTAAACGATATTTGTCCTCAACACAAAATGCACGCTCATCTCATAAGCTGAGTATACTACTAGTTATATTGTTCAAATTATATAGGTGACTGATCTAAATGACAACTAGATAATAACTTGTAAAATATAAACAACTTTAAAAGGTTGAGGGAAATGTATCATTTTGGAATAAGCAGAAAATTCAAACTTGAAGATTTACTGGCTGAATGACCTGAGGTAAGTCACTTAAATCTTTCTGAATAAGTTTCTTCAAAGCTTAATAATGAATTTTACTACTTTATTGTTAATATGTACATTACAGAGTTATTATGAGCAGCCCTCTTCCCTTCTATGGTCTCTACCTACATCCTTCCTAGGTAAGTTCAGTTGGTCCCATGGCATTTACAATTCCTAAAAATTATTTTATATGGCACTGTATTCATCCATCCAAAATTCAAAAGGGATAAAAAATGTGTACAATGCAAAATCTCCCTCCCTCCCACCCTTGTTCCTTAGCCATGCAGTTCCTTTCCTTGGAGGAACCTCTGTCTTTAGCTACGTGGGTCCTTCCAGAATTAGTATAGGCTATCTTTTTAAGCAAATGGTAGTATACTATACACATTGTTTGAAATTGTGCTCTTTTTCACTTGTGTCTTGGAGATCATTCTACAGTAGCATTTAAAGACTCTTCTTCATCTTTTTTCAGGAATACCTTTTCCATTCTATAGATACATCATAATTTATCGAACTACTGATTTACTGAAAGACATTTAGATAGTTTCTATTGCTATTACAAACATAAAAAAGACATTTAGGTATTTCTTTTGCTATTACAAACAACACTCTAATAAATAACATGGTATATCTGCCATTTCATATGAGTGAATACATCTGCAGGTAAAATTCACAAAAACAGAAAAGCTTTAAGTTCTACTTCTTTAAGTACTATCAAGTCATTCAACAGGGGTTCTAAGTCCTGGGATATTTGAGTGAATAAAAAAGATAAAATATCAGCATTACATTCTAGTTGGGGAGACAGACAACAAATAATTAAAAAATAAGTCCTGCTGTTTATCTAGATAAATAATGAAAAATAAACATAAAAACTAAACCTATATTATAGTATACTATAATATAGTATGTTAGAAGATGATAATGCTATGGAATAAAAACAAGGGAAGAGGAATAGGAATGCCAAGGGAGAGGGTTATAGTTTCTATGATAGATATTATGTATGTAATAGGCTATATATTATTTATGTAATAGCTGATTATTTATACATTATTATACATTAGCTATTTATGTAATAGCTGATTATTTATACATTAGATTGGAAGGGTAGGCCTCATTGAGAAAGAACACAGTAAGCCATGTGGATATCTAAGAGAAGAGCATTCCGGGCAGAGAAAAGAACACATACAAAAGCCCTGAGACAGAAGATTGCCTGGTGTTGAGAAGCAGTACAGCTGTCAGTGTGACTGGAGCAGAGGCAGCAAGGCGGGGAAATGGGAGGAAATGAGCGAACAGCTTGTGTGGGCCTTGTAGGCCACTGTAAGGATTTAAGTTCTTTCTCTGAGTAAAATGGGGAGTTAATAAGATCTGAATCATGGTATAAATAATTTCCTTAATTGCCAAATGGAGAAGAAATTGTAGGGAGGCAAAGTTGGAAGCAGAGAGATGATTTAGGAGGCAACTGCAAGAATCCAGACAAGAGAGATGGTGACGAGGGCAGTAGAGGCGGAGGTGGCAAGAGTGGTCAAATTCTGATGGAGGCCGTGTCAAGACCATCTGTTGATGGGTTGTATGTGGAATGTGAGAGGAAGGAGCCCCCAGTGTTGGTGAGAACACCTAGGGAAAACGGAGTTTCCATTTACTCAAATAGGAAAGACAGAGTAGGGAAATTTGGGGGATGATCAGGAGTTTTAATTTTGCAGCTATGAAGCCTGAGGTGTCTGTCTACTGGACACCCAGGTGGAAATGCTGAGTGGGTGGTACAAAGTCAAAGTCTGAAATTCCGGGGAGATGTTTAAGCTGGAGACAGAACTTGGAAGTCTATACCCTAATGATTACCCAAAGTAGTCCTGACGGCACCCCTAAATTCCAGAGGCACATAGCCAACTGCCTACATAATTTCTTCATTTAGGTACCTCACAGGAATCTCAAACTTAAGCTGTCTGGAATGGAACTATCAATTCTTTCCTAACCCCAAACTTGCAGTCTTGCTTAGCTCAGTGAATGGCACCACTGTTTCACAATGTGGTTCAGGCCCGAGCCCTAGGAATTTTAATTCCTGTTTTCCCTTTACATTGAAATCTAATCCAGCAGCCAGTCTGATCAACTCTACTCTTTAAATGACCCAGTATCTGACCACCTTTCCCTACGTTCACCCTGGTGCAAGCCATGCTCATCTCTTCCCTGTACTCCTGTGACAACATCCTAACCTGTCTCTTTCAAGGGTGGGCCAACTAAAGTTTATTCTCAATAGACTAGCCATGATGATCTTTGAAACATGAAGCAGATCATGTCTGGCATATGAGTCAGATCATATTTGGGTGTCAAAGTAGACAATGAACACCTGCTGCATAAATACTTGATGTTGATTCACTATGTTCTAAAGCAAGGTTAGCACACTCTTTGTATAAAAGGTCAGAGGGTAAATATTTTCATTTGTGTAGGCAAGATGGTCTGTGTTGCACCCACTTTACTAAGGCACAAAAGCATTCACAGACCATACATTCAAAGAATGAGTGTGACCATGTTTCAATGAAACATTATTTACAAAAATAGGAGGTAGGTAGTTTGCTGACCCCCACTTCAAAGTTTAAATACTATAGTAGCTTCCCATCACTCTTAGAATCACTATTAGAATACAATCTGAATTCCTTATCTTGGCCTACAGGGTCCTGTAAGATCTAACCCCTATCTGTCTTTTCTTCATCTCCTACTATTTTCCTATTGACTTGTTTTTTATCCTTTTTTGTAATTTCTCAAATAAACTCAACCTTTTCTGTCTCCAAGCCCTTGGTATTTACTGTTTCCTCTGCCTAGAATGTTCTTCATCCAGATTTTTGCATAGGTCATTCCTTACTGTCTTTCCTCAAAAGCTGCCTGTTCAGAGAATGTTACCCTGAAAGTCCAGCTTCTTTTCCAGTCCCCATGATTTTTGTTTCTCTTCATAATATTTATCATTATCCGAAAATATACCATTTGTTTTTTGTTTACTTGTTTATTGTCTCTCCACTAAGAGGTATTTCTACGAGACAAGGATTTTGCTTATCTTGTCACTTTATCTACGGTAACTAGAATAAGGTCTTGTAAATAGCAGATGGCTAACATCTTTCTGCTAGATGCAGGAATGGATATAAGAGGATTTTAGAAAATGTAAGGTGCCCTCCAAGTAGCTGTACTTGTTATTCTTTTTGGAGAGAGGGGATGAGAAGTGAAAGGAAGGGAAAGGTATAGGTAGGGTGTTAGAGGAATATCATTGGCTTACAGTCGTGCGTTTGATTCCTTGGGCAAGTGTTTAAGTATCTGAGATACTCTGCTTCCCTTTACCTAAAAGAAAGATGTCAACGTCTAGAAGTCGGTTCTAAGGACTGATGAGGTAATACCAAAACAAACAAACAAAAATTGTGAGACTCAATGCTGGTTCATTCGCCAAATTTTCCTTTTTTTAACTGTAATGATGTGTAGTACTTAAGATACTTCTATCAGTTACACATTTCAGAAACTGAATTTAACCTAAAAGAAAACTTTATTTTCAAATAATTTTAGATATTGAAAAAAATTGCAAAAATAGTGCAAAGAGTTCCCATACATTCTTCACCCTGGAACTGAACTTTGTGAATTACAGACTTCTGTGTTTCCAGTTGATAAAAGAAAAAGAAAAGCAGACTCATTTAGGCCCTAAATAATATCCTAGCTGCTTGACAAAATAGTACAATTTCTAATATTTCTTTTTAGGGAAGTGTCTATGAATTGAAAAAATTCAGTTTATCATGTAAAATAGATAAAAGTCCCCTGAGAGATTATGGAAACTAATGGCCAATGCATCAGGTCTTTTCTTCTCATTCCTTAGGGGACCTGGAGAATTGTTAGTGACAGTGTAACCATTTTAAACAAAGTCAAACTACTTGCAAGTTTCTGTCACATAGATTAACTTGATCCTTCTATAAACACAAATAGAAGGCAATATATCCAAAACATCTCATGCTTGAAGGGGTACTTGTAACACCAGTTCTATTTAGTTGCAATGATGCATTCAAATACCACTAGGTAATGCAACTGCTCAGAATTGCTGACAACACATTTGCTGCTAAACAAATAGACAATCAGTTGTCCCGGGTTCTTAACCATTCATGCCATCCAAACTCTTTGAAAAACCTCACTTCACTTGCTGATAAGATCACTTACTCATCAGTGGCTGTCTTTAAATGACCTTTTACTAAGGATATTACAGAATAAAGTGTGACTGAAATGATGTCAATATAAACTGTTTTATATGAGGGGATGTTTATGTGGTAGTCAAAGCATGTATCTCAGCAGAATTCTTTTCAAAAATGATATTCATAATTTGAATAAAACAATTGTTTTATTTAACCTTAAAGTTTTTCAGCTCATCTAAGAAAAACATGGATTTCTACCCAGAATTTTACATTAATCAATTTTAAAAATTTAGCCAGAGGACCTAGGACAACAAGGAAAAAAGAATGAAATATACCCAAAATATTTACTAATCCACAGAGGGGAAAAAGAACTAAGAAACAACATATTCTATAGACCTATATAATTACAAGATAATATCCTATGTAATAAAATAGATATGGGAGATTAGATACCTTTTCTTCAGGTATACTGTAACGCACATTTTCCAAAAATACTGATGTATTTTCCACATTTGTATATCGTAAAAGAATATGAGCAAAATCTTCTTCACTGATAGTGTTCATTCCATTGGAGTAAGAAAGGAATTCTATTTCTAGGACTTCTGTCTGTAGGTTATCCATGAATCTATGACAAAAATATAGAAAGAATGAACAAGATAAATGAAGAATGATGGCAACAGATGATACTCAGTCTCTCAGGGCTCTGGCTTCCTCCTCTGTAAAATGGGGACAACAAAAAGACCTTGCAGGGTAGTGATGAGACTTAAAAGAGTTATTGTGTGGTGCCTGGTGTTTACTACAGAGGACGTTATATCCATGCTTATCATGAGGCTTACCGAGACAAAGGAGTTGGTAATATACTTTGTTAGGAATATACAGGAAATAATCAATCCAGATATCCAGGCGTTTCTTATCATTGAGTAACTTCCCATTATACTTATCAATATAATGACTAGTATATAAATACTAAGGGAAGTGCCTGTTTGTTAAAATATCTTCAGCTAGGACGAAATCAGCGAAAAGATGAGTATTTCTGCACCAGATGATTCCTAAAGACCTTTCTGAATTTAGCATGTTAACATATTTCGAAACAAATATAAAATTAAACTCACCTATAAAAATCTTCAAAGTTGAGTTCAGCTTTTCCTTTCTTTCCAAAAAAGTGTACAAGAAGTGTAGTATCTGTTACTAAACTTGTAATGTCATCAGCACGCTTAAAAAATCACAATTTAAAGGTTAGCTGCAGTAAACAATAGGGATACTCAATATCCCTCAAAAAATTTTATCAACATATAAATACCAAGAACATGTATATATTGACATTAGAAAGAAAAGTGTAAGACTATATTAATAAATGCCATTACTGTTAAAATGAAGTTCAATATTTGAAAATAGAAATATGACTGAAATTGATTTTTATCCTAAAAAATTTTAAAGATAGGACTATATTTTAGGAAGTTTTCAACCTCAAATTATACATATAGAGTACCTGTGTTTTAAGTTATCTAAAATAGTTGAAATCTTTTAGTAATCACCTAAATATTTTATCTTTAAGTCATTTAGTTTGGATTTTCCTAATCAACCTAAAAAATCAATTTTTTAAAAGGATGTTCAAAAGAGGTAAATTCTTCACATATACGAAATATATGGGCTGACAAAAGAATGGTCTTAAGCTCACGAAACAGTTTCCTTTGAGTATGGTATTTTCCTATTGTATTCCATATTTATGATACTTTAAATAAGATAGTATATTTTGGAAGAGAAACTATAGTACTGTTATTTTGGAATTTACATAATCTATAGTTTTTAAGTCTTACATTATTTTTTGAATGGATAAGAGATTAATTTCAGAAGACTTTTTCCTTCAAGTTCCAACAAATGTATTCGTAAAATCACTTAAGTCTAGTCCTTACAAAGTTTGATGGTCTATGAAAATAGTCCTTCTTTCCTTTAATGTGGCCGTATAGATTTCCCTTTCTTTTTCCTCCCTCCCTTTCCATTCCCTCCTCTTCTTCATCTTCTTTCCTCACTTCCTTCCTCACTTGGCCATTAACTCATATTTATCCTATGAACTCAGGTACAAAAATCATAAAATTCAAGTGATTGTAACTCTCCCATATATTATTCTGGGAAATATAAGGGAAAAAAGAGACTAAATAATAACTAAAATTTTCTGTATTAAAAAAAAAGCTGTAAATGTCTACCCGAAGTTACATATCTGAAATGTTACTTCTTGGCCAAGATTCTGTTTCACAGAAAACATAAGAAACAAAAAAATGTATACTTCTCTACAAGGGATAAGTTGAGTTCTAAGATCCCTGATGAAAAGTCTCATCTTACTATTCTTCCACACACTAACTTTTGGTAATCTTTTTGATTCCTCATAGCTCTCTTTCCAATTTTTCATGAACACAGCTATTTTATCCTTCATAACATTTGTTGGATCTTTATTTCCCTTCTCCCTAGACCAAATATTAACTTCTAATGACTAGTTTGGTGTTTTAAAGACTACATCTTATGATTGGTCTCTTTTCCTCCTACGTGTCTTTCAATCCCTGTTTTTAAGTATCTCTTTGCTACTTTGATTACTCAGGTCACTCTTAAAACCTCCAATATGTGGTATCTTTTACTTTAAATCATCTATAATTGTTGAAATTACTTAGTAAATTGTGTAGTCTTACTTACATTTGTTTAGCTTGGATTTTCCTAAGTAATCTCTAGCATATAACCTCAAAATTGGTTTGAAAGATCTCTACTTCGTTTGCTGACAACTCCCAAATATTTTCAGGAGTTGGAATAACTTACAAGTTTCCTATTAAATATACACATATATACTCCCTATAATATCTCCAACTTCTTCAAAGATCTGATTGCCAGGGAGAAAATAACACTGCCTGGAAGCCAGGTGTCACATACTATCTTCTAAATAAGCCTTCCTGAACAAGCTTATAATGGATGATGAAGAATATTAGTGGTACCAGCCTTTCCGGGCTCCATATGTGACAAGAGACTAGGATAATTTTGAGTAGTGCTCAAAAGGCACTATTTCTTTCACCAATAGCTTTATGTTGAGGAGGCAAACTGCTGTAAGGAGAGGATTTAAAATTAGAAGACCTGAGTTCATGGAGTTTTTTGACCTATAGCTTCCTTATCTATAAAACAGGCATAAACCTATCTACAATAATGATTTTGAAGATAAAATTAGACTATGAGTGTAAATGAAGCATACAAGTGTTGTTATTGGCAGTCACAAGATGCTTGGGAATATAGCATTAAGACCTTTGGGGGAAAAGGAGATCTCTCATGTTAATTATAAACTTTCTTTTGTGATTGTGCATGATCCAGTCTAATCCATTATTATCCATGGAATAGCTTCAGTAAGTTGAGTGAGAAAATATTTGAGAAGGCATGCCTAAATGGAGCACAGAAGTGGAGGTTCTATCAAATCAGCAGTCAACAGTAGGAACTGGGGTATCCATCTAGAAGCTAGAGGACTGGAATGTGGGGGAGAGAGAAAGTTGATAAGAAGGGCCATGGTATTTTAAACAAAGTTGCTGACTTCACAAATAAGCAGTGGGGTGGTGAGCACGTAAGATGACTGAGCTCAAGAGTAAGCTTCCTAGCTTTGAATCCTGACTTCTTTCCTTATTTGTTAAGTGACCTCCGGGGAAGTTAATCTCTCTGAGGATATTACCACTCTCAGTAGTAACAACAATACCTACCTTAAAGTGTAGTGAGCATTAGGTAACACATGTAAATCATTTGGCAATATAACTGGTATATTGTAAATGCTCAACAAATATTATTTACTTTTGCCAAATCGATCTATTTCAAGAAGTTGAAAAATGACTAGACAAGTCAGAAAAGATAATAATGTTGAAGCTTAATGCAAAAAAAAAAGTTTTTCATGGCACACTCTTACTTCTTTTTTTGTTAACTGGAACTACACATACGTTACATAGATCCGGGGGAGAAAATGCCTTCGTGAGAGATCATAGGAACACTCAAAGTTAGTGAATTCAGCTAAAATAATTATGAAATGTTTTCCTTTAGTGCTGTGATGTCCTTTACCTCAAAACCTAACACAGTGAAATGAGATCTTTGTTTTATACAGGTTTTCAATAATGACCTCATTCTTCCAGCTTTTCTCATGCCCACTGAGCAGAGCAGATCTTCGTTTACAGTCTTTCATCATCAAAATCTTATTAGACTTAGGTTGCACTTATCCAGATAATCCAGACCCACAGAAGCATAAGTAACAGTTTGACATTAGAGAAAAAAAATTAGAAAATGGAAATGGTGAAAACTTTTCTCCCCCATTCAATGAAACAGAGCACTGTTGGGAGTCATTGAAAACCATACCAGTGTCCTTAGTATCCTAACAGTGTTATATAACTTAAATCACAGGGGAGTTGGGACAGAAATAGAGACTTTATCCCTTTGATTCTTGTGCCCATTGTTAAAATAAAATGAATTCAGGTGTTTTCATAACAAAGCAAGAAAAAGCCACAAAAGAATCCCCATGGGCCATTTACATGAAAGGCCCATTATCTTTGTTGTGATTTAAAATAACTTTAAATGATTTCATCAAAAAGAAAGTAAAAAATTTGCACGGAATTAAAAACATGTAAAAATATTATGATTTTTAAGATATCTTTTAACATATTTTTTTTATTAATAACAATGGGATAATAATCATATCAAACTCTATCCAAGGGGTAGGGAGTAAGGAAATAGATTTTTAAGCTTTCTTTCTGAACCAATTTGAATCCTGAAATACTTATAAACAATTCAATGTTACAGTGGCATCAGTAGTAAGCTATAAGGAATTTCAGTGAGTTGTAACTTAACTAAAGTTAACTCTCAATTATCCTCTCTAATGTGGAAGGGTAGTAAGAGATAATTCCCAAATAATTATTTTATTTTAGAACACAATGTAAGTTTTGTTTTCTTCTTCCTTCTATCAGATTTACATTCATGATGTTTGAATCAATTCATTAATTAGTTTAGTAGATTATGATTATAATGTGGATTGATTACAGCCAATGGTATGCCAGTAAACTAGCTCTTTGGGGGGGAGGGGAAGCCTAATTTGTAGTGTTTGCCAATTTCTATGGTATTAATACTTCTATCATGGCCACTTTCAAGTACCAACAGGATGTCACGGACCTTGAGTTGGGAACAGATGTACAGAATTAACTCTAGGAAGCCATAAAAGCCAGCTCCAGCATACCTCTGACAGAGTTCTTCAAGAGGTGTTATGCATATCGTGTTATCTCTGAGGGTATGTAAGAGCTAACTGGTCTTCTGATATTAAACCTCCTAAGATTTGAATTAAATTCAACATCAAATTAGTGGATTGTGTCTAACTGTGAGAATTTCTAGCAGAGTTAAATTAGATTAAAGACAGGTTGGAGGTTGAAGTGGACAGTCTAGGATGGAGAGGGAGCAGTGACGTGACTGTTAGTTTGAAGCTAGGTCTCAGTTGGCTTGTAAGGACTCTTGGGCCAATGTCCCCATTTGCTCTTATTTTTAGGCACTGACTACAATGTGCCTGCATAAATGGTTAGAGAATTAAGTACTTCTGAAATACCTTACACAAAACATCTATTACCACTTTATGACTAAAAAGTGGTTCAAATTTAAAAGGTAATTTTAAAAGGTTAATTACTAGTCATAATTATATCATATTTCCACATCAGAGGTAAATTAGAGAAAGGGTAAAATGCTTTATTTGTTTTGGGATTTTAAAATTGAAGACAACTGACAAAATTAACATTTCCAAGTATCTGTCCCAGTCGAGAGGTGCCAAATGAATAACACTACTACGGATAAACAGTCACACCTGATTCCAGTTTACTTCTCTAGATATTTTTAGGTGTAATTTTTAAAAGTCAAACTTTAGAAAAAAAGAAATGAGAAGCCAGCTTTAAAGAGAAAAATAATGAAAAATATTTCAGTATTTACTGAAAAGTTCTTTGTGGTAAGACTGATAGTAAGGTTCTTGGGGCGCCTGGGTGGCTCAGTGGGTTAAAGCCTCTGCCTTCGGCTCAGGTCATGATCTCAGAGTCCTGGGATCGAGCCCTGCATCGGGCTCTCTGCTCAGCGGGGAGCCTGCTTCCCCCTCTCTCTCTGCCTGGCTCTCTCCCTACTTGTGATCTCTCTCTCTCTGTGTCAAATAAATAAATAAAATCTTAAAAAAAATAGATTTAAAAAAAAAGACCGAGAGTAAGGTTCTTAAAAATTCATAATAGGATATATGAGATCGTGTTTAATGTAGAAGACACAGTCCATCTTTTAGAATGACAAATCCCTAAAAACAAAACAAAACAAAACAAAACAAAAACCTGAAAGGAAATGACAAATCCCTAGCAAGAGCAGCATGCTGAGTGGGTGGGGGGAGCAGCCTACCTGAGTGCAGCAATAAAGCACATGTCTCTATGGAATTCAGAAACAATAATGAGTAACCATAGGTCTGTTCTTAACTGTTCTCTGCACTGGCAATCCAAAACAACGTCAAGTTAAAATATTCCTCCCTTCCTTGACCAACGCTCCTACCATGCCTCCCTTACTCACCCTTGGTAAACTACACACAAGTAATAGGAAATTTAATGTATGAATTCATCAAACTCTAAAGCACTAGCTGTCTTTTACCAAGTTAAAAGTTTCAGCACTTCATGTAACATGGCAAAATTATAAGGTTAAAAGATTCAGTGAAACTGTAAAATAGTATTTTCAAGTTTCCTGAAAGTGATTCTTAAATTAAAAATAGATATATTTCTTTTTAGTTAACTTGGAAAGCCCTGTTTTCCACAACAAGCAAGCTGACTTGACACAGACTGTTACAGGTCACCTCATCACCCCTGCCAGCATAGTTGACATACTCGAATATACCATTTCCATAGAGAAATTATTGCTTTACTGAAGAGAAGGGAAAATATAAAATTATTTTTCGTTTCATCACTGAAACTCTAAAATGAAATGAAGACTAGTTTAACAAAATGGCAAATAGTACAAGGTCCTGGTTGAGGTTTAATTATACCTCTGCAAGGTCTGAAAAGAGTGCTTGGCTTGTATTACGTCTCAGTGTGTCCCAATAGCTTCTGGAGACAAGTTCTTCAGCATCTGTTTTAAGTACCTGTAGAAGTTTTAAGAAGTACATCTGAAATCTAAAGAACAGTCACAAAGAATGACAATTTATACACTTTTAAGTCTCTTCTAGCCAACCTTGAAAAGAAAACACATTAGCTTACCTGTTTTGTTTTCTGCTGTGCACAACAGTATTATATTACGTTGCTGGTAAACCCAGGGTATTTTCAAAGATGTAATGGTATATAACCACTATTTCCACATACAATGTGGTTTTGTCAAAAAAGAATCACATTCCTCAGCCCTCCCCCGTGCTGTCTACTGCAACATGCATAACTTCCACGAAAGTGTGAAATAAAAATTTTATTCACACCTTATGTGAAGTAAATTCACTTGGACAGTGTTTTGGTAATTTTGTAGCACCTATAAAAATCATGCTTAACTTAAAAATCAATTATTATTGGCTAGTGTACCTTGCATCAGTGCATCAAAGAAAACGACCATATTCATATGTAGAGACATAAAATTTAAATTAATCTAAAACTTGTCAAAAATATTCCAGTTTAGGTTAAACCACTCAAAGCTACTCAGGGATTTGCTAGGTATGTCTACTGTGAATAGATAAGGTATCTTCTAACTCTTTGCAAGGAGGGACCACCAGCTTCTGTCTCAGTACTGGCTAATCTGAAGAAGGCGAGATTACAATTAAGGGCAGTTTACTCTTCATATGAAAACAAAGAACTACAAGCTTAACTTGGGTCTCTGTAAACAAACATAATTAAATGCAGTTTCTGTCAGGATTTATCAGGGAAGATTTCACCAGTTCTCAGTCTTTATATTCTATTTATCGTGAGAAGAAAATGCTGCACAATATACGGAGGAGTGAGTGTCTAATGATGAGGAGAACTTTTATTTTTGTGTGTGTTAATTTTTAAGTCTGGTGTCACTAACAAAATTATAATGTGTTTGGGATTATTTCAAAAAACTAAGCTTTAATTCATCATTATTAATTAGAAAAACACTGCCTACTGCTCATATTTCAATAAAATCTTAATAACAGAGTATTATCAGGAACAACTTATATAAACATAGACATACTTATGACCATCAGTGTACATGCAGCAATATGTTAGAGAATCCACTCAACACCCCCTCTAGTAACAAAACAAGCTTTAACTAAGCAGTTTTAAGCCAAGTTAAAATTAGCTGAATTTAGAACAAAGTTCATTTTTTTATATAAGAATGGTAGAACCTCAATAAATGTTAGCTAGATTAAATACTCTGCAAATATTATCTCAATATTTTCAATTTGGATATATTTTTTATTGTAACTGAAAAGGTCAGTATATGATAAAAAAAAAAAGGGATTGTTAAACCCATCCAACTAGAAAATCCGGCTCACTACACTGTTATTTGAAGGATAACAGGAGCGATTGATTCACTTCGTGAAGCAATGCCTCCTTCCTTCTTCCAACACTCATCACCATCACCACTCACACATACACTCACATATGGACACACATCAAAACTGATGACAGCAGAAGGATGTTCACAGCATATTAAGGAATAAAAGTAGTTTGACAAAGTATACTGATATGGATCTCTATAGAAAAAAATACATTTTCTGAACTTAGAAAAGAAGTAAATATATTTGGACATACTGATTATCTGGTGAGATTAAGATAGGTGTTATTTTCTTCTTTTTGCTTTCCTATATTTTAAAATATTTTAAGAACATATATTTATCTATCATAATATAGTACTTTTTTCAATTAAAAAAATCTTATTTAGAACATAATAGCTCAACAGTCCCTCCTGCAGAACACTTTCACACTCATCATTTAGTTCCAAAGATTAAATTATGATGGAATATATAACTGAATTGTTGTAACTGCTGATACATGTTGTTTTAGCCAGGCAGTCTTTTAGAGTTTCTGAGAAAAGGAACAATATTATCACAGCACCTACTGTCATTCTTTGTATTAAGGGGAATAAAACTCATGTATCACTGATTTTCTAGGCATACGCATAGATTCCTATATATATATCTGTTCAAGAGCCAGTATTTAATTTTTTAATGGCTTGAGTGATGGAATTGAGAGTAAATTTCAGAACAAGCAAAATTGGTAGAAAACTTTAATATCAGAAAAATATAACACAATATTTAAAATAAGCTTAAAATAGCAATGAAAATCAGAATAGATTTTATAGCAAGAAATGCAAAGCAAATGCAAAACCAGAATATATGCCTACAGACTAAGGAAAGACTGAGAGGGGAAATGCCCAAGTATTACTAACTGAGCACTGTGATGGCTATGAAATGGATACAATGATGCTCTGATATGTAAATGTAGGAAAATTTGCAAAGACTTCCTGAAGACTTGTCAGAGTCTTTGATTACTATAAGACCTTTAGGTCTCTTTACTAGAATGCTAAGGTAGGCATAGACTTTAACTAAAAAAGATAAAAGAAGGCATAAACAGTTCAGAAGAACTTCACAAATGGATGGCACAGGCAAAATGATGTCCCAAATGTACTGTATTTTGTAAGGCTGACACATTTTTTGCCCAAGTTTAGAGTCTGTTATTAGTAGAACTTCCTTAACTTTGAAGTTTTGGACAAGAACTGCCTACGCCTTTTTGGCTGAGCCAAAGTAGGAGCTTACTGAAGGCATTTCATGACATTAATAATAGAAGGAAAGAACGAGTTATGGTCTGAAAAATTCCTAGGTTGAAATCCTAACACCCAGGTGATGGTATTAGGAGGAAGTGGGGCCTTTGGGAGGGGATTAGGTCATACATCTTCCAGCTCCATGATCCTGGACTTCCCAGACTCCAGAACAATGAGAAATGTTTGTTCTTTATAAGCTACCTAGTTTATGATATTTTTATTACAGCAACATGAATTGACTAAGACAGAAGAAAAGTAGGAAGGAAGGAAAGGAAGGAAATGAAAGAAGGGAGAGAGACAGAAGGAAGGAAGAGAAAAGGAAGTTAGGAAAAAAGAAGACTGAATATATCACTGTGGTAAGCAGAATAATGGCTCCCTAAGGTTGTCTGTGTGCAGATAGGTAAATACCCTAGTTACAGTTAGAATCTGAGAAAGATTATATTCAGAGATTAGGCAAACTAGGAAAACAAAAACAAAACAGCAGTCCATAGAATCAGATAGTAAACTGTCTTTACTATTAGTGATACTCAAAACACATACAAAAAAAAAATAAAAACAGAAAAAAACCCTATATAATCTGTGCTATTATGACAAGTGTGGCCTGTGAGACTTATAATTTAAAGTTACTTAGGACTGCAGTTTTCCACACAAACACAAACACACACCCACACCCACATACATCCACACATACCCCTTCCTGGAAAAAACACACCCTTAACCCAGTCCCTAATGAATCTCCACTGACACATTCTAACAAATGTATGCTCAAAATACAAAATTACCAAACACATAAGAACATAAACCACCATAAGTGAGAAACAACAGAAAAAAACAATAGAACAAGACCTGCACACTTCAGATATTGAAAATATTAGGTATGGAATACAAAATAAGTTTAATAAGTTTAAATAGAAAGCTGTATTTCAAAGTATTTTTCAGTTAGAACAGACTACCAAAAATTAGTTGGTTGATCAGAAAAAGAACCAAATAAAAACCTCTGGACATTAAAGATGGAACCACTAAAACTTAATATCATATTATATACAGCTAGGGAGAAAATTAGTGAATAGGAATATAATATGTATAAGTCATAAAGAAATGCAATGTGAAAACATAAATATATGGCAAGTTATTAAAGAGAAGTTAAGAGACATAGAAGAGAACATGAATATCTATGAAAGTTCCAGAAAGCAATAACAAAGAAATTGGGAAAGAAACAATATCCAGGGAAATATTGGCAGTGAATATTCAAGAATTAATGAAAGAAAACAATCCCTATATTTGAGAAGCAGATTTCATGATAAAGCAAAAAGAGAGATACACTGTAGAAAAATTGTAGGATACCAAAGGCAAACAGAATCTTAAAAGTAGGCAGAAAGAAAAACAAGATTAACTACAAAATAATAATTAGACTCAGGGTGACC
This sequence comes from Procyon lotor, assembly GCA_028646535.1. NCBI lineage: Eukaryota > Metazoa > Chordata > Mammalia > Carnivora > Procyonidae > Procyon > Procyon lotor. The sequence goes on from CM053604.1 coordinate 151,902,191, forward strand.
TTTCAATTTCAATCACAGGAGCCAGAAGACTGGAATGATATAATTTGCTGAGAATAAATTTCAACCTACAATTACATATCTAGAAAAATTATCTTCCCAAATAAGTGCACAAATAAAGATAAAAAAATGAATTCATAGAAACAGAACAGATTGGTAGTTGCCAGGGGCAGGTGGTGGTGGGGTGGATGAAGATGGTTAAAAGGTACAAACTTCTAGTTGTAAGATAAGTAAGTCCTAGGAATGTAAGGTACAGCATGGTGACTATGGTTAATGATATTGTATTGTATATTGGAAGTGCTGAGAGTAGATCTTGAAAGTGCTCATCACAAGAAAAACAATTTGTAGCCATCTGAGGTGATAGAGGTCAATTAAACTTGTTGTGGTAATGACTCTGTGATTATACACCTTAAAGTGATATAGTGTCACATGTCAATTATATCTCAGTACAACTGGGAAAAAACAAGGGCAAAATGAAGATAATTCCAAAAAGATCCTCACTTGAGGATATACTTTCTGAGATTAAGATTGTAAGAATTAGAAGAGAATGTGATTAAAAAGGAGATTAAGGAATGGCAAATTGTAAGTAATTCTAAACTAATACTGATGGTATATATTTAAGAAATCTAATTTATGAGATTTAAAAAAACAAAAGACATAAACAAACACTCCATAAACTCAGGTATCCCTGCCAGGAGAGGAATGAAAGCCATCAAAGCACCTTAAGACTATTTTTAAGGAAGAGGTGACGATATGGCCTATCTAATAATACTTCATTATTTTGGGGCGACAGGGTGGCTTAGTCGTTAAGGATCTGCCTTCAGCTCAGGTCATGATCCCAGAGTTCTGGGATCAAGCCCTCATTGGGCTCCCTGCTTGATGGGAAGCCTGCTTCTCCCTCTCCCACTCCCCCTGCTTGTATTCCCTCTCTCGCTCGCTCTCTGTCAAATAAATAAATAAAAATCTTAAAAAAAAGACTTCACTATTTTAAGTATACTTATTATTAAAATTTCAAGAATAACTATACAAGATATAGAAAGATGGTGTCTTCTAAACTAATGGAGGAGAAAATAAAGAGTAAAAAGAAACCTTAGTTCAAAAGAAAGGTAAGAAAGAAGGAGAGTATATAGAATGGGTAAAATAAATCCAAATAAATTAATAATCATAGTAATGTAAAGTGTCCGAATCTGCCAAATTAAAAGGCAGAAATTATCAACCCACATAAAAAAGAACCAATAAAATACACAAATTATATGTTTTTTTAAAAGACATGTCAAGATATAAGGACAGAGACTGAAAAAGATATGCCAGGCTTCTATTAATCACAGCACCAACCTTCTCATTGAGAATAACTGAAAAAGCTGGACAAAATATAAAACAGTTATATCTTCTTAGATGTATTGTAAAGACAGTATTTGCCTCTGGTGCTGTGCTGAGTGATGGTGTAACAGCAATGGTGGGTTAAACTGCTGGTGCCTTAGTACAATTGGATAGCAGTGGCACCAAAGACCAAAGTCATTAGATTCTTCAGTTCCATACACTCACATTAAAAAAACAAAAAATTCACTTAAGAATGTACTTGCTGAAGAATAAAACTTACAATTTTTTAAATTAACCTTTAAGCACACACTTTTCTAATTTTCAACGTGGCAAAACTAGAAGTGTGCATAAAGCACTTCTGAAATACAATGGTTGTCTCAAGAAAAAACCTTTGTGCAAAGGTTTGTGTTGCAAGGTGAACTAGTCAATTCTTTCATGAGCTGCCATTTTTACTTGAAGGAACAATGGCTAGAGAAAGTATTATTATTCAGACTTTGCTATTTGGTGGGCATTTTTCTGAAAATGAACCAAGTGAGTCTGTCACTTCAACAGAAACAATTGGGAGTATTTGTTGCAGAAGCATCTATGAGAACCCCGCTGTCTTCTATTAAATCAGATATTATAGAGATTCCCAAAGAATGTGAACTACCACTCTCCTCACTACATTGTTTATTTTTCATAAAATATATTTAACTTGTGAGTTTATTATTTTTAAATGGATTAATAAATACTTTTAAATTTCTCAGTTTTAATTTCTAATATTGTAAATACAGATACAACCAACATAAACAAAAGCTCTTTTAGCCCTAACTTTTTAATAATGTAAAGAGTTCCTGAGAAAACAGTGTTTGAGAAATGCTGCTCACAGCAATAAACGTGAGTGAACTAGGATTGGCTATGATAGCACAGATGAAACTGACAATCATGATGGCCATGTCAAAGAAGAACTCATTTAATATGATCATTTAATAAACTCATTTAATATGATCCCATTCATACGAAGCACAAAAGTGTGTAAAAACTATATTGCTGGGGTGCATGGGTAGCTCAGTCGGTTGGGCCTTCTGGCTTTGGGCTCCCTGCTCTGTGGGGAGTTTGCTTTTCCCTCTCCCTCTGCCTCTCTCCCCTGGCTTGTGCTCTCTCTCACTCACTCTTTCTCTCAAATAAATAAATAAAATCTTAAAAATATAAATATATTGTTGAGGATGCATTAAGTAGGTGGTAAAACCATAAGGCAAAACAAAGCAGTGATTTACACAGAAGTCATGATTGTGGTTATCTTTTGGAGGAGAGGGAGGGATTATAATTAGAAAGACCTAGGAAGGGGCATATGGGGGCATGGCAATGTTTTATTTATTGATCTATATGAGGTTTAAGCTTTTCTTATTAATTTTATATTTACTTTTTATTTGCAGTAAATTCCCGAACTAAAAAGTCTATTTTAAAAATAGGGGAAAGTTTCAATCTTACTAAAGGACAGAAAGTAATATAAAATATTAATAAAAATAAAGTTGGTATATTTATTTTGACAACTATATTGATTTTTAGGCAAAAAACATTTCTAGAGATCTGAGGATAGTATATAAGAGAGGATTCAATTCACTAAAAAGATTCAAGACATCTATGTTCTTATAACAGGTAATAACAATGCTTCAAAATATATAAAATTTAAAAATAACAGATTAACAAGTAGAAATTAACAAGTCTATCATTGTAATGTATAATTTAACATATCAATTAACAGATCAAGCTGACAAAAGTATTAATAATGATAGAGGTTTAAAACATATATTAACATGTTTGGTCTTATATATAATACAACTCTGTATCCCAGTTGGAGACTACACATTCTTTTCAAACACAGACACAGTTTTAGCCCATAAAACAAGTCTTGAAACATGTCAAAAACCATATAAAAACTGGCACATTTTTCTGACTACAATGGAATTAGGGTAATTAAAATAATCTTTAAAAAACAAAAAAATCATATAGGACATATCAAAGTAAAATATACTTGACTTTGCACTACTTATTCTTTTGAATTTTTTATACTTGTTTTCATTCCTGTGGCAAGATAATCAGGAGTTGAATATATGAGAAATATGGAAAGAATCATGGTTATTTGGAACAGAAAAGGCTATAAGGTAACTATCTTCATGGATATTGAAGGAGAATGCTCAACCTTACACTGTAGCAAGAAATAATCTGACATAATACAGGCAGAATCTACTGTAAAAGTGATTAAATTTTCTAACAGGCTATTACAGGGGCCACAGAATCGCTCTATAGTCAGGGTGCCTGGGTGGCTCAGTGGGCTAAAGCCTCTGCTTTCAGCTCAGGTCATGGTCTCGGGTCCTGGGATCAAGCCCCGCATCACATCGGGCTCCCTGCTCAGCAGGAAGCCTGCTTTCCCCCACCCCTACGTGCCCCTCTGCCTACTTGTAATCTCTCTGTCAAATAAAATAAAATTAAAAAAATCTTAAAAAAAAAAAAAAAAAAGAATCACTCTATAGTCAAAGTCAGGAGGGTCCCTGCCTTTCCTAAAGGAACTTCTTCCTAATGGTAGAATCTTAGGTTATAGTCAGCTCCATATGCTGCATTCACATTAGACTTTGGCACTCCAGGTAATCTACAGTTTTGGAAACTAGCACATAACCACCAGTTAATTCATAACATTGCACTAATATATTTGTGCAGTATGTTCATCACAGTATTTTACATAAATTTTGGGCCAACTGAATTTTTTTCTAATTTTCAACAAATTTCTCGTTTATCTGCATTTTTTTAAAAAAATGATCATTCCTTTCTGAGCAAAATTTTTTTTCTATTAGAGGGAAAAAAAGTTTATATAATCAACTAAACCCTAAGGGAGTTGTAAAGTCATGCAATCCATTTAATAAGACTGTGGATAAAATGATATCAAGTTACATCACTTTAAAATATGCATTTTATATTCTTAGATGGAAAAAATGTCTTCAGTTAAATAATAAAAATAAAAATATTACTGCAATAAAACGTAAATCATATATTTACTTTACTATTAAATAAGCAAGCATAACATAAGTGAAATAGGCAATTTAAATGTCTCTTAGTATCATTCTCTTACTCTCTGACTGCAATTTCTATATGTAACTTAAACTAGAGCTATGTTAGTACCTATCTCCTTTGAATGCTAGTACTCTAGAATGTGTATTTTTAAAAACTACATAATCATCTATATGAAAATTCTTTGAGCTTTAAGGAAAAATACAAAATACCACAGTTGGGAAAATGGCTCATGCAATGACACATGAGATTAGAAGAATAAGTAATAAAGTTATATGTATTATTAACATTTATTAAGTTTCAGAGGGCATATGGCATTATAATCTGTGAGATTTCATTTTATACATTCTTAGAAATTTTTGAAATGATTAAAAGAGGAACATTAAAATTTTTAAGAAAATGGTAGACTTTGTTTAATGGAAAACAGTAGTGCATTTTGTAGTAAAAATTTAACATTACTTGGAAGTTATCAAAACAACTAGTCATAAGGGTCCCATGGACTTGGCTTATTCTCCAACCTGTTCTAGGTCCATTCCTTGGGACTGAAGTAAGATACCTTGGCTTTATTTTATGCTGAATCACCCTCCAATGTATGTTCAAATCTAGAACAGAGTTAATTTTTATAGCATGGAATTTTGATTAACTCTCCAACACAGGAGACAGCACACCTGCTTTAGAGTTGCACGCTTATGACTATAACACTTTCAAGCAGGATACTGAGTCAGTAAACCTGAATTTAAGAGCTCCTCTCATGGGGAGTTTGTATAATTTGAAAGATCCTTCTAAGTGACCTAAGAATCCTTGGGGAAATTAAATGAACTGTGCATGTTTACATTCAAAAGGGGCCATGGCCTATTCTCCGTTGTTTAGTAGCTGGGCTAACCAACAAGCTCTGACTTTACAGGAGGAAGGAAAGAAGAAAGCTTAGCATAAGAATATCTGGAAGATATTTGTAGGAACTCTCAACTTTTTCAAGAAAAGGAGAGTCTGAAACTCATAATCCTCTTTGAGAAATAACATGATACATTGGTATGTTAAATGTATCAGGTATCATACCAGACTTTTGTATAGACCACAGGTAGTAGGTAGGCATCAAAAGTTTCAGAAAAACTTTGCAGAAATACTAATGACTAAGAAAAGTCTATCTATTAATGTTCTCTTTATTAGACTTGAGACAAGACTGTATCAGATGGAAAGATCCAGTTCTTAAAATACCTGTGTTCTGCAGGAGCATAGCCTGAGAATCTGCTCCATAATTTGTATTTAACTCTTCAAATGCTGCTGAAAAATATAAAATTTTCATTATTTTACCAGAGCTTTTGGTGGTTGTTCACTCAGCTTTTTCTTAGTTTAATCTAGTTAAAGATACACAATGACTCTGTAAATTTTAGTCTTCTCATAAATCTAGGAAGGAAATAGATAATTTTGGCTTGGCTGCACCTTATTATATTCGATAAATTTCTAAACATTCTCAATAGCAGATATAGCTGTATATAAAGAAATAACATTATCAAGTATAACAGGTGAGGGCTATTTACATAAAGAACATTTAAAGTATTGTACATACACTATTAGTAGGAGAATGGTATCCATAAAGTTGAAGACGCTGACATAGAGCACAAAGGGCCAAATGAAGTGTCACATTTCAGAATGAACCCAAGTATAGCAAAAGAAAAAAAGAAAAAGACGACAAAATAATCAATTAGGAAGGGCAAATCATTATGCTACATTCTATATAGAGCACACACACAATACAAGTGGGATAAATGTTAAAGATGAGTAGCAAAGTTTTTAAAATCTCATATAATTAAATAAATATTAAATGAATCTGTGCTTATTTCAACCATCTTCATTTTAACTTTCTGATCCACTACTGCTTTGAGTAAAACATTCCTCTAAAGTACAAGATTTTATTTAGACATGCTTCAGCAATTCTCTATGGGTTAGGGGCAAATCTAGATAGAGCAGCATGGCAGTGGAAATGGTATGAGAGATCTGCAGTGGAATCTTGTTCTGTCATTAGTGCTGTGATCTTAGGCAAGTTAATGAACCTCTCTAAGATGGCTTTCTCATCTGTAAATGGTATGATACTTACCTGACAGAAATATAATGATGACTAAATGGGAGCAACATTTATAATGGATATAGCACAGAGTGTCTCAAGAAATGTTATGTTCCTTTCTTTCCTTTTAAAGCACATACTGTGAAGCGGCTACATATTTTGGCTCATTTAATCCCCATAACAATCACATGTGGTCATTACTACTATTTATCTCCATTGTACAAATGAAGAAACCGAGGCATAGGCAGGTTGAGGACCTGTTCAAGGTCACCCAGAGAACAAATGACAGAGCTAATATTCAGACCTTGAAAATCTGGCTCCTAAGTCTGTGTTATACTGTCCCCCTAATGTAATCAATATATTTTCACTATACACTAAATTTCAATGGCTTAAAAACTCAAAAATCAAACAGTTCAGATTTGCATTATTTAAAATGTGGCAACAATTAACAATAAGTTACCACAAATCATCATTATTGTTAAACACAGTAACAAATATTTGTAGAGAGCTATACTGTCTTAGAATGCTGTTTATTTAGTTCAGAGGTATACTAAAGATTTTTTCTGAATTGTTTAAGGAATAGTTTTGATAGCTAAATTATGTAAATAAATTTCAGGAGCACTAATTAAACTCTAAGATAAATACCTATGAGGTACTTCTGTAGACTAATGACTCTAATAAGCGTTTCTTTACATATAAGCAAGGTATACAGTATATTGCTTACAAATTCTTTTTATCTGTTCTTTAAAACAAGTCTCCTTCTCCATATATTTGCTAGAGAATGCGTCACTGACCTGTATGCATATAAAATTATACAATTTAGGGTATGCTGATAAGTTTCATAATTCAGATAGACGTTCGCTAATTAATCCAAGTTAATGAGGTTTTACTATATCACTATTATGAGCTATTTGCATTAAAACAGCATTAACTTTACTTGGGCTGCGGTAAAGCTCAGAGTCAAGCTTTGTGCTGACATTAACTTTTCCCTGTGTGGGTTGTCTGCTATCATTTCTCCCTTTCCTCTCTGCCTTTGTTACTTGACTTACGTATTTTAGTAAATGCTAATGATTAAAATAGTATTCTGTTTTTCTTGCAAGATGCACAAGTCCTTTCTGGAAGTAGTATAAATAAACAAATAAAACAGTTAAATTTCTGAAACTAATGTAAACACTGTGTTCCAACTATACTCAAATTAAAAAAAAATTTCTATCCATTGAAACATAATCTATTCTATCACTGAGGTACATCAAAAGATTAACAAACATAGTTCAACCTCCTAAATGACATTTTATTAACAACTTGCCTATCCAGTTAAGTATAGTTAATCAAAATTAAAATAATTGCTTACTCTTTCAATATGCTATCTACATAAAATAAAATTTATGAAGGTATTTAATTCTCTAGTGTTATTTGCTAATATTCTAAAAACGGCATTTATGGGGCTAATTCCTATGGGATTTATTGATTATAATTTAAAAACCTTGAGGCCTAAGTTAGAGAATTCGTAATGCCCCTTTTAATTCCTGGCTAACATTATATTAGCTCTTTGATTTTTTAAGAGTGTCTTCCACAAGCTTTGTCAAATTAGATGATTGAGGGTGGCTCAGTAAATATTGATAATTATATCACAGTCAAATATACTATGAAATAATAGGTATTTCATATCCTGATAATCTGATTTTATTACTATAAATATAAATACACCCTTAATTTATTGGGATTGAATATGGCATCATCTGCTACAGATAACCTAAGATTCTAAAAAAACATAATACATACCTTATAACAATGAAAATAATAAAAAATGTTGCAACTTTCTGAAGTTAATTATTTGAATTCTAGGTAGACCAACTAAATTACTGCACAAGGCCACTAATTTGCAAAGGAAACAGTTACATTTACATCTCAACAGAATTGTGTTTCTGCTATCCAAGTATCAGTTGAAAAAATATGCTACAGTGGATAAAAGTACAGTTTGGGAACAGCCCAGCCATGGACTCCAATCTTGGCTTTGACAAAATTACAGATAATATAACTACTGGCAGATTAAATGAAAAAATGCATGCAAAGCATCTACTACAGTCCCTCAAAGTAAGATCTCAGAACCTGTTTGTTATTTTTATTATGTGCACCTGGGATACTGTCAGACTGAAATATGTGGGATAAACAAAAAGAAAACTGGTAGGAAAATAGAGGGAGATGTTGCTTAACTCTACCTTCAGAATAAGTTGAAAACATTACTCATCCGAGAAAGAGCCTATATTTCTAGAATTCAAAAAAACATATTATTCCTTGTTTTTGCTTCAATATTCACACGGTTATAGTGCCACTAAATTCACTCACATGTATAATTAAATCTTTGCAATTCACCTTTAAATTTTTTCATGCATAATGATCTATATTCATCTATTATATGATATACCCTTCAAATCTCATGGATAACAACAATATGGATGAAAATGATATAGTGAGTGGGATTATGGACACAGATGTTTAATATCAATATTTGATATAATATTGATACAGATGCATATAAATCTGAAGCAAATTTTCTACATAAGAGCTTAAGAAAGTTTTCCTGAAAGGGACAGCTTTACAGCTTTACAGACTTTAATTATTGGTTTTCAACATGAAAAAAATAATTCTCAGCTAGAAAACCCACCTGAAACTACAATAAATTATTCTTACCAGCATTGCACGCTTTTCTTCATCTCCTTTTGTTTCTCTCTTTTCATTTTTTTTCCTGAATATCTCTTGAAGCTGAAAGAGAAAGTGATCAAGAATCAAATATCCAGTGAGTTTCTGGGTACCTACTTAGCACTCTGTGCTAGGTACATTCTAAAAACACAGAATTAGCTTCATCTTCCAAGAACATTAAAACTACTATACATTTTCTGATACCAATTTTTTTTTTTCTGAGAAAAAGAAAACACACCCTTTGCTACTGGCAGCCTATGGTTCAGTTAAACATATAAAATTATAGCTTTACTTTATCTCTAAGATGTAAAGGCAGGGAGTCTGTGACACACAAATAAAAGAGATGAAGCCTACTGACGTAGAAAGAACACTGGGATGTGTAACTGTCCCTCAGAACAATGTACTGCTTAAAATATAACCTATGAGAAATTATATTAGTTACCTAGCGTGCTTAGATATAGACTTAAGAAAAACATGTACTGGCAATGAGCCTCTGGGGGAGAGGACGATATACGTCCTTGAAGCCCAGCAGCTGGGGATGCCTGGCTCGCTCAGGGCGGAACACCACCTGCTTCATTTTTCGTTATTTCCCCTTCCCTGAAGAGCACCCGCAGTTAGTTAGATGACCCTCTTATTTGTGTTTGCTCATTATAGGTCATATACACTATGTGACTAGACATATTTTGCCTTTCTTCTTACTTATCTACAAGACTCATGGTCAATGTATGACCTAACCTGGCTTCTTTGTTGGTTGTTAACTACTTTCTAATAAATATGAGACGGAGGAGTCATTCGGGGTGACAGTCTTTTCTACTGTCGTCCCCTGCTCCCTTTCTTTTGCAGCTGACTTGTTTGTGCCTCTTCTTCTCCAGTACGCCGTCAGGAGGCAGCAGGGATGGAATTCAGGGACTCTGGGTGTAAGCCCATCTTCTGTCACACACTAATTTTATGATGGTGGACAGGTCACATATCCCTCAGGAAGCTCCAGTTTGCTCATATATGAAATGAGGACGCCCTCTATAGTCCCTTTCATGCAACTGCACATTGTGGTGGAAGCATGAGCTCTGCGTACAAAGCCCTTCGGCAAGTTACTCTAATTATTTGAGGGACTGTTTTCCATATCCGGAACATGGAGATAATTCTTTACTTTAGAGGAACATTTTTTTTTTCTCCAGCTTTATTGAGGCACCATCACCAGTTCTTGTAACAATGCTGTGCAGGGTAAATATTAGAGATAGTTACTCAGCACATTGCCTGTCACATAGTAACCGCTCAAGAGATGTCTTGATATACACCACTGAAAATACAGTGGTATTATTTTCTCTTTAAAATCCCATTTTACAAATGGAAGCCTAATCCTACTTCTATCACAGCTTTCTGGGGAGGTCACTGTTCTTGGCTGTGTAACTTGAACAGCTATCTTAACTCTTCATTTTCTATGGCAATAGTTGAAAGTCAAATAAAATGTTTTACCTGCCAAAATATGTAATAATGCAAATACAGTACAAAATCTAAATGATTTTGTTGACAAATACATTTATTTTCACACTTTTTCTTAATGAGGGGAGTTTTTAGCAAGGGTTATTAATAGTCATTTTATAAGACAGGAGAATCCTAGGTTTTAGACCTCTACAAGGAGGTCAGATTGACTCCACCTCCTGCTTTCAGGAATTCTTTGCTGTTTACAAACAACAAACAAAAAAACATCACTTATGAGGCAGCAATACATCCACTGCAAAAAGCCATATGTGGCTTTTCTAAGAGTAGAGAGGGGAGACAAGTTCTACATGAACGTTTTTACCTCCCAACTCCACAAACAGACAATATTCCAAAGGACATCTATACAGACATATTTTACTGCACTGAGTTCCAAAAGTTACTCTGTTAGTAGATGGGGTAGAACTTGGCAGTGTTGGCCACAGAAAATTTATTAAAAATTATTTAGATTACTAGGCCCATTCTGAAAGTCTTAAAATACAGTTTTACGCTATCAAAACTATATTGAATGAAATCTGTTTATTTTAGGGTATTAGGAACACATATCATCTTTGCAGTGAAACCGAAAGCTCTCACCTCCCCACCATCCTGACAAGCACTTGAATGAGGGGTCCTTCACGGTTCCAGGTTCCAATGGTGTGGCTCAGGGACCCCAGGCAAGGGCTACTTGGGTGTTCGAATTAGCCATCTGACAGATCCCGGTAATTAGTCTGCTTGCTTCCTTTTGAATGGCTACTGATTACGACAAGGATTTTTGTCTTCCCTTGTCTACCACAGAAAAGAATGATTTCACAGTTTCTCTACCATATTCCAGCCTCAGGGGAAAATACTAAGCTGCTTAAGAGGTTTTTTGAGGGATTTTTAATGGCTTGTTACAAAGGAAAATAGAAAATAAAATGGCTATTTATATGCCATCTCTCCCTTTTAACTAGGAAATAGAGGTAAATACAGAGCTGAACATAAATGTTAAGGGTAGAACTTGTTACTAAAAGGATCTCTACTTTAGAGAAGAAAATTAGAATAGGCACTTTGCCACAGAAGCAGATGCAGGATCCATGGGTAAAAAAAAAAACAACAACAAAAAAACCAGAACAATTCTGGAAGGCGGAGTGGCAAGATGAATGAGCAGCTGATGATGTTGCCAAACCGGCACCAAGCTGCATTAGTCAGGGGAGAAAGACTGAAGGCACATACCTAAGAACAATCTTCTTCTCCCCACTTTAGATCAGTCCTTGTTCAAAGACTGCAGAAGGGAATAGTAAAATGGGGACAAGACTGGAATACAAGGCAGTCATGAGTGGAAGAGAAAAGCAGAAAGAAAAATCGTGGATCCTATCATGAGAGGAAGGGAAGTTCCTGTGGCAAAGAGCTGTGGCTGGGGGGTTGATACAATGTGGTCTGAGCATAATTGCGCATATACCACACCTCTGGGCTACCTTATGCACCAACGGAAAATATCTGACTCATTTCAAATGTTCAGAAAACATGTAAACAACTGTAATCATCTTTGTATAATGAATACAATTTATATTTTTATAATATAAACATTATTTAAAGTACACAACACTATACTTCTTTATTAAGGTGAAAGCCTGAATTTTTCACTCTTCCTTCTATGTTATTCCAAATAATGCAAAAACATAAGGATATAAATAAGAATACAATTCTTATTTGGCTGGGGGGTTGATACAATGCGGTCTGAGCATAACTGCGCATATACCACACCTCTGGGCTACCTTATGCACCAACAGAAAATATCTGACTCATTTCAAATGTTCAGAAAACATGTAAACAACTGTAATCATCTTTGTATAATGAATACAATTTATATTTTTATAATATAAACATTATTTAAAGTATACAACACTATACTTCTTTATTAAGGTGAAAGCCTAAATTTTTCACTCTTCCTTCTATGTTATTCCAAATAATGCAAAAACATAAGGATATAAATAAGAAATATTTATTGATAAAGTAAAGCATATAATATACATACCACCAAAAACTCCTTTTTATCTACCATCTCATTGCCATCAGTGTCAAACATGTTGAAAGCTATTCTAAAACCTGCATGTGGCTCTGCCAGAAAGAATAGAAAAGTACTTGTGAAATGGAAAAATGTTTTTAAAGTGCAGTTGTAAATAGTTAAGTATCCTCTGTACAAAAATACTTTGACCAAGAAATTAGAAGCAGCACATTACTATTAATGAAATACAATAAAAGGTATATATGTACACATATTTCTGCTTCATGTATTAGCACACTTAGTAACAAACCTGATAATACACATGAAAAGTATTTGTCTGACACCTGTTGTGCAGCACAGACAGTATAATTTAACTACCTTAACTTCTAAAAATTAATACTTCTTTTTGTTATACCAAGTCTGTCAGTTTAAAAGGAAAATATCAAATCATCAAATATGTTCAATACTTAGAACAAATATAAAAAATTAAAAATACGACACAGTGGATCAATCCTGATTCTTAGGAAAATCATAATGGAAACGACCTATGAAAATAAATGTCAAGCACAAGAAAATACATATTGGGTTTAAACTTCCAGAAGATTCAAAAGCAGAAATATAAAAATTAAAGAGGCTTGAATAATTCTCAATTTCCCTAAGATACAAGAACCAATTGCTTTTCTGAGAAAGACACACTTTTACACACTAAGAACAGCTTTAATTTTATGAACCTTATAATGAGGTTCAATCCCTTTATCCCTTCTAAAGATTAAAGAAGAAAACCTCAAAACCAGAAAACTTGAACAGGTCCTTCAAAGAGGAGCTCAGTGCACACAATGTCTTTGAGAAACATCTGACCTTTTCATTTCTTAAGATTTCAACCATTCATTTATTTGAGAGAGAGAGAGAAAGCATACACATGCACAAACACACACACACAGTCATTCGTGTGCACATGAGGGGTGGAGTGACAGAGGGGGAGGGAGAGAGAGAATCTCAAGCAGACTCCACACTGAGTTTGGAGCCTAATGCGAGGCTGGATCTCAAGACCCTGAGATCATGACCTGAGCCAAAGTCAAGAGTCAGTAGCTTAACGGACTGATTCACGAAGGTGCCCCTCTGATCCTTTCTTTTAGATGATTGGTGAAAAGTTTTGAAAAGGGGCCTCCCAGATACATTTGGCATTACCTGATGTAAAATTTTGAAGCTAGCAAAAGAGAAGCATGTAACCCTACTTTCTTAGCCAGTAATAGTTGTCTCTGACAATAATGGAAACAGAAGTCAGTCTTGTATGCAAGCTCATTTCTGGTATATACTTTAGGAATTGAAACTTACTTTCATTAGCATTCAGTTGAGAAAGAAATAAAAAATTTCATCATCTCTAATAACCAGGCTTTAAGCTTTAAAATAATCTTGAAAATACACAATGAAAAGAAGTCCTCACTGTTTGGAAGGGAAAATGAAGTTAAAATGATAAATAGCAAAGAGGAGAGAATTACAGACAGGTAAGGTAGTAGATTCCCTAGCCCACTTCCTGCCCACTCTGTTCTCAACATTTCTCTTGGTTCTAATCTAAAATATGCCCACAAGTTTTCAATTCAAATTCCCAGAAGTCTCTAAAATAGGTGCTGAGCTCCAAAGGAAAATTCATTGCATCCAAAGATCCTAACCTTTCCACGTAAGCAGAGCCACCATGTGTTTTCTTCCTATGCTCTTACCCACACCCTGTCCCATCTCAACAAGTGGCTTTCCAAACCAGTTCTATTATATTCTTTGCTGTCACTCTGCCGGTTTAGGTATTTCAAACTCACAGTTTTGCAACCAAAGGTGTTGTATAGCTAACAACATAACTTTTTTCACAAGTCTCTGAGACACTCCTTGGCATTCCTCTAATTTTCATGGAGTATTCATCATTGACTAGATTGAATCATAATGGCTTCCAGTCTGGAACAATCTCAGATTGTCACATTACTAACTGCACAACACTTCTTGTTCTTCAGCACCGACATTTTAATTTCATTTTGAGTCCAGCAGGAAAAAAGTACAAGAAAAAAAAAAGGATAATTTTCGAAATTCATATGCACACACATACCTCCCCCAAACTTCCTGTGACAGAATGCCAAAATAACATCATTCATTACTAAAGTCAGAATTACACAATGGCTCTGAATTTTCTGATCTCAGAAGTACAAGGTATTTTATGACTTGTTTCTATTGACAGAGTTGCACTAATAATTAGTATTTCTAGACATCTCCACAAAACCCCACAAACTGAAATCCCTCTAGCGATATTCTTTCATTTATTCTTTTTTTTACTCATTCACCAACTAGTTTTTGAGAGGCTAGCCATGTGCTAGACAATGTGCTTGATACAGAAATGGACAAAAAAGAGAAAATCTTTGCCATCATGGACCTTGCATTCAAGTATGGGGAGACAGACAAAAACACATAAACCCATAAACCAATAAACAAATACTTTCAAGTAGTTTTAAGTGCTATGAAGAAAATGAAACATGGTAAAGGGATAAAAAGGGCGAGGTAAGAGAGGGAAATATTTTAGGGAGGATAATCAAGAAGGGTTCACATTTCACATTCAAACGAAACCTGAATAATGTTTATTATCATGAGGATCTTGAGGGAAAAAGTGCTGATGGCAGAGGGAGTGGAAAGTACAAATTCCTGAAGTGAGAATTCAAGGAACAGAAAAAGCCAGGTGGCTGGAGCACAATGAAAAACAGCAGGTAAGTTCCCTCATTAAATGCAATGAAATTTAACTGAAATCATTAGTAAGCCCTTCATATGTTTCATAAAAATTGCTGCATATGAGAGGCAGAGAATAACAAAGCTGTTTTAGGACATATGATGGGTATTCTGATACACTCATTAGTTAGAAGAGACTCATTCTTTCACACTAGTCTTAAGAAACAGGTGATTTCAATGCATAGAGCAGGAAATTTACAAATCCCTAAATGACCTGACCTTTAGGCTTTCATGTAAACCAAAAGGAATGACATATGATATAAAATTTATAATTTATGAGCATTTTATTACTATACCATATGTCATAAAAACATGTCTATGACTCTTGATAGTGCTATGCTTAGCATTTGCTGATAACATTTAGACATGAGTTTTGCAAAATAGCTATGGATAAACCAAAAGTGATTTTCAGTAGTAAGAGAATCTGAGATTTGTTTTCCAAGATTCTGACTTAAAAAGAAAACTGTATCCAAAAGTAGACTTAATCAGTATACTTACTTGTTAAAATACATAAAAGAAAAAGATACTCTGTGTAAGAAATCACACCTAGAAGAAAAATAGTATTAGTAATGCTATATATAAAATATTACTTTATCAAGCAAAATATTATTTTTACAGTAATAAGTAATATTAATAAGGAACTTGCCAATTTATTTTATTTATTTTTGGGGGGGAACTTGCCATTTAAAGAACATGCTAAGTATTGTTTTAAACAAGACTGAACTATTAAAAATCACAGCAAAAGAAGCAACAAAACTAATTTTGTTTCACAATGCTTCTGTAGAAACCCATGTAAAACTCCCTTTAATGCTACTAGATATATTGGCAAATAAAGCAAAATTACATTATTTATTTATAACTATAACTTTATCATAACTTTTAACTATATTTAATATATAACTATAACTTTAAACTGTTGGTAGTTTGCAAAGGATGAATCTAACATAAAATAAAAAGGTTGAAAATGGTTAAACTGTAAAGTGCTTAATTATTTCTTAATAACTCTTGAAAAAAACATTTAGATATTCTTGCTGACAAATACGATTACTGTAATTGCATTAAAAAACCAAAACTCTGTATTTATCACTTTTTTGCTTTCAGGTTATCATTATTATTTTTGACAAAGTTAATTCTTCTATTAAATGTACTCTAAGAAGTTTTTGTCTTAATTACATGGCTTATACTTTCTGAATATTGCATCCTGAATTCTCTGTAATCCCAGAATTGCAAAATTTAAAAGGAGTTTGTTTGGAGTAAATACAAATATATATTCTATTACTCAAATTCTTGCTTTTGGATGTAACATCCCAAACTAGGACTAATGCTTAATTGAGTTTCCAGGTGGATCCTGAGAAAATTAAAATCAGGAATAAGTCAATAATACTTCTCTAGATTTCAGACAGTCCTAATGTTTAGTAAAAGGGTATACAAAAATCCTTAAATAATCAGATTGGGAACTTTGAAAGCCCATTTTACCTGATGCTCTTTGAGGCTATCCTCTTTGTTACAGAACAAAGAGAAGAGGAGTCACGGTCAGGCAGTTTGTCAGAAGACTTGAAGGGAACTAGCTAGAGGCCCTGAAAGCATTCCCTTCTTTTGTTTATACTACAATATTGTGACCTATAGACAGATAGTTCTGGTTGACTGCCATGAATGTTATGGGAGAAAGATTCTGGAATGGTCAATGTATATAAAAGATACAATACCTGGATTCCATAGGGGATCCTTCATAGAAAGAAAAAGAAAGAAGGAAGGAAGGAAGGAAGGAAGGAAGGAAGGAAGGAAGGAAGGAAGGAAGGAAAGAAAGAGAAAGAAAGGGAGAAAGAAAGGGAGAAAGAGAGAAAGAGAAAAGAGGAAAGAAAGAAAGGAGGAAGGAAGGAAGGAAGGAGGAAGGAAGGAAGGAAGGAAGGAAGGAAGGGGAGAGAGGAAGGAAGAAAAAAGGAAAAAAGGGAAATGGGATTGGGAAGTGGACTCTATGTCTACAATCCCATCTCACTGACTGTTGTTCTAATTGACCTGGTGGAATACACAAGAGATGTTGGTTGGTATAGAGAAGTTTAATAACTACTATACATCTTTTATTTGATAATTAACTCAAGATTTCCCTCAGTGAACAATTAATAGTGAGAGTACTAATCATAATTATCATGGTAGCTACTTGTCTGTAGGACCAAATGGTTTTTGAGGTGGTATAATCCAAAGATAATAACAAAGTGAAACTTATGATATAATTTAATAAAAATGATCAAGGAAAAGAGAAAATACTACTAAACATGAACTGTAGATTCTTAATGCTTTCCAATTACAAAGTGGAAAACTGTTAGACTCACCTTTTAATTTACTCTAAGGCCACCCAAGATCAAAAAATAAAATAAAATAAAAATACATGTGCTAGGCATACAGTTATGTTGTGATCTTTAGAAAAAGAGGGTAAGAAAAGTATCAACTACGTTTCTTTTGAAAATTCAATAAAAAAAGTTCCAAAAGAAGTTCCTTAAAAACATTCCACTGTTTAGTTCCTATTATCTTGATACATTACACAGTTGGCTGTTATAACTAAGTCTGAAATACATGTTTTCATAAATGTTGCATATCAATTAATTTTTTGTAAAACTGCATAACATTTTCTTGTGGGATAATATTTTAAGCAGATAAAATTCATTTGTAAATTAATCTTCAATAGCTCTCAAGATTTAGCTTTTAAACCCGCTACCATTCCCTCTGCTTGTGTTCCCTCTCTCGCTGTGTTTCTCTCTGTCAAATAAATAAAATCTTAAAAAAAAAAAAAGATTTAGCTTTTAAAATTCCTTTTTCACTTAAATCTATTTATAAAAAAGCAGGGCTCTGTGGCATTCTACTTTGCCTAACCTAATGGTTCTAAAACTTTTTGTGTACATGGATTCCTTCAATAATCCAATCACCATGAGCTCTGCACTGTCCTACAGGGTAGCCATTAGTCACATGTGGCTACTTAAATTTAAAACAAATAAAATTAAGTAGAATAAAAAATTCAATTCCTCTATTACAGTAGCCACATTTCAGGTACTTAAAAGCCCACATCTGGCTAGTGACTATTATGGGAGACAATACAGAAATAGAACATTTCCATCACTACAGATAATGCTGTGGGATAGCACTGAATAGCTCATTTCCCCCGAAAAACATGCAAATATGCATGTAACATAAAGATCAGGACAAGACTAAACCCAGGGCTTCCAGATTCAACCCTCTCTATAACTACAAAGAATTTCTTTTTTCCATGCATTTATTTTTCTCGGATTATACTTGATCCAATTTGTATTTTCCCATGAGAGGTATTAACTAAATATTTTTAAATTTGCTAACTTATCTTTATGGGCTTTGAATTTTCCTGATCCTACCATCCCACCCTAAGATTTGAGTGACGATCTTTAAGAGAACTTCTAGTAAAAAATTTCTTAAGAGCTTTAAAGAAACCATGGCCCTGATTTCACAAAGATTTTAAAGTTCTAGTTATGAAAAGCCTACAGTGAAAGATTGCCTGTTTACCCCCTTCAAATTCCATGCGAACCAGGTGGAAGCAATTTGAATTTCTAATTCGACTCAGATAAAATACATGGATTATAATTATCCTTTAAAATATTTGTCTTCATGCTAGAGTATAATTATTTTCAAACCAATATCTGTTAATGAAATGAAAATGGATGAAAATGAAAAAGGTAACTCTTTATATAATTTCTTTAACATTTTTATTTTGTATACTCATAGTTGAAAATATAAAAAAGTTTATTTACAAGAAAAATTCCCATTTAAGATTAAAGAGATTTTATTAGTCTTTTCTATAAATATGTACAAAAAGTAAAGTATAAAAGAGAATAGCAACAAAAGCTATATAATTTGTGAGGAAATGTATGAATTAACAACCTAGCTTAGATACATAGATATTGATCATATAGTAGGTTGAAAGGTGGATTTTACAGTGAGTGTTGTTTTTAAAAGAAACATGTTCAAACTGAGTGATCAAAGACATATCCAATAAGTTCTTCGTAGTGATTAGTAAATTTTTCTCATGGAAGTAAAGTGCAGGAAGAAAAATAGTTGGAGACCAGTATTTTTGAAAAACACTTTCCATAATTAAACATAACCCTCAGTATGCAACAGGGTTGAAAAATAATTTTTGTAGCCATAAAAGTTCACTTTCTTCTAAAAAATTTGAAAGACATGAATAACATATATAAAAATAAGAAACACCTTAAATCCCGCCAACCAGAAATAATCATTAATATTTTGGCGCTTTTCTTTTCAGTTTTTTCTCTATGCTCACACACATATGCACACATATGTAACTATTATAGTAAGTAAAAGGAAAATATATATATATAAAGTATAAATAATATAATGTCCATTTTAAAATACAGAAGTACTGGTTAACTTACCTCTTTCTTTAAGATTACGAAAAAGCTTTGATGAGCCTTTCCAAACTGGTGGTGTTTCTGAAAGCATTTGATTTAATTCCTATAACATAAGGTATCATAACATTGATTAATAGGTAAACCACTTACTTAAAAAATAGATAAAAAATATTTAAATGCCTTATACAAAAAAAAAATTCTCCACTTAAAAGATCTGAGACATGGCTGTATTTATTCTATTAATACACATTAATATTATATTATACATTATAATTAATGTATAATTAATACATTACACATTATGTATGTGTAATTAATATGTGTACATTAACATTATACATATTAATATTCTATTAATATGGTTCATTCAACCATAAAACCCAATATTTGCCCAACAATCTAAATATAAAATAAAGCTACACTGAATTCAATTAGAGCTACCGAAAGTTTCAAATACATTTAGCAAGTGGAGGAATATATATAAAATAATCAAGTTAAGATAAAAGAGTGAACTTAAGTTCAGGAACCAGTTAGAAAAGGATAGTTTTATGAAAGCGGTAGGTAAGGGGGATTTGCTAATCAAGGTCAAAGATGATGACACATACTGTTTTCTGTAGCCCTCTTGGATTTAGGGAGCTTTGTGGAGGAAGTTAATGGACAAAGGATCAAATTGGGAAAGAATGAAGAATATTTCAGCAGTGACTCAAAGAGTGCTGACATCAGATGGAGTATTGGGTGATTATGACCACTGTTTCCATTTTCTTTTTCTAATTTTAACTTACATACTCAGTAAAGAAGACAGATTTCAATTGCTTAGTCAGCCTTTTTTGTTGGTTTTTTCAATCAAACTATGACAGCAGGTTGGGGAGCTGTTTTGGAAAATTTAAACATTTGAGTCATTGTACAGATACTAAGGGAATTTTGAGTTTATTGTGCATACTGAGCTCAAAATAATTAAATGAAAATTATATTTTGGTTAATTGCAAAGAAAAATTATTAAAAGATCTGATGAGATAAACTGCAATAATTTGAAATAAAAAAGGTAGCTTGCTAAGTAACACACTGAAAAATACTAGAAACCACTTCTATTTCCAGACCTGATTCTTGCTACTCAACGTGTGGTTCACCAATAGCTGAAGCTTAAAATGTAAGCTTGTTCAAAAAGCAGAATTTCAGTTCCCATCCCAGACCTACTGAACCAGAATGTGTATTTTTAACAAGAACTCCGGATGATTTTTCCCCCCACATTCCAGTTTGAGAAGCACTTTTAGACAAATCCTTCCTGATGTGGTTGTACTTAAAAATGTTCTGTGTTATTATAAATGGTTATGGTTTTTTTTTTTCCCATTACAAAGCTGAGCTGACAGGTAAATAAGGAAACCCTGGGATGCCGAAAGCAGGAGAGGTATTTTTAGGGGATTTATGGATTCCCTGAAGCCCATCTGTGAATCCCGCTTTCACTTCCTTTGTTGTGCTATCTCTGCACTGCAGGGACCAGATGCCTCCAGACAGTCAGTAGTGTCTGATCAGAGCAGCAACAGCACAGAGGGAAGAAGTCAGATACAAATAGTGATGAAAAATGGGAATATTTACTGCTTAAACACCAATAAGCTCATAAATATTTCTGTTAGAGCAAGAGATTAAAAAGAACATTTTGTATATATTTTATATACTTTAATGTATACTGTATCCATTATATAAATATTAACTTCTCTTTCTCCATTTTAACTATTTCCAATGTATTCAACTTCATCTCTCCTAGCTTGAACTCAGCTAGAGTTTACAACCAAAAAAAAAACATAGGTACCTTTAATTGAGTGCCCTCTATGTGCCTGACAATACATAATCTCTCATTTAATTTTAATTAACAATCCTAATTATGCATATTTTACTGAGACTTAAAGAAGATAGGAACTCACTCATAATCACACAACTACTAAATGACTGACCAGATCGTTACTGACTAAGCGATTTATTTTAGTAATATTCAGCTTCTTCTGGTCAGGGTTATCTAATTAACACACTGTCTTTGGTTCACTTTAAGAAGTTCTAAAATGTATTAAAATCTGTATTTCCATTCAGACTGGCAATATCTCTCCCCATTCCCAGTGCCTAGATCTTGGTTTCTTACCTGTAGTAGTGTTAAGATAATAAATATCTTACCTAGGTGGCGCAGTCGATTAAGGCCTGTCTGTCTTCGGCTTGGGTCATGATCTCAGGGTGCTGGGATGAGTCCCACATCAGGCTCCCTGCTTGCAGGGCCCTGCTTCTGCCTCCCTTCCCTTCTTGTGCTCTCTCTTGCTATCTCTTTCTCTTTCTCTCTCTCAAATAAATAAATAATCTTAAAAAAAAATAAATAATTTGGTTGGCCTTTGCTCCTGGTTCCTGGAAGATGCTATATCCTTAAATCACAGTTGGTTATAGGATGACCCAGGATGGGTTACTGAATGCCAGAAAGACCAACCATGGAATTAGAAGGTTGGGGCTCTGAGGTCTCCCTACTTCTGGGGAGGGCTAGGGAAAGGGACTGGGGATTGAGTTCAATCACTTGGCCAATGAATCAATAGATTTTACCTACATTATTAACCTTCAATAACAACTATATAATGAAACCCTCAATAACAACTGAACCCTCAAGCTCAGTGGAGATTTCCACTGGTAAATATATTGACATGCTAGGAGGGGTGACACATTTCTCCATGGGACGAGGGCATAGAAGGTCTGTGTTTGGGATCTTCCTGTTTGACTTCTTCAGAGTCTTTTCATACAGCTAGTCCTGATTTGTGTCCCTTAAAATAATTATAAACTGTTAATTATAAATATAGAATGTGTTTGAGTTCTGAATCAGTCCAGCAAGTTATTGAACTTGAAGGGGAATTATGGGAGCCTCTTGGATTTGTAGCCAGTTGGTCAGAAGTATGGGTGGCCTGGAGAAACTTGAACTTGCAGCTGGCATCTGAAATAAGGGGTCTTGTTGAGGACTATGCCCTGAAATCTGTGGAATCTGGCATTAACTCTGGGTGGTTAGCATCAGAGTTACACTGCATATTACAAGTTGCTACTAAATAGATAATTGTTGTATCAAATTCATTTTCCTAGAATTATAGTTGCCTTGTAAAATATTTATATAATTTTCTTAAATAAGTACAATTTTGTCTTATTGTATCGCTAATATATATGCATTATAAGAAAATTAGCAAGTACAGAAAATAAAAACTAATTGTAATCCAGGACTGAACCATAATTGAAAGTTTTATTTAAATTCTCTTAGTCTAATTCTCTCTCTAGGCATAATTATATAGCTTTTTTGTCATTGTAGCAAATATTAAATTATTTTCTACATACTGTTTTGTAACTTACTCTTTGTACTTAATACTTCATGGGCATATTTTCCTGCCAAATATTCTTCATTGCATTTTTTAAAAAAGATTTTATTTATTTATTTGACAGAGAGAGAGAGAGATCACAAGTAGGCGGGGGTGGGGGTGGGGGTGGGAAGCAGGCTCCCTGCTGAGCAGAGAGCCAGATGCAGGGCTCAATCCCAGGACCCTGAGATTATGACCTGAGGCTTTAACCCCCTGAGCCACCCAGGTGCCCCTCTTCATTGCATTTTAATGGCTACACAGCAGTTCTATACTTGTAATTCTGAAATGTAACTCCTTATACTCTTAAAAATTATTATGGACCCCAAGGAGATATTGTTTATGTGGGTATCTATCAATATTTAATGCATGTGGAAGTAGAAGTGATAAATTTTTAAAACACAAAAATACATAAGCACATATCTATTAGATGTCAGACTGATGGCATCATCAATCATCCTGTAGCTTCTAGAAAACTCCACTGCACACCTGTGAGAGAATACAAGTAATAAAACAAATTGTCTTCTCGGTATTATTATAAAAATAGTTTTGACTTTGTGGACGCCTGAAAAGGTGTTTGGACTTTAAGAACAGTCAGTCTGTAGCATTCTGCAACTTGCTGTTACTCACCCTTCAGTCTTTTAGGTCCATTCATGTTGATACCTATAGCTTGGATATATTTTTTCATCATGGTTCTGTATTACTGTATTTGTCTTTGATATGTATATTTCACAATTTTTTTATTCATTTCTCAACTGAGTGACATATTGTTTCTTTTTTTAAATTTTGGCTATTATAATCGATGCTGCAGAAAATGCATACTGAACTGCTGGTATAATATTTCTCTAGTATACTTCTCCAAAAGTAGAGTTTTTGATATGTACTTTCACCTTTATTACATTTGCCAAATTTCTCTAAAAAAGTGAATATACAAATTTTCACCCCCACGTGGCTCTTTCTTCTTCCTTGCTAATTATTGGTATTGCTAGATTTCCGGAAGATGATAATCTGATGGGTATGAAATGGTATCATATTATTGGTTGAGTCTGCATATCCCCAATCACTAGTTTGGGAGTTGAGGTTGAGGCCCTTTATATATATTTATCAGCCATTCTATATACCCTTTTTTCTAATTGAGCTGATTATCTTTTTTATATTGATTTATAGAAGTTCTATATGAGTACAGTACACTTAATGTTTTGTTAATATATTGCAAGCATATTCTCCCATCTGTCATACATCTTTTAATATTGTTTGCATTTTTTTGGTATGCCAAAGTTTCTGATATTTAATTTAGTAAAATTTTCCAAAATTTCCTTTGAGCCTTGTTTTATGTGTCTCATCTATTAAAACCTCTTGTGTCCTTCATTTTACTTCTAATATATCAGAAATTTTTGTTTGTCAAAGTAAGAACTTAATCCATCTGAAATTTGCTTTTGTATATGGTGGTCAGTTTGATATTTAATTGTATTTACACCCAAGCTGGAAAGACTGTTGTTCCAATACTAAAGGTCAGTCCTTCCTCTAGTGATTTACAGATCTTACCATTCATATGTAGGTCTGTTTCTGGATTCTATATTCTATTATTTCCATCTAATTAAAAAATTCTTGCAATAATATAATATAATACTATTTTAATTATAGTTCTATTATTAATTAAATATGAGACAGGCCCAATTGTTCTCATCCTATTATTTGTCTGTTTGCTTCCCTTCCTCCCTTTTCAGAATTGTTCAGAAAATTCTGGGTCCTTACTCTTCCAAAGGAATCATCTGTGAACATGATATATTTCTCTGCTTATTCATATCTCTTAAAAAAATAATACCTTGCACATCTTCTGTTAGTTACACTAAGAATCTAATAGTTTTTGTTGCTATTGTGAAAAGTGTCTTATTTGATAGTACAGTTTCTAATTGTTATTGCTGCTGCAGAAACACTAGCAGCAACCTTGCTAAACTTTTACTAAATCTGAATAAATTTGAAATCCATTCATTTTTATATTTTTCTATTAATCATATTGTTTGTTACTGTTCTGATCCTTAGAACCTCTTTTTTTGGTCATACCACATGTTATAGCCTGAGTTATGTCTACTTCAAATTTGCATTTGAAGTCACAATCCTCAGTACCCCAAAATGTGACTGTATTTAGAGATAGGGCCTTTACAAAGGTAATTAAGATTATTAACCGAGGTCATTATAGCTGTTCCTAATCCAAAATAACTGGTGTCATTATAAGAAGACATCAGGATATAGACATAAAAAGAACAACGACATGTGAAGATGACAGAGGGAGAAGACAGACATCTACAAACCAAGGAGGGAGGCCTCAGAAGAAACCCACCCTGCCAACACCTTGATCTTGAACTTCCAGCCTCCAGAACTGTGAGAAAATAAATTTCTGGTGTAAGCCACCCAAATTTTGGTATTTGTTACAGTAGCCCCAGCAAATTAAAATACTACATTGGCTTAGACCTGTAATAAAACAGTGAGTAGTAGTTGTAATAGCAGACATATCTGTATCCTATCTAATTTGAAAGAGAATGTCTAAAGTTTACATGTAAACATCATGTTTGCCACCGGCTTTTGGAAAATTCTCTATGACTGGTTACGGAAGTTCCCTAGAATACTATACTAATATTTTTTTTATACTGGAGCTTATCATACATTTAAAAGTGTAAAAGGAATATGTAAAACTTAGTTAGAAATTGTTAAGAAACAGAAAATTACCAGTACTTTAGAAGCCTCTTCGCACTTCTCATTGATACTTCTTTCCACCTCCCCCAGAAGTATTGTCTTGAATTTAATACTGATTATTCCTTAGTTTTCCCATTTATGAATGCATCCTTAAGTGGTTTCTTTTTCCTAGTTTTAGACTTTATGGAAATGGAATTGTACTTTATAATTTGTGAATTGCTTGTCATTATGTTTCCCAGATTCATCCAGTTTAACCACTAGTATAATTCATTTATTTTCACTTCGTACAGTATTCACTGTATGGATATATGAAAACTTACTTATCCTATTGACACCGTATTGTAGTCTTTCTGGCCAGTTATGAATAATCTAATACTCCCATGAATCTCTTGTGCATATATGAGTTTCTGTAGGTATAGAGAGTTGTGTAAAATTACTGGATCATTGGGCATATTCAAGTTTAACTTTACTAGGTATATGTATGTGCACTGTTGCAGAATTGCTATCCAAGAGGAGAACTGCTAGGTACAGGGTATGCATACCTTTAATTTTACAGATTTACAAATTTACAAATTTACAAATGCCAAACTGTTTTCCAAGGTGGGTATGCATATATATAGTGTGCATGCATATGTACATCAAGAGCTTTAACCTACCTGTTTGGTAAGTGATTTCCATGTTTTAACAACTGTAATAAACAAATATAAAAGAATTAGATAATAAATACTTCACATAATGTACATCTGAATTCAGTAACCATCTACAACCCTAATTCGTAACACCAAACTTCTGTATCTAAGAGATAAAGTATTTTTTAACTTTGAGATGTGGTTCTAAGGTATAGGTTTTATTTATGCTATGTATTTGTTTCATGTACTATAAACTAATTATAATAAGTGCTATCAGTGGAATAGGAAACATATTCATGTACTATAAACTAATTATAATAAGTGCTATCAGTGGAATAGGAAACATATTTTCCATAATCATTATCTTACTTTGGAGGTTTCCTGATTTATAAAGTTAACTTACTCCATGTTAAACATCCTATGGGCTTAAAAACACAAATACTGATATTTATTAAATATCCATACTAGAACATAAAATATTAACATAGAGAAATTATAATTTTAAGGTGCTGCCTATGATCTCTGCTTTAGTATCTCTAGTTATAATTCAAATGTCAGCTCGCACTTTAATGTCTCTAATTATAATTCAAATGTCAGCTCGCACCTTCCCATTCAAATGAAAGGGAAGGATGAGGGCAATGAGAAAAGGAGATGAAGAAGAGAGCAGGTAACATGATAGGGAGACCCTCACCCTGTTCTTTACTCTTTCCTTGTATTTAAGAATCATTTCTAGAACAAGAGTGTTAAACAGTTGAATAAATTACCTGAGATCACTTTCTTTTTCTGATTCCTCCTCACACCCTTGAAGATCTCGAACACTATAAGTCTTATCATACTGGAATAAATGCACAGCCAACATTGTTGTTTCCTTTGCTCAGATTTGAAAACTCTGAATATCTAATGTCTGCCCAACAATTATCTCTAGGTTTATATGTGATCAAGTCTTGTAACACAGCTGCATTAGGAACTGGTAAATATTATTTCAGCTACATTACAATAATGACAAGCAATAATTTCTCTACGTGGAAGTGTGGCTATTTCTTTATAATTAGCCATAGTTACTATAAACAGTATATTGAAGTCAAGACTATAAGACAGGCAGTTTTTGCCATGTAACTTTCTTTTTTATAAGCAATATAATAAGTCACTTTAAGATCAAAAGGATATTCTAAAATTCAGCAAACTGATTTTTATCGAGATCAATTTCTTCTCTATGTAGCAACAATATCCTTTCTTTACCCAAGACAGTTTATACAAACGTGTAATCAAGTGCTTAAAATCACAGGTTTATAAAGAAGTCAGCTTTTAGCCTTAATTCTAATACATTTATTTCATAAAGACATCTTCCTTTTCATAATGAACAGAACACTGTAAATAATATTTATTATACTGTTGCTTTTGAAATATAGCAGTACGAACAGAAGAAAAACAAATGGCACAAAAGTACACGCACACACTCTTATGTAATGTTCAGAAGCTATTTATCAGAAGAGGAAGTTAGACACACTCTTGAGTTTTGTAGGGTTTATGAGATTTCCAGGGTAAATTATTCACAGAAGACATATTCATTCTGCCGGATATGTCACCATGTTCAGTATTATTAGCTTTTTTTATAAAGACTAGAGAGCCATTAAGATTGTTCTTCAAAGGATTTTCTGATTTTCTAAATTCCTTATTTCAATAATATAATATAAGTTATATAAATATAACTTGGGTGAAGAGTGACTTCAATTCTATTGGATATATTTTATTTCTTCAAATATAAGTTGATGTTCATCATATTTTTAATATTTTATGTATGAAATTTTTAAAAATATATTTTTAAAACCAGAAGTAAAATAATACTTGGAGCTATATGAAGGTAATCAATTACTTATTTTAGTTCTAGAAGGGAAACTCACCTTTTAGGTTTTGTTTAGGAAGGTAAAATAAGAAATTTTCTACATTTCAAACACAAAGCTATAATCAACAATCAAATGTATATCTCGATTAACATTTATTTGAACTATATTAAGCAAATGTTTACACAGCATACCAATTTTTTCCTGTTGATGTCACCATAAAATTATATCAAAGATTTTTAAAATTATGATTATGAATTCAAACAATGATGATGATGGTGACTATGACAGCTACCAACATTTATTAAGTGCTTACTGTGTATCTGATACTATACTAAACACAACCAATATCACTCAATCCTCAAAAACCTCATGAGGTTTCTATTATTTTTATTTTTATAAATGAGGAGATAAAAAATTAAATAATTTAACAACGTTCTCAAAGCTAGTAAATGAATGCTCAGGTTTAAATACAAGTCTGTCTAACTCCAACATGCCATGTTGATATATATATGATTTAATATTCAGTATATGAAACATATTTTCTCTTCTGAGGCAAATATTTCTTTTTATAACCCTACACTTTAAAAGACGTTTTTACAAATACTTTGAACTTTAATCATCATTCTTAACTATTTTTTAAAAGTTCCAGTTTGCAACTAACTGATGTTAATTTGTGGTTATTAAATATCCTGTGCAGTGTTTTTTTTTTTATAATCGAATGTTTTTTCCTGCAAGTGTTGGTTT
Organism: Procyon lotor; assembly: GCA_028646535.1. Taxonomy (NCBI): domain Eukaryota; kingdom Metazoa; phylum Chordata; class Mammalia; order Carnivora; family Procyonidae; genus Procyon; species Procyon lotor. Next base: position 151,931,202 of record CM053604.1, read on the forward strand.
TGTAATACCATGAAAAGAATAAAATTTGAAATTTATTTCCAGAAAGTAAAAAGCCACCAGCAGGCTTATAGTCAGTATATTATGAAGAAAAAAAATTCAACAAAATAATGAATGAAAAATTTTCAAACTACAAAATACTAAATTAAGCATTATTTATTGAATGACTTCTCATATATAAGTTTGACAAAAATTATAGAATTTGATGCAAGAATACCATTTGATAGTCTAAAAAATACACCAATAGTTTTATCAAATCTGTGCTAACTTAATAAATAAAAAGTCCACATTGTATGAAATCAATTAAAAAAATGTATGGAACACATATATATTTATTTTTCTATAAGGGCCTTTTCTATGTAGTCTCTACATTTATGAAGCTTAAAATATTTTTTTTTAAAGATTTTATTTATTTATTTATTTGACAGAGAGAGAGAGAGAGAGAGAGAGATCACAAGCAGGCAGAGAGAGGGGGAAGCAGGCTCCCCACCGAGCAGAGAGCCCGATGTGGGGCTCGATCCCAGGACCCTGAGATCATGACCTGAGCTAAAGGCAGAGGCTTTAACCCACTGAGCCACCCAGGCGCCCCTGAAGCTTAAAATATTTTAAGCAGACAAAAAGTGTCAAACAACCAATTCCAAGATGAAATACGGTTATCTGACACATGGTAAGTATTCAATAAATATTTCTAGAAGGGAGGGATGAAAGGGAGGTTAAAGGAGCACAGAGAGATATAATCCTTAGCATAGCCCACAAATTCCTCCAAAAATGCGCCCTGCTCAATTTACAGCCTTTTCTATCACTACTACCATTACATACTCCCAAAATGGACTACTCTGAATACACCATTCACTCTCTTGATCCCATGTGTTTGTTCATATAGCTCTCTCTCCTTCAGTTGCTAACCTCAGTCTCCTGACAAAATACTTTATGATTAATGTCTCTCCTTCAACTACCATCTTTCATTTCCTTTCTACTTCATAGCCAAACATCTTGAAAGAGTCCTTCATACTCACTGTCTTCATTTCTTCACCTATTCTTGCAGTCTGGTCTTTGCTCTAAACACTATACTGAAACAGCATTTTAAAAATCATCAGTAACCTTCAAATTACTAAAACTACTGGACATTTTTCTGTAGTCATCTAACTTGACATCTCATTTGACCATTTAGTTCATTTGCCTTGGCTTCTATGACTCCATACTCCTGATTTTGTTCCCATGTTTCTGGATACTCCTATTTTTCCTTTTGAGGTTCATCTTTCAAGCGGTTGCACCTTCATCATTTAAAGTCTAAGAGTTCCTCAAGGATTGGTCCTTGGTCATCTATGTTCTCATACTATACTGCCTCTTAGGCAATCTCATTCACAATTATGGCATTAATTACCGATCACATATAGATGAACCCTAACTATACACTTTACCCAGTCCTCTCCCCTCACCTCCAATGGAAATAATCCAAAATATAAAATATTAATTGATTAAAAGTTAATTTGCAAAGTAGCCAATTTGCAAAATTATTTAGGATTTAATTTTTTTTGAACTTTCACACATTTTTTTTTCACCTCACATAGTTACTTGTTTGGTTACTGTTAGGAATGCTTAAGATCTACTCTCTTGGGGCACCTGGGTAGCTCAGTCAGTTAGGTGGCTGCCTTCGGCTCAGGTCATGATCTCAGGGACCTGGGAAAGAGTCCTGCATCGGGCTCCCTGCTCAGCGGGGAGTCTGCTTCTCCCTCTGCCTCTGTTGCTCCCCTTGCTTGTACTCTCTCTCTGTGTTAAATAAATAAAATTAAAAAAAAAAAAAAGATCTACTCTCTTGGCAAATTTCAATTATATAATATGGTATTATCCACTACAATTACCATGCTATATATTAGCTCTTAAGGATTTATCTAAGGTTTTACCATATCCCTACCTCTGAAGAAAAAAGGGGTATAATTTGTTCTAACATAACTTAAGGGATTTGTTTAGCAGTTTCAAGTAGATTATCAAACAACTGATTATTTAGTACACTGATTTTCAATAAGTTGAAATGAATGATCAAAAGCCAGATCCAACTGCCTCTTCCATATTTCCTCTTTTAGCAATCTAAGGCATCTTAAATCCATCATGTCCAAAGCTGGAGTTACAATATTTCCCTTCAAATGTGGATTCTACTGCCACCCATACAGGTAAAGCGGCCAGAAATGTTTAGTGCTCAATACTTCATCATCACCATTACAACCATCATTAGAAGCTTTTCAAGCCTGGACAAGAGTCTCCTCTCTGATCCGCTCATGCTCACTCTGGCCCTCTCCGATCTATGTCCACCCTGAAAGATCTTTTCAAAACACAATCTAATAGTGGTATGCACCTGTTAAAAAAAAGACAACAGGTTCAACATGGAGTTCCTTATTCTAAGACCCACATAACCAAGCTAAGACTTATTTACAGTTTCTGTTCTGCTAGAAATGGAATCTTAAATTAGTCAATCAGCACTAGTTAGTAATCTGCCCAAGAGACCCCTGCTGTCCTCTAAAGGAAAGTAAACTTACAATAACTAACCCACTTTTCTTGCCCAGTATAACTTATTTGTTCCTGTTCCCTTCTGCCTATAAGTGTTTTGTTTTTAGAGCTCTTTGGAGCTCCTCACTATCTGCTAGATTGGATGATGCCTGCTTCATGAATAAAGCCAAAAGGATCTTTAAAAGTTACTCAGTTGAGTTGTTTTCTAACACATCAAATTATTCTGCAGCTTAAAGTACTGCCATGATTTTCCATTACTTTTAGAATAAAAACAAGAATGTTTAATATAAGCTTACTGACTCAGTGATTTGGCACTGCCCCACATAGCCACCCTCACTTCATACCGTATTCTTCTTTGCTCCTTGTGCTATCGCCACCCAGATCTTTTCCCCCTACTCACATGTATTATATTCCTTCTTGTCATGGCACCTTGATACTTGCTATTTCTCCTGCTGAAATTCTCTACTCTCAACTTCCTACTAGCCTAGTTAACTCTTATTCAGAATTCACATTTCATGCGGATATTTGCTCAGGGAAGATCTCCCTGAGCTACTTAAGTTACTTCTCCAAAGTATGCTCTGAGAGCCTCAAGTATCTTTCTTTCATGGCATTTATCACAGAAATAATTCGCTATTTATTTGTGTATTTCATTGATCGGTATTAGTTTTGTCCACCAGACTGTAAGCATCGTGAGGGAGGAGGGCATCTATTTTTATTTGTTTGCTTCCCTCACCACTTCATCTCCATTGCCTAGTGCAATACCCAGCACTAGATAGGTGTCTTTGAGCATGTCATAATATGCTGGGAGATGAAATGGGAAGGATACATAAAGCGCTCTGTTGTATTCCAAAGTACTATGGCTGTCTTGAGAGAAAGCACTGTGATTCTTTGAGTTGTGAACTGAACTTTTTTTCATGGAACATAATTTTTACTTGAAAGAACTGACAGACAAATTATGGTCATTTAGACTTAGGTATTTGGCAGGCATTTTCGTACAAATGAACAAAGTCAGCTATCACTTAAAGAAAACAACTGACAGTATTTGTTGCCAATGATAACATTTGAGCTTTCAAGTAAAAATTAGAATTTGGGAAAACTTGTATACACCACCATGAGTTTGATAGCTTTCAATAAGTAAAGACTTTCATAAGAAAATTATGATTATATCACTGAATGTGATTTTTAAAAATATAACAAATATGTCAACATTTGGAAGATCTGCATAACTGAATCAACCAGTATCTTTTATTTGATATTATAGGATTATATAAGGGTAAAAGATCCACTCAAAGTGCAGTGTAGGCCAATGGATTTTAACATAACAGATGACAAAAGTTTCAAATTCCACACTGCAACTAAACTTTAAGAAACAGCCACTAGCCAAGAGTTGATATCAAAGAAGAATATCTACAATAATCTGAAAGAGCTATTAAAATACTCTTCCTTTTTCCTACTTCTTTATCTGTGAGGTAGACTTTCTTAATATACTTCATAAAAAACAACACATTGCAACTATTAAAAAAAGCAGATGAGAATACAGCTGTCTTCTATTAATCAGACACTGAAAAGATTTGCAAGAATGTACATAATGCCAAAGAGTTTGAGAACCATTGCTCTAGCATATGGAAAGATGAGTAGCAGTCTATATTTGTCCTGTAGGAGCCATTACAAATACAGAAGAGATATAGGTAGAATTCTTGGCCCAGATCTAGTTCAAAGCCAATTCTCTGAATTACTCTGTTCATGCTAGATAGAAGAACTGAATAGGCAAAATATGAACCTATTATAAAGAGTATCAAGAGTAAAGTTGGTTTTTAAGTTTGATGAGCTGAAAAGGAGGAAATAAATGAAAGTTTGTGAAAAGAGATATCAGTAAGAGTTTATAAGAAATATTAGTCTAGCAAGATTATATAGCTTAATATCTTTTGAAATGCCACATTGCTTGGTTAGTTGTTCTGAAAACTTATCCTGTTCCATACTTTTACAAACTAAAGATAAGAAAAAATCTTATAAAATTATTTTAAAAAATTGAAAAATATACTTACATTTGGGCTCATCTGTTGTAACAGCCAAAATAAAATCATATGGAGTCATGAATAATTGCCCTTCACATTCTATAGAAGCAAACAAACGAAATCTCCTTTCCCGAGATGTAGCATAGAGGTCTAAGTCTTCAATATCCGTTCGGTTGATAGCAACCTGAAGTTAAGAAAGCAAATTTAAAAAAAAAAAGAAAGAAAGCAAATAAATTTGGACTATGTGAAATAACATCTTCTTTTAGAAGCTAAATGCTTTTAATTATTCTGAAAGTGAATTAACAGAGTAAATGACTAAGTGTGAAAATATCATCTTCTGGAGAACTTGTTTTATAAATAAAGTATCTGTGTGAATACAATGAATTAATGTTTTAAAGATCCTACAATAAATGCCAGTAAGGGCCTGAAATTTCTGAACTGGCACTTTAAAGGACTTGTGATTTATTTCTGAAGTTTCAGTTTCAGAAAACATGAAATTTCTGAGTTAACAGTTTCTTTAGAAGGAACACTAACTTGCTGAATGCCTACTATGTGCTCTCTATATAGCCTTATTGAATTTAATTATTAAGTCTGTTCAGTTTAGTCTATTGATTTTTTAAAAAAGATTTTATTCATTTGACAGAGAGAAAGAGAAAGAGAGCACAAGCAGGGGGGCAGCAGGCAGTTAGAGAGGGAGAAGCAGGCTCCCCAATGAGCAGGGAGCCTGACCCAGGACTCAATCATGTCCTGAGCTGAAGGCAGACACTTAACTGACTGAGCCACCCAGGCACCCCTACTCTAATGATTTTCTAAAAGAAGAAAGTGAAACCCTGATATGCTATTCAGGGCTACCACTAAGGAAACCAGTCAGTGGCAGCACTTAAGATTAGAAATGAAGTTGCTAACTCTAGATCATTGTAGTACAGTTACTATCAATGATTGTTCTGAATTCTCTATAAAGTTAAGATTAACAGAAAAGTATGTATAAATGGGGAGGAGGGAAGGAAGTCTCTTGTTTTCCTTAATTTCAAGACCTTTCTTTGTGGATAAATAATTTTTCACTGTTATTTATTTTCTCTCTTAACTACAGGAAATTAATATTTCACATAAGGAATTTTTATTAGAAAAGTGATGCCTAGTTATTGTATATAATTCAGAAGACAGAATTTTTAAAATTTATAGATACAATTTTTTTCTTTTTCAGCAAAAATGGGATTACACCACACTGTTGAGTAATCTGATATTTTTCACTTATTAATATATCAGGGTTATTTTCCCATGTCACTAAATACTCTAAATACTTTAGTAGACCATTTTTAGTAACTGTATAATATTTCATAGTAAATTTTGTACCATAGCACAATTTATGAATTACACATGGTTGAATATTTATTTAGGTGATTCATAGTATTTTACTATTATAAAACAAAGTTAAGGGCACCTGGGTGGCTCAGTTGGTTAAGCAACTGCCTTTGGCCCAGGTCATGATCCTGGAGTCCGGGGTCAAGTCCCGCATCGGGCTCCCAGCTCCGTGGGGAGTCTGCTTCTCCCTCTGACCCTTGCTCCTCTCATGCTCTCACTTTCTCTCTCTCTCAAATAAATAAATAAAATCTTAAAAAAATAAAATAAAAAAATAAAACAAAGTTAAAATGATCAGTATAGAATATATTTACACATATGTATAAATAGTTCCTTGAGATAAAATTCCTATGAGTGGATTTGATTGGTTAAACAAAATCTTTTCATATATATTTTCACTTTGCCTCTAGGGGGTTAATAGCAAGTTACATGATTATCAACAATACAATAATTATATTTTGTACATTTCATAAAAATTATTTTATATTAGAAAAAATTATTTAGGATGGCAAGCTTATTCTCTTTATTGTCTCTTCCATGTCTATGAAGTCATAATGCAGATTATGTATAAACTATTAAAATTATTTAAATATCTAATATCTTAAGAAGTCATATCAAAACAATTCACAAGAACTTCCAACAAGGAGATTACATTTTGTATTTCTAAGCTACATTTTATTAAATGAAAAGCTAGGCAAATGACTAATCTTTTCCCACCATTCTGAAGACTGTTAAAAACATTACACAAGTAGTCAAGTAAAAACTAAAAGAAAGGTTCACTCCCTACTTTTTAATGGCATGTATAAGAAAGGGAATACATAGACTCTGCCTTTAAAAAATATACTCTATATGGAGGGACAAAATAGTAATTGGAGAGACAAAAGGTACAAACATGGAAGAAAGGAATGAGTCAGCATGGAGTAAATAAAAATAAAAGGCACTATAAAGGTTGAGGTTACTAAGATGGTTTCATGGGGCTCATGATCCCAGGGTCCTGAGATTGGGACCCCGCATCAGGCTCCCTGATCAGGGGAGAGTCTGTTTCACCTTCTCCTTTTGCTGCTTCCCCTGCTTGTGCTCTCACTCTCTCTTTTTCAAATAAATAAATAAAATGTTTAAAAAAATAAGATTTCAGGAAAAACAGTATGAATTTTAATGTCAGAAAAAGATATAAGCATTCTAGTTTTACACAGCATACTTGAAAAGATGGTAATAACCTTCCCAGAGCAGAGGATTTGCATTCCTGGAAAAGGGTAAATAAACTGATAAGATTTCTGAATGCCAGACTAAAGCACTGGAATTTAATCTGATAGAAAACATGGCTTTAGGAGATTCTTACGTAGAGCAATGACACAACTGAAAATGATGGTTTAGAAAGATAACACAGCTCCATACCAGAGACAAGCCAGTTCAGCAGTATGTTAATAACAATTACTCAGGTAATCCATAGGTATTGGGAAACTGATTTAGCTCCGTCATGGGTGAGAAGTGAGACACTGAGCAACTTAATGTCAATAATGGGCAATAATCTCCCTGAATAGTCCTTAGGGATCAGTCCAACATCTTACACCCTTTTGTACACATATATCCTAGGGGGGCTCTTCTTCCTCTTAGGATAGGGAAATCAATCTTGTCTGTGACCAAAGTTTACTCTGCTTGCTTTCTGCTACACCATTCCTTGGACCTAACTGGCTACAATCAACCAAGACTCAGTTCCAGCGAATTCCCTGAAGGACCACCTTGTGTGGAGCTCTCATGGTTTCTGAACCATTATCTGAAGCCATGACTTAGTCTAACATCCTGAACCACACTTTTTGCCTATAATGTCTTTGTTATGATATAATATGGACTTGATCTGTGTCTTCTTTCTCTACCTGCTGCTGCCATTACTGCTTATGACGTACCTGTGTTTTCTCATGCAACTTTCCTTCCTAAGTGTCTGTCACTGCTCCCAGCATGCCAAACCTGCTTGACCACTGTAGCTGGGAATTTGATCCACCTTCCATGAGCTAATGCTGACAACTCTTCCTCTCCTTAACTTCTACTAACAATCAATCAACAAAACCTGTTGTTCTCCCCCCAATTTCTCACATCTGCCACCACCATCACTTTTGTGTAAGCACACACTACTTCCCTAAAATTCTATAGTAATGGCCTGTGATTTTTGCCTCTGATCCACTCTCTACTGACAGAAAACAGGCAGAGCTATAGACCAGTTTGGATCCTTTTTTTTTTTTTTTTAAGATTTTATTTATTTGACACAGAGAGAGAGATTACAAGTAGGTTGGGAGGCAGGCAGAGAGAGAGGGGGAAGCAGACTCCCTGCTGAGCAGCAAGCCAGATGCAGGGCTTGATCCCAGGACCCTGAGATCATGATCTGAGCCAAAGGCAGAGGCTTTAACCCACTGAGCCACCCAGGCGCCCCCAGTTTGAATCCTTTAACCACATGAGTAACAGTTTTAGAAAAAAAATCTGACCAGAGTTAAGTTTTCATTAAAACTCCACTGTAGGAAAGAAATTGAAGATGACATAAAGAAATGGAAAAATACTCCAAGCTCATGAATTGGAAGAACAAATGTTAAAATGTCTATATTACCTAAAGCAACCTACACATTTAATGCAATCCCAATCAAAATACCACCAGTATGTTTTAGAGCTGGAACAAATAATCCTAAAATTTGTAGGGAACACAAAAAGACCCTGAATAGCCAAAGCGATCTTGAAAAAGAAAAGTAAAGCTAGAAGCATCACAACTGAGGATTTCAAGTAATATTACAAAGCTGTAGTCATCAAGACAGTATGGTACTGGCACAAACACAGACGCATTGATCAATGGAACAGAACAGAAAATTTAGAAATGGACTCACAACTGTATGATCAACTAATCTTTGACAAACCAGGAAAGAACATCCAATGGAAAAAGTACAATCTCTTTGACAAATGGTGTTGAGAAAACAGACAGCAACATAAAAAAGAATGAAACTGGACCACTTTTTTATACCATATACAAAAATTAATTCCAAATGGATGAAAGACCTAAGTGTGGGACAGGAAAACATCAAAATACTAGAAGAGAACACAGGTAACTTCTTTGACATCAGCTTTAGCAACTTCCTACTAGATTGGGAGGCAAGAGAAACAAAAGCAAAAATGAACTACTGGGACTTCATCAAAATAAAAACCTTCTGTACAGTGAAGGAAACAATCAACAGAACTAAAAGGCAATCTTCAGAATGGAAGAAGAGATCTGGAAATGACATATCTGATAAAGGGTTAGTATCCAAAATCTATAAAGAACTTATCAAACTCAACACCCAAAACCCAAACAATCCAGTTAAGAAACAGAGAAGACATGAATAGACCTCTTTCCAAAGAGCACATGCAGACGGCTAACACATGAAAAGATCCTCAGCATCACTCATCATCAGGGAAATACAAATCAAAACTACAATGAGATATCACCTCACATCTGTCCAAATGGCTAAAATTGACAACATGGGAAACAACAAATTTTGGCAAGGATGCAGAGAAAGGGGAACCCACTTATATTGTTGGTAGGAATGCAAACTGGTGTATCCACTCTGGAAATCAGGATGGAGGGCCCCTCAAAAGTTAGACAGATCTACCCTATGATGCAGAAATTTCACTACTAGGTATTTACCTAAAGGATACAAAAATGCTGATTCAAAGGGATACATGCACCACAATTCTTAATAGCAGCATTATCAACATCAGCCAAATTATGGAAAAAGCCCAAATGTCTATTGATTGATGAATGGGTAAAGGGGTTGTGTGTGTGTGCATATGTGTAATGTGTGTGTGTGTGATGGAATATTAATCAGCCATCAAAAAGAAATGCAATCTTGCTGTTTGCAACAACACAGATGGAACCAGAGTGTATTATGCTAAGTGAAATGTCAGAGAAAATATATGATTTCACTCATATGTTGAATTTAAGAAACAGATGAACACGAGGGGAAACAAGGGAGGCAAAGCATAAAACAGACTCTTAAATATAGAGAACAAGTTGGAGGGAAGGTGGGCAGGGGATGGGTTAAATGGGTGATGCAGATTGAGGAGGGCACTTGTATTGAGCATTGGGTGTTATATGTAAGCGATGAATCACTAAATACTAATCCTGAAACTAATATTGCATTATATGTTAACTGGAATTTAAATAAAAACTTGAAACAGGGGTGCCTGGGTGGCTCAGTGGGTTAAGCCTCTGCCTTCGGCTCAGGTCATGATCTCAGGGTCCTGGGATCGGGCCCCACATCGGGCTCTCTGCTCAACAGGGAGCCTGCTTCCCCCTCTCTGCCTGCCTCTCTGCCTATTTGTGATCTCTCTCCTCTCTGTCAAATAAATAAAATTAAAAAAAAAAAACTTGAAACAACAACAAAACTCCACTTAATGAATTCTACCCCCTGTTGCTTTAGCAATAGTACCCACCATTTTTTTTATAATGGCATTAAGTGGTTCCTAAAAGTCTATTTGGCAACAACTTAAAAGGACTGGGAAAGTTTGAGAATGGGTTGTGCTCCAGACAAAAAAAGTATATCCTAAAAGGGAAGAATATGTTTTATGTATAAAGGAGAAAACCAGAGTCTGGGTGCTTAAAAGGGCTTCCTGCTACTGCAGACTTGTTGCTTCCTTCACTGCTTCTTCCTAATTTAGTGAGATAAATCATATAGTGCAATAATATACATTGGCACTTCTCAAATGCAACATAAACTGGTTGATCCAATATACTGGCCCGATCCTGAAAAACAGTCTAGTTATCATCAACTGTGAGGAATGGATTCATCTGGCTGGACAATGGGATGAGATAAAGAGCAGAACAGGAAATCAATACTTTGATTGGCTTTATATTCTCTATTCTCTTCCACTGACTTATTTGTCTCTTCCTACTCAGATGCCATACTGTTTTAATTACTATAGCTTGTGGTGATGTTTTGATATCAGTAAATCAAGATTTCATCTTATTATCAATCTTTTAAAAAAAATTCATAGTGATTGATAGTCGAGTTTCTCCTACATGAACTTTGAATTCAATGTGTCAAATTCTATTTAAATAATACTACTAACATTTTGTTGGGGATGACATTCAACTTTGGTGTAATTTAGACTTGATTTTTCCCATTTGGGAATATGGATATCTATTTATTCAGGTCTTCAACTATGACTTTCAGTAAAGTTTTGCAGTTTTCTTCATATAAGTTTTAAGTATTTTTGGTAGATTTTTGGTACATTTTATAGTTTCTGTGTAATTGTGAATTGTGAATGGAACCTCTTCCTGTTATATTTTCAACTGGTTATTTCTGATGAATGGGAAAGCTAATGACTTTGGTATATTTGTTTTGTATCCAATTACCTTTTTAAATTCCTTCATTTTAATAATTTTTCCCTTCTATTTTCTAAGTAAATAATCATAAATTTTTTTGTACTAAATAACAGTTATAGGTTTTCCTTTTTAATATTTATACTGTATTTTCATTGCCTTAATTATGAGAGGTCTACGTCTCTACGATGTTGCATAGTTATCAGTAATAGTAAGCATAATTATCTTATTCCATGTTTTGAAGAGAATGCTTCTAATGAATTGCCATTAAATGCAATGTTTGCTGTTGGTTTTGATCATTATCTTGTACCTTAAATCAGGAATGGGTATACTGTTTTCCTTTGTTCGCTGGAAATAAGTGTGTTTAGAGTAGATTGGTCTTCAGAGACCTTAGAGATCATCTGGTCCTCTTGTTTCTCTACCTTTTTTTATCAAAATAGAAGCATAAATATGAGTCCCCAAACAAAAATTTAAATGTGTTGGGCAAGTACAAACATAAGCTGAAATTCTCAAAAACTCAAAATGTATCAGACAAAACTCAATTATTTATACAATCTTTTAACAATTTTTAGTTTCTAAGATGGATATTTAAAGTCAACTAATGAGCTAACATAAATTCATTCCATCACCCAACAGACACTTGGTGTGTGCCTACTATATACAAATGAATTAATTATAAAATAATCAATTGGAAGATTACTTACTTTATTTAAAACTGTGTTTAGAGATAAATATGAGTAAGCTTGGTTTAATCATATTCTATCTACCTATGCCCAGTCACTCTCAAACCTACTTGTCCACATGCTTTTTTCTCCTTGGTTTATAAACAGACTACTTTCTTTTTTTTTTTTAAAAGATATTTATTTATTTATTTATTTATTTATTTATTTATTTAAGAGAATGAGAATATGAGTGGGGAAGAGGCAGAGGGAGAGGGAGAAGCAGACTCCATGCTTAGTGGGGAGCCCAATATGGGGCTCATGCCCTGAGTTGAAAGCAGTTGTGTAACTGACTGAGCCACCCAGATGCCCCAAAACAGACTATTTTCTTAATGAATGATCTAAGAGCACAGATGAAGAATTCAGGTTTGTTTGTTTGCTTACTGTGGTACAGTTCTAACCACAGTAAACTTTATAGTGTTTAGGAGGTTAATAAGGAGCAGTGGCCCATGAAGTTCAACTAAGGATAACTGATTTGATCCACTAGAATCGCTGAGGAAAGGGACAGCTTCAGACTAGTAGATTCCCAAAATATGAGACGGCACTCTCAGAGCTTTAAAGGATTCAGCTTTGCTTTTGAACTTTCCAAAGTTTAAAAAAATCTAAACCTAATGAAGTTCTTACATCACTGTTATGAGCATTCAAAAACAAGAACCAATAAATAAAGGTGAAAAATGATATTCAAACCAGTTTACTAATCCTCTTGGCAGTCTTGCTTGCTTACAAATGACAATGCTCTTGTATCATGTTAATGTTCAGAGCATTTTTAAAAAACAAATACAGCCATTTCCCTGTAGCACACTGGTGTGAACCTAGGGGTATAATCCTTATAGTACAATGAACAGGTGAAGTATACCAGTATTCACTGGCTGACCTATTTTAATACCTTTTTTGCTTATCTAAATCCAGTATATCTTTCTAAAATTAATTTCTAAAGCTTAAAATTAACCTAAACATTTTTCATTTATATGTACTATTTCATTAAATAATACCTCTGACATCACAAATTCCCAATATAGAAAAACTCAACAATAAGTACAATATAGCTAAGGTGAATGGAAAAACTAATCTGAAAGCCAAAAAACCTGAATCAATCTGCATTTAGTTGTTAAAACATGAATTATTAAATGAAAATCTCCATTATCAATCCAATATTATGTACTTAAAAAATAAGCCTTTCACAAGTGGCAGTAAAATATGACTAGACCATTTGTTAACCACAGGGAAAATACTGACAGGAGTTAATAGAAGTCATGGTCACTTAAGAATAATTCTTAATTTCCATAGGTTGACAGTCAAACTAAAAAACACCTGTTTAGGAAATTGAGGAAGTGACAGCTTTTAAATTGTTAAGGAACATTAAGGAGAGAACTCGCAAGTTTATAGTGGCTACAAAGAGGAATCGCCTCTCTAAAAACTTAGCTGGTGGGTACCAGAAGCACAGATGGAGTGGAAGACTGGTTAAGCTTCTAAGAAATCACTTCTCCAAAGCAGACACAACACAAAGCTTCCACATTCCATCTTTCCTGGAGATGCTTCTTTTAAATGGCTTCTTCTAAAGTGAAATCTCTTTTCTGCATGTACTCCTGCCTTTGGAAGTGATTACTGTTGTTATTATTATCGGCAGACCCATTGAAGAAGCTCTTAAATGCAGGGAGACTGAAACATAATTTCTGTTAGGCAATAAGGAGTACATCGATCCAAGAAGGATAGCTTATTCAGTATCGATTTTAAAAATACATTCTAACTAAAAATTCTTAAAGAGTAAATGTAATTAATATTTGTACCCCGAATTCCTGTTTTCTCTGGTGTTTAGAGGAAACAGAGTCTTCATTGTGAGAACTCTGATATCGAAGTAGTGTCTTTGAATTTCTCTTCCTATAAGCATCTTTTGAAGATACTTAAGCACTGTTTGTGGTATTCATTTCACTTTAGTCTCTGGAACCAATATTGTTCCACCCAGGCAGTAAACAAAGATTTTCAGGCCAGAGATTTGGGTGGTGGTGTCTGTCCTGCTCTGGAACTGGGAACTGAGCTTCTGATTTGCTTCCTCTTACCAGAACAACAGGTGGCCAAGGCCTTTTCCTGAATACTGCAGTAGTTCCCCTGGGATTACAGTGCTTGCTTATCCACTCATCCCAGTGCTAGATGTTAATTTGCTATTTATCAGGTCTCGAAGATGCTTTATTTTAGTGTGTCTGCTATAGAGATCTGCTAATTATCAACATATTCAAGGGCTGTCTACTGCTAGTACCTCATGAAACCAACTAAGCTAATACTAGCCAACAGCTAGTCCTAACCTGTTGGTAGAAACAAGAATAAGTCTAATCTCACTCTGTCCCTGAGTTGAGTTCTGGGAACTATAATGGTATCTGAGCATGGTCAGCTCCAATAATATTTTAGATCAACTCAGCTTTTCATTTCTCTGGAAGTGAGAACTTCTGCCATTATTTCCAAGAAGATGAATCTCTGCTCCGTATCAAATAGTCTCCGTGATTCTTCCAGACTCTCAGAAACGAGACCTGTCGTAAAGCCTCTGCAGCCATGCCCTCTATATTGTATAAGATAGTGCTCCAAATCAATCCTAATTAATCACATCCTTGAAATAACAGTGAGAGTGTTTTTGTCTTAAAGTCTTAAGTCTTAAAATGTGGAGTACTCAATTCTCATCCCTCCCAAGTGACTGCAATATATAAAAACTACATATGTGTATTTTTTATATTTAGATTTTAAAAAGATTCTATATACTTAAAATTTTAAAGTACAACTGACCCTTGAACAGCACAGGTTTGACTGCACATGCCCAGTTACACAATTTTTTCTGAATACAGTACAGTTCTGTAAATGTACATTCTTTTATGATTTTCTGAACATCTTTTCTCTAGCTTACTTTTTGCAAGAACACAAAATACATATAACATACAAAATATGTATGTGTTAATCCACTACTTATGTTACTAGTAAGGCCTTCCAATCAACAGTAGGCTATTAGTAGTTACGTTTCTGGAGGAGTCAAAATTTACATGGGGGTTTTCAACTGGAGGGGTGGTGATAGCCCTAACTTCTGCATTATTCAAGGGTCAACGATAATTATAATATTACTAGCTACATACTACTTCACTTAGCTTCTTTCAGTTACACATTACCAATTCTTTTTCTACAATAAAAAATAATTTTTATTTCTATAATATTGCTTCAAAAACGGTTAATGAAATTCACAAATTTTTCTAACTTTTGATTATAGGAATGAGAACAAATGAATAGTATATTTAGTGAGAATTTTATCAGTATATGAATAGGGAAGGCCAGATAGAGAATACAGTTTCAAATCTGAATGAATACTGGTAGTTATAGCATAGTAGTACTTTACTGTTGGAGAGAAAGGTAAATCACAAATATGAATTGGAAGATGCTCAAATTTAGTAGATTACCCTTTTTCCTACATGAAGGATTGCAGAAGGGTATAGCAGTAGAGGGAAGAGAAGCCAGAACAGAAAAAGGGAAATAGAGCATATGATTTATTTGGCATAATCCTGAAGCATAAGACCCAGACTGTGGGTATGAGCCAGGAATACAGGTGATACACAGTGGTTCAGGCAGCAGGCAAATTGGCTTAACACCATTATTCAAAGGGGAGGGTGTGTGTTGTGGTGAGTGCTGTGTATTTTGTAAGACCGATGAATCACAGACCTGTACCCCTGAAACAAATAGTACATTATATGTTAATAATAATTTTTAAAAAGGCCATTATTCAAAGAAGAGATGAGTAGACCAAATCAAGAGAAGCCTGGATTCAGAAAGAAGAAATTTAGTTCCTGGAAAACTGGCATAGGGCCACTGGGGTATAAGATAGGAATCCACAAGACGAGGACTAAATCACGGAGATCACTTCTATTAATGATATCAAAAGTGGACAGTTAGCCAGTAAGTTCCTTTGTCTTAGTGTCTATGGTCAGGCTGAACCTATAGGTCTGCAGTTAGGTGAATTTTCATACCAGAAGAATACAGGAGACCATCCATTCTTCATCAAAAAATAATCATTTCTCTCCTTCTCAGTGATCAAAGGCTTCATCAATTAATACTTTCTCTACTGTGTTAGATAGGATAGACTACATTCCTCAACTGTAATGGCTCAAACACAATAGAAGGGTGCTCATTTCTCTCTCTTAAGAGCCCAGAGAGGACATTCTGGGACTAGGGTTGCATCAGGGAACTCTGCTTCAGCGACTCGGGGTGATGCCATTATCCAACCGAGGTGGGGGAGGGGAAGGCAGCATGTAAGACGTTCATGTGATAAGCTTTTACTGGTCAGGCCTCCAAGTGGTATAAATCACTTCTGCTCACATTGAGTTGAAGAGAACTTAGTCACATGGCCACACTTAAGTGCAAGAGATGATGGAAAATGAAAAACTGAGCATTTACAGCCCGAAGTATTAGGAAGAGAAGAAATTATAGTCAACAGCTTGCAGTCTGTCATACCAACTTTGGGTACCAAGGACTCATGGAATATAAAGGACAAGGGAGAAAAATATAGAATTATATGTATGTTTAACAAAGACCTGGAGAAATTCACTTCTAAAACAAACCACATCTGTAGGATTGGAAGCCTCATGGGAGGTAACACTTGTAAATCACCTTCATGATTTTTTCAGGAAATACTAAACTACTATGATTCACCCAGGTTGAGAGTTCCACACACTTTATCTTCTGCAGTTTGTATCTCTTTCCAAAGTCTTAGATACTAGCCACTATTGACTTGAAGTCTAATGTTTACATTTGCACTCTCCCTAAGGTCTGTTTTTCCAAATTTAACAAAATGCTCCTGTATCTCTGACCTTTTCACCAAACACTGCACTGAGATTAAGAAAACATTGGGTCTGGTCCTCCCTCCTTAAATGTTGAGAGATGTCCAGTGTAAACAGATGTTTTGTGTTCCACCTCCATAGACCTACCAACATTAGCAACAGGAGGCTAAACAGTAATTACAGTCCTATAGCTTAATTTACAAAATCTGAATTGAACCATCTATAGGGAAAAATATAATTTTTGCTCTACAATTCTGAAGCTGAGTTCTTCCCAAACTAAGTTTGATGATAGATTACTATACTCAAAATATTTTAAAAAATAGCCTAAAAACTCTAAATCTAAAATCCAAGTAACAGAGAAAAATAAAACTACCTGAAAATTCATATATATAAATTTTTTAATTTTTTTTAACTTGTTTCAAATTCTAACAGCTTCATTTCTTTCATTAACACAGTAAAATTCACTCTGAAAATAAAGTACCATCAAACTTTAAAAAATGAAACTATAGCATGTGTGATTGACAAATATTAACTATTAAATATAATATAATTATGACTTGTTGGCTTCCTATGGGCATATTCTAAGTAGATATGTTAAAATTTTTATAGTGCTATTTTTCACAGATTGGGGGACTACAAACATTTAAGTTTAAGGGAAGGTATCACTGAAAAATTTTTAGATGTGGCAAACTTTGTGAAGGAAATGGAATTTTTCATTTTAAAAAGATCTTGCACAACTGCTAATGAAAACTGCCCAAGCATGGATCTCAGAGTTGGCACATAAATTATCTTATAAATATAAGTGCAAGGCCATACAGCAGAAAAATGAAATCACAGAAATCTAGAGGTAAAAAAGAATTTAAGTGTGCCTTTTCATTTTATTCCTCCTAGGAAATTACCTTTTATACATTCTAAGAAATTATTTTATGAGAATTGTTTAACATTCTTTTCCAGTTTGCTAAAAATGTTTAGGGAATTTTCCTTCTAGCGCTAGAAAGCTCTATCTTTTCTGTTTTACTGAAAAATTGTGAGCTACATTTTAATCTCAGTTTTCCTATTTATAAAAATGGAGAGTTTACATGGAAATATAAATTTCAAATACAACTGTAAAACAAAATACATAATTTATTCATAAAAATAAATAATGATCATTTTCAGGTAACTTTGTGGAACCTCTAAGTCATGTTGACATGAGCAAGATGAATGGTTTAAGAAGTGGGAGAAATGATAAAAGCTACATTTTTTAATTACTTCATCTTACCAAAAGAAATAAAAATATTGTGTCAGTGCAATTATCTTCTTTGGAATTTCCAAACTCAGACCTTTGCAACTAGTACTTAGATGTTACTTCTTAAGGTAGTGAAACAAGGGCCTTCAGGCAACAGAGTACATCATTATCCTTCCTATGAATAACAGAAAGAGAAGGTTCACTGCCAAGGCACAGTCTCATGTTACTTCAGGTCAGCAATTCGAAAATTTACTCTGTGGTAAGGTCTGATTTTCCCAGGGAGGCAAGATTAAATGCCAGATAAAGGATTCACTACTTGACAATTAGAGAAACTGATGCCTACAAGCTGATAATACCCTAAAGAGGTAACTTGAAACAATTATATCAATTATCTAAACACTGTATAATGTATTACCTTTTAGCAGGTGAGAAATAGAGCCATGAGAATGAAAAACGGAAGAAAAGTAAAAATCATTTATATTAACCAACATTATTTTGATTACTTATCCTAATAGTTTCTTTAAAAACTGTTTGATACAAAATCAAACCAACACTAATTTTAAAAATAAAGAATAATTAAGCATTTATATGATTTCATGTAGGAAGCTGAGCATTAGTTATTATGTCCTACCTGATACTGGCAACAGGGCGAACATTTTTATAAAACACCGAAGAGCAAAAATCTTTTAAATTTAGATGTTTATGTTATATTTTCTGGATAAGAATCTTTTTTTTTTTTTTCTGGATAAGAATCTTATGAAATTCTATTCACATCTATTTTTATTCCAGCTAAAAAGATGTTCACGGAAGTATTACACTTGGCTTTCTCAAATGGCTTCAGGCTCATTTATAAGCTTCTAAGAAGATAAAAGAGGTAACATTTTCTTTGCTTGTTGGGTGGTCGAAAGGTTAAATATCAAATTCCAGAATGGGAAAATCCCAAGTACTCTAGGTGAAATGTTTTGATGCTAGGTAAATGTGTCCATGTGGAAATATATACAGTCTGAAGACCAGCCAATAGTATTTCCCTGGCTAAGATCAACAGAAAAATAAAGTTGTAAAATTAAAAAAAAAAAGTGACCACTTACTCTAAAGTCTCCACTTGTATTGCTTTAGTAGCTTACATTATAAGGTTCTTTACAAGTTTACAAAGTACTTTCACAAATAATCATCTCAATATTAACAGGAGGATGATGTGAGTAAAAGTTATCTAGGGAGGCAGTATGCACAGTAGGTTAGCGTGTCTATCTCATCTCTTCTTGCCTATTCAAAGTCCTTGCTCCAGCAATACCACCCTTGCCCTGCCTACCTCCCTTTTCTTCCTCTTCTACTGAATACTTCCCTTCAGCATACACGTGTTGGCATTCCCCCAGTCTTAGAAGGCTTCCTGTCCTACTTCTCCCTTTAGCTACTCTTCCCTTCCTCCCCACCTGTCTCCAGCATTCATTTCCTGTCTCTCATTTCCTCTACTTCAGTAGGTTCTCCCCTCTACCAGCCCACTAAAACTACTTATCAAGGTCATCGATGACCTCTGTGTTGCTAAATTCAAAGGTTAATTCTCAGTTTTCAACTTACAGCATCTGACACAGTTGATAACTCTTTTTTCCTTAAAATAATTTTCTCAGTTTCCAAGACATCACTTTCCTGATTTGCCTTTTACTCCTTTGGCATTCTTTTGCTGGTATTTCTTTGCCAGTCCTCAGAACTTGTCTCTTTTTACAATCCATAATTACTTCTTTGCTGATCTCATTTGGCCTTTACATATTATAAATATACTGACAAATACAAAATTTATATATCTAGCTTTCTGAAATAATATAAATTCCACAAAGCAGGAATTTTTAAGTGGTACACACTTCAGTTTCCCCAGTTTCTTGCTTGTAGCAAGTTCTTTAATATTTGCTAAATAAATGAATGCATGAAAGTGGCTGTAAAACTTACTACAATTACTAAATAATAATTCCTTTAAAAATTAGAGTATGTTAAAAATCAATAATTATCTGGCATTAATGTAACTGGCTTCAGAACTGTGGTCTGGAGAAGGCAATACAGTCAAACATGTTCAATAATTTGCCTTGTATGTGTAACCACTTGAAGACTAGAAACAGGATGTATAACTTTCAAGCCACTAGAGAGAGAGAAAAGAGAAAAAAAAGGACCAATCTAATGTCAGGGCATAAGGAGAAAAAACATTACACGTGCTCATGTAATACAGCATAAACAAATGCAGGTATATCAATAAATATGAATGGGTTAGACTCATTAAAAAAGAGCAACTCATATTATATTTTTAAGAAGCCATATAAACATTCCTTGTAAGAGTCAAAGTTAAACACTGCCCCAAGTGTTTGAAAATACACAAAATTAAGGGCCAAAAGCATTAAATGGGACAAAGAAAAATTCACCAAGAAGACATTACACACATAAAACAAAACAACTTAAAATTATATAATGGAAACCTGTTAGAAAAATGCAATTTGACCAATTCACAATCACAGCTGAGATGTCAATACATCTCTACTAGAAAGGGGTAGATCAAATGAAGACACCGTGTAAGAAAAAGAATCTGTGTTACAAAACAAATAAGATATTGATTTGTTTTTAATGAACAAAATATATAAACTGATCATAGATTAGTCTTCACAAAAATATCAATAAGATAAAAATGTGGAAGTTATATAGGTTCAAAGAAATATTCACAGAATATTACAGAGTAGTGAATATAAATTTACCAGGAGTACTTGTATCATTATAGATAAATTTCTTAAATATAATATTAAATAAAAACACAAATTATAAAAGGATACTATCAAATAAGTATATATTATTCAGGGGTACACTCATTTGTAAAAAAAATTATGAGACATGCATGGGAATGATAAAAATCTAATTTAGACCAGTGGTTATCTCTTTGGGGAAGAGAGAATAATGATAGAGGTATATATGTTGAAGGTTTATTTTTTAAGCTGTCAGTGCATATATAGCTATAGATTATATTATCTACTTATTGCATTTTTGAAAGTTGGATATATGTTGTTTTTAAAGAAGAAATTGTTCAGGGTTTATTCCTTGCCTCATATGGAAAAATGCTAAAATTTATCAGCAAAGAAATGAACATAAAAACATCACTCTGATAAATTTGAGCTATGCTAGTATATTATTAGACAATTCTTGGGTTAAAGAAGAAATGAAAACTGAGATTACAAAGTTTTTGAAAATAAATGACACTAAGGGACTCCCAAACAGCAATCTGTTTAATTTGGTCAAAGCCACTACTGACATGGGAAAATTAATATCCTTTAATATATTTTTTTAAAAATAAGAATTTAAAATAAATATATGTATTCAACTCAAGAAGCCAAAGAAAGAATAAGATAAATTTGAAGAAAATAAAAGAGAATAATCAATAAAGATAAAAGCAGAAGTAAAAACAATAAAACAGTAAAGGAATTTAATTTAAAAAAGTAGTATTTGAAAAGACCAATAAAATAGACAAACCCCTTTCAAATCTGATTTTAAAAAAGAACTGAAAAGGAAATAAACAATATTGAACATAAATTACAGTATACCCAGAGTTTGGAAGAGTACTCAATTATAAGACAAGACTCAGAAATCTATAATATACTGATATAGTAACAACATAATAATGAGCTTAAAAGGCCAGAACAATAGGGACAGTATGGTCACATCTGTGTTACAAAGAAAACTATGTATATGTTTAAGTTTATAGGTCTGTAAATATATTTTAAAGGCCTAAGATGAGAGAAAACATTTATGACTCACAAAGAATGGGATTTATTTTTTACATATTCTAGAAATCAATAAATTAAAAATATTGGCAGAAGATATTAAAAGGCAATTCCTAGGAAAATATAAATAAAAAATTCGCTACTTCACTAGTAATCATAGAAACAGAATTTATAGCAATCATGATAAATCACTTTTTCACACTCACATTGGAAACAATTAAATTTGATAGTATTAAATAAAGGGGGCACTAGAAGTCCATCACAATTGCTGACAGAAGTATATTTTGAAGCAACCATTTTAAAGAACAATTCAATAGTTGCTATTAAAATCCAGTAGCTAGGGACCTAGCATTGTAACATGTGCATCTACACAGTAACCTGGATATTCACTGCAGCACTATCTCTAACAGTAAAAAACAGAAACATTTAAAATTGCCATCAGTGAAATAATAGTTAAATAAATTATGACATATCAATGAGTAGTAGTCTGCGACCATTAAAAAGGATATGGTAGATCAGGAGGTGGTACTAGCATTAAGATTCACAGGAGACATAGCTTGATGAAAAAAAAAAAGTTATGAAAGAATGGGTAAAAAAAAAAGACAGAAACCAAGGTCATGCTTTAAAGAAACATAAACACACATGTAGAGACTTTTAAAAAGCTGTGGAATGCTGTATTATTTTTTCACAAGGAAACAACAAATATATTATCAGCCTCATTTTACAAAAGAAATTACTAGCCTAATCTAGAAAAGCATTCATCACAGTCATACAGACAGCAACTGAGTCCATGACCAAATCCAGTGTTCCTCCACATTACACAACTTGGCATTTGGGAATAGAAGTGCGTTGGTTTTGTAATCCTTCAGGACTATGTTCAAATGCCAACTTCACCCCTTCCTAGTTAGATAACCTTGGGAAAAATAATCTCTCTGAATTTTAGCATTTTCATCTATAAAAAAAGTAGGCAAATAAATATTAACTCCACAAACTGTAAAGATTAAATGAAAACTAAATGAGAACACTTCCTTCTCTGTTGGCCAACAGAATCAGTTCATCAAGAGTGTCTACTCTGTTGATCAGCAGGGTCCAGAAATAGTCTTTGGCAGCTCAGCCCCATGTATAAAGTTTGAGGTATCAAATGCCTCTGTGGTACTATAAGTTGGGAGTTTTTTAAATGTGTCCATGATGATAAAACTATTCCAACGGCCTGGCATTTCCTTGAGGCTCCCATCTGCCTCTACCACCTTTCTCTCAGTCTTCCTGGCTCAGTTCCAAACATCTAGATTATACAATATGTGGTATTCTTATTCTATTTATTTCTTAAGAGTGATGGCTGACCCTTCATGACAAACTCTCTAGCTATGCACTGAGCCACTGTCTTCTAGGCCTGGCTACATGACTCCCAAGATAGTTTTCCTAGACTGCAACTGGAAGGAATAACATTAACACATCATTAATAGTATGGACTATTTTACCCTAAATGAATCACCTTGAACTTACCCCACTGTATTAGTTAGCTTAGGCTGCCATAACAAAATACCATGGACTGGATGGCTTAAAGAACAGAATTTTATTTTCTCACAGTTCTAGAAGCTACAAGTTCAAGATCAAGATGTCAGCGTATTAAGTTTCTGGTGAGAGCTCTTTTTCTGGCTTGCAGATGGCATCTTCTTTCTATAACCTCAGATGCTGTTTTCCTCAGTGTGTGGGCACATTAAGAAAGTGTGAGCAAGCTCCCTGATGTCTTTTCTAATCCTATCAGATCAGGAGCCTACCTTTATGACCTCATTTAACCTTATGACTTCCTTAGAGATCCCATTTCCAAATACAGCCACATTAGAGGTTAGAGCTTTAATATGTGAATTTTGAAGGGACACATTCAGTCCATAATACCAACCATAGAGTGACTCATCTGTCCTTTCCTCTACTCATTCATATAAGTCTTAAAAATGCTCTGGCAGGTCATTTCCCTCAAGGTGGAATTTCATTGTCTGGAAGAACCTGAAGGAGATTTTACTATGTACCCTCTCTTTTGGATCCTTTATAAAACAAACAAACAAACATACATACATACATACATTAAGTAAGATCAGTCCTAGAGTCCTTAGCCTACCTGTACCCCAGTGGCAGGGTTTCCGGCTTACCAGTCACAACCTGAAGTTCCCTGCCCACCGACCAACTTTGGCCTACTTGCATCACAGTGAGGGACCTCCTGCATGCCAGTTCTATCCCATGGTTCCCTGTCTGTCAACATTGGCCCAATGCACACCAGCAGGCGGTTTCCAGGTTGTCAGTCCTAGCTTATGTTTCCCTGTCTGCCAGCCTCAGCCCAGCAACTGTGGAAAAAAGCTCTAGCTGTGAATATATCCTTTCTAACAAGGCCTAAATCCCAACCTAGGGAGGGAGCTGCCCTTCCAAGTTTGTTCTTTCCTTAGGTTCTCTCCCTCAGCCCTAGAATTGTCTTGAATTTTGATTCCTTCTCAGTAGCTAACCTCTTATAAACTGTGAACAAGTCTTCATACTGAACCTTATCTGTTCAAATTAATATGCAGTTTCCAGAAGCTTGGCCCGTGACACAAAAGAGCTCGAGATGAGTGTCACTGGGTGTTCACAGTGCCCCAGGAATGAGCAGAGGCACACCAGAGTCAGAGAAAGAAGCCTCTTCCATCCAGTGTCCCTGCTGCACACTCTACAGGCAAAAAAGAAATGT
The DNA here is from genome assembly GCA_028646535.1 of Procyon lotor. Classification (NCBI taxonomy): domain Eukaryota; kingdom Metazoa; phylum Chordata; class Mammalia; order Carnivora; family Procyonidae; genus Procyon; species Procyon lotor. The sequence goes on from CM053604.1 coordinate 151,955,630, forward strand.
TTGCAAGTTCCAACACAGCATTAAAAGCAGAATAAATGAAGGGTAGCTTTGAAGCCGAGGCAATAATCTGACACCTGGCATTGTAACCTTGCTGCTATCCATACACAAAGTCCCTATTTAGCTAAATTTTTTAAAAAAATTAACATATACCCATACCCCCTGCGCCTGATCATTTTAAGCTGTCTTAATAATCCTGTAATGTGGGATGTGTGGGTGGTCAGTCAGTTAAGCATCTGGGTAAGTGTCTGCCTTGGGCTTCTGTTATGATCCCAGGGTTTTGCTCCCCTCTCTCTCTGCCTGCCACTCCCCCTGCTTGTGCTCTCTCTGACAAATAAATAAATAAAATCTTAAAAAAAAAATAATCCTGTAACGTAGGGACCATTACTATCCCTACTTTACAGATGAGGGAAACAAGGCATGTAAATTCAATTAGCTTTGGCAAGGTTCTTGAATAAAAGAGCTGAGATTCAAATCTAGTTATTCTGACTCCGAAGACCACACTCGCAACCACAATGCTATGTTAACTTTTGTTTCTACTGATAAGACAAAAACAATTTTTAGAATGTGAAGAGATTTTTTCCTTTTCTGGAGGACCTCCCCACCGGTTCCACACACCATCAGCATGGCACCGTTTCCTCTCATGCTCTGAGCAGCATCACCCTTTAGACCAGAGAGCTGGCGGGCACTGAGGAAGAAACAAAACAAGAAGAAAGTGGAGGATGAGGAAGAAGAATATGTGGCGTAAAAATTTCCCAAACAAGGAGTGGAAAAGGCAAAGTGGAATACTTCCTAAAGTGGAAGGGTCCTCAGATGCGGACAACACATGGGAGCCGGAAGAGAACCTGGGCTGCCCTGACCTCATTGCCCTGTTTCTACAGTCACAGGAAACAGCACATGGGACAGAGAAATTATAGGAAGGCAAGTGCAAAATTGACTTATTCTGAAAATAAGGGAGAGAACAATCCAAAGAAGAGTTGGAAAAGCCATGAGACCTTGCCAGACCTGCCCTCCAGGGTCTGGAGCTGGAGCAGATTATTGGAGCTACAGACTCCAGGGCAGAGCTCATGGCCTTGGTGAAATGGAAAAAATATGATGAGGATGACCTGGTCCCTCCAAGGAAGCCAATGTCAAGTGTCCATTGGGGGTTATATCCTTCTATGAGGAAAGTCTGATGAGGTATTCCTACCTCTTAGAGGATGGTGACAAAAAAGATGACAAGAATTAAGTACCAGCCCATCACACCTGACTGTGGGTTTCACGTGGAGAGGGAAGGAGTTCTACTTGTCTTGACACCATAGAGGAGGCTTGAGGAGATGTCCTTTGCAGAGCAGTACTTAGAGCCACCCAAAAGAATATAAAGCCTTCCCAGCTGTGTAGTTTGCAGACTCATCCCAGTGGAAGGGAAGGAGGAGAAAGTGTTGCAAGGCAGCTCATTCTGTACTTTGCTGAGAAAACGGGAAGGCCTTCCACGGAGGACAAAACTTGCAGAATGCGTGTATAGGAGAGCAAACGATACTATAGATCTTCAAAGAGCATCCCTGCAACACACAGCCTGCTTTCCAAGTGTTAACTCTGCATTTTTACAGTGTAGGGTGTACACAGTTTTGGGGGATCAGTGGTGTACTGTTTAGGGGTAGGAGGGATGGGATAAGAAGAAGGGAGACAGGTAGGACCGTTTTTGTTAAAATTTGGGGCCTGACTGAGAAAATGGTGAAACACTGGAAAGAACAACCTAATAATGATTTGGTTTTATGTCCAGAATATTTCATCTTTAAAACACATGTCATCAGCTACCTAAATGAAGACTGGGAGACAGTTTGAAAGCTGTGAATACCTGAAACTTTTTTTGTTTGTTTTGCTGTTGTTGTGTTATGGAAAACTCTGGTGGAATGGAAAACTCTTGGAGCCTCTCTGCTTTTTGAACTTTGAACTCTGAAACCATTGGTGGCAGTACTGACAGCACAGGTTCCCAGGATCAATTTAAGAGTTGAAGGATTTCAAAAGCCCTAGACTTAGGAGATTAAACTTTCATACTAGGGCAGTGGTTCAATTCAAAACACCAAACAATACAAAATTTTTTCTAATCCTAGGAATTACCTAATACCCAAAATGTTGTCTTGAATCATGAGATCCATCAGTTCTCGACATTGTCTAGACCTGTACCTGAAAATCCATCGTAAAATCTTTTTAGGCATGTGGTAGGTTTCTGTGAAAACTTTGTTTAAATGTAAACTTTGTACCACATTGTCACTTTTTGTCTTAAAACTATAGATTTACCAAAAAAGTGAAAAGAAACCCTATTAGAGGCTAAAGTTCTTTAATATTGCTATTTAAAAAGACAGCACACTTAGATAGCATTTATCTCTGAAGGAAACTATAAACAAGTATGTCAAAATGTTAACAAGCAGTAATTCTGAATGCTGGAATACACAGTTCACCCTTAAACACAGGTTTGAACCACACAAGAGTATACCTGGAAAGTGGCTCTTGATCAGGCTCAAAGAGGTGGTGGTTGTAGAGATTAGGCCAATGAATTTCTCCTACCACAAGGAAACCCGTAAGACTTGAGGTAGGAAAGCAGATTCTCCTTCAGGTTTCATCAGCGCAGTAATATTATTTTTGCAGACTGAAATTTACTTAGATTACCTGAAGACAATATAAAATCTACATATTATATGTGATATACATACTTTCAGTTAAAATTCCTATTTAAACTTGAGTTATCAGTTCTTATAATAAGAATTAGAAAGTTAAGGATATGATGTTTGAAGTAGTTGGTGGTACAAAAATATATTAATTATATTAACAAAGTCATTCTTCTTCCTAGGCATGCAGCTAGAGTACACTTCCCAGTATCTCTGGGCACACAGATGTGGCCATAGGACTCAGTTTAGAAAATGTAATAAGAATGGTAGTGATGCCTGACCCATAAAAGCTTGCCACAAGAAGGCTCCCTCTACACTTCATCACCCTTTTTTGGCTAACTGGTATGGTGACACCCTGAGTAACCCTGGAAGCCACTTGTTGAAGATGGCAGAGTCACCATCACTCTAGATGCCTGAATGACAGCAATGGAGGAGAGCCACATGCAGATGTCTTCCTATCAACCCCACATACCCTGAGAATTATTACATAAACAATAAGTAAGCTTTTATCAGGTTAATCCACTGAAACTTGAGGGTCTACATGTTAGTACGAACCAGCTTACCCTGGAGTGCCTGAGTGGCTCAGTCCTGGAGTCCCAGGATCAAACCCCACAGCCCCGCTGAGCAGGGAGTCTATTTCTCCCTCTCCCTCTGCTCACACACGCTCTCTCTCTTGCTCACTCTCTGTCTCAAATAAATAAAAAAAATTTAAAAATAGCCTACCCTAGGGCGCCTGGGTGGCTCAGTCGTTAAGCATCTGCCTTTGGCCCAGGTCAGATCCCAGGGGCCTGGGATCGAGCCCCGCATCAGGCTCCTTGCTCGGCAGGAAGCCTGCTTCTCCTGCTACCATCCCCTTTGCTTGTGTTCCCTCTCTTGCTGTGTTTCTCTCTGTCAAATAAATAAAATCTTTAAAAAAAAAAAATAAAAATAAAAATAGCCTACCCTAAAAAAACCCATTTGAATCTATTTCTGTATATTAAATTGACCGGAATCTTGGAAATGATGTGAATGTCCTGACAAGAAGCAGAAAATGAAAGCTTATAATTAGACAATCTGGTGTTACTTCTTTTTTTTTTCTTTTTAAGATTTTATATATTTATTTATTTATTTGAAATAAAGAGACAGCACACCAGTGTGGGGAGGGCTGAGAGAGAGCGAGAGAGAGAATCTCAAGCAGACTCCTCGCAGAGCACAGAGCCTGACATGTTATTGGATCCCATGACCCTGAGATCATAACCTGAGTCGAAATCAAGAGTCAAGTGCTTAACTGACTGAGTAACCAAGGTGCGCCAACAATCTGGTATTTCTTTCTGGAAAAGAGTACATTGTAGGACTGTGATATATTCTAAAAATCAAAGAGAAGCTATCCGAGGATTATATGTGGCCAAGGGTACAATGTTTACTTTTTCAAGAATCTTCCTTCATCAGTAAAAACTGGTCTTAAACATACTCCCAAGTTTAACATTCTTGTGGAACTAAATGAATGTGGTCAGCAGTCTTTTATCAATCAATTTTATTTATTTATTTTTTATCTATTTTTATATTTTTGTCAAGGCATTCTGTTCTTCTCTGCCACCACCTTCACTTAGGCACCAATATCTGCCAAATAAATTCTTTATCACTGCCCTGGTTATATCACTTAACCACCTTGCCAACAACTTGTAGGCATTCCTATTCACTTTTAAAGAGGATTTTGAAACATAACTCATGGTTTTCTTCATCACCCCAAATCATGTCACAGAGAACATCAACATTCAATCTAATCCATCTAATAACTTAGCTGTTTGTTTTTTCAATTGAAAATCCTCCCCCCACCGAGGGCCAAAGTTCTATCATCATATATATTCCTCTATATAACTTGAGAGTTGTTTTTTTTTTTTTAATCACATTTAGGATTCTAATAGACCTCTATTATTATGGCATGAGGTAAACATCTAATTTTATTTTCATTTCCCACACAGAACACTTAACCTTTAGTCAAGCCTTATTGTCTTCCATATCACTGTAGTTCAATATTTGAGGACCACCTTCTTTAAACTCCTTTCAACATAGTAATAATTACTGTTTTTGTTGTAGTATGCAGTCAATGTTTAAGAATTATTTCATTTTTTTTTTTTTACCAATTTTTGTATTCATCATTTCTTCTTGAATTTCATCCTTCATTTTTGTTTGGTCTTCCTTATATCCATTCTCTAGTAATTCTTTCAATAATGATCTGAAGCTGTCCCAGTCTTATAAAAATGAATTGATTTTATCCTCATTCCTAAATGACAATTTACCTAGGTATAGAAATCTCAGGTGGCAATTATTTTCTCTCAGCATTTTGAAGATATATTATACTGTCTTCTGAATTCTATCCATTGTCACAAATTAGTCTTCAGTCAGGCCAACTACTATCCCTTTGTACAAATCTGTCCTGCTTCTCTTTATCTTTAATTTTACAGTTTTACTCAATCTGGTAACCGCAGAATTATTATTATTTATCCCACTCAGGACAGTTTATGCTTCCTAAATCTGGGGATTAACAACTTTGTTGCTTTCTGAGAACTGTTCAGTGATTTCTCTTAGAATATCACCTATCACATTCTCTCAGTTTGTACCCCCAATAGACAAAATTTTCACCCAGCCTATTTTTCATGCCTATTAAAATTCTCCTTAATATTTACCATTTCTTTAAAAGTGTTACATTCTGTGTAGTTTCTTCCAAATTACTAATTGCCTTTTCAATTACATTTTACATGCTGCCTTATCTATCCAGCCTTCAAGGACTATATTTTATATGTCTAAAAATTATTGATTTTTTTTCATACTGATTTTTCACTATCTTTAATCATTTTGCATATACTTAACTTACAGATTCAACCAAATTATCCTATTTTTTAATTGCTAGGAATCCCCTCAGTTTATTAACTCTTTTTAAATAAAACTTCATATATTTTATACTTTGGGATTATAAGCTTACCCTCTTCCAGACCTTTTCTGTAGGAATTATATACGGCCAGTGTTCACAGTATTTCCCTCCAAAAAAGTTTTGTATTTCTGTCAGTGACATCAGCTTTTTCTCTGTTTGGGTAATGTAAGTTCTAACTCAACCCATATGAGGTAGTGAGGGACCATGTTTATACATTCTCAGAAGATTTTTTTTTTTCCACCTGGAGTCTAGGCAGACATCTTCAGGTTTCCCTATCATCACACCAGGAGAAAGACTTTTTCTAGTCCATTCTTTCAAAGAGGGCTCTGGGTGTCTCAATTTCAACTAGCCAAGGTCTGTTTCCATCCCCAAATAAGCATTAAAATCCAAGTGCCTACAATTCTATGAATAATAATCCACTGCTCGCCCAAATAATCCACATCTCATGCTGTTCTAGTTTTTAGTTTCTTCTTTATTTCTACCCCTGACAATTTCTCTTAATTTCTTCAGTACAGTATGCTATTTAAAAGGATGTTTAAAATATTTTTATGACAGATTATATAATACGCTTTGTTAGAACCAGAAGTCTAAACCATTTATTTTATTAAATGAGCATTCTGTAATTTATTTATGGGCATATTCACTTCATTTAAAAGAAAAAAAGCCATTTTCCTAATACAATATACTTCACACCTAAGAAAGATGGATAGATCTACCTATTACTCATTCTCTAGTTTTTCCTTATAAAGAAAACTCTAATTTTTAGCTAGGCACAATAGCATACAGAATAAAGGTTATATTCATCAGGTTTTATTGTAGTTAGTTAGATAAGTAAAAATGACTATTTTGACTAAATTCTGGCCAGTAAAATGTAAATGAAAGTGCTTTTTGAGACTTCCTGAAAAGCCAATTAAAAGGAGCGGACTCTGCTATTCAGGGCCCAGGTACGTAAAGGCTAAGTGACTCATTTCTCCTGATCCCAAGCCATCTGCTCCTTATGCTACCTTGCTTTCACTTAATTTAACCAAGGTTATTTCCTTTAATCCCTGAGTTTAAAGTTATTGTAGAGGGCATTCAGAAGTAGAAACGGGTAAGCAGATCATTGTAGAGGGAGGAAGCGAGGGAAAGGAAAGGGAGGAAGCTCTATATTTTCCCAAACTAAACAATTACATGAAGATCACAGTGGCTTTTGGATTAGGATGCAGTGCTGTGAGTTACTCAGTGGGATACCACGGTGCCTTCACAGACTGTTCTAGGTTAGGTACCTCTGACCCCTCTGTCTGCCAAAACCCTGATGCCTCGTACTAGTACCAAAGGACTTAAACTCACTCCCTAGGGAGCCACTATGCTCTCCTACAATTAAGAAAGCACAGCTGCAGATACTTGAATTTTACAGTACATTTAAGAATACCACCTTCTTAGAAAAAAAGAAAAAAAAAAAGAATGGCAATTTCCTGTAGAATCTAAGAAACCTTCCTTAATAAAACATATCACCAAAATATGAAAGAGACATGTTTCTAGAACTTCTCTATCAGCCTATAACCAAATAATATACCCTCGGGTCCCTGAGTAACTTCTGTTCTTATTTATCTGACATTCAGATAATCTCTCTGTGGTTCACTTCTCCATATCCTTCCAATTTTCACCATTCTACTGAAGATCAATGTGCAGGTCAAACTCTGGCTTTCATCATGTTCTGAATTCTGTTGGGTGGGGGATGTGGGTAAAATACCTAAGACACCAAGGGCTTTAATTTGCCAGCAAATGGCAGGAACCTTGATAAGTTTGCCTGCTTGCCTGCAGTTTTACAAATTTTTAAAGTAAGTATTATATTGTATAAGTTGTAGATTTTAATTATTTAGTGCTACAATGAAATATTTTTGATAATTAGTTCATTATAGCACCCAATATTTGTGCTTCTTATAAAATTTAGAATATTGGATCAAAGTATGAAGTACAGATTTTAATCTTACTCTCCAAATAGGATGTATTCACTTTGATTAAGTCTGTATTATATACCACTTGAATCAAAATTCTTTTCTGATTTTGATGATGATCAAGTAATCACCAGGGCTGGCAGATCAGAGAACAAACAGGACAGGCATATGCAACAATACATGTACACAGACCTGGACCAAAAGGTTCCTAAGACTGGATTCTTTACTAGGAGGCCATAGAATTCTAATCTAATCCATTTGCTGGGATAGGAATCAGTAGGGAGAAAGCCATATGACAACAAAAGTTACACTGATCTCCTTTCACCACAAACCCTAGTACAAAAGCTGTTTATGATTGACCATAGGACTCTCATCATTAAGTCTGATAGTAGTAACAGCTTCAAAACCTGTCTTAATCTCTTGGGGATGATAAATTAATGTGCTTGTATATATATGAAGAATTACAAGTCACCTTCCATTTTTACAGTAGTAAGAATAAAATTAAAGTACAGTTGACCCTTGAAAAATGGAGGAGTTAGAGGCACCAAACCCTGTGCAGTTGAAAATCCATGTATAACTTTTAATTGCCAGAAAACTTAACTACCAATAGCCTCCCGTTAACAGAAAGCCCTACCAATAACCGAGAAGTCAATTAACAATTATTTTTTATGTTATATGTACTCTATACTGGATTCTTACAATAAAGTAAGCTAAAGAAAATACAGTATTTTAAGAAAATCATAAGGAAGAGAAAATACATTTATAATACTGTATTTATGGAAAAAAATCCGTGTATAAATGGACTTGCACAATGCAAACCCCTGTTGTTCAAGGATCAACTGCAGTTGGAAGAAGTTTAGGTGATCCTATTTGAATATAACTAATTTTAACAGGTTGGAGCTAGCTTAAACTGGACGTAACTTTTGGGAGCCTTTCTGACCTGATGTGAAACTGGTTAGGAAAAACCCATTTTGAGTTGTTCTAAGCAACTGAATAATCCATTATATCCCTTCCAGAGAAAGATATAATCCAAATATCTCATCTAGTCAATATTTACGTATCAATTAGATAGACATCATCCTTATCAGAAAGCAGAAAAAAATGGAATTATTTGAAATTTTTAAATATACCCTTCATTCTAAATTCTGGTACTGGAGTATTAAATGAATAAAAGGTAACCTAGTGAATGAGGAAAAAGAAAAAAAAAACTTGGATTCTACTTTCCCACTTTGGAAAAGTAACTCTTTGATGAAGACACGACTTACTATGCTAATCACTTAAATGATACAGCACTAAATTTCCACATTTTGCTTATATAATCTATCAATATGTCAAAGCATTAAGGAGTAAAGGGTTACTTAAAAGGGAAGGTGAAATACATATCTGGAAAATCCGTTTACTGCACAAATGACTAGTCATTTTCCTTAATGCTAGATAGATAATGCTATAAATAAAACTTGTTTGATTTTTTTAAACATTAACAAACATTTTTCTCCAACACAAGAGTGTTTACACTAAACAAAGTAAAGTTACTCAAATTCTTAGTGTTTGGGACAACAGTTACAGGAGATCAGTGAGAATTAATAGTCTCCAATTTAAACTTGCCCATCAAGTTTCTATGAAAGAATAAAATCTCTAGTGTATTGTTAAGTTTGATCCATTTCCTATGTAAGTTAAATATTACATCATGGGTAAAAAAAAAAAAAAGTACTAATTAGGTCATATTACTAAAGTTTATACATCTTAAAAAGCAGAATAACATACACAAGAATTAAAATAGCAAAAGCTGTGACCATGTGGAAATATCCATTGAAAAACTTCCACATTTCATGAGCCAGTTAAAAAAGATTTCATGGTTTTCTAGTGGTTTGTGTTTTTTTTAATGGCTGCTTTAATCCACCACTCTCCAAATTTCTATCATGGTTACTCTACAAATTTCTATTATCTTGCTCTCAGACGATGACATCACCTTCTATTTCACAGAGGAAATAGAAATCATCACACAGAAACTCCTTCAACCACTTGCCACTAAAAATGAATAATCTCTGTGTCCTCCCATCCCTTCTTCCTATTACACCTGAAATGCCATTGTTTCTATTATCTAAGATTAAATTCTTCCCTTGTGCTTTAACTTTCATTTCCCATCTGTACCTTGGTTCTTAGCAAATCAATTATCCCTTCTCCTTCCTTTGGTCTAGTGTTCCTCTTCTTCCCTTCAACATTTAAATATATTTAAGGGTCTTCCATCTAAAAAAAAAAAAAATTCTATGTTCCTTAAGCTACTGCTCTCACCTCTCCCCTTCACAGCCAAATTTACAAAAGTATTATCAACACTTACCTCATCTTGTCCACATCACCTTTTCTTTACCTTTACTTTCAGCTTCTCCAACTACAATTTGATTTTCACCTCCAAGATCTCACCAAGATCATCCATGACTTCCTTATTGCTAAATCCAGTGAACATTTTCTATTGCTCATCTAAGATGAACTCCTCTGGTAAAGCTCATTGAAACTGACTACAGTACTTCTTGTCTGAAGTACTACCTTTTGTTGGCTTCCATGACTCTCCTGGCTTTACCAGTCTAGACATTACTTCTCAGCTTTTCACAGGATTCCACTTTTCTGATAGTTTTTTATTTTTTATTATTTTTTTAAGATTTTATTTATTTATTTGACAGAGAGAGAGAGATCACAAGTAGGGAGAGAGGCAGGCAGGGAGAGGGGGGGAAGCAGGCTCCCAGCTGAGCAGAGAGCCCGACATGGGGCTCCATCCCAGGACCCTGAGATCATGACCTGAGCAGAAGGCAGAGGCTTTAACCCACTGAGCCACCCCAGGCGCCCCTCTGACAGTTTTTTTAAGTCACTGATGCTCACCAGGACTCTTTATTAGGGGCTTTTTTCTTTATGTTCTATATATTCTAAACAATGTAATCCATTCTTAGGACTTTGAATGCTTGATGATTTTCAAAACTATTGTTATAGCACAGATGTCTCTCCTAAGCTTCTGAACTATGTATCCAACTGTAAGTTTCCCTCCAGCTGTCCAGAAGACACCCTGATCCATTGTACAAGCTAAAAATATCATTCATGCACACTCCCCCCAACCTTTTTTTCTCCTGGGGACCCAGTGTCAGTGAACTGCTGCACAATCCACCCAGTGCCCAAAACAAAAACTTGAATATTATCCCAGATTCTTCCATCTCTTTCATCCCTAAAATCTAGTCAACTACCAATCCTGTTGATCCTACCTCTTGAATCTCTCTCCAGTGCAGCAACTTCTCATTGCTTCACTGCTATTTCCCTAGTAAAGTTATAACCATTTCTTTTCTAAAGAAATACTATGGGTAAAAAACTGTTTGACATATATCTTTTTTAATTAAAGAATACAGAGAATCATACCTTCTAACATTCTCATCTAAGAAGTAACAGCATCTTACCTGGTCTCCTCCTTTTCAGCACTGAATCCTTCCCTCTACTTTCCCTATCCAGTCAAAGTGATATTCCTAAAATGTCAATTTGTTTATATCATCCTCATGCCTAAAAATCTGTGAATGCCTCCCTATTACTCTTAAGGTAAAGTTCAAATTCCTTGGTAAGTCTTTTTTTTTTTTTTTTTTTTTTTAAGATTTTATTTATTTGACAGTGAGAAACACAGCGAGAGAGGGAACACAAGCAGAGGGAATGGTAGCGGGAGAAGCAGGCTTCCTGCCAAGCAAGGAGCCCGATGTGGGGCTTGATCCCAGAACCCTGAGATCATGACCTGAGCCGAAGGCAGCCACTTAATGACTGAGCCACCCAGGCGCCCCAAAATTCCTTGGTAAGTCTTATATTATCTGCCTCCTCATTACCTCCTAGCCTAAAGTCTGTCTGATCACTCCTGCTTCAAATTCTCTGCTATACATCCACACTGATCTTTCAATTCTGGAAACACTATGCTTGTTCTCACACATGTTATTTTCTCCTGGAACACATTTCTTCACCGACTTTGCTTCCCGGCTTCCTTAATAATTCTTACCTATCTTTTAAATCTCAATTTAGACATTACTTCTCCCAGGAAGCCATGCTTAACATCCCAAGCCTGGGTTTTACAACCTTCCTGTATGATCCCATAGTATACTCTATTTTTCCCATCACACCACTTTGCCAAATTGCATTACAATTATTCTGTATCCTCACTAGACAACAAGCTACAAAAGGACATGAATTTTATTTCCTCCACCACTAAATCTCTAGTATGTACTACACTTCAATAAATATTCCTTAAGTAAAGTATTTGAATGAATAAACAGGTGAGTGGAAAGATGGATAAATTGTTTCTAAATGGGATATGAGATAGAAATCTTGATTTTATGGCTATGAAACTGAAAGAAACTGCTTAATACATGAATCTTAAAAAATATTAATGATTTGGATAGAAGCGTGTACTCTAAGATAAATGATCTTCCCTAATCTTTTCCAGGACCAGAAAAGTTAATATTCTTTAGCATATTATGTATACCATTTAAAAGAGAAAGAAGTGAAGGGGAAAGAGATTAAAGAAGCCAGTTAGTGATGGAACTGCTATTTTTACAGAAAGGAACTTTTGAAAACTGGTACGGAATCTGGTAGTCAAGAGTTTAGACATATAATCTTACATCAGCAACCACCTCAAAGTAAAAACATCAAAGTATTTAATACTAAAAGCTAAGGACTCTAAAGAGAATGAATTTGTTGTCTTCTCTCTTCATATACTTAGAGAAAGGAAAACAAAAATGTATGCACTCTGCATCTACTATCTAATGAAATTGAAATTAGTTACTGAATTCAAATATACTACTAATGCTGTGACTCAGTGTCCAATCATTAATCCTCACAGATAACACAAAGAAGTAATACACCCATTATTACCTTGCATTAGTTTTCTAATCTCTAAAGTCAAATGCAAATTTGCATGGATGAGGTGATTTTGTGAAAGCAAACTTTTTAAAGAACTGTAATAATAAAATATTGCAACTTATTTCAGGATTTAGCATTCATTCAATCATTAAATAAGAAATAATTAAAATCTTATGAGCTACAAAATTTATGTGCTATATGGAGGATGAATGAAACCTCCCTCAAAGAAGCTTTGAAAATTTAGGGTTAATATAATTGTTTTAATAATCTCAAACATATTCTTTAATCTTTATGTAGAAAATGGCATCCATGTATCAAAATTATTAAAGATAAATTATATATTCACTCAATAAGAGGGAAGCTACATTTTACTTTACTTAGTATTTATAAACAGTCCAGCCCCAAATTATATAAACAGAATTACATGTCAGAATGTGAGAATCAACTAGGAAGTTACATTAAACCCAAATACTATTTACCTAAATTCCAATTCAAAATACAACTCAGTGTTTTTATTGTATTTTTTAATGTGGAGATTATATAGATCAAGGAAAAAAACTTGGTATACACCTTCATTCAAACTAACAGCTGTGCATTTGACAATTTCCAAGTCTCAGAAGAGATGAGAATTTCTTAAGTTCAAAGTCGTGACAGTTTCATTTCCTGATTCCCAATGTGGATATGAATAAAAAGACATCCATAAAATATTTTAACTATCTTTTACTGCAACCCAAAGAGTACACACTTCTATAACTCCTGGCTTCGTATAACCAGAAAAAGGATATATTTTTTTTCCAAATTAATCCAAATTTTATTCTTTGATTTACTTAGGGAAAAAAAACCTCAACTCAAATCAGTGTACGTAAATCTATAACATGATCGGGCCACTAGAAGAAATGTGCATAGAATCTGGTGGATTTGCCACAAAGGGATTCAGAAAGCAAAAAGAGGGGATCACCCACCTAGTTTAGCCTCCTATACAAAATGTTATTCTATGCAGAATTAATCTATCCTCAGTTTTAGATCTCTGAGGCTTCCCTCACTCTATAAAAAGTCAGAAATACCTTTTTATTTTTACATTTACACATCTGGCAAATTTTTCAATATTCTGGGAAAGAATAAGCATAACTTCCTGTCTCAAAATGTGCTGCCTTAAAAAGAGGTTAGAAAAGATAGTGAAAGAAATAAAAAAATGCATGATTATTGGCAATTAGGCAATTATTATAGAACTATAACAAAGAGATACAAATACTGTTCTCTTTTCCACTTGAGAGTAAAACTATAAGTCATAAAATGATGTGTTCTGTACAATAAGTAAAATATAAAGTGTATTAAGCAATCTAATTTTTTTATTTTGAACCTGAAACAAAAAGACAGTCCTAGAACAAAATTTTTTCCACTAATAAAAATAATGTTTTAAGAATAAAATTATAGGGTTCTGAACAGAATCTTGTCTCCATCTCTTTACAGTATTAATAAAGTTCAAGGCTATGTCTACTGAAAAATTTTGGCAAGCCAAACTTGCACAATTAAAATAAATACAGTGTCACGTGATTGGTCTCCCAAAGACTGGAATTTTGACCTTGACTGAAGTCTTCTGAATTTTAATGCTATAAATAACCAGCACTTAGATGAACAAAATATTGAACTCTTAGTTCTCACAGAATGTGGTTGTGCCTTTTCAATGCATATATCCCATGCAAATGTTTAGCATGGGCTTACTCATTTGACAAATATTTATTGTGTGTCCACCAGGGCTAGGCCCCATCTCAAGCAATGAAGATATAAAGGAGACCATGACCAACACAATCCCTCGCCTTAAAGTGTTAAAAAAAAAAAAGCAGAGAAGACAACAAATAATTGCAAAAAGTCATCACCTAGGAGTATAGGATAAGCAGGGGCATTTTAATATTAACAGAGAAGGGAAAGCCTCCTGGAGGAAGTTGAGAGGCAAAGTCTTAAAAACAAAAATCTTTAAGGCTATAGTAATAGAACTGTATATCTAAGTTACTGCTATTCATGCTCATCAGTTAAATTCTATATTCCATAACATGTACAGATTAATTTATTGCTAGGCTTATGTTTAGCATAACATGCTGCTTAAAAGAAGTTTTATAAATTAAAGGTTCTTACAGTTTTAAACCACAAAAGGAATAATTTCTACCAGTTCAGGAAAATCAAATGAGCATAATGATTAAAGTGGCAACACAGGTTTTAAATATTTCTGAAAAATGGTAGACTGACCTCATGAGTTTCTTTCAACCTCTTTCTCTCTTAACCACAAAAAAAATGACAGTAAAAGAAATTTTTTTATAAGATAGGAACATCTAAGAACTAAGAAAGAGAAAAGGAAAGGAGACTAAAACAATCAAAAGAATTCATCAAATTTTTATAAAATGGAGAAGATGAAGTGATAATTGACGTAGGGGGGCAGAGTACCCCTATACTCTCAATACCTGAGTACTGAGGAGGAGGAGACCAAATGGAAGAGAGCTGACTGGAAATACAGACCCCAGAAAGGATAAGACCTTGAGAATTCATGGAGTTGTGAAGTCAGAGTAAGTGATGAGCTGAAAACAGAGCATTAGATAACAATAGGTAAAAACATCATTGGATACTTCCCCAACATACAGGCTCTCACAATCAGGTGTATGTGCACCTGCACCTAGATTACAGCTCCTCCAACTTCCATTCTTTGGAGAAACTCAATGACACTAGAGAAAAGGACTTAAAAAACACTGACATTTGGGGGTGCCTGGGTGGTTCAATTGGTTAAGCATCTAACTCTTGATTTCAGTTTAGGTAATGATCTCAGGGTTGTGAGACTGAGCCCCACAATGGGCTCTACACTGAGCGTGGAGCCTGTTTAAGATTATCTCTTTCCTGGGGCACATGGGTGGCTCAGTCGTTAAGCATCTGCCTTTGGCTCAGGTCGTGATCCCAGAGTCCTAGGATCTAGCTCCGCATTGGGCTCCCTGCTTAGCGGGGAGTCGGCTTCTCCAGCTCCACACTGGGCTTCCTGCTTAGCCGGGAGTCTGCCTCTCCTTCTCCGCCCGTGCTTTCTCTCTCACTCTCAAATATCCTTAAAAAAGATTCTCTCTGTCTCCCTCTGCTGCTCCCTCCTCCCTCTCGAAAACAAAACAAAACAAAACCATAAACAAAGAAACCACATACATTTGGATGCCACTCTATTAAGAAGCCCAGATCACAAATAAAAAGCCATTCTCATGTACAAATAGCTTCTCAGTAGCTCTCAAATATAGAAAGGCAATAACCACAGATATGTGAGGATAACTTCCAAAATGAAAGTAAGAGCTTAGAAAATCAAACAGGAATAAAAATTAACCTGGAAGAAACAACACGATGCATGAAGCGGAAGGCAATTAAAAAAACAAAACAAAACTATGATTAATATCCTTACAGTAAAAAGAGAAATTTAGCAGTGATAAAACAAAACTGAAGGCTGTACCACAGGAACATCAGAGAACAAAAAATAGTTTTGAGTTAAAAAATTAGGATGGCTGAAATAAAAGTTTCAATAGGACAGATGGAAGATAAAGTCAAAGACAGCTCCCAAAAAACAAGCAAACAAGCAAGAAAATTAAAAAGTCAGAAGATCAGAATTAGATTAGAATCTGTCAGGAGATGTAACTTCAGACTGATAGAGGTTCCAGAAGGGGCGCCTGGGTAGCTCAGTTGGTTAAGCGACTGCCTTCAGCTCAGGTCATGATCCCGGAGTCCAGGAATCGAGTCCCATATCAGGCTCCCAACCCTGCGGGGAGCCTGCTTCTCCCTCTGACCTTCTCCCCTCTCATGTTCTCTCTCTCTCTCTAATATAAATAAATAAAATCTTTAAAAAAAAAAAAAACAGAAAATGGAGAAGGATAAATTGTCAAAGAAAAAATACAAGAAGAGCAGATAGAACTTTCAAACATGAATTTCTATATATAAAGGATCCTCAAGTTCCCATCACAAAAGATGAAAAAATGCCCACATAAAGCTCTTCATTGTTAGTTTCAAAAACCAGGGCTAAAAAGAGATTATAAAAGTTTTCAAGGAGCCTGGGTGGCTCAGTTGGTTAAGCGTCTGCCTTCAGCTCAGGTCATGATCCCAGGGTCCTGGAACTGAGTCCTGCATCAGGCTTCCTGCTCTGTGTGGAGTCTGCTTCTTCCTCCACCCTTCATTCCTGCTTGTGATCTCTCTCTCACTCTCTCTTTCAAATAAACAAAATCTTAAAGAAAAAAAGTTCAAAGGAGGGAAAGATTGTTTACAAAATGAGTAACAATCAGAATTGTATATTAGAGACTTGGGAAGAGCCTCAGAGGCCTTTGGTTTCATTTGTAGATGAATTTCTATAAACAGTAAGCAATTATACCATAATAGGTACAAATAAATAAATAAATGAATAAAATTACAAAAACGAATTTATTGAATGCTCACTACATGCTAGGGGTACAATTCTAACTATTTAAAATGTATTAATTCATTTAATTTTCATAACTATGAGGAAGACACTATCAAGTGTGGTCTTTTAAAAACTATGATACTGGGGCACCTGGGTGGCTCAGTGGGTTAAGGCCTCTGCCTTCAGCTCGGGTCATGATCTCAGGGTCCTGGGATGGAGCCCTGCATCCGGCTATCCAGCTCTCTGCTCGGCAGGGAGCCTGCTTCCCCCTCTCTCTCCGCCTGCCTCTCTGCCTACTTGTGATCTCTCTCTGTCAAATAAACCAATAAAAAAAAAAAAAAAAAACCTATGATACTATCTCTCAACTTTAAAAGTAA
>CM053604.1:151972879-152029122 GCA_028646535.1 Procyon lotor
CACCTGGGTGGCTCAGTGGGTTAAGGCCTCTGCCTTCAGCTCGGGTCATGATCTCAGGGTCCTGGGATGGAGCCCTGCATCCGGCTATCTGGCTCTCTGCTCGGCAGGGAGCCTGCTTCCCCCTCTCTCTCCGCCTGCCTCTCTGCCTACTTGTGATCTCTCTCTGTCAAATAAACCAATAAAAAAAAAAAAAAAAAACCTATGATACTATCTCTCAACTTTAAAAGTAAAATCAACTTTAGGGGGACCTGGGTGGCTCAGTTGGTTGAGCATCTGCCTTTGGCTCAGGTCATGATCTCAGGGTCCTGGGATTGAGCTCCAAGTGGGGCTCCCTCAGTGGGGAGTCTGCCTCTCCCCCTCCCCCCATTCATGAGTGTGCATACGAGTGCAGGCTCTCAAATAAAATGAAATCTTTAAAAAAAAAAAAAGTAAAATTAATTTTAAAACAGGAGAAAAAGAAGAAAATACTATTTTAATGCTCTCTACCTTCCTGTATGTATGTATTTTGCTCTCTACCTTCCTAATCTGTTCCCAGATCAACTATCGTTGATGAAAAATTCTGTCCTGGTGAATGAGGACACACATTTAATGTATGGGGCCATGGGGAGAAGAGGAGTGGGAGATGAAAGTTGAGGGCATTTACTGCTAGCATTTTAAGTATTCATTGTATAAAAATATTTTATGCTATGTATATATAATTTGCAGCTAGAGGTTCCATAGCACAGTAGATTCCCTGATTTAAATGCATCAACGACCTCCACCAAAAGAACTGATGCACTTACCTCAGACCACCAATATGTATTTGGACAAAGAATAAAGAATCTATACATTTCATTAAAAAAACAGAATAGTCACCTTTTTTCTAAATTATTGTCATCTAAGCTCTTCATTCTTTTGTCTTGCAAAGAAAACTTCCCTAAATGACTCCCAGTCATTTACATGACTATTTATTAAATACAAGATATGACAAAAACATCATATCCCACTCTTTCCTTACCCTCATCTTTACCTTACATTATCAGTTGCATAATGATACTTGAACATTTCCATTTGAAGATCTTCTGTAGGAGTTAGCCTCTTTCAGTTTCCTATTTGTGCTCTCCTATCCATCTTCTCACTTGTATTTTCCCTACTTAAGAATTTCTGATTTGGGGGTGGAGTGGGAGGGGATATACTCTTTTGAATAGATTTTTGTTTTTTCCGTTTCCAATCTGGGGATATCTTCATTCTTTCTGACCTACAATAATGTCATTGCTTTTTAGACCTCAGACCACCGCTCCAAAACTCATTCCACTGCACCGGACCTCATGGATCACTTGCTGTTACCTCGTCCAGCCTGGGCGTTCCTATCTCTCACATACCCAGCCCTCCACTTTCTGCCTGTTATATCCTTGACTTCTTCGTAGTCGTTTTGTTTTGTTTTGGTCTGGTGTTTTGGTTAACAGGTGGTACCTGCAGCAACCTCTGAAGTCCTGACGCATCAATGACAGCAACATCTAAGTCTTCCCGACAGCTGGGTGAACAGATCCTGGATTGCCTGGCCTACGTCTAGGTCCCAAAGGAGGTCCCCATCTGCGGGCGCAGAGCTCACACTGCGACAACCTCCACAGTCCGGTGTCACGATGGCCCACAGTCCCAAGCGCACCCAGCCCGATTGTCACACCTTCCCTCCTGGCCCTCGGGTGGCACACCTTGGCGGCCTTACCCTCGGGCGTCACCTGCGGGCCAGCCCAGCACGCGCACGCGCTCACGCACCTACCGTTTCCTTGGCAGCCGCAACCGGGATCGGAAGCAGCCCCCTGCCGCGGGGCGGGTCCTCTGGCTCTGCGGCGGTGCCCTCTGAGGGGCGCCTCGGGGCGGGTCCCCACGCGGAGTCGGCCCTAGGGTCCCCATATAGCTGGTAGCACACAAGGCCGACTAGACCCCCGCCGGCCGCTGCCGCGATGCTCAGCTCCCCCCAGCGCCTCCGCCGCCTCCAAGACACCTCAGCCACAGCTCCCTCTTCCTCCTCCCGGTAGGAGAAGGGCCGGCCAGGCGGGCCCGGGGCTATCCCCGCAGGCCGCCCCCACGGCCCAGGAAAGGGATGGTGAGGGCAGGGCGGAGGCGGGAGCCGAGGCGGCGGCCACAGGAGCCTCCGCAGTGCAGCCATTGCGGGAGCTGCCCGCACCAGAGCTAGGAGGGGCCGGGCTGGGAGGGGGGAGCGAAACCTCGCGAGAAGTCTGTGTGCGGAGGTTCGATGCTGTCCGAGGGCGACCCCTACTAACGGGCGGCCTGGGGTACACTACACTGTAGCCGGTGTTCAGCTGGGGCGACCCGGGGTCTCGGGCCGGGAGATCCTGGGGAGGAGGGCGGATCCTGGTTACTCCGCGCGGCACTCCTGTCTCAACCCCGCAGTCATAAATAACTGCGCCTGCCCGGCAGCACCTGACTGCGCAAGAACCCAACACCGGAGGGCACAGCCAAGACAGCAGAACTTAGGAGAGCCCTCGTGTGTGCGCTTGTCCAGGCGTCCGTCCGCTAACTTGGCCTTGGCCCTTCGACTTTGCTTTGCTGGGTGGGTTTTGGATCATTGGTAGTGCTCCTCTAAGAAAGTCACGGCCCCTCACCCAAGGTCACGAAAAATTTGCAATTGTATCTTCAGGTGGACGATAAAAATGAGGTAAAGTGTGGCCCAAGATAAGAAGATGGCAGATTAAGTCAAAGCCTGTTTTGACTATGCAGTGACCGCTTCTGGACTTTCAATGGGGAAAGGCTAACAGTTTTTAGTTACAATTAATATATATTTTTTAAAAAGTTACCATACTTGTGGTCACTTAATTCAACAAATCAGAAGTGTCTTGAAAGATATCCTTACTTTTGTAGGGATGCTGTTGGTATAAACATGAAAAGTGTGATCGTGTCATCTTTATTTTTGTTATTGCCAAATCTGTTTGCTACCCTGCCAGTGTCAGTTCTATGAGAACGTATATATGACTTTCCTACCAATTTCCTATCCCTGAGCCCAGTTTTGGTTAACTGAGTAATGCTAGCTTTGGTCTCTATATTCTAGAATGATGCCAGGATCCCCTGAAATATCCTGGATCTAGGGGTATAAACAAAATCCAGTTGTCTCTATTGAGCTACAGTCACAAGGGATTTAGATCAGTTGATTGGGGCAATTCTTATAAAGACTAAGGGGAAACAAAATGAGGGTGGTTTTTTTGTTGTTGTTTTGTTTTTAAGATTTTATTTATTTGACAGAGAGAAACACAGCGAGAGAGGGAACACAAGCAGAGGGAATGGTAGCGGGAGAAGCAGGCTACCCTACTGAGCAGAGAGCCCGATGTGGGGCTGGATCCCAGGGTGCTGGGATCATGACCTGATCCGAAGGCAGACGCTGAACGACTGAGCCACCCAGGCGCCCCCAAAATGAGTTTTTTTTTTTAACCCAGATCCTGCTATTCCCATTCCTCACTAACAGGAGTGAGGAAAATTAGCTCCTTGTGTTGTCACTATAATTCCTTCCATTTCTGCCTTCTTTGAATTGGGGAAAATTCTGTATTCCCAAAGAAACATTTATTCTCTGGATATATAACACAGTTCTTCTTCTGGCATTGTTTACTTTGAACTAACACAATTTCCGAATTTTCTCATAAATTTCCAACATGGCCTAATGGCAGAATTCTTGGACAGGCTGATGAATTTT
Organism: Procyon lotor; assembly: GCA_028646535.1. Classification (NCBI taxonomy): domain Eukaryota; kingdom Metazoa; phylum Chordata; class Mammalia; order Carnivora; family Procyonidae; genus Procyon; species Procyon lotor. Next base: position 151,976,565 of record CM053604.1, read on the forward strand.
TATTACCTGTATATTAAAAGCTGAGTAGTTCTAAGGAGAATTAAAGAAGTAACACAATAACATCATATCTCATATCAGTAAAATGACAGAAATGCTCCATCTGAGAGGGCTTCAAATATGTATTTTCTTTCTAGTTTAAATAAATTTAATACAGCTCCTACAAGTTATTTCTCTGGTTAGAAAACAAGTTCTACTAGGGGAGGTGCTAGATTTAGGTTTGTCAAGTACTCACAGAAGTTTGGATAGAGCTCTCTCTGTATGCAAAAGTTATTCTAACTATAACTTCCACAGTACTTTCACTCTAAAAGCAAAATTTCCTAAAGAAAATACTGCTTTCATTTCATATGTGATGCTCTGTGATTATAGCTACATAAAAATAACCAGATTCCTTTATTAACCTGTATATTTTTCTAGATTTACTTCTCAAGGGGAAAAATTATAAGAAAACATGACATTAGGAATTTGGGACTTTTGGAAATTAAAGATAATGTTAGATCAATATAGATTTAGTCCAGTTTCCTTCAATTTTTATGTCAATTCTCCTGTGCATTAATAATACCCCAAAAATGTCCCTATTCCACATTGAGAGTCCATACTTTAAAAAAAAAAGTTCACTTATGTTCACTATGGTCTAAGTAAAAACAGGCTCTGAAGCATTTTAAAATGTTTATAACAGCAGAGATCAAGCCAAAGAAGTTGTTTCAAGAAAGCATATTTATCAATATAGAACAATAAGCCAGGCAGCAAAAGATTTGGACTCTTCTTTTTGCTATATCTTAGTTGCATAACCTTATAATGCTTTGAGGGCCACAATTTCCTATAAAATAATGAAATTTAATAGGTGATCACTTTCTGAACCCATGGTCCTAATTAACCAAAATGCTCCAAGCAGAGCAGTAAAACATGTACAAATACTTCAGAGCACTTTTCACTTTTCATTTCTCTTTTCAAAACCTACAAATACTCTACCATTACTTTCTTTCCTGTTAAAATTTGATACAATGACCTAATTTTTAAACTTTTCACTACATTTTAAATTGCAAATTAAAAAGAAACTTTTAAAAATGTGACATTTAAGTTTAATATGTGTCATTTTTTAGGCAGAAATGTCTTGTTTAACAAAACCCCTATTTAAATATTCTGCTTACCTCATGTCACTCAATCTGAGCACCAGAATATTAACTAGTTAAAAAAAAGAGCAGAGTACTGGGTGGCTCAGTTGGTTAAGTGTCTGCTTTCCACTCAGCTCATCATCCTGGGACCCTGGGATTGAGCCCAGCATTGGTCTCCCTGCTCAGCAGGGGAGTCTGCTTCTCCCTGTGCTGCTCCCCCACCTCATGCTTTCTTATCTAAGGCCCTACCTCAGGGCACATCAATCCCCCACTGGCCAGTGCACTCAATTCTGACAGAGCAAAGTTACCAGCCTAAGAGCCAGGCTGCAGCAAACCCCTTTCTCTTGGGAAAAGTTGTCATAAGCATTGTCCTCATCTTCAGCACTGCCTTCCCTAGGGTACATTTGGCAAATTCAAAGGAGAAAGTGAAAGTGGTGGGGGAAGAAGTGTTCTCTGGGGTCATAGCTTTTTCTTGGTCTTTTGTCTTTGTAGGGCTAGCCATTGGGAGTCTGGAAGTCAATTCTTCAACGTCCAGAACTATGAAAACCAGGTTACCCAAGTCACTGAGGGTCTGTTTGTTATTTGAACCTTCTTCCATCCCTAAAGACAGACTGACAACAGGCTGTCCCCTGCCCTTCTCCCTTAGTCAAAACTAAGCTGTGCCTAAGCTCCATTAAGCCAAAGCATGTATTTGGCCCTGCTGCAGGCATATAGTAGGACCCCAGTAAATGTTTATTAAATGAAGAAGGGAATTTTTAATTGTTGGAGGGGGAAGAGGCCAAGATGGGAAGGCAGTTCAGGAGACAAGGAAATAAAGTAGTTTATCCGAGGCTAAAGGAGCTTCTGATTAAATAAGCAGCACATCTGGAATGAAATTAATGCAAATGGAAGGCTGGAGGGAGAAAGCAAGGGGTTGGTGAGGAAGGATCAAAGACAGAGTGTGGTCATGGAGAAGGGTTGATTTGGGAACAAATTTTGTGATTTTGTGTTTTGGAGCCATCTTCGTAAATTATCATATTTTGGCATGATCCTGCTGGACTTAGAGCCTTAAAGCAACAGGATTTCATCAAGTTCTTTTCGTCCTCTGAGGAATTCCAGCTTGATCCATGGCTGAAGCTCAGTGAGTTGAGCTCAACATTTCCCTTTTTGTTACTCCATATCTCACTGGTTACAACAACCAAGCTGCCAATTGTACACATTAAAGTTTTTAACTTCAAGACAAGTAATAAACTCACTTTGATCATTACATCTGTCCAGTCTGACTTATATAATTTCTGACTTTATATGATTTCCAGGGTCCAGCTGACAGTGTCTCACTGTTCAATTCTTGTTTTTGTCACTCATTTGGTGGCAGGAACTTGTTTTCTTATGTATTTGTATAGCCTAAAGAGATCTAACCAAGGAGTATCTTAATAAAAGACTTGTAGTACCTGAAAACCTTTAAGAAGATGCTCAGTAGATATTTTCCTTATTTACTAAGAAAAGACCAAAAGAATTTCTTTTTTTAAGCAACAACGTACTGTTTTATCTTCTTTAACTTGTAACATTTTCTCCTGAGAAATGTCCATATGGATGGACCCAGTAGGTGTCTGGTAGTACAACCAATATATACCCTTGTCTCTGGCTCTAACCCCAGACTGTCAGGTGTTAGATGGGAAAGTGCTTTAAGGGCAGAGAACCAAACAGAAGGGCAGCCTTCAGAACAGATGGAAAGATCAGCACCAAGAGGGAACCATTAGAGAAATCAAACATAGCATAAGGTAAGTCCATGTACTTACCTGAAGAAACTTAGAGGGATGGCAAACCAGCTTCATTTCTTGCCAATGCCAGTTGATTGGTACTGGCTATTAACACTGTACTGAGCAAAATTTTCACACCAGGTCCAGACTTCAGAGGAGAAAGTACATTGGTAGATGAGTATATCTGCAAAGAGTAGGCTATCAGATTGTGCTGATCTGACCACCATGGTTTCCTTGTAACTCCTCAATTGGAGAGTTACTTAAATAACTGTAAATATTACAAAGACTGTAAATAATACAAAAACTGGAAAATGTTTCAGTGTTTCTGTCATACACATGTGAATATTTTCTATTTGCCCTTGAAAGATTCAGCAGACTGAAAAGAATTTAGAGATAAATTAATCTGGAAAATTTGTAAACCTTTTAAGTTTTCAGAGGTGGTGTGCAGAGTTCTTCATGGAAACTCTCAAAAGAAATCTGATATAGAAGCCCACAGGGGCACCTAGGTGGCTCAGTTGGTTAGCATCTGCCTTGGGCTTAGGTCGTGATCCCAGAACCCTGGGATTGAGCCCTGCTTTGGGCTCCCTACTCAGAGGGAGTCTGCTTCTTCCTCTCCCTCTACTATTCTCCCTGCTTGTACTGTCAAATAAATAAACTCCTAAAAATTTTTTTGAAAGAACCCCCCGAATACAAAGTAAATAACAGTAGAATGTTTCTAGCTGAACATAGGAGGTGTTTGGACCTTGTTCACTCAAAGCCTCCCTTTAAATTACCATAGATGGGCCTGAAGAATTTCTATAGAATCTTAGGGCTTAAAAATCACTAAAATGTAGTTTTAATGTTTTCTGATGAGGAAACTGAGAGGCTGTCAGGTTAAAGAATGTTCTCTGGGTTATATTATCAGGACTTGCTCTTCAATATTCTGCCTTACATCTGTATAGTATCTGTATTGGAATCAGAAACAGAATTCAAAACAGTTTTTTAAGGCACACTAACTCGCAAAAAATAGAAATGGCATTAGTTCAAATAAAATATATTTTTAGGATAAGATCATATCAACCCAGGGAAGAGTGGTATTGAGTCTTAGAACATATGATAAATAAACAGGTCAGCTCTAGAGACCTACATAGTAAGAGTTCAAGGACATTCATTCTAACATACTGCTGTGAACATGACCTATTAATTCCATCCATCTCTGTGAATCTTAGTTTAGATTTTAAAGAGAAAATATTGACTTGGTGTGACCTTGGTGCATTTTCTACCTTTGTTAGTTTCTCACTGTTTGACCAATCAGCTGTGCCTGGGAAGAAAAAGGTTGAGTCATGGAGGAGCATTTTCCAGTTTTTCTGTTATATTATTTCTGGGAAATACGGAGAAGAGCTTCTCGTAAGAAGACACCATAGGCAGGTACCAGTGGTGTGCTGGTGAAAGTTTAACAGTCAATTCCAGGGTAGAAAAAGCAGGGAGTCATGATGTGCACCATTTGCAGATTTCCATGCTATAAATACTCTGACCATAGCTGAGGCCCAGCTACCTACAGGACAAAGACACAGTAGCACATCATCATATAGAATATCCATTAAACACATAGGAAGATATAATCGATATAAGAATATAATTGGGAAGTGATAAGTTCTTAGTAGTCATTACCCTTGATTTTAATGTAATTTATCTAATTATAAGTTCAGAGATTTTAATTTTTATTAATGTCTCTAATCTAATAATGTCTGGCTGACTAAATTCCTGAAAATTTAATAATCAGCTCTACTGAGGTAGTGCAAGCCGCCTCCAGCACACCACTAGCAGGTACTTAATGATTACTAGATCCTTTAGAGAGTTTGGGCAGTCTTGAAGACCAGTGTTTGACACAAGAAGGAAACAGGGTGAGGAGGACATAAGACTAAGCCCAAAAAAAAGACCAGAATTCCAGAATTAAAAATTTACCTTTAGCCGCAAACAGCGAATTAATTTACCCATCCTTTAGTCAATAGGGGTTAACAACCTTCTTTCCCTTCCTGGGAAAGATTGGTTTCAATCAACCTATATAAAGATGTTACTATGGAATGATTTTTACTCTTTCTAATTAATTATGTCTGCTGTTCCAAAGACCTGAAGTTAAAGAATCATCTCAGCTATTGATGGGAACAACTGACTGCCCAGAACCAGGTGGAGATCACTGGGTGTGTTTTTTTCTTTTCTTTTTCTTTTTTAAAGATTTTATTTATTTATTTGACAGAGAGAGAGAGAGATAAAAACTAGGCAAAGAGGCAGGTAGAGAGAGAGGAGGAAGCAGGCTCCCCACTGAGTAGAGAGCCCAATGTGGGGCTCCATCCCAGGACCCTGAGATCATGACCTGAGCCGAAGGCAGAGGCTTTAACCCACTGAGCCACCCAGGCACCCCTCTTGGGCTGAGTCTTGGCTCCCCAGGTAGAAAGCTGTGCATTTAACAGCCAATATCCAATACCCAATAGGAATCAGCTCTGATCTTACCAGGTCATTACGTCTTGCTTTATGCTAATATGAGTCCTTAGCTATGATTAAAATATATTATTTCAAATTTACAGTAATATAATACATCTAAGCAATATTTAAATATATTACACTTAAAATTTATATTTTGTCCCAGGAAGGTAGTCATTCTTAAGCCAAAGTAATCAACAAGTAATTTAGGTCACTATGCATATCTTTTTCTGTTAAAATAAATAGTTTGCCTCAAACACTAGAGACTGATTTGAAAACAAAAAGTCTGAAAATATGAGTGTTCATAAATTCCTTGGCAACTGAAGCATATCAAAACTCTTGCACTTTGGAAAAGATTGCAGTTTTTTTCAGGACTGTCGCAAATCCTGTGTTCAGGAACCTGTAAACCTCAGACCACCACATCAAGGGAAATGAAGTGAACTTTTCACTTGATGATAAGACTTTATAGAAAACCACTAAATGAACTACTCTAACATCATCATGCAGGTGCATGGGGCTCCTTAAACAAATTATTCCAGATTAAGTAGGCCTGTTCCTCCATCCTTCTAGTGTTATGCAAGGAAACCATGTTTGATTAGAATTTTATTGTGTGTGGTATTTGTTTCAGGGCACATGCTTTGATCAAAATCTATGTAATGGAGGCCTGTGTTCTCTGATATATAGAATTAATCATTGAACTCTTGGCTATGGTTAAATATAGTAATTACACTGACTTAATAAACATCTATGTGCCTGTAAAGAGTTTGTCCCTAAAGTGAATTTTAAATAAAGAGAAACATCAAACAATGATGAAAACAATATGTGAAACTGAAGATCATTATCCAAACCAGGTGCTGTTTCAAACTGAAAATGAACCAAATTAAGAAGAAGGACGAGCTAAAAGTTGGGTTAATAGAGTAATTTATCATTAAGTCTTTTAAAAATGGAAACAAATGAGAAATGAATTTCACAACATTGTGTGAATGCTCCTTTGTTCTTCTTTTCAAGTCTATAGATTAAAATTAAATATTCTTCCAATCTTTCTCTGATAATTATGAAGGACTCATCTGACATCCAGCTAGAAGAGATCACTAGGCAGTCAAAACTGTGGAAGTAGAGCTTCAAGAGTGAGGTCTTAAAGGTGGTAGCTGACCACTATGCAGCTTTGCAATAAAATTTAGTTGAGCTTTAAATGTGGTATTCGTAAAAAATATCATACTCTGAAAGACAGCTTACATATACTGTAAGTGGATTATGTTAGAGTAAAAAATTGTAAGTTATATAGCATTTACATAATAATGGGAACTTGCAGATACACCTACAGAAATATTATGTTTCAAAGTTGGAATCTCATATATATATATATATATATATATATGTAAAATCTACATATTTATTTTGATAAAATATCAGTATTGAAGTTTCATAATTAGAACCTTCCTTATCTTCTTTAAACTTCTGATTTTAAGAAAAGGAGAATTTAAGAATTTAAGTGATTTTTAAGAGAGGGGTTTGTCTCTAAAAGTTTGTCTATAATTAGTCTATTAAGCAAGCTACTGAATTTTATTTTCCAATTAAATTTTACCTCGAATAGGTAGCAAGCAACCTTGATTGGATAGCAATCATAAATGTTAGAGCAAATGGGACCATGAGATAATTTAGTCTAAGGTCTGTGTTTTAGCCAGGAGGAAACTGAATGGATCATGCCTTACCAGGAGCTATTTCCTGATTTAGCTTCTGTCTGCTTCTCCTCTTTTCTTTGGCATTTTCCTAACAGAAATCTGCTTGGATATGACTTCTAAATGCTTCCCAATTCCAAGGCCAGTTTAGTTTACCCCGCTACCTGCTTTCAACAAAGTACCTCGATCTTGCCCATCATAGCACCACGATGAAAATGTTTTCCTTTAGTTGTTTATATCAGTCAGCTAGACCATAAGCAGCAGGAGGATACTATTTTTTGCCTTTTAACAAACACAGACAGTACCTGTTATGTGGGTATTTACAGAACTTATGTGTCTTTTGAGTGAAAGACAAATACTTGTTTTTATAAAATTACTGAAAATCCATGAAAATTTCACATGAATAGAGGTTCTTGCTTCAGGATAATAAGGACTAAAGATATGAAATAAATTATCGGTCAACATTCAGAAAACCAAGTCAATAAACTACCAGATTCCGTGATTGTCCTGAAAAATACATTTCAATTGTTGTAGCTCCTTAAAAATACTTACAATTCCTTACATTGTTAACTTTCAGTGGATCTGGATTTACTGAAGTCAATCATAAAAGGCTGCTGTCTCAACATTTCATCTCTTATTTTCATAGACCCAGAGAGTCTATTTGCTTTTGCAGTCATGTGGTTTGGTTGTCGATTCAGACACACGGAGTTTTAAGGGTGTAAGTATTCTCAAAGAACTGCTCTTCTTATTTGTTTAGCATGACAGCAAACTACTCCGAATCTAGTTCCTTCACCATTTATCCTTTATGCGACTCCTCTCCTTGTCCTTAAACTCATTTCTCAATTTCACTGCCAGCTAGACACTCACAGCCTTGTTCGCGAGTATAGGTGGAGTCAAGTATTTTCAGCGTCAACACTTTCACGGGCTCCGGACAGCTGCATAATGTTTGCTGAGCTGCATTTTATTCCTCCTGAGATTATTGACATCTTCACAGTTTTCCCGTGGTTTTTATCTTTGCCAATGACATGCTCATTATTATTGTTTTCAGTTTTGGAAGGGAGACTTGGGTGAGGAATTTACCGACAGTATGGCTAGAAGCTGAACTGAAACTTGGCACTCTTTATTCCTGTCTATCAAGGTCCCTCTTGGCCTTATCAAGGGTCTGGCAGCGTGTGGACCCACACCGTCCTCTAGTGGCTGACCCCATGGGAGACCAGCGATACCACCGGGCCACTGTGGCCAAGACTGTCCTTTCTCTCAGTGCGGGGAGCTTAGGAGCCGAGGTTATTACTTTTTAGGATGAAGACTATTTCTCCGGGTGTGCCCGACTTTTCTAACATTTCTAAATTAAATTTCTAAAATTTAATTTTACAGCTCCGAATATACATTCTGTGACTCAGAAGCTTTCTCAGGGGAAATAGAAAAATAAATTAAAAAAATCTAAGCAAGTCCTTCCTGTTTCTGGAAAAATCCTAACGGGTATATCCATCAACGAACAAAGGTTTATCAAGCATAAAAAATATGCCAAGCGCTGTTGTCGGTGCTTGAGATACATAAGTGAACAAAAGAGACAAGGATCCCTGCCTGCAGGGTCCATACATTCTAGTGTGAGGAGGACAGTTAGGAGCTTGTTTCCTTTTGGATTGACATTATAACCAGACTACTTGTAAATGTGATGTGTTTCAAACCCTGTACTACCAGGGACTGTATTCTTACCATTCAGTAACATAAGTGAATATGCACTACTAGCCTCGCGTGAGCTCATGGTGCTCACTCCAGACTGACCATTCTGGAACGCTGTTTCCGTCTTCCTAAATTGTGTGCCAAAAGGTAAGTAGTGCCTTTGAGTCCTCCCTTCCATTCGCCTTCTCCCAATTCTCCTCCCTACGCTAGCACTAACTTAGCTGAAGTCCTTCTGAGCAAGTTTTTTGCCTAGGGCTACACTCCAGTTCTGCAAAAACAGGACTGGTTATCAGAGGCCTCTAATTAGGGGAGAAAAATGGGTAAATAAGGCTTAAGTTACTCTTATCATATTACTTTGGGGAAAACTATGAAATTTTAAAGTGGTTTAATTAATCACTTTTCCATTTTCTGTTTTTTTAAAAAGAATGTAATTCATCCATCTTATTGATGTTACAATAAACTCTTGCATCTCCATTCTTGTGATGGCGTGTTTTATTTTTAACTCATTCTAAAGAGAGACGGTGAATAAACTCATTAATTATTCAAATCTACTGACTTCCTGAATTTTATGAATAGATTTTTTTATTTGGAAGAGTGTCATTTTTTTTAAATCAGAATTTTGATAGCCATTTTATGTCTTCAAAAAATGCAACTTATTGAATGCTGATGATTTTATTTTTATTTATTAAAGTAAAAATGCTCTTTTAGTGTTTATGTGGCTTACGCTTCAGTAGGATGAGGCATATTTAATTTAAAATACTGTTTCTTTACTTTGAAAATGGAGAAATGAAAAAGAAAGAGTCTTAGTGGAATCTATGTATGCATTCATAGTAAGGAGGTAATAAGCAGTGAAAAGAATAGCAATCATAATCATTTATCTTAATCCACTCTTCAATTGCTGATTCTGGGAGCAATCAAATGAAGTAATGTGTATGAGCAATGATGTTAATTTGCACATTTTTTTAATAAGGTATTACTTATTAAATAAGGTATACTTCAGGTGCCCTAGAGAATCGGCTTTTATCAGTACTTCGGTTATTTGCAGCAGGTGGGGTGGGAACAGTTTTAGAAATAGATGTGAACTGGGGCGCCTGGGTGGCTCAGTCGTTAAGTGTCTGCCTTTGGCCCAGGTCAGATCCCAGGGTCCTGGGATCGAGCCCCGCATCGAGCCCCGCATCGGGCTCCCTGCTCTGCGGGAAGCCTGCTTCTCCCGCTACCATTCCCTCTGCTTGTGTTCCCTCTCTGGCTGTGTTTCTCGCTGTCAAATAAATAAAATCTTTAAAAAAAAAAGAAAAGAAATAGATGTGAACTATTTCAATTTTAATGACAGGTTTTCCATTAACTAGGTGGCATTTTTCTGAAAGCCATTTTCCACCTGCAAAACGAAGGTGTTTGGTTGAGGTGAGTTGGCAAGTTCCTTCCGTGACATGAAAAAGATAAAGTACTTTCACACCACCCTTTTATGACATATTCAAATGATGACAGAAGATCATATGAAAGAGGAATGCATGATGTGTATTTAGCCAGATGCTGTGAAATAGGCTACTTCCAAAACTTAGATGTTGAAGCACTAATGGATTTTCATACGCATTTGTCTGTAGCCTTCCTACAACACTTCTGCAAGTTGCATAGAACACGTAATTATCCCAATTTTATACAGGAAAAAAATTGAGCTTTGGGGCTCAGGTAATGTAATTTTCTCAAGATCTTATAACTACTGAGTGGCAACATATTGCTTGTAGCTAAAAAGTACGTAAGGAAAGAAAAAAATACAAGGTAAACATCAAAGGATGTGTTGTTTACTACTCCTCTTGGTCTTTGTGATGGGTAAAGTGGGAAGAGGGGCTGGAGTTGACATTCCTGAAATAAGTAGGCCAAGGCAAAGATGTTCAATTTCTGTCAAAATTTTATTCTGCTTAAATTTGGTCCCCCAAGTTATGCGATTTAATGGTCAATTAACTTTCTTTTTTCCATGTGTAGTCGATACTATTCCTAAAAAATATCCAACCTCTTTTGATAGAGGTTTGGGATTTTGTGCAGACTGAGACTCTTCTATGCAAATAGCTCAGGAACTCTGATTTAATGTCAAATATCTTACATAATAGCTGTTGAATTTAGGTTTTTCTCTCTTACAATTAAGGTGCTTCTAATATCTGAGCTGTGACCTTTTGAAATCTACATTAAAACCTTTTATTTTGATAAAATTTCACGCTTTTAGAGAAGCTACAGGAATAGTATAGAGAACTCCACATACCCTTTATTCATATTCTTTGTTGACACTTCACTTGATCTGCTTTGTCATCTACTTTCTTTCTGTCTCTAGATGCATAAGCATTTTTTTTTCTGAACCATCTGAGAATAGTTTTGCAGACATCATGCCCCTTTATCCATAAAGTTTTAATTTTAATTTCCTAAGACTTTTCCTTATATAACTACAATGCAACTGTCAAAATCAAGAAATTTAAGGTAGATACAATACTATTATTTAATTTGTAATCCATATTAAAATTTTGCCAGTTGTCTCAATAATGTCCATTATGGTTGTATTTTTGTGTGGTTCACACTCCATGCCAGGATCATACAACACACTTAGTTTTCATGTCTCTTTAATTTCTTTTAGTCTGGAGGAGTTCCTCAAACTACCTTTCTTGATTTTGACATTTTGGAAGCATATAGGCGAGCTGTTTTACAGAATGTCCCTCACTTGGGGTTTATCTGATATTTCCTCATGATTAGATTGTGAATTTTTGACAGTAATACCAAACGAGTGACATTGTCCCCTTCCTAAGGTATTAAGAGGCACATGGCACTGGTTTGTCCCATGATTATTATTTTTTTAAGATTTTATTTATTTGACAGAGAAAGCGAGCAAGAGCAAGCACAAGCAAGGAGAGATGTTTAGAGAGAAGCAAGTTCTCTGCTGAACAGGGAGTCCAATTCAGGGATTGAGAGCCAAGGCAGATGGTTAGCCAACTGAGCCACTCAGGATATCCCTGATATATATATTTTTTTATTTTCTAATATTTATTTTTTTCACCTGCAAACTGTAGCAAAACATGATCAGCTCTATTATGCAGACAGGTATCCCTCTACATTTTTAAAGAATTTAGGTATGTATAAATAGAAGAGCTCTTTAGAAAGGAAAAATTTAAGAATGAATAAAACCTTCCAATTTTGGTTGGAATTGGGAATAAATTAATGTGAATTAATAAATTAATTAATTGGGAATTAATTAACTTCCCAATAAATTAACTGAGAAGTTAATGGGAATAAAACCTTCCCATTATTGTTATTTACTTTTATTATGTGGTTAAAATAGTATTCGCTAGATTAGTTCACTATAAAATTATTATGCTCTCTTTGTGATCAAGAAACAACTTGTGAAGGAATACTTGAGACTGTGTAAATAGCTTCTTCTTCTTCTTTTTTTTTTTTAAGATTTTATTTATTTTTTTGTCAGAGAGAGAGAGAGCGCATGCACAAGCAGGCAGAGAGGCAGGCAGAGGCAGAGAGAGAAGCAGGCTCCCTGCTGAGCAAGGAGCCGGATGTAGGACTCCATCCCAGGACCCTGGGATCATGACCTGAGCCAAAGGCAGCTGCTCAACCAACTGAGCCACCCAGGCGTCCTGAAATAGTTTCTTCTTCATCTAACTTTTATCCCCTAGTTTTACCGTGTGTTGATTATTTCACTGGATTAGCAATGATCCTATGAAGGATGCAAAATGGTCATTTTCTAATTCCACCATTCCTTCAGTATTTATTCATTGATATTGTGCCATAAGGAAAGGTTCTCCCTTCTCCCTTATTTATTTATTTGATTTTCTGTTTATTTAACAGTTGCACTCATAGATTGTTATTTCATTCTATAAATATCTTGTTCCTATCATTATTTATTTTGATGCTCAAATTGTCCTGAATGTGGCCTAAGTCCTTTTAACATGTCTTCACTACTTTTTTAGTACTTTCTTGCCATCTGGCACCAAAAGATGCCTTGGCCCTAGAGAAGAACTTCTTCAACTTGATAAAGAATATCCATTAAAAACCCTAAAGCTAACACATAATTAAAGGTGGGAAACTTGAAGCTTTCTCAACAAGATCAGGAACAAGCAAACATGTCTCCTATCATTATGCCTTTTCAATATCATACTGGAGCTACTAGCTACTGCAATAAGACAAGAATGGAAACAAAAGCTAAAGCTATACAAACTGGGAAGGAAGAAATAAAATTGTCTTTATTTGCAGGTGACATGATCATCTATATAGAAAATCCAAAGAATCAATGACAACAACAAAAAGTCCTGGAACTAATAAACAATTATAACAAAGTTGTAGGATAAAAGGTTAACTACAGAAGTCAATTGCTTTCCTATATATGTCAGCAATTAACAAGTTGAATTTGAAACAAAAAACACAATGGCTTTTGTATTAGCTCATAAAAAATGAAAAGGTATAAGTATAACAAAATATGTACAAGATCTAAATGTGAAAAACTACAACACTCTCGGGGTGCCTGGGTGGCTCAGTGGGTTAAAGCCTCTGCCTTCGGCTCAGGTCATGATCTCAGGGTCCTGGGATCGAGGCTTTCTGCTCAGCAGGGAGCCTGCTTCCCCCTCTCTCTCTGCCTGCCTCTCTGCCCACTTGTGATCTGTCTCTCTCTGTCAAATAAATAAAATCTTAAAAAAAAAAAAAGAAAAACTACAACACTCTCATGAAAGAAGTCAAAAAAGAACAAAATAAATGGACAGATCACCCGTGTTTATGAATATGAAGACTCAATGTTGTCAAGATGTCAGTTCTTCTCAACTTGATCTATAGATTCAATGCAATATTAATCAAAATCTCAGCAAGTTATTGGGTGGGTATTGACAAACTGATTCTAAAGTCTGTATGTAAAAGAAAAAGATGCAGAATAGCTAACACAATATTGAAGGAGAAAAACAAGGTTGGAGGAATGACAATACTTGAAGTCATGACTTAGTAGAAAGCTACGGTAGTCAAGATAGTTTGGTATTAGTGAAAGAATAAACAAATAGTTCAATGGAACAGAATAGGGAGCTCAGAAATAGACCCACATAAATACAGTCAACTGATCTTTGAAAAGGAGCAAAAGCACTACAGTGGAGTAAAGATAGTCTTTTCAATAAATGATGTTGGAGTGCTCGCTTCGGCAGCACATATACTAAAATTGGAACGATACAGAGAAGATTAGCATGGCCCCTGCGCAAGGATGACACGCAAATTCGTGAAGCGTTCCATATTTTGCTCTCCTGTGACATCCGCGGGTGGGGGTCCCCGCCAGGCCGGTCCCCGAAAAAAAATAAAAAATAAAAAAAATAAATGATGTTGGAGCAACAAGATATCCACATGCATATATCCATATATATTTAATATAAATATAAGTATTTATATTAAATAATATATTTATTTATATTAATATTATATTTTAAATTTATAAATATTATATTTATAATTTTATTATATATAATGTACAATTTTATTATATATTATAATTTATAACTATAATAATATATTAAATATATATTTAATATCCAAAATATATTTTAATATATAAAATACAATGATATAATATTTATAATTTATAACTATATTTATAATTATTATAATATTATATACTATAAATATATATTTATAACATATATTTAATAAATATAGACACAGGACTTAAAATCTTCACAAAGACTAATTTAAAATAGGTAGTGGACCTAAGTGTGGGATAAAAACCATAAAACTCTTAGAACATAACATAGGGGGAAGCCTAGAGCGCCTTGGGTATGATGATGACTTTTTGGATATACCAACCAGGGTTCAATTCATGATAGATATACCTGATAAGTCGGAATTCATTAAAATTAAAATCTTCTGTTCTGTAAAGGATAATGTCAAAAGAACGAGAAGACAGACAGGGAGAAAATTTTGCAGAAGATACATCTGATAAAGGACTGTTATCCAAACACATGAAGATCTCTTAAAATTCAAGAAGAAGAAAACAAAAACCAGATTAAAAAATGTTCCAAAGTCTTTCATAGATACCTCACAGATGGCAAATAAGAATATATAAAGATGCTTCACATCATATGTCATTAGGGAATCATCAATTTAAAAAAACTAGGTATTATTACATACCTATTAGAATAACCAAAATTCAAAACCCTGACAACACCTAATGCTGGTGAGAACGTGAAGCAACAGGAACACTCATTTAGTCAGTGCTGGTGGGAATATAAAATTGTACAGCTACTTTGGAAGGCAATTTGGCATTTTTAAAATAAGATTTTATTTATTTGTAATAGAGAGAGAGAGAGAGCACAAGCAAGGGGAACAGCAGGCAGAGGAAGAAGCAGGTTTGCTGTTGAGCAAGAAGCCTGACATGGGATTTGATCCCAGAATCCTGGGATCATGACCTGAGCTGAAGGCAGACGCTTAACGGACTGAGCCACCCAGGCAACCTCAATCTGTCATTTGCTTACAAAACTAAACATAGTATAGCATACAATCCAGAAGCCACACTTCTTGATATTTACCCAAAGGAGTTGAAAACTCATGTCCGTACAAAAACATGCACATGGATGTTTATAGAAGCTTTATTCATAATTACCAAAACTTCATAGCAAGCAAGATGTCCTTCACTAGGTGAATGGACAAATAAATCTTGGTATATCCAGACAATGAAATATTATTCAGTGTTAAAGTGTAATGAGCTACAAAGTCATAAAAAAGAAATAGAGGAATCTTAAATGTATATTATTAACTGAAGAAGGGCAATCCAAAAAGCCTACATACTGTAAAATCCAAATGACATGACATTCTGGAAAAGGCAAAATTATGGAGACAGTAAAAAGATCAATGGTGCCAGGATTTGGGAGGGGGTAAGGATGAGTGAGTGGACACCAGAAGATTTTTCCAGTCCTAGAACTACTCCATGTGATACTATAATGATGGCTACATGTCATTATACATTTGCCTAAGCGCATAGACTGTCCAACACACCAAAAGTGAACCCTTCAAACTATGAACGTTAGGTGACAATGATGTGTCACTATAGGTTCATCAGTTGTAATAAACATACCACCCTGGTGGAGGATGTGAGATCTCTGCACCTTGCTCTTATTTGCTGTGAACCTAAAACTGCTCTAAAAATAGTCTTAAAAAAGAAAGATGCTCCAGTCCTGGAACCAGACATTTTCCATGGATCCTTTTAGTGGGAGATTAAATCAAGAAACTAGGATCCAGACACTAAGTGTGCTCATTTACTTCTAGTATATCTGGGCATCTAGGCCCCATTAGTGGTCAGAGTGGACGTACATGCATCCACACATACACATGCTCGCACCATATGCTAATCTTCGTAACTGCAATTCCAAGTCAGCACTGAAGGATTCATTCTAGTCTTGTCTATCTTCATATCTGTATCTCCATTCTCTAACAGTGAAACACCCAGCTCTCATTATCATCAATATATTCACTCATTTGTTCAGTCTTACAATACATCCATCTAACCTCCGCTACTGAGAAAAACAATCTCAGTAACTGAAATTTAATATTTGTGCATGTGTTCTTCTTTTGGCCTTTAGACTTTGGTCATAAAGTCAAAGAATTGTATTTGAAAATTACTAAGTATTTTTATAAAATTATTACTCCCTTCTGGGTGGTTATGTGATTCACTTAAATTCAGATAGGTCATTTGTTGCTGGTTTTATTCTCTACCCCCACCCCCTCATTCTTTCTTATTTTCTTTCACCTAAAAAATTTTGAAACATTAATATTTCTCCAAAAGTCAAAACTCTATGATAAGTTCTCAAAGAATGGCCACTCCCTTAACTCTTCTATTTCGTTCACATCTATCTCAGATAATTAACCAGGTAACCAATTATATTGGTTTATCTATGAAACAGTTTCTGATTTATCTATTCTATGTTTATTTTTATTTTTTATTTTATTTTTTTAAAGATTTTATTTATTTATTTGATGGAGAGAGAGAGCTTACAAGTAGGCAGAGAGGCAGCCAGAGAGAGAGGAGGGGAAGCAGGCTCCCTGCTGAGCAGAGAGCCCAATGTGGGGCTAGATCCCAGGACCCTGAGATCATGACCTGAGCCAAAAGCAGATGCTTAATGATTGAGCCACCCAGGCGCCCCAGTTCTATGTTTATTTTTGAAAAGAAAAGACATTTACATGTGGAAGATTCTTTTTTCCCTTTTTTTTAAAAAAAAGATAGCACACTATATGTAAAGTGTGCTAAAGCTTTGCTTTTCATTAATAGTATCTTCTGGAAATACTCATAAAGGTCTCATAAAGCTCATAAAGGTCTTTCTCATTCTTCCCCCCCTCCCAGCTGCACAGTGTTCCATTGTATGAACGTATCATAATTTATTCGCTTAGTTTCCTATGTATGGAATTTATGTTGTTGCCACTATTTTGTAAAGACAAATAATAAAAAATGTTAGGTAATGTACTTATATTTTATTAAGGGTGTAAATTGTGACTTTTAAATCACCTCTTTTTCTTTTTCTCAAGTTAAACACATATAGAAGTATCAAAAAGCACTGGCTTCTTTTTTCATGTGTTAAAAAGAAAGATTCATAACAATATGCTTGCTAAAAAGCCATATAGGAATTATATGGTCTGGAAAACTGTAACTACATTTTGTGGAAGTAGA
This sequence comes from Procyon lotor, assembly GCA_028646535.1. Classification (NCBI taxonomy): domain Eukaryota; kingdom Metazoa; phylum Chordata; class Mammalia; order Carnivora; family Procyonidae; genus Procyon; species Procyon lotor. Next base: position 151,993,912 of record CM053604.1, read on the forward strand.
AATTGTACCACATATTTGTATAACAGCAAGGCAAGTGTGGTCTCTAGGAAGTATAGGTGAAGTTGATTAGATTGCAGTGTATACTTAAAAGTTGAATAATGCACTCTTGTAAAACACTCTTCAAAATTATTTAACTTCCCATGATATCATCACAGCATGTGCAAAAAAAATCTTTAGTGTTATCTTTTCCTGTCACGTGACTAGTGCAAACAAAAGAAATCCTTATCTTTTTGTTTCTATTCTGGCCCTTTATAAATGGCATTAAGCACCATTCAAAACTTACACATTAAAGGTTTGGTTCGAGGGGAAAAAAAGATTTATTTTGTATTTTAAACAAACTATACTTGCTAAATTATGAAGCAAAACTTTTCCCAATAACTGAAAAGTCTAGCATCTTATGTGCACAGAAAACTTTATAGTTTTAAAACCACTTTCCTGTGTATTTTCACATTTAAGTCTCATAGCAACCCCAGGCATAGTGAATGAGACAAGTAGCTATATTGTACTTCTTTTACAAAAGCTGAAATAGAGGCATTTAGAAAGTTTAAGGAAATTGCCCTGGGATGTAGCACTCTGGACTAAACCTTGAACTAGAATCCAGGACATTTTTTTTTTTTTTCTTTATAAAGTGGGATGTGCTTATCTCACAGGGTTATTGTGGGATCAAATAAGGTAATGCACTTGAAAATGCTAAAGTTGTAGAAAGAGAGGGTAGTTCTATTATTGGAGTATTTGGGCTTTGGTGGCTTTGGGTAAAATTTCCCGATATTTTTATCTATAATAAACAGTCTAAGAACCATAGATCATATAGCAGGACTTAAATTGTTCATGTGGGGAAATATTTCATAGACTGAACTAGGACCTCAAGGAGCAGGTGACGATGCTAGATATCCATTGTGGAATGATTAACAGTATTATATGTTGTACAGAACTTAGACCTTGAAACAAACCTCATTAAAAGGTACCTGATCTTAGTTTTAAAACTTATAAGTATCTCTTCTGTGAAAGTAATCAATGTGTGCACTGGCTACTTGAGTTTTCCCGCTATGAGATTCACACAACTTTGATCTAACTTTCTTTGATTTAACACTGCAATTAAGAAGATTTGGTTCAAAGTAAAAGCTCATTGGTTGATGTTTTACACTGATGTGATAATGTTTACACAGATGTGCTTTGAAATCTTGCTTATGGTGGATTTGGGGGTCCTACCATACACAACTGCTGTTATGGTGAAACAATATGACAATCACATTTACCTGGTACAACCTTTAAAACAGACTTAGAATATACTTTTCTAGAGTGATTTATCTGTTTATTGTTTTTAGCTAGTGTTTTTGTTTTATTTCATATCTGTCAAGAGTAAATCACTTGCCTTAAGGACTCTTTTATAACTTAGTTGCACAAGGGTAAGTACTTAGGGCTGTACTGATGAAAAGACGTAACTTGACCTACTTTAAAACACTTGCCAAATAATTAGCAACACACACACACACACACACACACATACACACACACACACACACACACACAACACAAAACAAAAACAAAAAAACTGTTCAGAGCAAATCAAATAAAGCAGTCACATCCATTTGTGCTCCCACATTCAGGCTTTTGCTGGACAGACCATGAAACAAGACTTCAAAACTAAACTACCAGGCTGAACTAAACTTTAGTGATTCCCTAAAACTTTTGCTCAGGGGGAGCATAAATCTGCCAAATGATTCTCAACTCTTCTGCCACTGAAAAATTTTAATGGGAAGATCTTGAATTGACTAGTGGTACAAAACCAAAGTTTTAAGGTTCATATAGACAAGTATTCACCTCCTTCATTTCAATGACTTATTTTACAAATAAGCACAGGCATGATTACATTTTTACCAGTAACTTTTCCTGTCTCAAAAACACATCAAGAATCAACGCCATTTACTCATTTTTATAATTAAAATGTGGACCCAAAAAAAAAAAATCTAACCTTAAAGAAAATATCTAACCTAAAAAGAACAGGGAAATATTCTTAGATTGGATAAGGAATAAGAAAAATTCGTTTTCTCTTTGTGGCAAGTATAAGAATGTAAACCATCTCTTTTCAACCTATTTGGGTTTACCCTTACTCTTGAGATTCATGGCTATATTATGTTATTATACTATGTTGATGAAAAGTCCATGACCTTAGCACACAATTTAAAACTTCCATGTAGATATAAGGCAGTCTTGGTTATATCATGTGCTATCTGAGTAAAGATAAACATTAAAGAGACCCTGGGGTGGGGGGGGTGGGGGGGTGGGGGGTGTATGTGTTCCTAACCTAACCTTGATTATGTAAAGAAAATCCCCCATCTAAATGATAAAAGAAAAGAGTAATGCTTGTACATTTTATTAGTGTTTTAAAATTAGTGAGTTAAACTGTCAAAGCTTTGATTTTCCTTTCATGTTTGTCTGGGCAGGTCGAAGCCTCAGGTAACACCCTTTTTCCTTCTCTCTTTCTTACCTTTCTTTGCACCTGTCCACTGCAGGCTCCCAGCAGCTCCCAAGGAGTCCAATTCTCCTCTTCTCCCCTTTTCCTCCTCCTACTCATCCCCTCCTCCACCCTCTTCTCCCGCCTTCTCAGCTCCAGCTCCCCCTTCCCCTTTTTCTATATACCTGCCAAGCTGGGCTCCTTTTTAGCAGCGATCTGTCACTGCAAAGGAGCTCACATCAAAGGCAGTTGCACAGCAGTAGCCGAACAGCATCGCGGTTGTCCCAAAGGCAATCCCAAAGAGGGGCCTTAGCTGCGCCTCCCCGATATTACTGGCTAGCTTTGGTCAAGTGTGGGAATGATTTTTGCTACAGCATGGATAGAGAACCGTCAAGGGCCCCTTTTGGTCACTTCCGAAGAGCAAAAACGTGTTGAGCGGAGGCCGGTTTAAGATTTCAAACAGAACCTCCCCAGTGCGCATGAAAGGACTTGATTAGCATATGTCAAGAGGACCCGCATATATACTCGCTGTCTATGTACGCAGGACTCTGATCTGATCAGTTTGCGGAGTTGGAGCCTCAGCCCCCAGCCCCAGCCCCAGTCGGGTATTGGCAGCGGCAGCTTATAGATGTTCCTGCAAAGCCAGCAGCCGGCTCCCACCTACCCAAGGAGAGAAGACTGCTCCAAGACAGTGAAAACTCCCCTGCTATCTCAGTGCAAAGTCCATTCAGCGACCTCACAGGAGTAACCGGGTCTTTTTGCGCCTGTTTTGCTCTATTTTTGCTCCATTCACTTCCCCATCCCCGCTACACTTTTGACTGGGGTCTTTTGTTTCCCGGATCCTCCGCCTCTCCCTCCGGGGCCCCCATGGCTCCCTTAGCCGAAGTCGGGGGCTTCCTCGGCGGCCTGGAGGGCTTGGGCCAGCAGGTGGGCTCGCACTTCCTGCTGCCTCCTGCCGGGGAGCGGCCGCCTCTGCTGGGCGAGCGCCGGGGCGCGGGGGAGCGGGGCGCCCGCGGCGGGCCTGGGGCTGCAGAGCTGGCGCACTTGCACGGCATCCTGCGCCGCCGGCAGCTCTACTGCCGCACGGGCTTCCACCTGCAGATCTTGCCCGACGGCAGCGTGCAGGGCACCCGGCAGGACCACAGCCTCTTCGGTACGTACCGGCACCCCAGCACCCCAGACCCCCGGCTCCTCTTCTCCACCCCGTGCTGAGGGAGCTCCCGGAACCCATCCGGTTCGAGGTGCGGGCTGGGACTGAAGGGCGGGCCAGCGCAGGGACGGGGAGGACTTTTCCTGCTCGCTTCCCCAGGCAGTGTCTGGCAGGCCTGCAGCTCCAGACGCTGGGGGCGGGAGGAGAAAGGGTAGGTGCTCCGCACGCACCTTGCGGCCCTGCCCTTTTCTGCTGCCTGGGACAAGCCCTGGACTCGGAATCACATCTTTCTTTCACTTCTTACCTCGCAGGCAGTTTTCGTTTGTTTTTTTGTTTGTTTGTTTTTAAATCCCTATATTATTTTCTCCTACTTCCTCTCACGTTAACTCTGGTACCATTTACTTAACAAAAATTAATATCGGAAGCCTTCCGCTTCTTTAGACATGCCCCCACAGCTATGCACTTTTTTTTTTTTTAAGATTTTATTTATTTGACAGAGAGAAACACAGCGAGAGAGGGAACACAAGTAGAGGGAATGGTAGCGGGAGAAGCAGGCTTCCTGTGGAGAAGAGAGCCCGATGTGGGGCTCGATTCCAGGACCCTGGGATCATGACCTGGGCCGAAGGCAGACGCTTAACGACTGAGCCACCCAGGCGCCCCGCTATGCACTTTTTAAAAATGCATTCATGGCTACTGTTCAGAGGGTCGCTCTCGTATAGGATGGGGGGATTTACGTAAACGTTCACACCAAGAGGCAACAGGTTAACTTTCAGTGAGCTACTGGAAGGCTCACCTGGCAGCAATTCTTTGAGCTCTGTAAGTTCTATTTGGGCAAGAAAAGGAAAAAAGAAAAGAAAAGGAAAAAGAAAAGAAAAAGAAAAGGAAGGAAGGAAGGAAGGAAGGAAGAAAGAAAGAAAGAAAGAAAGAAAGAAAGAAAGAAAGAAAGAAAGAAAAGAAAGAAAGAAGAAAGAAAGCAAGCAGAAAGAAAGAAAAAAGCCTACCAGGCTACTGAGCATGCCCAGTCGTTCAGCCAAGCTTCTCTTTAGAAATTGTGAAGTGGGAAAGCAAAGATCTTAGTATTGAGCGTCTGTAAGAGGAAATGGGGAAGCGAAAGAGGATATGGGTGGGAACACATAGGGACGTGTGTTTCAGTGTATACCTCCAGCAATGCCCGGGAGCAGAAGGAGTTAAAAGAAAGAAACAAACGGAGGACCCTTGTGACACTAGATTGGGAAATCATAGATCTCTACTGTTAATTACTCCGTCACACGCTGTGTAACCAGCGAGCGCCTTCAACAGTCTGAGCCTTAATTCTTCTTTTCTGTACAATGAGGGGTGTGATTTAAAGATTATTTCGGGTTCTAACATCTCAGGATGTTTTTCCCCCATTGCGTGAGTTTTCATTATATAAGAGTTAACCCGGTAGCGTTGTCAAATGATTTTTGATAATCAAACTTGGGACATTACTAGAGAGATTTATTGTATTTTTAAAAAGATACCATTTACTCATTGGCAGTAATTGAAAGGGCCCAACATCTGTCTTCCTTTCTTTTCCTTAATACTGAGGGATTCTTTGAGAATCTCATTTCTGAATGGCCCTCTCTTATCTTGTCCTCTTCCCCTTGTTCTTATATGCTCATTCCTTTTTGACTTGCAGTACTCATTAAAACTTTGGAGAAGTGTAAATCTAGGTTTTGAGGGGCATTTGTAACTCTAGATGTAGAAATGAGCATGTGGTGGTCATTTGGTAGCACTTAAAGGCTTAGAAAATTAACTTTTTAAAACCCATATGTTTGCAGCTTCCGCTGATCTCTTCCAAATTCCCACTGACTATGAGTCAAGAGTGTCATGACCTAGTGGCCAACCTCGGGGTCACTTTTAGAAAGTGGTTTCTAAATTGAGGAGGCTCAATTTAGAGATTCTGATTCTAAAGAACTTTGTTTAGAACAAAGTTCTAAGGAACTTTGCTGACACCAGGTGGCTCAGTTTTCTTTCTTTTAAGAATTACTGCACCTTATTCATTATAGAAAAAATACCCCAGCTACTAGAAAGATTTAGATATGAACACAAATGTGGTAAGGCCCATAAGTAGAGCAGGTAGAAGTTAAGCTGAGGTAATACTCAGACTTCCTTCCCAACCCCCGCCCCTTGTGATACATATTATAGCCTTGGGCACCTTTAAGACACTTGTGGTCCACCTGTAACTCCCCCATGACACGGGTTTCTTCTTTCAGATTGTGTCCCTTTATAAGACTATAGGAAAAGATATAAATCTGTGGGAAGAGATTATAAATATTTTTAGACTTGATAACATTCATTAATCTGGTATTTAAATCATTTCCTTAAAAAGCAAACATTTTATATCAGATTTACTATCTTCTAGAATATATTTTTGCTAAAATTTTACATAATTATTTAGTAATTGTGAAAATATGACTTAAACTGATTTTGGGATGGTTTAAGTCACTATGGTGGGAGACTACATATCAAAACAAAATATCCACTGTTACACAAAGGGGAAAGAGCCCAGATTAGTTCTGATAGCCTAAGGAGGTTTGAACAGCCTCTTCTATGCATTACAGTGCATCCTAGTGGCCTTGGATCGCTAAGACATCATAAGGGAGTAGAGGTGAAAAGAAAGTTTATGTTTAGCATGTATATCATATGCTTCTCTCTGTATTTGCTTTCTTTTCCTAGCACTTCGATTATTCATTATGAAATCATTTTGCTATTTTTCTTTTAAACTCATTTATGTGTCATCAAAGTGAGAATTTTGAAAAAGCTTGAGAATGGCTATTTACGATGTTAAAGTAAGTAGCATGTTTGACAGTTTATACTAATTTTCCCATGAATGATTACATGAAAAATTCAGAATCCTGTATTTAAAGTTTGAAAACCACATCAATAGAAGCTAAACAAAAAGGTCCCTGTGAGGTTAAAATAATTTCCTATCTGAGTTTGCTCTACATTTATAATAGAGTTTTTCTGCACAGTAGTACAGTAGGACAATTTTACCTAATATGTAAACATGGAATAATTACTTAAAAAAATGTTTAACCTGAGATCAAACATATTCCTTTAAAGGCTTTTCCTTTATTCTCCCCTATTCTCCATAGATTTGTCTGATGTGGTTGCATTGTGGGTTGACTCACCTGTTTATTATGATTCTTAAAAAGACTAGCTTTGAAAATGATACCAGAAAGACAAAGTACCTCCAAGTCTTTTTATGGGACACTGGGCATTAGAAAATCTATCTAAAATCTGTGATTACCTCTTAAGGAAAGTTTTTCATGTCTACTCTTTGTTAAGGAATTAGCTTAGTTGCCACCTCATATTATAAATAAGAAAGACTTGTCAAATCCCATTTAAGAATCAAGTGATTACAAATTACTATGCGGTATACTATTTCCTTGAGGAGAAAAAGGATCAGAATTTAAAAGTGTGGCTAAAATCTTTACGAGGAACACAAAAAAACACATAACCTTTTCCCCATCAATCTCTGTGAGCCATTGCAAAATTATTAATGTCTGGTTATGGATGAAGTTTTAGATGTTGTTTAATAACGTTGAAACCATGAATACAATTGTTTTAAAAATATATGTGATTTCTACAAATACATATTTTTACAAGATAACAGCATTATCTTGAAATGAAAAATAAAGTGTAAGTGATTTACCATTTAGTTTTGCAAGAAAAAAATGGATACTTTATAAGACCTGTTATATGATTAGTTTATATGGAAATGAAACATTTTTTGAAACTTATTTTTTATTGTACTTAAAAATTGGTTCTATTATACATCCTAATCATTTTATCAGTCTCTGGTCTTTGAAAGACAAGAGCATCTTAATGTAAATCAGATATTCAAAGATAATTAAGTTACATGTGAGCCATAGTATGCTTTTCTATTTGAATTTAACATTCAATACAACTTCAAGTAATTATACATTTGTAAGTATATCCTGGATGAAATTCTATTAACATTATTTTCTTCTACTGATCACGTTTTAGGTCTATATTTTTGTTTCTAGCAGGAATCACTCCCTAATGAGCTTGACTATATGTTTAATTTTTCATTTACTCCCCATCTCTACGTTCATTATTACAATGGAGTCTGTGTCTTTCTGCTATCTTCTCTTCTCTCTGCCTTTGGCTCTCAATTAAGGGCACTGACTCTTTCAAGCCACTTGTAGCCTATTTGGTAGTGTATTCTCTCTATAAGATCCTTGATAGCTCTAGTGTTGTACAAGGTCTACTAATTGTTTGAAAGAGCTAACTTGAGCTCTTGGGAATCTATGTTTAGAGTTTAAGATCTATGTTTCTGCCAAAGAATGAATTAGACTCTGGACAGAATAGAACTCGCTGCATAAGGGTTAGCCAGATTTTGGACTTTTCCTTGGCCTTGGGAACACCACATGTCCAAATAAGAATTTGTACAATAAATCAAGATATGACTTAAGAACGAAAATCAGGCTAGATGGTGCACATTTATACTGCTTGTAGAGCTTAAGAGGGAGTAAAAGGGTGAAAATAGAAAGCTGTTAAAAGTAGTTTCAGGCATAGAAAGTATGTCTATTTTTTCAGCAAAGAGTCTAAAGAACAAGACGAAGGAATTATTCCAAAGTTTAGTGTGTGCAGAGAAAAAGAGTGATGCAAAGAGAAGCATTTTTTACTATGGTGTATCAGTGTATTAGTAGAGAGTGTTTGATATGAATTTATCTATTGATAAATGAAAATAATTATAGAAAGTCATTGATAGTAAAATCTACTTGCATTCTAAAATCTCAGTATTTGGCTGCCACATTTAATGAATTATAAAGTCCTTTTATTTCTTTGACCTATTCATATTTTTAAGAACCATGTGACAGGTTCTTATTACACATACTGTGTAATCTAAAAGTTTTGAAACCAATGGATAGTCCTGAAATAGAAATGCTGAATCAGGGCTCAGAAGATGTGAGTTCGAGTGTCAGTCCTACTAATTCTGAATTTCATAGTCTTAGGCAAGTCGATAAATATTCTTGAGCCTCAGTTTCTTTATTTGTAAAAATGGGGATAATGATATATTCCATACCTATATTAGGGGATTGTTTTTTTTGAGGACCGGATAAAGAATATAAGTAGAAGCCCTTTATAAACTATAAAACACTAATGTACCCATAGAAGGTATACTAGCTGTTGGGAGAAAAAAGATGGACTTGTTTTATAGTTAGCAAAACCAAAACAAAACAATTAATAAAACATATATAATTAACTAATGGAATCACAGAGAACTAGGAATACCTCTATTATGTACTAATTTATGATAATAATAGCTTCATTTGTTGAATGCCTAAATGTGTCAATCCTTATCACTCTCCTGGAAAGAGGCATTTCGCTCATTTTGTACATGAGGAAACTGAACCCCAAAGAAGGTAAATGACTTGTGTAGACCGACTGACCAAGAAGTTACTATGAAATTTTAAGTTACTGTAAAGTTTAAGGTAAATTATGCAAGTCAGTCTGGCTTAAGGTTTTATACCTTTAACATTACACCATGATAGATAACTTTTCTTTTTAGGTTCTTTTTTTCATCTGTAAAATGGGAAGATCATCATAATAAAATGATTGAATACTATTTTTCAGCTTATGAAGGACTTCTGCCTACATTATTAAATTTAGCAATACTGGTCTACTATTTGGAAGATTTCCAGTAGTCACATGTTCATTAATAAATGTCATTATTTGTCATTATTTTGTTTATAAATGTAGGTATCCTGGAATTCATCAGTGTGGCAGTGGGACTGGTCAGTATTAGAGGTGTGGACAGTGGTCTTTACCTTGGAATGAATGACAAAGGAGAACTCTATGGCTCAGTACGTATTTTAAAAATGTTATTGTAATTCTTAAAATTATGACTCTCCATTTTGCCAGTAAAAAAATCTACCAATAATACATGTCAGAAGAAACATGAAATACACATATGTAGAAATTAAATATCTGTATCCTGATTAATTTCCATATGTCTGGGCAGTAGTATAGTAACTCAATTTCAGTTTTTGGTTTTTTTTAGAGAGAGAGAGCACACACATGCAAGAGGGGTGGGGAGAGGATCAGAAGGAGTAGGAGAGAGAGAATTTTAAGCAAGCTCCAAACCCACTGTGATCTTGACATCTCACAACCCTGTGATCATGACCTGTGCTGAAATCAAGAGTTGGACACTTAACCAACTGAGTCACCCATGTGCCCTCAATTTCAGTTTTTAACCCCAAACATTTATTGCTTTCAGCTTGCTAGTCTGCCTGCCTATTATCCTGGGTCTTTCTACTTCCCTCCATATTTTGATCATTCCTACCAGAGACACAGAAAAAAGACATTTTCTTCTTGCCATGTTAAGTTCTTTTCACCTTTACATTTATTTAATGTAATTTTTCTCTACCCGTGATCATCTTCCATAGGTAAGTATATATGTTGCTGATGTTCATAAATAGGAAATGACTGAATGAAGTCCTAGGATATTGTAGACAACAACAGAAAATAGCAACCACATATCTGGGCAATTAAAGAGCCATGATTCAAAAAGCAACTGTGGTCTATCTCTTAGGATAAGATAGAGTTCATCTTAAAAGGCAAGAAATCATTGGGCTTTCACTACATTTACCTAATGGTAACCTCTAGATGAAAGTTAATGATGGGAAATGTATCATCAAACAATTAATAAATACATTTAGGGAAGATATATGATTTGGAATGGTTTTGAATTAAGAATTTGGATGTTAGCAAGATCTTGAAACGTTTCAAAATGATGGTAGAGACTTGCTATATAGATCTTTCTAACAACAGAACAAGATAAATACAGGCTTGTCTGGTGGGGATGGTGGTAGGAGGGAGATACAATGAAACATGGGAAAGTTCTGGATATTTATTAAGTATTTGACAATAAAATTGAGAATTAACATTTAATTTAAAGTTCTTTGAACTAAACTACTAAGAAGTTTAGTTGCCTGGAAGAATTCCAGGTAATGTAAGAGCTAAAACAAAATGAGGCAAAACAATTCATCCTTTTTTCCTTCTTTGACAAGGATGTTGTTATAAGTAAGGCAATAAAAATATAGAGATGAGACTTTTCTAAGGAAATTCTCACAAGGATATTTTTTTTAATGGTGGCTACCTTCTCTTTTATAGGAGAAATTGACTTCTGAATGCATCTTTAGGGAACAATTTGAAGAGAACTGGTATAATACCTATTCATCCAACATATATAAACATGGAGACACTGGCCGTAGATATTTTGTGGCACTTAACAAAGACGGAACTCCAAGAGATGGTGCCAGGTCCAAAAGACATCAGAAATTTACACATTTCCTGCCTAGACCAGTGGATCCAGAGAGAGTTCCTGAATTGTACAAGGACATACTGATGTACAGTTGAAGCATGACAGTGTCTTCACTGAAGAGCCAAACTATGACCACTCTTTTTTGTCAGATTTCACACCGTAAAATAACAACCCGGGAGTCTTCTCAGAATGTTACGGAGTTTTCTACTGGGTGACTGAATTTGGAAAGAATACTGAGAACAAAAGAAAAACAAACAAACAAACCCCTATTTTGACTTGAAGTAGCTCAAGACCTCTCTTTATAAGTGGATTAAGTTCCCTTAGGTAGGTTGGTTCAGTCCTTACTGGTAGATTGAAGCTGAAAATCTGTTGAACTGTGGATAATGGGAACCCCACCTGGTTTGCTGCTGGTACCTCATCTCTCTGGATTATGTTTACTTTAAAAGTTACATTAAAAATAGATACTTCATGTTGAAGAGATAAATTGACATTGTTGGCCAAGATTATTGCTACGTAAAGTCTGAGGACCTTGTAGGATTTTGTAGGTTATGGAGTGATATGTAAACACTCTGGAAGAAACGTGAGCTACAGAACATGCCACACCAAGATGGAACATTTTTTTAAGGATGGACCTATTTATACATTTTCAATTTGCAAATATTTATTATATATATATTTATTTATTAAAGAGTTTATTTTTTACTGGTATATGAAGATAATACAAAGGAAAAATAACAACAAAAATTCTTTTATTGTGCCATTACTTTGTTGTGATGTCCTGAGCTGTAGAGAAGACATCGTTTTTGCAACACAGTAAACATAGAATAAAATCTTGAATTTCTTTTTAAAAATAAAGTATAGCATAGATGATATATTTTTTGTGGTCAGTTGCCTTCTAAATGTAACTGGTTCCTTTGGCTTAGAAAAATGCTATAACAAATTGTATTGAATTCAACACACATTCAAAAGGGAAATAAACATTTTATTTTGTGTTTTGGTCTCATTCCTTTTTAGGTGAAAGTTGTATTTCTTTCTTTCTTTCTTTCTTTCTTTCTTTCTTTCTTTCTTTCTTTCTTTCTTTCTACTTTTTTTCTTTTCTATTTCTTTTTTCTTTTTCTTTTCTATTCTATTTCTACTTTCTTTCTACTTATATAACATATTTTTTAAATGACAAAATTCTAGGCTCCTTGGAGAAATACTTCTTAAGAACCGACCTGCTGAGGTTAATTGAGCCTAACTTCAGTTTATAGATTTCTGTCTAGACTAAACTGAAATGGAAACATTTTATAAAAGTGTTGATTGTGAGAAATTTGAAACCAAGATTTATTTGGATTATTTGGACTAATGCCCCCCACCGGATGTCCCAAAATTACTTTGCTAGTGGAAGCAGCAGACACTGAACACATAGGAGTTGTTTGATGTACTGACTCCTCACTTACCAAGTATGGACTTCTAAATTATACAACATGGGGGCACCTGGGTGGCTCAGTGGGTTAAACCCTATGCCTTCGGCTCAGGTCATGATCTCAGGGTCCTGAGATTGAGCCCCGCATCGGGCTCTCTGCTCAGCAGGGAGCCTGCTTCCTCCTCTCTCTCTCTGCCTGCCTCTCTGCCTACTTGTGATCTCTCTCTCTGTCAAATGAATAAATAAAATCTTTAAAAAAATAAATAAAAAATAAATTAGACAACATGATTTTAAAACACTTCCTTCAACTGTTTTCTCAGCATATTAGAGTAAGTTCCACTGTTCCTGTGATTATGTTCAGCCCAACAACACTTTAGTTCTTTGGACAGGGACGAGTTTTTAGCACAGTCTAACTCATTAGAGTGGCCATATGTTGACTGGTTAATTTGTTTCAATTGAGTTTTGCAAGAGAATTAAGCCCTATAGAAAAATAGTGTGACTATTTCTTATTTCTCCCAGGGAACATATCTGGTACCATTTTAGATGTATAGAACACAGGTTAATCTATTCCACATAATAGGTCTGTTGGGACTTAATTCTCTCATGAATCCTATTGAAAGCCTATTGTGACTTTGGCTATACTACATCCCGAGTGCTCCCTTCTCTGTGCAGAATTAGCTGTTTCCCACAAGGCTAGACACGTTAACATAATTCTATTAACCAAAATTCTATATACCATACAATTTTTAATGTTTGGGTACTAGTGTATTCTGAGCATGACACCAAAGCCAATCAGATCTAGGGAGACTCTAAGTGGTTCACACTGTTTCACAGTGTCCATATTTCTACCTCCAAGGGCTCATGGAGCTATAATGAAATGTACTAGTTATGTGGTGCAGGGGCAGTACCTTGGATTTGTGGCAACATTACTGAATAGTCTACCAAGGAAATAGAAATATTTAATTTACATTGTTGTGCAGCTAGAAGTGTTTCAGTGTTCTTTTTAATCGTGTTGATACATTAATCACCCAGAGACAATCTTAGAACTTATATAAGTCAATTTTCATTAGCATTAATTAGTTTTTCTAGTTGTTAAAATAGACTGATCTTTTTTTCTGGTTGAGTGTTCTTCCACATGTCCACAGCTATTGCTATGTTTAATGTATGATTGGATGTAATTAATAGTTTGAGACCAAGGATCTTCTCTGCATAGACATCCCTCTAGAATGGGAGGCTAAAATGTATCACATGGCTCAGGACAGCTGGTTAAATGTTTCCATATATGCTGAAAATAGCTCTGTCTCTCATCAGAGTAAGCAACCTCAAGCTCAGGGGTCCAAAATGGAGTTGATTAGGACAATCTGAGTGTAGTGAGGTTGTATCCTAGCTTTACCTAGTAGTATCCATCCAAGGATCAGAGAACTATACTAGAAAAGAAAAATATAGGAGGAAAAAAAGATAACCAGAGGCCTCTAAGTTCTAAAGGATTTCTAGGCTTTCAATTAAAGTTCCCCTGGCTCTGTTTGACAAAATATTCAATATTTCTTGGTTCCTCAGTCACTGAAGTTCTCTGTATAATTTGGCTTTTAAGTGGTTCAAATGTACATTGCCACCTATTTGGTCAAAGGGAGTTTTAATATTTATTTTAACATTTCTAGCATTCAGAAATGAATACCTGTGCTTATTTCAATAAGTTTTCCCCCAACATAACTAAAATATAAGAAAATATAATTTTAGATACGAGTGTTGACTTTTTTTTTTTTTAACCCATTCCCACCAGTGAATCACGTACCGTTTGTCCCAATTCAGGAAATAAATCAGCTTTACTTCCATTTTCTTTCTAGTGCTTTAGTAAAGAAGCATTCAGGATTTCCCACCTGAATTGCACCAGATCTCTTTTTAGTGGTGGATATGGTCAGGTATGTCTGAAGTTCTGGCATATTTTTTGGCCAGACTCTTACTTCATCTCATTTGCCATGGGGCCTGAGTTATGGGAGATGGTACTTTGAAGGGAGCAATTACTGAGATGATAAATTATTATCATGAAGAAGATTCCACCTTCAATCATATTGTTACCAAAGTTGGTTGGGCCCAGTAAGCAGTTAGAAATTGGCCAGAGGTCAACCAGGAATTCCAAGCAAGACTTTATGGGGGTTTCTGCTGGAACACGAGGGTGACAGCACAAAGGAAAGAGTCCTCAGGCTGGCCACCTGAAAAGAGATCTGGGAAAGTTTTAAAGAGGCTTGGGGGGGGGGGGCATTGGCAAAGGGTGATATTTAACCATGTAGAAGTAAGGATTTATCAGTGCCTGTACACTTAGAGATTATGCTTTTTCAAAAATTGCGTGTCTAATTAGCATGCCAAATTTCCATCCCTGGGCATGATTTTTAGTGTTATGAGGGAAAAATCGATGAAAGATCAACATAGGGTTCCACTCGCTCAGATTGGCTTAGTGTGGTTCTCAGAGGGCTTGTAAGCTGGGCCATGGGGATTGCTCGGAACGTGTGGCTTTTGGCTTCCTGAAGGCAAACAGCACCCACAAGCTGGGCTAGAGAATGGGTTATTTGGCTTTTTTTTTTTCTCTCTCTCTCTCTGCAAGTTCCTGGATGAGGAGTCTAAATCTAGTCCCTGCTCTGTCTCAATTTTGTTTGCCTCCAAAATAGGATTTGGGTAGCTACCATATCTTGTAATATTTGCAAGTAAAGGTCTTGGAGGTATCAGATGGGAAAAGTGCAAAGGTCAAGAACAGTGTTTCTTAGAAGATACAGTACACCTTGGGAATCTATAAGGGTGTCCTTGCCAAGGGCTGGTCTCTGG
Source organism: Procyon lotor (assembly GCA_028646535.1). Lineage (NCBI taxonomy): Eukaryota > Metazoa > Chordata > Mammalia > Carnivora > Procyonidae > Procyon > Procyon lotor. The sequence continues at coordinate 152,009,054 of CM053604.1, forward strand.
TAGTGCAATACACTTCTCTGAAAGACCTCGCTCTCTCCTGATTTGTCTGCTTCCATTTAACAATGAGATCTCATTTGCCCATTTTCCCTTGAGAGTACTAGGATATCAGATATAATCAGATTCATAGTAGTGGCAAAAGGACTTGAGGTTCTCTCTTTGGGCTGCTCTGTTTTAACTATCACTCAATGAATGGCTGACAACTGATTTTCAAAGTTAGTTCACCGTTTGACAGACTTGACAACTCCGTCATTTTCTTAGAGACAAGCCAATGATTCTATGTGAAAGATCAATGGAGAGTCATGTCTTGGTTGTACTGGTTATATGGGCTGAAAGGATAGAAAGTTGCCTGGGTAAAGTTTAAGGAACCTGCTGTTCAAGAGGCCATGTAACCCAATGATGAAACTGCAGTGTAATACTCGGACATGTCAATATCCATATGTGGCTCTTACTTCTTTGCATCTTGTTTAGTGACAGGAGTTTCTTTTCTTTAAAAATATTTTTATTTATTTATTTGACAGAGACAAAGCAAGAGAGAGAACACAAGCAGGGGGAGTGGGAGAGGGAGAAGTAGGCTTCCCGCCCTGCGGGGCGCCCGATGCGGGGCTCGATCCCAGGACCCTGGGATCATTACCCAAGCCGGAGGCAGATGCTTAACGATTGAGCCACTCAGGCACAGGAGTTTCAAGGAAAAAAAAATTTTGACTCACTCAGTGCATAATTTATTTGTTCTGAATAATAGTATTTCCAGAAAAGTTATTGTTTAGTGAAGGACCCTTGAATTTCTTTTTTCTGTTAAATTATTCTATCATTTTTACTAATGAAATTAGAGAAGGGAACACAGAGCCCCAAATACAATTATTTCTGACTGCTACTCAATGCGCCACTTATGAAATGAATACAGTTTCTTTTTTAAAAAATATTTTATTTGGGAGAAAGAGAGAGAGAGAGCTGGTGTGTGAACTCTGAGCATGAGTGAGAAGGGAAGGGACAGAAGGAGAGGATGAAGCAGACTCCCTGCTGAGCAGGGAGCATGATGCAATGTGATCCTCCATCTCAGGACCCTGGGATCGTGACCTGAGCCAAAGGCAGATGCTTAACCGACTGATGCCCCCAGGTACCCCCATGAGTATATTTTCTATTTGAATTAGGTCAAAAACATCTACTTAGTTTTCACCTTATTAGATTATAACATAATGCTAGACACTTTATCCTTATAATAGGACAATAAATGTATAATTCTGGCCAAATGAAGGCAACCTACATGGTGACCAAAATTAACAGGGACCTAATAGAATGCACTTACTATATTGCCAACTACAGATTACTAAAAGGTTGATTCAATGTCCATCTCTGTTTTGGACTAGTCAAACCAGAGAATTAAAGAGATAAATAATGTAAAGGGTTATTCTTAGTTTCTTCTGCACCTCTATTATATAAATTGGTATAGTCCTAACATAACGTGGTATTTTTGTATTTGCAATTGTGGTGATACAGGGTCATTCTAGAGATTTTCTTTTGGCATGCCCAGTTGTTAGGGTCCTACACTTCAACATTTTGAAGGCTCTTTCCACCGGTAGAATTACAACAAAACTATTGCAATTACATACACACTCAGGGAAAGGTGATACCATCTCAGGAAAACTTGGGTCTTCTGTGTCAAGCAATTATCACAACGCAACGACCTCAGCTACTTTCTCCTCCATATGCTTCAACTGTCAAAATAATTTCTCTCCCCATATTCAAGTTTCCCAGAATTAATGTTATCTTTGATCCTGTATCTAAAAGCCCCTGAGATTCTTGAATATTATCCTTTGTTTAGAACAGATGACAGGGCTTAGAGTCTTTCCAGGCAGATCTGATGTTTTAATGGACCTTTATGTTAAGGATTCTGGGGCAATTTGTGCTTCTCTTTGAGGGACTGGGGCCCAATCTTGACTTTAGGGCCAGGCTTCTTAAATTAAAGAGAGATCAGAAGAAATCAAAGAAAATGCTTTGGAACTTGTCCTTTGTTTTGATGAGCAGGGAGTTTATCCTCAGGATTTATGAAGTCCTTGTCTCCGTGCTCCCTTTCTTGGCTCGGCTCCCTGTGATTTTGAAGTGGCTTATTGCTCCGTGTGCTCTGTATGGCAAGCTTGTGGCTATGGCTGCAGTGCCTACAAGTAGAGCTGATTCCTGTGTCCTGTTGACTTTCTCTGAATCTAGGCAATTTGCCAGTGTTCCTCTTAGGAATCGGGGAAAACCGAAAAACCTTCTGTCTCGGCCCACAGGGAAATCATTGTACGGACAGCAGGCCCAATCCAAATCTAAAACTTTCCATTAGTAAATTCTCCAGCAATTTCCCATGTTATACATGCTCCCAGCTTTTGGAGGGTAGACGGATAACCCTTTTGGGAGACACTGAAGATGCAATTTCCTTGCATTTCAACATGAAGATAATCATCTGGCTCATTGGGTTCACCTATCCTGTTGGTCAGGATGGTAACTATTTGAAACTCTTCCTTTCTAACCTCCTCAGTCCCTTGCGGCTCAGTTTTCCACTATCAGAGCTGCTTGACTACCTGCAACTCAGTTCGTGGTTGCCCTGCTTTCCTCACCAAAGAAGCCAAATATTAATGTCAATGGGGGTGTCTTCCCTCACATCCTTTCTTTACTACCACTCCTTTTTTTTATTGTGTTGAACTGTATATAACACACAATTTCCTTTTTTTTTTTTTTTAAAGATTTTATTTATTTGACAGAGAGAAACACAGCGAGAGAGGGAACACAAGCAGAGGGAATGGCAGTGGGAGAAGCAGGCTTCCCGCTGAGCAGGGAACCCGATGCGGGGCTCGATCCCAGGACCCTGGGATCATAACCTGAGCTGAAGGCAGATGCTTAACGACTGAGCCACCCAGGCGCCCCCACAATTTCCTTTTATAACTATTTTATTTCAGTGTAGTTTCACGGCATTAAGCATATTCACATTGTTGTGTGGCTATTACCACTATCCGCCTCTGGAACTTTTTCATCTTCCCCAACTGAAACTCCATACCCATTAATCACTAACATTCCCCTCTCTTCCTACCCCCCCTGGTGACCACCATTCTATTTTTTATTTCTATGAATTTGACTACTCAAAGAACTTCATGTAAATGGGATGATACGATATTTGTCCCTTTGTAGCAAGTTTATTTTATTTAGTATAATGTTTTCAAAGTCATCCATGTGGTAATATGTTCAGAGGTTGTCAGATTTTTTAGGCTGAATAATATGTCATTGTGTGTATGTGCCACATTTTGTTTATACATTCATCCATCAATAGGTACATAGGTTGTTTCCACTTTTTGGCTATTGTGCAAAACTGCTATGAACATGGGTAGACAAATATTTACTCAAGTACTTACTTTCATTTCTTTTGGTTACACTCCTTTAAAATGGTTTTAAAATGTTTTTTTTTTAACTTTACAGAGTTATAATTTAATACAGTAACTCAAAGAATTTAAGTGTGGAGTTTTATAACTTGACAAATATATGCACCTATGTAACTACCACTCATTCAGGATACAGAATATTTCTATCAGTCCAGAATGCTTCTCCTTGCCCCTTGAAGTCCTTCCCTCCTGCACCCACAGCTTGATGCAACTGATCTGCTTATTGTCCCTATAGATTAGCTTCTGTTTTCTAGAATTTAGTATAGATTGAATCATTCCCTATGATCTGTTAATGTTCTTGAGATTTATTCATATTACTGCATGTAGTAGAGGTATGTTTCTCTTTGCTATTGAGTAGTATTCCATTATAAGAATATGACACAATTTGTTTGTTTATTCAATAGTCGATGTACATTTGCTTGTTTCCAGGGCTATTACGAATAAAACTGCAGTAAACATATGTTCCTAATTTCCTTAGGTTAGGATATAGGCATGGAATTGCTGAGTTGTATTTATAATAAACTGCCAACCTGTTTTCCAACTGGCTATACCTTATTACATTTAAAGAACACTGTATATGAGTTCTAGTTGTTACACATCCTCATCAATGCTTGGTTTAAAGTCCTTTTAGTTCTAGAAATGCTGGTTATGTGGAAATATCTCATATAGTTTTAATTTGCATATAATATGAACTTTAATTAAATTCCCTAATGACTAAGAATGTTAAGCATATTTTCATGAGCTTATTTGCCATCTGTATATCTTTTTCGGTAGAGCATCAGTTTAGATGTTTTGCTTATATTTATTGGGTTATTTATCTTATTATTATTGAGTTGTATTCTAGGTATAAATCCTTTTTAAATGTGTATTTTGCAAATATTTTCTCCCAGTCTATGGTTTATCTTTTCTTTCATTCACATGATCTTTTGATGAGCAAAACTTAAATTTTGGTGAAGCCCAATTTATGAATTTTGTTTATGCTATTTGTTTTGTATCTAAGAAATCCTTGCTAAATCCAAAATCACTAAGAATTTCTCCTATGCTTTCTTCTTGAAGTTTTTATAATTTTAACTGTTAACATTTGCATCTATGATCCATTTTTGAGGTTATTTTTACCTGTGAAATGTTTAAAATTTTAAAACATATATGACGTAACTTTTCTATACTGGCCAGCTAAAGATATTTGAGAATTTATTAACATGCCATTTCAGTTATCATAGGCCTACAAGTACAAACCCAAGAGAATTTAAAAATATATACTATAAATGCATTGTATAGATTCATAAAAATGTCCTGAGATATTAAAATACTCTGGAGTCTCCCACTCATGGCTCATTCTCTTTCCTGAGACTCCTTTAGAAAACATAACACATGAAGTTTAGAGAATAAATGTCTCTTAGGCAGTGACCATGGGATTAATAATTGTGGAAGAAAAAGCAAGCAACTGTAGCTAGTTAGAAGTTGAACAGTGACGCAAAAGTGATGTCAGATTTGACCATCCTGTGCTTTGGAGCTACAATGGTCCTAACTCACTGGGACAAATTGGCTCAATTCTTTTTTCATGCATGCTTGAATCAGTTGCTTGAATCGGGGGGTCCAATCAGGTGGACCCCTACTCGGAGTCCACCACAGGAAGTGGGTATCTCTGCCGCTGAGGCAATTCATAAAGGGCCTGACAGTCCCTGGGCAATTGGGGCAATAAATCCCTGCTTGTAGAGACATGTGGACAATGAATCTCCATGTCCATATAGTCTACCTGTTATCAACATTTTCGTGAATGTGAAATGAGTGGTGTAGCCCTTTGTCAGGTGCTCACTCTCATACCTACTCTCTATATGTGGGATCCTGTGCAGATAGAGCAAAGCCTTGGATAGTCTGCTGGCTGAGATACCGTGGGCAGAAAAGACAGTCTATACCCAGAAGGTCTATTCCTATCTGAATCGATCACAGGCCTCTTCAGGGTTGAAGGGGTCAAGTATAGATAACTTGCCATCAAACATACAGATGGTCTCCTTGAGGAATAACATGGGCTCAGGACTGATCTTTGTTGCTGGCAGGTTGTGCATTTAGAGGCAGCTGGGGCTAGATTCATTATGGAAAGTTGGAGCCTGCGCTGCTGGATTGATGTCTAATCTCTGTCTTCACTGCCAACAACAACAACAACAACAACAACAACAACATCACTGGAACAACATCTTGTTCCAGCATTGGCCTGGCCAATAACACCTGGCTGCCATCAACTGCTTGAGTCATTCTGTCTACCTGGCTGTTTGGTGCCTCTTCCATGGAGGGTGCTCCTAGATTAGTATTAACTTTGAATACAAAGATCTTCATACTTTATACCCAGTCTCATTTATTTATATATATTCTTTCTGCCAGAACTTTTTGTCTCTGATCTTCTGATCTTTTTTCTTCTAGGATTTTGAATATCTAGCCAGACTATTCATGAGTCCTTCTGTGTTCTAATTTTTGGCCACTTTTATCACACAAAGCAGATGATCAGATGCTCTGTCTCAAACATGGCCAATTGGGAGGATTTTCCTTGGGTTAAACCATATAGTGGTTTGTATCCACCAACTGCAAACCAAGCTTAGGCTTTTCCATCTTCTATCAGCCAGTCCTTAGATACCCCTCTTCTGGTCCATAGGAGTGAGCTCAGGAACAGGTAGTGGTACAACCATGTTGGATGACAAGAGTCTGGCCATCTGAGTTGGTGGGTCAGCCAGGATTTAGCTCATGATGGGAATTTCTAGCCAAATAGTCATATGGTGTCCCATATTCAGGCTTTCAATTTGTATCATAGCTCAGTACCATGCCAAGAATTGCAATTCAAAAGATGTCAATTCCCTGTTGCAAATTATGTGACCCAGTACCTGAGCTGTGATTTTTCTCACTGATCTTCCTATAAATTCCATATAGTATCTTTTCCCACCACTGATATGTCTAACACAAGAGTTGGCTCAAGTAACAGGGTACAGAATGGACCTGACAATAGGCAGTCCTGGAATCTCTTGCTTGCTTAGTGGCATCTTTGACTAGATTTGATTTTAACTCTATTACTTCTTAGCAATATTTCCAAGGGCTGTGAACAAGTATCTGACCAAAATGTCTTCACAGTGCAGGACCTCTAGCTGAAATGTCAGGGGAGACATCTAAAATGGATTCTAAGAAGGGCCATTTCTTTTCTTTTTTTTTTTTTTTTTTTAAGATGGGCCATTTCTACTCTGGTTCCTGAAGATGCTCTCCAGTGCCCTAGACCAATTAGAAATAGTTATATTCATAATGGACATCCTGGTGATGGTATTGGGGTGGTGGTGGGGTGTGGTGTGTGTATGTGTGTGTGTTTAATAGAATTGGGGCAGAGAAGGGGATATAAAAGAGAGACTGGAGAGAGAGCAGAAAATCCTCCAAATTAGCTGTTTGTTTATGCTAGTTTGTGGTAAAGTTTGTGTTTCTCTTCTATATTTCTACCTCTCAGAGAGGCAATACTAAGCCCAAGGCTTCTAGTGTATCAGCTCAATACACTATACATTATTAAAGATGAAGTAAAAATACAGAAAGGATAAAATATAGATACTAGTAACTTTCCTCCTGAGAAGAGGAAAATAAGTACCGTTTACTTAGAGAGCAAAAGAATTAGAATTTTAGGACTTGAAGATATCTTAACTATCTTCTAGCTCAATCTCTTCATTTTACAAATGAGGAAAATCTTTTATCTTATTGGTTCTTTTCAATAAATTCACAAAACAGTTTGTTGTTTGTAAGTTAGTAAATACATTCATATGCTTTTATAAGTTTCATTTATGATTTTGGCCAGCAATGATGAAATTAGTATGTTTTGATCTTTGTGCAAGTTGCTCAGAAGGAACTTAAAAAGAAGTATTTAGGAAAATCCAAGCGCTGAAACATTTAAGATATGCTTTGTGGTCTCAATTTTGTGTGATTGTCAGCCAGGAAGTTTTCTGATTAAGATGGTTTGCCAATTCCCTGCCAAATACATTATTTATTACACTAATGGGGATTTCCTATTTGAGATGTTAAAGACAAAATGTTACTATTATTATTTCCCTTAAAGTAATTAACCTAGACCAATTGATGCATTCTAATAAATTAAAATCAAGCAAAGAACAGAGGTTCGAAAGATATATGGGTATTTTATTGGCATATACTTATTGAAATAGGTTAAATTTCAGTGGATTAGAGATTTCCATAGTGATAGTAAAATGTGAAGCTGGATGTTATTGAATTTATATTTTCTTTTTTGGATTTAATGTTTTGTAAGAATGAAATCACTTTTAGCAAGGACTAAATTTTGTTGGATTAAAATGGCAGTTAGAGGGGCACCTGGGTGACTCAGTGGGTTAAAGCCTCTGCCTTTGGCTCAGGTCATGATCTCAGGGTCATGGGATTGAGCCCCGCATCGGACTCTCTGCTCAGCAGGGAGCCTGCTTCCCCCTCTCTCTCTGCCTGCCTCTCTGCCTACTTGTGATCTCTCTCTCTGTCAAATAAATAGATAAAATCTTTAAAAAAATGGCAGTTAGAATCCCATTGTTATGAACACAAATTTAAGAATTTCATATTCTCCCCAAAATTATAAAGAAACTTCTGCATATTTGTGTGTGTGTGTGTGTGTGTGTGTGTGTGTGTGTGTGTTCTCTTATGGTAGTACCTACAAAGGGAGGTGTGTTCCAAACATCTAATAAAGACTATATACATGTAGGCAAATTAACAGGTACTCTGCATTATACCTAATTTTAAACAAAGAGCAAAGTGTGAGACAAATTTTAATAATTACATATATTTAATTTGTTTGTAAAATTAAAATAAAATTTAAAACTAGAGAGAGTAATAAGCATTATGGAGGAAAAGGACAAGGTGCTATAAGAAAGACCACAGGGCCATTTCCTTTATTGAGGCAATTATAAATAGCCTTTCTGGAGGAAAAACAGTTAGATAGATAAAGAATTTGTGCAGTTTGTGTGGGGGAGGCAGGATGTGTATGGACAGCAGCAATCCAGACAATCCAGGGAACAACATAGAAAAGACCTTGCAATTGGGAAGGAGTGTGATATGTTCAAGAACCTAAGGGAAGGCCAAGATGGCCAGAGTACATTTAATGAGGACAAGCATAGCACAAGATGAGAATGAAAGGGCTAGCACACATTTACCACAGCAGGTAGGGCCATGGGCAGCATACTTAGGGGGTTCAGTACTATTTTAGTGCAACGGGAAGTCATGAAAGGATTTTAAGTAGGAGAGTGACTTTATATCTTTAAAAGACCACTTTGGCTGCAATATGGACATTGGGTTGGATTGGGTTAAGAGTGGAAGAAGAAAGGCATTGTTAGGAGACAATTGCATTACTCAAGATGAGAGTTGAAATGGCTTGGACTGAGATGTTGGCAGTGAAAATAGAGACTTAATGGATGGATTCAGAGAATTTTGAGGATAAAATCAACGATTCTTAGTAAAATCTTAGTAACATATAGAATGTGTGAGTAAAAGAGAGCCATGTCAAGATATGCTCAGATTTTTAACTTGAGCAAATGAGTGGGTAAGAGTGTAGGTGATAGTATCATTTATTGAAATAATGTAAGTCTGGAGGAACAAACTTCTTGGTTTTTTCCAAAATGAGCAGTTTCCACATTCTGGACAACTTCTTCCTCCAAGTATTAGCATAACACTAACATTTAAATAAAATATCACAGTTAACAAAATAACTTTGGTTTGGGGTGTTTATTTCAACACTCTAGAACTAATTGTGAGTAATTACTTTATTTAACCTAAAACTCTTTTACTGTTTAACATAAAAAGAATTATAATTATTATGATCTAGTACTCACTTACTTTATGCTGGACAATGTGCAATGTGGTCTTTGTATAATAGTTCATTTAAATCTCTAATAACATTGTGAGGAATATTTACTCTTATTTTTCAGACAAGTTAATCAGGACTTAGAGAAATCAGGTAAAATGTCCAAGGTCACAATCAGGCAAGTGGGAAAAGCAATCAGTGACTTATTCAATCCATTGGAATTGTTCATTCCCTACAGAATAAAATGCACTTTCTACTACATCTATGGAAAGAGTGTCCTACCCCTGTACTCGTCTACACTTGCCTGTTTTCTTCCTTGCTCAGGCCTGCCGTTTTGATTTCATTGGCTTTCAGCCAACTATTCCACATAAAGATTAAATATGTTGATTTTACTAGGCCAACTGTAGTGGAATGATAAGCTTTTCCTGAATATAGTAGGGGAGAGGGACACACTATTTAAGGACTGACCATAATAGTAAGCATTAATTAATGGTTGTATTACCATATCACTTTATATTAGACTAAAGGAAAGGAATTCACTCTTTATTTCTAACCTAGAATCAAAGAAATATTACATAAAATTATACAGCACTAACAGAGAGCCTGATCTTGTTATATTATTTAAATTTTTCTTTTAAAAAATGCAAATATGTAGTGTTTTTGAAGAGTGGAGGAGTTAATTAAGGCAAAGCATACATAGCTAAGAATCAGGTAAGAACACTTTTCAAGGTTCTTGTACTATGCAACCCTAGGAGAGCTCATAACTTTTTTGAATCTGTTTTTTCATCAATAAAGTACACATAAAGCTGCCTTGTTTTCATGATTGAAATTCAAATGAAATAAAGTAAAACTAAGTTTTCTGCTTATAGCAAAACATTTATACAATAAACAGTAATTTGATGTTTATTGTGTTTAGGTACTGTGGTCACCTATAGTTACTATAGACAGTGGGATAAATTCTTAACTACAGCAATATAATCTAAATATGTAGTAAATGCTGTGATAAAACATTGCAAAATCGTTCAGGAGTATAAAAAGGTGAATGTAGTGAGAAATGAGGTTGGAATAGTAAGTTAGGTTGAGAGTATAAGGGCATTCAAAGATATACTAATGAGTTTGGCTGTTACTTACAGCAATGTGATTACTGAGAGTTTCTAAGTAAAGGAAAAATATGATAATGGGTCAATGTAATAAAGATGGTTGTTTTGGATAAATTGGAAGGACAAATATAAGAGTTATGGGGATTGGTTATCTTGATACTTCCAAATCCAGAAATCCTTAATGAGTCTCAGGTAGCACAAAGAGGAAGGGATGGTGTTTCTGTTAACTATTGTCATCTAAAAAGATAACTCAAGCCTAGTGGCTGCAGCAAAGGATGATATGTTTCTTATCAGTATATGGATTAGCTCGATGGCTCTACTATTGGTTTGGCTGGGGCACATTCCTGTGGTTGCAATAGTACTATGGCTGAAAATCGTTCATGGTTCAACATGATATGATATGATATGATATGATATGATATGATATGATACTTAGTAAGAACCATCTAAATTGCTTTCCATACATGAAAACCTTTTGGTCTCATGCTAGATTTACTTCATCAAACTCATAGGGGATTTCGTTTAGGAATTTGTCTCTTTCACAAACTCCACAGGATTCTTGGGTACCTTAATTTGAGAAATTTGGGGGAAAACTCTTCACTCATCTCAAACAGTAGAAAAGAAAGAGGAAATGTAGGTTGATCAAAGTTTCAATGCACCAGTGTCTGTGCCACATATGTAAAATACATTTTTTTGTTTAATCCTCAGAACAACCCAGTGATAGCCATAGTAAGGTCCTCTTCTCTAATTAAGTTGCCCAAGAATACACAGAAAATAAGTAGAAGAGCCAAAAATTTAATTTAGGGTTTTCTAGTGAACAAAGAGAAGGAAAATCCCAGACAGTGTAGGAACTGACAGAAAAAGAAAAGTACTCAGAAGGATATTAAAGGAAAGGGAATATGTGTACTTTGTTTTCTCTACCTGGTAAGAGATTCTGATGACTGTTTTATGCAAAAAGACTTAGATGAACAGTTTGAATTTTGGTACTAATCTACATGAGAAAAATAAGAGGCAGCCTATACCTTAAAAAATCATCTATGCTCTGTAAGAATTAAAATACTTGTAGTTTTACTCACATTTCTTTAAAGTTGTTTTTTTTAAAGATTTTATTTATTTATTTGACAGAGAGATCACAAGTAGGCAGAGAGGCAGGCAAAGAGAAAGGGGGAAGGAGGCTCCCTGCTGAGCAGAGAGCCCGATGTGGGGCTCGATCCCAGGACCCTGAGATCATGACCTGAGCTGAAGGCAGAGGCTTTAACCCACTGAGGCACCCAGGTGCCCCTTTAAAGTTGTTTAGAAGTAATTTTTCAAAGGTTCTTTCTCTATTTTTATTGAGAATTTAATCTAATATTTGAATGCCTTTGTTATGACAAGGGGAACATTTGTTGAGTGCTTACTACATGCCAGGCATTATGTTAATTACATGCATTTTTATGATATTTACCAATATTACCCCAACGAGATAGCCCATTTTACAAATGAGCAAATAGTGACACAGAAATTTGAATTAATATGACCATGGCTGTCTTCAGAACCTATATTTTTAGACATTAAACTCTCTGCACTTTGTTTCTACTTTAACCATCTAAAGCTAAATAGCTTTTGAATGATAACAGTCTTCGAAATCTTTGCATATATTTCTTACTTGATAAGTTGGAACTCAAAACAATGTCTAAAAATGTAGACCTATTGCCGTCTCAAGGTCTCTAAACAAAGTAATCTGTGATTAAAATTGAGTTTTACAGGTATTTCTCATGAAATTAATAATACACAAATAATATATTTTCTATATTCCCCTTTGGATGAAGTGTTCTGTAACCTATGTGTGCTACAAATTATGGTAAGGGGATATAAGAGAGAAGGTATAGATTTGGGAGTGAAAAAATGTGAGTCTGAGTTCTGATGCCACCACTTTTTAGTTGTATGATCTTGAGCAAATAAAGTTATTCTTGATTTTCTCATTGTAGAAGGAGTATAAAAATGATTTCCCTCCCTTTTTTAAAAGGCTTGATATGAGGATCAAATATGATAGTAAACATATGTGAAATTATTTTCCATCTATAAATTGAGTGCTATATTTCACTTTTGAGGTATTTGAGCTTTGTGCTTTAGAATCATCTTTAAAATAGGATTAATTACAATGGACTCTTCTTAAGTAGTAAAAAGTCTAAAATTAATGACACTTAAAATTCATATACCTTTACAAACCTGCAAACAATAATGTTAATCTTGGTACTGATAGAATTCATTATCAATAGCTGTGATACATTTCCTCAAAGTTTACAAAATGCTACTTCATGCTTTCATTTGTTCATTTTCAAAATGGGAAAAAATCTGCTTTGTCAATTTATTGTGAATATTAAGTTAATAAAACATGAAAATATATTCTATAAACTGAGAAAAGTTATGTAGGAGCTATTAACTATTATCCATGATTTTGGAAAATGTATTTTGATAAGCAATGAAATAAACATTATTTTAATCTTTTGTTATCATTTTTTTAATTTCATAAACTTTTTTTTTTGTAAACAGTAGTTTGCTGGGTTTCTAGCAAAATTGAGCAGAAGGCACACAGATTTACCATTTATACCATGTCCCCATATATGTAAACCTCACACGCTATTGAGCTCCTACAACACACTGGTACATTTGTTTCAGTCAATGAACCTACATTGAACAACATTATCATCTAAAGTCCATAGTTTACACTAGGGTCCACTCTTGGTGTTGTACACTCTATGGATTTTGACAAATGCATCATGGAATATACCCAACATTGTAGTTTTGTCCAGAATAGTTTCACTGCCCTAAAAATCTTCTGTGTTCTGCCTATTCTTCCTTCCTCCCCTTGGACAACACTGTCTTTAGAGTTTTTCTTTTTTAGAATATCAAGTAGTTGGAATCATACAGTGTGTCGCCTTTTCATACTGGCTTTCTTCATTTAGTAATATACTTTTAATTTTCCTCCATGTCTTTTCTGGGCTTGATAGCTCATTTCTTTTTAGTGCTAAATAATATTCCATTGTCTAGATGTGCCACAGTGCCACATTGACCTTCTGAAGGACACTTCAGATGCTTCCAATTTTGGCAATTATGAATAAAGCTGCTCTAAATAACCATATGCAGATTTTTGTGTGAATATGGTTTCAACTCCTTTGGGCAAATACCAAGGACATGATTGTTGGGTCATACGGTAAGAGTAGATGAGTTTTGTAAGAAACTGCTAAAAGTCGGGTCCCAGGAATTCAGCTAGATAGGTATCAAGTCATTCTGAACATCTGTGAACTCAATCAGAGATTGAAGAAAAGAATAGATGCAACTTTACAAAGAGAAGAGTGGCCACTTTCTGCAAGGTAGGAGGTGCAGAGAAGTGAATCCCAGGTGATATATGGGGAGATAAACCGTGGTGGGAAGAAAGTCTCTGTAAGTTAGCTACCAGAAAGTGATATAGCAGCTGAGTGCAAAATCAGAACTTTTAGAAGTCTGCTCCAGTGAGGGACATGCCTGCCTGAAAAGTGCTCAGGGGGCGAAGCTGGGCTGAAATCCTAAGTGGGACAGTATAGTTTCAGGATCCTCGTTGTCACAGGACAACTGGGGATGCCTGAGTGCAGCAGAGTTCCCAGGCATCAGAGCAGGGAGCCTAGTTGCAAACAGCAAGCTCAGAAATGGGCTCTCAGCTCAGGGTTGCCATGAACTGCAAACCGGGGCTCAGTTGGATGACTGCTGTCCAAGCAGGGGTTCAACAAATGGCGGAATCAGAGAGAACCCCCATTCCTCCCTCGGGAGGTGGGAGTGTGCTGCAGGAGTCTGCAGCATTTAGACTCCAATGGGGTCATGTGCTTGAGATAGAAATGCTCCGTCATAGGCTGGGAGCAGAGAGTCAGGCCAGGGACTATGGAGACAGGAGTGATTGACTGCTTTCCTCTGAAGGCTCACAGAGGAGTGGGGCCCTGAGCTTTCAGTTCTGGGGCTCGAGATTGGGAGGCCACCATTTTCATTCTCCTCCAAAGCTGCGTGGAAAGCCTTCAGGGAACAAAAGCCACATTGAGCAAACCAGAGGAGATGATTTAGCCTGGCCCCGTGGCAAAGGCAGTGCAATTCTGCCTCAGGCAAAGACATTTAAGAATCAACACAACAAGCACCTCCCCAGATCAGCAAGAACATACAGCCAAGACCAAGTTTACCTAGCACTGAGAATTGCAAAACTCCAGCGCTAGGGGAATATAGCATATATAATTCAATTTTTTTCCCTATGGTTCTTTAGTCTTTCAATTTTAATTTTTTTCTTCTTTCTTTTTACAACCAAGTTCTTACTTTATCAATTGTTTTTTAAAAGTCTTTTTTAATTTTCATTTGTACAGTTACATTCTATCCTTTATTGTATTTAATTTTATATATATATAATATATGCATATTATATATACACATATAAGTTTTTCTTTCCTTACAATTTTGAGATGTAGTTTCTTCTAACAGATAAAAATACACTCATAATCTAGTGTATAGATCTGTTCTCTTAACCTGCCCCATAATATTCTCTTTCTTCTTCCTCTTTTTTTTCTTTTGTTAAAGTCTTTTTTAATTTTCACCTTTACAATTACATTCTATCCATTCAATGTATTTAATTTTATTTTTGTATATATATAAGTTTTTCTGTCTTTATGATTTTAAGATGTAGTTTCTTCTAACAAACCGAACAAAATAACTCAGGATATAAGGTATTGCTCTGTTCTGTTCACCTGTCTGTTTATATTCCTTCTTCTCTCTCTTTTCTTTTGTTTTTAATTTTCATTTTTATAGTTACATTCTATCCTTTCTTTTTTTATTTTTGTACATATATACGTTTTTCTTTCTTTACAATTTTGAGATCTAATTTTTTAATAAAGAGACCAAAATACACCCAGGATCCAGTGTATTGCTCTATTCTGTTCGCCTATCTAATTATATTCTCTTACTCTTTAAAAAAAAATGTTTATTTTTGTTTCAGGTCTCTTCTGATTTGCTTAGTGTATATTTCTCTGGGGTCATTGCCATTTCAGTATTTTGTTCTCTCATTCAACTATTCTTCTCTGGACAGAATAACAAGATGGACAAACTCACCTCAAAGAAGAGAACAAGAGGCAGTATTAAAAAAAATTAAAAAAAAAAAAAAGAGGCAGTATTGACTGATAGGGACCTAATCAGTACGGACAAAAGTAAGATGTCAGAATTAGAGTCAGAATGATTATTAAGATACTTGTTGGGCTTGCAAAAAGCTTAGAAGACACTAGAGAATCCCTTTCTGGGGAAATAAAAGCACTGAATGAGAAAAATATGCAGCCAAGAATACTATATCCAGCTAGGCTGTCATTCAAAATAGAAGGAGAAATAAAAAGTTACCAGGACAGGGGCGCCTGGGTGGCTCAGTTGGTTAAGCAGCTGCCTTCGGCCCAGGTCATGATCCTGGGGTCCCGGGATCGAGTCCCGCATCGGGCTCCCAGCTCCACGGAGAGTCTGCTTCTCTCTCTGACCTTCGCTCCTCTCATCCTCTCACTTTCTTTCTCTCAAATAAATAAATATAATCTTTAAAAAAAAAAAAAGTTACCAGGACAAACAGAAACTAAAAGAATTTGCAAACATCAAACCAGCCCTACAAGAAATACTAAAAGGGATCCTTTAAGTGAAGAGAGAGTCCAAAAGTAACATAGAACAGGAAGGAACAGACAATATACAGAAACATTGACTTTACAGATAATATAATGACACTAAATTCAAATCTTTCAATAGGTACTCTGAATATAAATGGGCTAAATGCCCCAATCAATAGACACAAGGTATCAGATTGTATAAAAAAGCAAGACCCATCAATATGCTGTCTGAAAGAGATCATTTTAGAGCCAAAGACACCTCCAGATTTAAAGTGAGGAGGGTGGAAAACCATTTATTGTGCTAGTGGACATCAAAAGAAAGCTGGGTGGCAATCCTTATATCAGACAAATTAGATATTAAACCAAAAACTGTAAGAGATGAGGAGTGACACTGTGTCAAAATTAAAAGGCCTCTCAAACAAGAAGAACTAACAATTGTGAATATGTATGCCCCTGACATGGGAGGAACCAATTATATAAGCCAATTAATAAGAAGATTAAAGAAACATATCACTAATAATACAATAATGGTAGGAGATTTTAACATCCCATTCACAGCAATGGACAGATCGTCTAAGCAGAACATCAACAAGGAAACAAGGGCTTTGAATGACACACTAGGCCAGATGGACATCACAGATATATTCAGAACATTCCAGTCTAAAGCAACAGAATACACATTCTTCTTGAGTGCACAGGGAACATTCTCCAGAATAGATTACATACTGGGTCACAAATCAGGTCTCAACTGGTACCAAAAGATTGGGATCATTCCTTGCATATTTTTGGACAACAATGCTTTGAAACTGGAACTCAATCACAGGAGGAAATTTGGAAAGAACTCAAATACATGGAGGCTAAAGATCATCCTACTAAAGAATGAATGGGTCAACAAGGAAATTAGAAAAGAACTTTTAAAAATTCATGGAAATAAATGAAAATGAAAACACAACAGTTCAAAACCTTTGGGATGCAGCAAAGGTGGTCCCAAGAGGGAATTATATAGCAATACAAGCCTTTCTCAAGAAACGAGAAGTACACAACCTAACCTTAAATCTAAAGGACCTGGAGAAAGAGCAGCAAATAAAGCCTAAACCCAGCAGGAGAAGAGAAATAATAAAGATCAGAGCAGAAGTCAATAAAATAGAAACCAAAAGAACAGTAGAACAGATCAGGAAACTAGGAGCTAGTTCTTTGAAAGAATTAATAAGATTGATAAACCCCTGTCCAGACTTATCAAAACAAAAAGAGAGAAGACCCAAGTTAATAAAATCATGAATAAAAGAGGAGAGATCACAACCAACACTGAAGAAATACAAGCAATTATAAGAACATATTATGAGCAACTATATGCCAATAAATTAGGCAATCTGGAAGAAGTGGATGTAATCCCAGAGGTGTATAAACTACCAAAACTGAACAAGGAAAAAATAGAAAACCCGAACAGACCCATAACCAGCAAGGAAATTAAAGGAGTCATCAAAAATCTCCCAAAAAAGAGTCCAGGGCCAGATGGCTTCCCAGAGAAATTCTACCCAACATTTAAAGAAGAATTAATACCTATTCTTCTGAAGCTGTTTAAAAAAAAAAAAAAGAAGAAATGGAAGGAAAACTTCCAAACTCTTTTTCTGAGGCCAGCATCATTACTTTGATCCTAAAACCAGACAAAGACCTCATCAAAAAAGAAAATTATAGACTAATCTCTGATGAACATGGTTGCAAAAATTCTCACCAAGATACTAGCCAATAGGATTCAACAGTACATTTAAAGGATTATTTACCAGGACCAAGTGGGGTTTATTCCTGGACTTCAAGATTGGTTCAACATCCACATATCAATCAATGTGATACAATACATTAATAAAAGAGAGAACAAGAACTATATGATCCTCTCAATAGATGCTGAAAAAGCATGTGACAAAGTACAGTGTCCTTTTTTGGTTAAAACTCTTCAGTGTGGGATAAAAGAAACATAACTCAATATCACAAAAGCCATATATGAAAACCTCATATACTGGGGAGAGCAGCTGAGCCAGCCAAGGAGAGGTTGGATGATTAAGCAAGAAACGAGGGATTCTTGGTTAAACTGAAGACTTCATCTGGGAACCAAAAATCTTAACAAATAATCTCTTGGATCTTGAGCCACATATTTCCCCTGAAAAGTATGCATTTTTTTCCAGCAAAATTTTGTTGGGGGTTATGTTATTGAGGAATGAACTGAGATGAATATGTGGAACTTTTATTTAATGGCGTACTATACTAGAAATCTGAAGACCTGCAGATCTTCTGAAGATCTGCAGATTTCTGAAGAAATCTGAAGACATGAGAAGAATCATTCTCAATGAGGAAAAACTGAGAGCTTTTCCCCTAAGGTTAGGAACATGGCAGCGATGTCCATTCTCACCATTGCTGTTCATCACTGTACTAGAAGTCCTGGTCTCAGCAATCAGACAACAAAAAGAAATAAAAAGTATTCAAACTAGCAAAGAAGAACTCAAACTCTCACTTTTCATAGATGATATGATACTCTATGCGGAAAACCCAGAATATTCCACCCCAAAATTGCTAGAACTCGTATAAATTCAGTAATGTGGCGAGATATAAAATCAATGCACAGAAATTAGTTGTGTTTCTAAACACTAACAATGAGAGAAGAAAGAGAAATTAAAGACTCAATCCCATTTACAATTGCACCAAATCCCATAAGATACCTAGGAATAAACCAAACTAAAAAGGCAAAGGATCTGTACTCAGAAAAGGATAGAACACACATGAAGAAAACTGAGGAAGACACAAAGAAATGGAAAAACGTTCCATGCTCATGGATTGGAAGAACAAATATTGTTTAAGTGTCTATGCTGCCTAGAGCAACTGATACATTCAATGCAATCCCTATCAAAATACCATCAATTTTTTTTTCCCACAGAGCTAGAACAAATAATCCTGAAGTTTGTGTGGAACCAGAAAAGACCCTGAATAGCCAAAGGAACATTGAAAAAGAAAACCAAAGCTGCATCATAGTCCTGGACTTCAAGCTCATTTACAAAGCTGTAATCATCAAGACAGTATGGTACTGGCACAAAAACAGACACATAGATCAATGGAACAGAATAGAGAGCCCAGAAATAGACCCTCAACTCTAGGTAAACTAATCTTTGACAAAGCTGGAAAGAATGTCTAATGGAAAAAAGACAGTCTCTTCAACAAATGGTGTTGCCACATGCCGAAGAATGGAACTGGACCATTTCCTTACACCAGACACACAAATAGACTTAAAATGGATGAAAAACCTCAATGTGAGACAGGAATCCATCGAAATCCTAGAAGAGAACACAGGTAGCAACCTCTGTCATCTCAGCTACAATAACTTCTTGTTAGACATGTCTCTAAAGGCAAAGAAAAAAAGGTAAAAATGAACTATTGGACTTCATCAAGATAAAAAGCTTTTGCACAGCCAAGGAAATAGTCGACAACACCAAAAGACAACCAACAGAATGGGAGAAGATATTTGCAAATGACATATCAGATAAAGGGCTAGCATCCAAAATCTATAAAGAACTTACCAACTCAACACCCAAAGAACAAATAATCCAATTAGGAAACGGACAGAAGATATGAATTGACATTTCTCCAAAGAAGACATACAAATGGTCAATAGACACATAAAAAAATGCTCTACATCACTTGGCAGCAGGGAAATACAATCAAAACCACAGATACCACATCACACCAGTCAGAATGGCTAAAATTAACAAGTCAGGAAACGAAAGATATTGGCGAAGATTCAGAGAAAGAGGAACCATCTTACACTGTTGGTGGGAATGTAAACTGGTATAGCCACTCTGGAAAACAGGAGGTTCCACAAAAAGTTAAAAATAGAACTACCCTATAACCACCAATTGCACTACTGGGTATTTACCCCAAAGAAACAAATGTAGTGATCCGAAGGGGCACCTGCACCCAATGTTTATAGCTGCAATGTCCACAATAGCCAGACTATGGAAGGGGCCAGATGTCCACTGACAGATGAATGGATAAAGAAGATGTGGTATATGTATAATGGAATACTACTCAGCCATCAAACACACACACACACACACACACACACACACACACA
>CM053604.1:152029222-152063304 GCA_028646535.1 Procyon lotor
GGGTTGCTGGGTGGGGGGTAGGTGGTTGGGGGGATGTTGTAACTGGGTAATGGACATTAAGGAGAGAAAAAAAAGAGTGAATTTTACTGTATGTAAATTGTACCCCAATAAACCTGACTTTAAAAAATGTGAAACGGGGCACCTGGGTGGCTCAGCAGGTTAAAGCCTCTGCCTTTGGCTCAGGTCATGATCTCAGGGTCCTGGGATCAAGCCCCACACCAGACTCTCTGCTCAGCAGGGAGCCTGCATCCCCCTATCTCTCTGCCTGCTTGTGATCTCTCTCTCTCTGTCAAATAAATAAATAAGATCTTAAAAAAAATGTGAAACTGTCTTCCAAAGTGGTTGTATTTTTTGTATTCCTACCAGCAATGAATGAGAGTTCCTTTGGCTCCACATTACTGTTAGCATTTGGTGTTGTCCATGTATTAGATTTTTGTCCATTCTAATAGGTATGTAATAATATCTTATTGTTTTTTCATTCTCTAATAATACATGATGCAGAACATCTTTTCATATGCTTTTTGCCATCTGTGTATCTTCTTTAATGAGGCACTGTAGGAATGTCAAAGATTGATGGCCACCAGCACAAGCTAGAAAGAGGCAAGGAAGGATTATCTCTTGGGTTTCAAAGGGAGTGTGGCCCTGCTGACATCCTAATTTTGGACTTCTAGCCTCCAGATCTGTGAGCCAATAAATTTCTGCTATTTTAAACCACCTGGTTTGTGGTCTTTGTTATGGCAGCCCTAAGAAACTAGTACATCACTTCAGGGGTTGTTTTGAGAATTAAGTTATTTAATGTCTATAAATAAATTATTGAACCCAGAGTCTGGTGCATGGTAAGCCTTAAATATAGTTGTTTTAGTAATTTTAATTTGTCATTGCACTAAATTGTGATCATCCTTATACTTGCTTGTCTACTATTAAAGAGACTCCAAGTCATCTATCATTTTATTAAGACCATAAATTTTATCAGGCATATTACGTCTATTCTAAAAGATCAACATTGATATAGTTAACAACCAATGATATAGTCCTTATCCTTCATTTTATTTTACTCTGTTATTCACATTTCCCCTAAGGATTATGATTACTATAATTGTTTAAATGTTAAGTCACAAGAGAAAAGAAAAATTAAAGCTTCTGCAATAAAATAAATCTTGGAAGTTGTATTTTTGGGCATGTATCTACATTGATACTACCTTTATATATGCTATACCATTCTCACAGAATCTCAGAATCTCAAGAACATCAAAGATGTTCTTTGTGCATTCTCGTTCTCAAATCTAAAATTAATTTGGCATGACATAAACATTTCAGTGCTCTTCAAATCACAAATGTTTTTGAAGAGTAATTTTACATATAAGAATTCAACTTCTTCATGTATTTTTGATCAGAAACTCAGGAAACAAAGGAGTTCATTCTGAGGCATCATGAAGCTCAAAACAACATTTTATGTGCATACTGCTAGACCTCACAAGCTGTTTTGCTATATTGGATGCCCATTTGAAAAAATTCACCTGAGCACTGCTTTCAAGAAATGTTTTTGGGTAGTAATGCAATCAGGTGATTACAGGTTGAATTATTGCTTGGTCATTTAGGAAGCCATCAGAGCACAGAAATGCATCAGCTGGTGTCTTCCATCACAACATTCTAACAGAGCTCCAAGTCTGACGAGCAGCTTCTTGGGTAGACCTCCCTCACTTTGTTCAAACATACCTCTCACAGAGAAAACTTCTTGCAGGAAGGCTGAGAGAGTTCAGAAAGAAAACAAAACTGAAAGATGAGAAATTGAAACTAGGGTAGGGGAAGGTAATAAAAAGGGGAGGAGTGTTAATCTTCTAAAGAAACTCTATTGTTCTAACCTCAGAAAGTCATAAATTCAGAGACTCAGCCTGTCACAGACCCAAAGGGTCAAGGAAATCCAAGTCTGTTTTGGGATACCAGATCCTGTGAGGCAACCTAAAATTACCAAGTAACACATAAGTAAGTGAAAAATTCGACCAGCCATCCTTCAATGTTAATAGGTTACTTAACGTCTCCTGTTGCAACAGTGCAATTGAAAATGATGGCTCACTCCCTGGAGGTAACATGAAGATAGTGAGGAGGGGGAGGAGTCTGCTAGGTACAAACAGCTTCACTCTCATCAAAGGCAAATTCTTATTCTCACGCGTGCTCCAAATAATTCATGGCATGATCAGTCTTTAACAAATAATTTACATCCGCAGGATTTTTTACTGTCAAAAAGTCTTTGAAGTTTTCTTATATATGAATCATAAGAAATTATATATTAATTATTATATATTATATATTGCACATATAATATGTAATATATAATGTATTAGTAACCTTGTGCTATCAACCGGGGGAATACTTAAATAGAAATCTCTCTGAGATCTCTAAAAAAGGACGAATGTACTAAACGACAAAAGAAAAGAGCAACAATTTTCCATTCTACATGTATATTTCAGGAGTAAGGCTGGAGATCACCAGTAAAGAGAAAATACACATAAGATAACATGCCTAAATATGAGTTAGATATAACTCAGGGTGGGGAAAATTTTATTAAAAATTAAGTAGGCTTTTAAAGAGTAAGGAGACACTTTTGGCCTATAGGAGATGCCACACTGACCTTTACATACGTTTGCAAACATAATAGCATTCATCTATGCGACTGCTCTTTGAAATTGTCACTGATGATAAAGGGCATAGAGGTAAACAAATGGCTACTTCAACGTTTCCTCTTTTAATAGATAGACTTTTTAAAAAAAGATTATTTATTCATTTATTTGAGAAAGTATATATATATATATATATATATATATATAATATTTAAAGACTTTATTTATTTGACAGAGAGGCGAGAGACCCCAAGTAGGCAGAGAGGCAGGCAGAGAGAGGGGGAAGCAGGCTCCGTGCTGAGCAGAGAGCCCGATGTGGGGCTCGATCCCAGGACCCTGAGATCATGACCTGAGCCAAAGGCAGAGGCTTTAACCCACTGAACCACCCAGGTGCCCTGAGAGAAAGTGAGAGAGAACATGAAAGGAGAGAAGGTCAGAGGGAGAAGCAGATTCCTGGGGA
The DNA here is from genome assembly GCA_028646535.1 of Procyon lotor. Classification (NCBI taxonomy): domain Eukaryota; kingdom Metazoa; phylum Chordata; class Mammalia; order Carnivora; family Procyonidae; genus Procyon; species Procyon lotor. The sequence goes on from CM053604.1 coordinate 152,032,301, forward strand.
GCTGGGAGCCCAATGCGGGACTCAACCTCGAAACTCCAGGATCATGACCTGAGCTGAGGGCAGTTGCTTAACCAACTGAGACACCCAGGCATCCGGATAGACTCTTCTGACACAGCATTGAGATACTTAGCTGTTAGGAAAGCCCTGCCTGACTGTAAGCATGAGCACATCCTCACCAATCATGGTGATGGATGTTACCCCACACTCAGAAGAGAAAGGATGACTTTTGACACCTGGAAGGTTTTGCAGGTAACCCTGCAAGAGGGCAGGTCCCAGGACTGGGTACAGAAAGTGGGACTAGCTGCAGTAGAGGAGGTTTGTGTTCTGTGGTCAAGCCCTCTTGACTCCTCTGCCTCTCACTCTTGTGTCGTGGGGTGCAGAGACATCCTTAGCTCTTTTGTTTCTGTGTTTGCAGGCTCAGAAAATGGGCCAATTGGAAGGAGGAGGAGCTGGTGCTCTGTGTGGGCAAAAATGGAGGCAGCTCCATCAGGAAAATGACGTCTGATTCTGGCTCCCCACCCACCCCCAACATGGTGTTGCTTTGGTCTCATGACAAGACCTTCTATCTCTCACATATAGCAATTCATTAGTCTTTTTATCTTCCATCTCCTCTTTGCAATCCAATATTCTCCAGGTCATTTTTAGAGTGAACATTTCTGAGAACAAATTTATTTATGGCATCCAGATGATGCAGATTTGTTGACAATTCACTGAATCCAAATAACTCTTAAGGGGAGGAAATGCCTTCCCTCTCTTCTTCAATAAAGTCATCCTTCAAGATTTAATTCCAGCATGACACTTCCAGGAAGCCGTTACTGGCATCTTCCATTCTGGGTTAGAAGCTCTTTCACTGTGCTCCTTCAACAACCTGGGCTTGTCTGTATTGTGTTCCCCATTGTACTTGTACTACAAGCATCTCTTTGCTTCTCTCCTGCTTTCACCAGATCGAAGATTCTTCTTCCTGGTTTCAGCATCTAATGGAACATATCATCTTGGCCATGTAACTTTTTCATCCTGAGTCTCACACGGTTCTTTAATATGAAAATGGGAATGATATAACACCCATGTCATAGGAGCATTGGTCAAACAAAACGAAGTAATTCAGGTACATCATTGAGCACAATGATGACACAAAACAATAATATTTGGCAAACACAGAGATTAGTACTTCACATGGATTATTCATTTATTCTGCACAACGTCCTGTGATGTGACTATTACATTACTCTCCTTTCTAGACCAGAGAACTCAGTCTTAAGGAAAATAAGCCTCTTAACTAAGATTATAGAATTAGTGAATAGTGTAAGGAGGGCTCAAACAGAGGGAGTCATAGTCACTCAGTTTTTCTCACTAAGCTATCCTGTCTATGGTGGCAAATGCCAAATAACCATTGTTACCATAATGTCTCTTTTAGCTCTAGCATCATATATACTGCATAGATTTAGTCAGAGCCAGATAAATGTTCATTGAATGCACATTTTCTTTTCTTTAAAAAATTTTAATTCCAATATAGGTAACAGTGTTATATTAATTTTAGGTGTGCTATACAGGGATTAAACACTTCCATACATCACCCCGTGCTCATCAGGACAAAGTCACTCTTTAATGCGCATCACCTTTTTACCTGTCTCCCACCCATCTCCTATCTGGTAATCATCGGTTTGTTCTTATTAGTTAAGAGTCTGTTTCTTGTCTTACTTCTCTATTTTTTTTCCTTTGTTCATTTGTTTTGTTTCTTAAATTCCACATCTGAGTGAAATCATATGGTATGTCTTTCTCTGCCTGATTTATTTCACTTAGCATTATACTCTCTAGCTCCATCCATGTCATCGGAAATGGCAAGATATTCTTTTTTATGGCTGAATAATATTCCATATGTACCCCACATCTTTATCCATTCAGCTATCAATGGATACCTGAGCTGCTTCCATAATTTGACTATTGTAAATAATGCTGCCATAAATATAGAAGTGCATGTATCCCTTTGAATTAATTTTTTTTTTCTTGGTATATTTTGAGTAAATACCCAGCAACACAATTGCTGGATTGCAGGGTAGTTCTATTTTTAATTTTTGGAAGAATTTGCCTACTGTTTTCCTGAGTAGCTGCACCAGATTGCATTCCCACCAACAGTGTAAGAGGTTTCCCTTTTTTTCACAAACTCATCAATACCTGTTATTTCTTGTGTTTTTTAGTTTAGTCATTCTGACAGGTGTGAGGTGATATCTCATTGTAGTTTTGGTTTGCATTTCCCTGATGATCAGAGATATTGAGTATCTTTTCATGTGTTTAGTGGCCATCTGGATGTCTTCTTTGGAGAAACGTCTGTCCATTTCTGTTTTTAATAGGAGTATTTGTTTTGGGGATGTTGTGTTGATACATTCTTTATATATTTGGGATACTAACCCTTTATTAGATACATCATTTGCATTAAAAATGAATGCACATTTTAACAATGTCTACAAAAACCAAAACGAAACCCAGATTTTCCCATACTTAAAACTCAGACATATAAAAATTTTCTTGGGGGGGCACCTGGGTGGCTCAGTGGGTTAAAACCTCTGTCTTTGGCTCAGGTTATGATCTCAGGTCCTGGGATGGAGCCCCGCATTGGGCTCTCTGCTCAGCAGGGAGCCTGCTTCCCCCCCTCTGCCTGCCTCTCTGCCTACTTGTGATCTCTGTCTCTGTCAAATAAATAAATAAAATCTTAAAAATTATCCTGGGAGGCACCTGGGTGGCTCAGTCAGTTAAGTGTTCAACTCTTGATTTCAGCTCAGGTCATAATCTCAGGGTTGTGAGATCAAGCCCCACTTCTGGCTCTCCTTTGGGCGTGGAACCTGCTTAAGATTCTCTCTCTCCTCCCTCTCCTCCCTCTGCCTCTCCCCACTCTAAAAAATTACCTTAGTATTCTGCAGAAGCATTTTCTTATAAAAATTCTTAGTGTCTTTTTTTAATCTCTACATGAAAAACCTCACTTTTCCTCCTTGCCAAATAAACTCAATTTTCAAGTCCTTGTCGTTTTGTCTGTGAAACATTCCCCAGCTCCTCGATCTCCCAACATTTTATTGATGCCTCAATTTCAGCACATATCTTCCTATTCTGAAATGAGCCGTCTAAAGTGTTTGTCTACATCACTAAAGAATTAGGTCCTTAGGGGCATGATGTCCTATTCCAACTAAGCTTCCCTGTGCCAAGTTCAGGGACAAGGTGAAAAGTCTAGGTTCTAGTGTACAAAGAAGTCAAGTGACTGGTTAAGAGTTCCGAGATGCTGAAACCCATTTCCAAGAAGTGCTGTGATTTTCTCAGTATTTTAAAAATAATGTTGATGGGTTATATTTCTTGCCTCTATAAAGTTTTTTTTAATCCTTTTCAGAAGTATTAGAATGGCCTAGATAATTTCTATTTTTCATTCTGTTAGTCTATTATGCACAGACATTTATATAAAAGGTGTAATACTTGTATGTATACATAGACAGGCAAGAATTTATTGAAATAAAGTAACAAAGTACAATGGTCCACATAAATAACATCAAATAGTAACAGATTGAATTATATCTGGTGAAATAAATGGGATTTTGGACTTGAAAACAATTGTTTATCCATGGACAATACCCGACCCCTCCAAATTAGTTTATAATAATGGTATGTGTAAGAAGAAACCACAGAGGCACACATTGAAGTAGATTCTAGGCTATGCTAATGCTCTATTCTGAAAATAACTAGAAAAAGAAAAAAGTAAAACATGGCTTCTTCAACAAGGAAAACTTTATAAGGAATTGAAGAGAAGAGGAACCATGCATATCTCAAATGTTCAATTAGATCTATATGCATGAAAATCAGGTTGCATCCAGATGAAAATGTCAGCAATTGTGGATTAAAATGTCAGGTATTTTAAAAAATAGACTATTTCAAAAAGAGTCATCAAAATCAGAGGTCTGTTGGTTTGGGTCAATAAGATAACATTTCAAGAATCCCTGTGTCTTGAAATATTTATATGGGAGGTTGCAGGTAGGAAAAAAAATAAAGCAAACTACTACTACTACTACTACTACTACTACTACTACTACTACTACTACTACTGCTACTATTGCTACTAAACCTTTGTGTGACTTCTCAGAAGCTGGGATGTTTTCCAGAATGAATAACAAGGAAACAAACACAGAAAATCAAACATTACTGGTTCCAAAGTTACTTTGTGTAACATGGTAATATGCTGAAGTCTAACACTACCCATTCATTAATAATATCAGGACACAAGTTGGTAAGAAGCAATGACAGCTTTGATTAAAGACAGTAGTCAGGGGTGCTGAGTGGCTTAGTCGGTTAAGCATCTGCCTTCAGCTCAGGTCATGATTCTAGGGTCCTGGGATCGAGCCCCATGTTAGTCTGTTTCTCCCTCTCCCTCTGCCTGCCACTCCCCATTCTTGCGCTCTCTCTCACTCTTTCTCTCTCTCTGTCAAATTAAGTAAAAATCTTAAAAAAAATAAAGATAAGTTGTCAACTAATTCTGTGTGAACCATATATGGAAAACAAGAGGAGCTGATGGAAAGTAGTGATCTGACTAAGAAAGGTTAGAAAGAAGCAAGTAGTGTAGTTATAAAGGCACAACTGAAATTTACTCTCTTGCTACAGTGCTCAGACCTTGATTCTCTTCTTTTCTTGGATAATCTTGTCCAGTATTATGGCTTTAAATGTCACATACATACTGGCGAATCCCACTTATATAATTCCACTGGACCTTCCTTCTGAAATCCAGGCTAACACTAGATCCAAATGTTGCATTGACATCTCTTTTTGGTGTCTTACATTGAACTCAAAATGTTCAGAAGTACTTCCCCGCCCCCAAATTTATTTTACCCATGGCCTTTGTCATCTCGTTTATGGATGACTTTTCCATCCTTCTAGTCTCTCAGGCTAAAAACCTTGAATTCATTTTTTATTCCCCTCAACTTTCTCACACCTTCCATCCAATCTGTCCAGAATCCTGTTGGGACTATGTTCAAATTCCACTTAAAATCTGACTCCTCCTCACCTCTTCCACTGCTATGGTGATCTACACCGCTGTCACTTTTCACATAGAGGGTATGATGGCCTCCTCGCTGGTCTCCCTGCTTTCACCCTGCCCACACCTTCTGGCTGCTCCATTGAACCAGCAGCCAGATGATGCTTTTTAGAATTGAATTCAGATTGGGTCACTTTTCTGTTCAAAACCTTGCAATGTCCTTGTTTAACTTAGTGAAAGCCAAGGTTCTTAAAATAACTTACAAGGCTCTACATTATCTGCTCCCTCTCGCTACATGTTCTCCTCTTTGATCTAATTTCTTACCCATCTGCCCACTCTTACTCTATTTCAGCAATATCCTAGCCTTTAGTATCAGTGATTTCCTCTGTTTGGAAGAGACTTCTTCCAGTGATCTTCATGATAAATTCCCTCATCTCTCTGCAGGCTTTGCTGTTATTTAACAGTATGTAATATGTATTACATTCTGACTTCCTACCCCGGCATGTCAGATGCTTCCTACCCCTTACCCGACTCTACATTATTTTCCTACAGGCATTCATTATTTTCTAACATACTAGATAATATACTAGTGTATCATTTCTATTTCCATTAAATGTCCTCCTTCCTCTTTTAGAATGTAAGCATCAGGTAGGCAGGGATCATAGTTTTGTTCACATGTGGAACTGAAGTATTTAGAGTAGTCCCGGTCATGTAGTAGATGCTCAATGCATATGTTTTGAAAGAATGAACAAGAATGTAATTCTGCGCGATGTTAAATCTGTTTTCCAACATCATATTTGAGTTTAGATGGATACATTCAAGATATGGTAGAGAGAGCTCATGTAAATATTTGATTTTAGCACATTTAATTCTCTTTTTACAGCTTCTAAGAGATATCCTATCCTTCACCAAAATTTTAGACTTTGGTTTTGAATGTTCTGCTGCCATCTAATGAGGTAAATATAAACTACATAAGTTTTTTTTTTCCTTCTGCTTGTTGCTGTAACTTTTCCTTCAAAAACAATACCCAGTAACCTTCACAGAGTCCCAAGACTTGAGAAGAATGTTAACTAGCAAATTCTGATCCAGAGCCTTGAATGCATGCAAGTAGAAGCAAGCAAAGAGCTCTCTTGGAGTCTGAAAGCACCCGCTGGACAAAGCTGATGCAGAGTAGAAGATTATATCAATTACAAATGTATTATCTTTACTTCAGATAACATTGGCACTGGAAAATGAAACAAATCAATTTATGGGTCACACTTTTATTTACAAAATAAACCTCTGGTTTGACCTGGTACTGACCTGAAACACAGAGGATTTCTTTACCATAATAATGGAGTTTAAAGAGAAAATTTGCAAGAGGCTTGGGGATTGAAGTGAAGAATAGTATTTTTTTTTTCTACTCCTGGGGCTCAAAAGCAGCTTACCTGTGGCTGGAATTTTAGATGTTGTACACCACAGTAGAGTGATTTTTGCATGAAATATCTCACAGGACTATAGACACGGTTAAGTTTTAAGGACCTTTTAACAAATGGAGATATTGAGGCACAGAAGTCTAAATGATGGTCTTGATTGGTTAGGTAGCAACATTTTGGGACACCCAATTGAAGACCCACTCACACCTTGAAATATCATATACAAACTTACTGCTGTGGCTCCATTATCTGTCATTTTATAGGTGCTCTGCATATGTACGTGATTCCAAATGACTAGAAAATTATCCACAGTATATTGACCATCTAATCCATAATCTGTCTTCAGTTCATATATTTTTTCTTCCTCCAGGAAGTTGTTCCTCTACCCTGTCCTTTGTGCTTGCTAAGAAAGCCGTCTCTTCTATTTGCTTTAGTTTCTTTTATTTTCAACTTAACTTGTGTATGTTTAGAACATACATAATCTTGAGTTTCCCCTTTTGAAGATGGACATCTTAAAAAGTCACCACTATTTTATAGACCACAAAGCCAAGTCTTTTCTTTTTTTTTTAATTAGTGATTAACAATCTGAAAGGCAATAAACACAATATGGAAAATCAACATACTGGCTAAAATTCTATGCAAAACTTATACTGGAATGGCTACTTACATGCATTTAAGAGATGCATTGAGAAATGCATGAGGAATCCATTCTCAATCCATCAAATGCATTGAGAAATCCATTCTCTTGCAAATTTATTATCATTTATCTATAAATGAATTTACTAAGAAACCATCTGTATATGATTCCAAATCATTTGATATTTTGATTTGGTAACGCTCATCATTCGACACACCCTTAACAGCCTCTGGGTCACTATGTCAGCTCCAGACTCATGAGGCTAAATCTACGTTCCCTCTTACTCCATAATTCATCCTGTCTTGAAGCTTGAAATGCTTGAAGCTCCATTCTATTCCTACCCTTATCGTTCTTCTCATGTCTCATGCTTGGAATCTGAACTTGAGAATTATAATGACCTGCAGTCATCACATGAGTGGGGGAAACACTGCTTTAAGTGATTCGAAAGTTTTGATCATGCTTATAGAAGTTGAGTTGTGTCTTATAGTGTTTACTAGTTCTGGCTTTGTATTTAGAATGAAGTACTAATTTATTTAAACCATATATATTACCATATATAACATATATAAACATATATATAACCATGTATATTAAAAAATCCAAACCACCTTATTTTTATCTTCTCAGAAACAATAGCAATCTATCGATAGCTTTTTGGGGGTGTGCAGGTTGCTCTTTATGGTTGAAGAAATGTGAGTCATGTACTGTATTGTTCACTTAATATAATTAACATGTGAGTCAAAGTGGAAATTAAATTATAAATGCTTATTATCCTCATGACTTTTGCTTCCAGATCTTCCAAATTATGTGAAATTCACATTTAGTTTATTTCTCTTTTATGTTTCATCACTAGTATATTGTAGAGTATATGATAGCTCTAAATAGGTAGAGGATAACTAATGAGCTCGTTGAGTCTCCTTTCCCTGTTCAACCATTTTGTTACTTTCTCCCCAGGTTGTTCATTTGTTCAGTGTTCAGTCCTCCAGATAGATGAGAACCATCTCCTGTCAAGGGTATGAGTAAATGTGAGCTCCCACCAGAAACCTGAAAGCAAGGCAGGAATTTAATTGGACCTTACTCTCATTTCAACAAATAGTTAAAAAACGTTGAGTATGTGAACCATTTCTGAACCAGAGCATTGAAGAAGAAGAAGTATGACACCGAAGAATTTGCTCATCCTTGTGGATGAAGGTTGGTCTAAATTCACCAAGATGTGGTTAAAAAGTATACATAGGGGTAGTTTCAAGTGAATGAATAACCATACATTTAATGAGCACTATTTAATTGTTCACCAATAATTACAATTAGTTTTGTGCAGGACATACTTAGTAATGTAGAATGAGGGCATTGGCCAATTACCAAGGGGTATGGCAAGATTTTTTCAAAACCAAAAGATTTTCTCCTAAGCACAGTTCTATAAATGTTCATGTCTTGTAGGAAAATGCCTATTTTCCTTTAGTGCTTGACTTGAAGTATAACTTCCTGCCCATACCTAATCTCCAACTTTATGCATTTCTTTCACAGCACTTAGCACTATAGATTATTTGTGTGTGTGCATATGATTGTGTGTGTGTGTGTGTGTGTGTGTGTGTGTGTGTGTGTGTATCTCCTCCACTAGACTGTAAGCTGCATGGGGCTGGAACAACATCTCTTTTGCTCATTATTACATCTTCATTGTCTATCACAGTGTATAGCCCATACTAGGTAGTCAGTACATAATTGTTGAATAAGTGAAATTGACAGTTTATGTTGTATATTTGTGCCAGAAAATGCCTTAGTGTAACCAGACACGTCTGAATCCTAGGGAGGAGCACAGCTTTATGTTCAAACTATATCTCTCCCATTTCATATCCCTCTGTCAAAAAGAATACAGATAGGAAGAACTGCTTGAACACATTCAAGGTAAACTAAGGGGGAGCTTCTTTTCTGATAATAACTTAGAATAAAAGGGAGAATTCTTAGCCTGAGAATAGTAATGTGCTAATAATAAAATGTTAATCTGGTAACGGCAGTGGAATTAGCAAGGTAAAGACTAAAGTTCCATGTATTCCATTAAATGGACATAACGATCTAGAACAAGTAACAGGCTTCACTTCCTCCATCTGAAAGATGAGGTGGCTGGACTACATGATGTTTAGTTTCCTCGCATTTACAGATCTTGTGTCATATTCTCTTTACTAACCATGGGCACAGAGATTTGAGATTTCTTTAGCAAGAATGGAAGACAACAAGAGATGGTGGCTATCCTAGAAAACTTGACACTCAATAAAAAATTTAAAGAACTTAGGAAACTCATGAAAAAAAAAACAGAGATAGAATAATCAATCTAGAAGAATCCTACTGTCAGGGTCAAGCCACAAAGATAGTACATTTAGAATATACTTCAGCTCATAACACTTTCAGTGCACGGCTAGACTTTGTACTTTGCTTACCACTCTGGGAATCAACTTGGACTAGCTCTGTTTTTTCATCCCCCCCACCCCACCCCCCTCCATCACACCCTCAAGAGGCAAAGTCTCAGGAGTAACAAATCAGCCGGTGTCTGTCTCTTGCTCACGTCCTGGCTAAGATTCTCTCTCTCTTTCTCTCTCCATAGAGGGAACCAAGGCCTTGCTTCCATTCTTGTGTAGCTAATCAGTTCCTGGGGAGGCAAGAATAACAAACCTTTGCTATATACATCTTGTGACAAAGTTACAATCTAGTGAGTTCTTTGATCCTACAATTCTGAGGCTGATTGGTGAAGCTTCCTGGGCTCGATTGAGACTTAGAATATATGTTTTAGGCAGAACTAGAGGATGAATGGATTATGTGCCAACCTTTGCTGATGTGCAACACAGCACACCCACTGTCCTGAAAGTATTTTCCAGAGGGTCAGAGGATGCTATGGGTTTTTGACACTGTGGGCGGCAGTTCAGAGACCATAGTCATTGGGAACTACGTTTGTTTTCTACTCCTGTGCTGATTCCTTTTTCTTATTGCCCTGGAGCTTTGAAATTTGCCTATTGCTGTGGTAATAAAAATGCACTGCCCTGAAATGTGCTCCGTGGTTGCTCACCTGTTATCTGGTCATCTCAAGGAATTCTTGGTTAATAAGGGGGATATGTAAAGGTCCCAAATTAACTTGATCTTACTTAAAGAAATAACCCAACATAATTTCAAGCATCCTTTTGTATGTGACTAACTCCATTTTATTTTTTACTTATTTATTTATTTATTTTTAAAAAGATTTTATTTGTCAGAGAGAGAGAGAGAGCACAAGCAGGGAGATGTCAGGCAGAGGCAGAGGGAGAAGCAGGCTCCTCGCCAAGCAAAGAGCCCGATGTGGGATTTGATCCCAGGACCCCGGGATCATGACCTGAGCCGAAGGCAGATACCTAACCTACCAAGCCACCCAGGCATCCCACTAACTCCATTTTAATCTGTGAACCTCCTCAGTTCCGATCCTCAACATTTCAATGGTAACTTATAGTATTTGATTTGAACTTTGTAATTTCATGTATGTCCATATAAAGTTACTATGAAACCTTTATGGATAATACTTATATATAGTAACTTACTCACATAACAAGTCAGCACATGCAGTGTTGGAGGTGCTGAGTATACAATTAATGAACAAGACTCAGTTCCTATTCTCAGGTATGATTGAGAGAAAGTGACACCCATGCATATGTATGTACATAGATGTGTGTGTGTGTGTGTGTGTGTGTGTGTGTGTGTTGTAAATGAAAATGCCTAAGATAAAAGTATACCCTGAAGGGAAGCTGAGTAAGACTGGCTAAATGAGAAAAGGGAATAACCTGTAAATGAACCACTATACATGTGTACTCATTTTCAATTAAATAAAAGGCTCATGTGTTTATATAAATTCACATGGCATGTCTATTTCCTCACTTAGGGCTCTGTTTGCAAGCTCAGAGCCTCTAGCATTGCTAATATGTGTACACATATGCCACTGGGTAGAACATTTGTTGGTTCACACACAAAAATACAGTGCTGATCTCAGAGCCATCTGTCATCTGCTTGACTAGATGGTGTTAGAAAATTTGCAGATCTTTGAGGCAACTGAAGAGTGAGATACTGAAATAATACTGAATCATATTCCCAAGAATTGAGAAAGGCTTAGAACTATTTGATTCTTCTGGTTAATGACTACCATTTATCCATTTAAATCTTATTCATTGTGAGTATGTGATCAAAGATACAGCATAAGACAAGTAGGCAAATATTATTATTAATATTATTTCTGGTTTCCTTTCCTGCTTCCCTTTCTTCTTCCTGTTGTCTGTTTCTATCTGTGAGGCTCTATACTATGTGCTGGGAATATCAGAAAGGCTAAGACAGAGATCCTAACCTCATGGAACTCAATTTCTCTAAGAGAAAGCAGACAGGACAAGAAGTAAATACAACACAATTTTATAAGCACCATGATAGCAGCATGACAAGAAGTAAATATAATATAGTAAGTATTTTGATAACAGCATGAGCCAAGAGTTGGGAGAACAGAGAAATGAACGTTTAATTGTTGCTGTCCATCAGGTTTGTGGGAGTCCTCACAGGAGGTGACACCTGACCTGATTGTTAAAGGATGGACAAGATTTTGCCTTGTTAGGAGATACATCAAAAGGGAATTGCAAACTTCAGACAGTCTACATTTCCTTGTCATTCAAAAAGAGCCTACTGAGCCCATTGTCAATGTCTCAAGAACTTGAGGATGTATGTTAATGCTGAAGCAGCAGGCTAATTAAATTCTAAAACTGGATTAAAAACTTGGACCCAACTCTGGATATAATGCTGACGTGAGGAAGGACAAGAAAATGGTAGTTGTTCATTGCTACTATTCCTGGTACTTAATAAAGCTGATCTCAATCTAAAAATCAGTGAAGTAGGTTATTAGTACTTGCTCATATTTAAAGATAGGAAAAATGCTCAAGGCCACTGGGCACTAATGGTCAGTATTTGGTTTTGGATTGTTCTGACAAAAAGACAACATAATTTTCTCTGTACCCTGTTTCTTCTATGCACTATCTTGAATATACAATATGCATATACACATATATAATATACAATATACATATACAAATACATATTATAAATAAATAAAAATACACACATACATAAATCCATACACACATATATATTCTCTATGTTCTTTACTGTGGTATGACTCTGTTGCTGAGATACTTTTTCCCATTAACTTAAATGATTTGGAAATAAAATATACATGTTTTATCAGGGAATAACTTTGGAATTTTATGAGAATGGACAATATCATGCCTAATTCTGGTTTAAGCCATATTTTTATCTCATTTTGGTACAAAATATCAGTAGGACAGCCCATACTTGTGGTAAGATTCGGCCCATCACCAAATCTTTTTACTGAGAGGCTTTCAACACATAGCTCACTTACTGTTTACTAACACAAGTGTTAAAATCTTTCATGTCAACAGTTTGGGGATCTGGCTGTTGAGTCAATGGGGGCATTTTGTTGACTTCATAGGGTTTTTACAAAGGAGATCAAAGGGATGCATTATGTTTCAATACATAACTTTATAGGACAGATGGAATCCACCTTGAAAGACCCATGACACTTAAAGCCAGATTACCAAAAGTCTCAGACACTAAAACCTATTAGCTTGCTCGAACCTTATCCGCACACTGTCAGCACGTTTTAGTTTCATTTATAGGTAGTGGACAGTCCAGTGTGAATTTTAACTACTTGCCAAAGTTCAAGCATGGGTTAGAAGCATGGCCACTGACATATAGGTTGTTCTAGTGATGCTTTGGTTTGGTATGTGGACTTTCTCTCTTGAATTATTATATCACACAAATGACTAAGTCACCTTTTTTTTAATATAAAAAGTACTCACTTGTGACTTTTGGGAAGAATTCCAGAGTTTGATATTTGGCTAGGTGACAGCCTCACAAATCTGTTCTATCTCTATTAAGAAAAGAGCATGAAAGAAAGTTGTTTGGTTTTTCATCTTCCAGAAATTCCAAAGAGATTCTGCTTGTGCCCACATCTAACATTGGAAATGCACACAAACTTTGAGCTTTCCCCCTCAAGCCTTGAAACAAATTGCAGTGTTAAAAACGAGGGTGGTATACCTGAATATCCCTATCTTTTTAATCAATGAAAAGAAATGATTTCTGTGCTTCCAAACCATTATTAAAGCTCATGAAAAATCTTGTTTTGTGAAATTCTTTTAGCTATATCTGATCATTTTAATTATTTTATAAGTTAAATGTTTTAAAAATATCTTGTTTATGATGTAGGCACTTAGCCCAGTGTTTGAAAATATTTCTTAAATATAATGAAGTTCCAATTGCTTTAACATATACAAAGTCCCAATACTTTATTATCTTTTTTTTTTAAAGATTTTATTATTTATTTGACAGAGAGAAACACAGTGAGAGAGGGAACACAAGCAGAGGGAATGGTAGCAGGAGAAGCAGGCTTCCTGCTGAGCAGGGAGCCGGAGGCGGGGCCCCGAGGCGGGGCTCAATCCCAGGACCCCGGGATCATGACCTTAGCTGAAGGCAGATGCTTAATGACTGAGCCACCCAGGCGTCCCACTTTATTATCTTTTACATATAATGCTACTTTAAGTGGTGCTGAAAGTGAAATCATTCGGCTTTTCCATAATGTGATACTTCACGTTACACAATTATTAGAATTTTTATTTCTCTTTTAGTTTAAAATAAGCAGTTGGGTTAAACATTTTCTCAGAGACTGTTCATCCCTCTGTGACTCATCTATTTATCTACTTAAGGTTTCAAAAGCATAGATTAAAACGATCGTATGCTATTTTTAAATGATATGAATACATATGACACTAAATTAAGTGTGTAAGTAAATGTGTAAAGGTTATAAATTACATATCTGGTATTTGTGAGATAACTATATTTCAAAAATGCTTTTTCCAGAAATACATATCTGCTCTATTTATGCTTGATACATTTTCTAGAAATAACATAAAAATTGGTTACCATACCTGTTACCGAATGTCATGAGTTTAGTTTCCTTTAAATAATCATTTCTCAAAAAAATAAAAAAAAAATAAATCATTTCTCTTCCTTTGGTGTTTTTAGAACTTTGCTTTCCCCCTCCCCGCATTTTTGTTTAGGAGCAACTAAATTTTTTTTTTCTATAAATATATAGTTTCCCTCCTAGTATGTTGCCAGATAAATTCTATTAACTAAGAGTCTAGACCTTGGAATATACCGCAGTTTTGTCTGCCTGCTCTTCTGAACATCACCCTTTGAAGAGTGTGCTTTCCACTTCTGTCTTGTGGGGACTCATCTCGAGCAGAAAAGGTTAAAGGCATCCACCCATCCAACAGGTGTGTAGCTGGAAATCTCCGTCTTCCTTTGTTGGCACGCTTTTGAAAGCACAGGTGTTGAACATCAGCCTCTTCATTCCGTTTGATAGTTCGGCTTTTGTGTGCGTCAGGTGGGAACATTTACACTAAATCTGAAGGGAAAAACCTCTCATAACTTTGTTGTCTAGTCTGAGAAGCATAAAACAGATTTTTTTTTCCTTGACTGGTTTTAAAGCTGAAAAGATTGGTGTGGCTTTACCTGTCAAGTTTCTAGGTAGAAGTCTTGTTTTAACTTGACCATAAAACAGATACAATTTATTCCTGATTTAAAAAAAAAAAAGACATTAAACAGTTCTAAGTGGAACACAAGATATTTCTAGGATTTAACCAAGAGATCTTGGGCAAAGTGAACACCTTGCCCTGATTGGAAAATATACCACCTTTAAGACATTTCTATTTGTTTAGATCCTTTGGGTTTAAATTACAATTGTACTTTGTTTTTTATCACACTATCTGTCGCCTTAAATTAAGATGTATGTAGCACCAGGTCAGAGGCACTGAAGAAAATCACCCTTTAAAATAAAGGAATTATCTCCAGTATCTCTTGGCCTCCCTGGCTCCTAACCAGCCATCACTTCTGCTCCATGATTCATCTTTATAATGTTAACCAGCTGTCGATTTAAAAATCTAATGTTCCTAGAGTTCACTGCGGTATTTTTGATTCTTTCTGAAATAGCCCAAACAATATAATAATGATTTTAAATTCTTTTTACAAAACTGTGTTATTGTCATTCTGCAATCCAGGTGGAAAAGTGTATCTATTATGCTTTGAATTACCTTCATGTCTGAGCATGACAAAAATGGAAAAAAGGGAAAAAGAATTCCTTTGTTGGCATCTCATGGAAAAACCTGATAAGGAAGGTTACTGGAGTAACCAACATATCCCCACGAATTTCCCTAAATATCTTAGTATGACGTATTCCTTTTTTCTAACTCATTAACATTTCTGTCTATATCTCCCAAGGGAAGAAGCCACGTGACTCAACAAATGTCAATAATTTGGCAAATGAAAAATCATTTTATCTTCCGATTAAATTCATTTATCTTTTAAATCACAGAAATTAGTAGTAAAATGAAGCCATTTTATTCAAGGATTTTAAAATATCCTTTACATATTTTAATGCAAAACCTTGTTTATGATACAAATTAAATATTGAATATCATCATAAAAATTTTTTAAAAGATTTTATTTATTTATTTGATAGAGAGGAGAGAGATCACAAGCAGGCAGAGGGGCAGGTAGAGGGAGAGGGGGAAGCAGGCTCTCTGCTGAGCAGAGAGCCCGATGTGGGGCTCGATCCCAGGACCCTGAGATCATGACCTGAGCCGAAGGCAGAGGCTTTAACCCGCTGAGCCACCCAGGCGCCCCCCAGTCATAAAAATTTTAATGTAAAGAGTGAATAACTACATACATTAGAATAATGGTAAGAGCCACTGTTAATTTGGGGCCCTACTCTGTGTCAAGTAACCCCTTTAATCTTTATGCCAAGAATTACTTAAACTATGAAAAAACCGAGAATAGGAAAGTTCATGTAACTTGCCGTCACCCAGCTAATAAGTGAGAGCTGAAACTCAAACCCAGACCCACTGACTTTCAAACAGCTTTTTTCCACCACGGTACTTGCTTTTCAGTGAAGTAGGAAAATAAAATTATTAAAAAGAGAATTAGGGGCACCTAGGTAGCTCAGTCAATTAAACATCAGACTCTTGATTTCAGCTCAGGTCATGATCTTAGGGTTGTGGGACGGATCCTCTTGTGGGGCTCTGTGCTCAGCTCAGAACCTGCATCTCCATTTCCCTCGCCCTCTGCTACTTCCCCCTTACTCATGAATGCCCCCCCCATAAAAATCTTTGAAAAAAAGAATTATATAACAGGGTGTTAGAATTAATTGTGTTTTCAGGTTAGATTACATTCATTAACAAAATCTGCAGTGGGTTCACTGTAGTACCAAAAGATTTCTAACACACACACACACACACACACACACACACACACACACACACTTGATTGTTTTAAGAGTTTATACAGGAAGACTGAATTGGTGACATTATAATGCTTGACATGGATGGTTTCATTCACTTATTGTAACAGTCCTACGAAGTCGATATTTCCCATTTTATACAGATGAATACACTGAAGGCTAGTAATTTAATAAGCGAGCAGGAAAGCCAGGTTTTAAACTTACCCCTCTTTAACTAGCTACCCCTCTAGCTAGTAAGGCTGTATTGCATGCTAGCTTTACTCCGTAGATCAGTTTTTACTGTACATATTTGAATGTAAAAGAGTCATAGGATTTGAGGTTAATTATACTAAGCCCAGTATATATTACAAATGTTGTGTGTATTTGTTTAATTAAATCTAGTATGAAGTGTGTGTGTGCGTGTGTGTGATTTGACACCATCTCCCAAAATTGTAGGGAGAAAACCCAGAAGTTAATTAGGGATTCTAGTGTAGTTATTGCAGTTTTACCGTATCTTGGATCTTACCATTGAAAAAAGATAATAATGAGAAAGAAAGAAACAGGAAACGGGGCCCTTCCTGCTTAGATGCTGCCTTCGCTGCCTTAACACGCCCTTTGTTCCAGAGTCTGTCTGCTTTGGGGAGATTGGTCCGAATCTCTTTGGTGAGATGTGGTCCGAATTTGGCTTGTTCTTTATATTCTCTGTGATCATATTATGTATTGAGCTTTCTTATGGATTTTTGTTGTGATTTTGTTTTTACAGTTCTAAGTATTTTCACCCTTCCTTTTTAGCGTGTGAGAAGAGCACGGAGAAATTAAGCCTCCTTCACAGGTGGGTTGAAGGGCTCCAATGCAGTACCGTAAACTGACAAGCCACTATGTACTGTATACAGCAGAGGCTCAGTAGGCATTTGGTTGCTATTTTTAATTAAATATAGCATTTCCTCCTAATCAGAACTTTATATCCTGAATGACTTTTTTCCCCCCATTTTGTGTTTATATCCTTCATGGTATGGTTGGCAACTCTATAATTGACAAAAATGTTCCAAGAACTAACTCCAGGCAAGATGACATGGAACTTCTAATTCTAGGTCACACTCTGTGAAGCACTTCTTTCTAATCTTAAATTTTTCTTTTTGTGGACCCAGCTGATTCTAGATATTTAGCCAGGTTTTGGTCTCTTAGAGAGTTCATATGCAACCTCACATTAATGAATTTAATATTATTAAGATAGAGTAGTAAACTTCCAGGTGATGCTACCATTGTAATGGTTAAAGTAGGTCTATTGAGCTTGTGTTGATGAGCAGAAACACATGTTGCCCCCCTGAATCTGTAATATTTTTATATAATTAGAAAATGTATAATTTTTTTTCACATGTAAGTAAACCTTAAAGAAAATTATGTGCTCATAGGCATTTGGAAGTGAGGTGAATTTTTAAGATATTTTCTTTCTCTCTCTTAGACTTTTCATCTGGAAATGAAATTTCCAATTTGTTCTTTATTTGTTCTTTTCTCCACCATTCAGTATACTTTGAAGTACAGGCAACATGCTAAAGCAAAGTATATTGTTTTATATTAAATAAGTTATTGTATAAGATTATATATAAAACAGAAATGCCTTCCAGTACTTTGTAACCATTATTCAAGAGTAGACAAGATGGACTAAACAGATCATATTTTTTAATGTCTATAATTTTTTTGTGACTCAAGATCCAAATAAGTTTAGTACATTGTGATTGATTGATACAGCTCTTAAGTGTATTCTGATCTCAGATTCCTCTCCCATACTTTGCATTTTATTTTCTTTAGCTTATGGAGAACATAACACATTCTGTAAGATGCACAGTGTGTTGATCTGGTACACCTACATGTTGCAAAATGATTACTACTTTAGCTAATACCTCTACTCTGTGTGTGTGTGTGTGTGTGTGTGTGTGTGTGTGTGATAAGAACAATTGAGATGTATACTCTTAGCAACTTTCAAGCATATATTACAATATCATTAACTATAATCACCGTGGTGTACATTAGATCCCCAGGATGCATTCATCCTATAATTGGAATTTTGTGCTTTTTGGCCAACATCTCTACATTTTCAGATCAGATTAACTAGTCATATTTATTTATTTTTTAAAAGATTTTTTATTTATTTGACAGACAGAGAGAGATCACAAGTAGGCAGAGAGGCAGGCAGAGAGATAGAGGGGAGAGCAGGCTCCCCGTTGAGCAGAGAGCCCGATGTGGGGCTTGATCCCAGGACCCTGAGATCATGACCTGAGCCGAAGGCAGAGGCTTTAACCCACTGAGCCACCCAGTTGCCCCTCATCTTCTCACTTTTGAAAGGGAAATTTGGATATGAGATTTTATATGTTCTGTTCTCCTTAATCTGTAACATAAAGCAAATAGCACAAGCCCCATGATGAAAGGCAAGTGACCTAATTTCACAGTGGAGACGACTGAAGAACATGTGACTTTGAACTACACAGTATGATCTTGGATATGCAGCTTCAGTTGATTATTACCATCTAAGCATATTTCTGACTCATTTAGGAGAAGCCAGAAATTCACATTTTTATGTGGAAACTTCCAATTTTTAAAGATTGGCAATGAACTGAAAAAACACCATGCTTGCTGGAAGGAATCAAACAAAGCTCACTGCCAACAGATCTCCTCTGTGAAAACTGGGCCTGGTTTTCTCTTCATGTATTTCATACAGAGAAATGATAGATTGCCAAGATCTATTCCTCTCCTTTCCAAGTGTTTCCCTTTTGTAGCTTTATTAATGATATTTTTGTTGTTTTCCTTTGTATAGAAATATTAGTTTCCAAGCATTCAGATGAACTATTTTGAGGCTCTTTGTTGAGCCAAAACTTTAGAACTGGTGTAACCCACTTCCCTCATTTTATAAGTGAGAAAATGAGACAGGAGCACTTGTATTTTCATACTCCTTTATTTTATGATTTGGCTAGTAACATTCTTTCTAGAGGTTTTTTTCCCCACAAAGTAAAATTCAGTTTAGTTCACTAGATGTATACTGTGGTATTCTCAGAATAGAGTTCCTTAAAAAATATATCTACTTTATGTACTAAGGGATGCTGTTGTATATATTGTCCATTTTGTCCTTAAATATCCCATTTATGAGAACCTTCACTGGAGAAACTTCTACTGAATCTCAATGTAAGGAAAAACATTGCTTCTTTGATGCAGCTAGGACTGAGTCTGTTTCCTCCATGTTTTGACCTCTGTTGGCCATTAGGAAAGTCAGAAACAAAGTAACAATTGACATTTAGTAACAGACTTCATGACTTTAAGGCCTGTTTTTACCGGCTTAAAACTTTTCTTGGTCTTTTTTTTTTTTCTGGTAGAGTCTCTTTCTTTCTCTCTGTTTATAATTATCTGTTTTATTATTTTTCATTACTATATATATATTTTTGTAAATCACATAAAATGTTTTGCAGAAATACTGGGAATATAAATAAATATGTGTATGTGTATACTTACATTTATACATACATGTATACACATATACACATTTATATGTCTTCAGGGAAGGTGGTATGCCATTATGTTGTTTATAATTATCGACTAGCTTTAGAAAATGATCATTTTAAAAATTAATAATCCACAATAAACACTCAATCTATTTTTTTAATGAATTGATTTCTTTAATATATTTATTGTGGCCAGGGTGAATGATTAACCAAATAATATCTCATTATTTCAGGCCAGGATGGCATTTTTCAGGATGGCATATAAAAGTGCCTTTAGAATGGATAGTTGCTTTGTATTTAGGTTCTTTAAATTCATGGGCTTTGCCAAACTTGGATTATAGGATTCCTAAAGGAGGGACAATGTTGCTTTAATATATATTATACATTGTATAACACTGTTTCTCACAGATGCTAAAAGCATCTTCAATGCTTTTAAAAGCCTTCAGTGATGGGAGCAGTTGGATTATTTTCCTTTTTATGGGCGAGTGTTGTTCCTATTTTCACAAGGAATGGAAGTAAATCAAAACATTGTTGAGAATCTGGATTGTTCAGGTGCTGTGTCTGTGCATTTTTTCACCAAATTTATCACTATTCTCACAAAATAGGTTACTACTCTCTTTCTGATTGGTTAGAAAACTAATGCTTTCACTTGCCTGAGGTCAGGTAATAACCAGGGATTCCCCAGCTGGCCATCAAACTCCATTCACTCACCTTTGTATGGTACTGTTTTCAGGAAGAGTATTTTGAGGATTTGTCTGAATCAATTTTATGCTCACCTCCCACC
Source organism: Procyon lotor (assembly GCA_028646535.1). Classification (NCBI taxonomy): domain Eukaryota; kingdom Metazoa; phylum Chordata; class Mammalia; order Carnivora; family Procyonidae; genus Procyon; species Procyon lotor. Next base: position 152,052,970 of record CM053604.1, read on the forward strand.
TACCTACCTCTGTAAATATGTTTTTTTAATGTTCAGATAAAGAAAAGATTTCATAAGCGTGGAAATCAATGTTCATGTAGGTCCAATGATAGTGTGATTAGGTGCACTTAAACACATTTGTCTGAACTGAACCCATATAACAAAATTATTTAATTCAGAATAAGAGTAATTTAGAATAATTCTATCTTCCTTATAAAAGTGTTTAATTCAACTTCAAATGCCCCTGGTTTGATTAACAATTTTGAATATGAAACATTTAAATTTCTTGTTAAATACAAAAGTCAGAGGAATTATCTTTGCCTTAATCGTGCCTCAAGCGAAGCTCCTGTCCTTTCTTCTAGGACTTGTGACTTGCTAATAGTGTAAAGCATTTAATATCTACTCTATATTTTGATCTCTTTATATACTTATGGCAGATAATTCTATTGAAATCACCAGGATGTAGCTTGTAGCTAAATAGCCATTCGTATCTAATTAGCTTAATATCTTAAATAATGTTAACGTAATTTTAGAACAATTGGATTGATTTTTTTTAATAGGTTACTCAGTGACAAATGACTGACCCAAAGACATAGGCAGATAGTTTTGCACTGGAAATTGTTGAGAGGTAGGGGCTTTCATGTCTACCCACCTTTTTCCATTGTGATAAATGCCATGACAAATAATTTGTTTCAACTAAATAATTTTATTAGCTAAAAAAATACTGCAGGAAAAAATAATTTCAGTTAACCTTTATTTTCTTCTTTTTTCATATCGTGAAAATTTTCTTCAACAAGCATGTGTTATTTATACTATCAGGAAAAAAAAGAAAAAAAAAAGAAAATACAATGGAGCTATAATCATTTTAAACAACTAAAAATGAACCAGTGATCTGTAGGCTATGTTTTTGTGGATGAAAACATAGCTTAGATAATACCTCAGGGGGAAAGAAAAAAACCACATTTTTGTTGTTTTGATTTTGTTTTTTTTGTGTGTCTGTGTGTAAATTGGAATGCATTTACAAAAAAGTAGCCAGAATGCAGAACAAACATTGTTTGGCACACTAGAGGTTGGGCTTGTACAAAGATTCAGGTTTTTATATTTTGCTTTTACAGGGGAATTCTAGACCCCAATTCTGTTGACAATATTATTTTTGTTTTGTGGAGTGAAAAGATTCTTATACTTTTGATTATCAGCATTTGAGGTTCTATAAATTTAGTTGAAACAGAAAGGACAAGATTAACTTAGGCGGTGGAATAAAAGCTAGACCCAGTACTAACAGGAGTGTTTTTAACCTAATGACTCCATACGGAGTGATTATATGAGACTGAAATGAAGCAAATTTGGGGTCCCGACCACTGGGCTTTATCTAAAAAACAAATATAAAGCCCAATCCAGTCTTTATTATCAACAAGTTTTAAAAATATATTTTGATATTTATTTGTTCACCTCCGAAATAGATACAGATGAATCTGAAGAGAAGAAACCCCATTAAAACAAGTAGGGGCACACAGGGATTTAAGATGATACCTCTAATGAAATACAGAGCTTCAGCACTGTGAGAAAATTAAGACTTGGGCCAAGAATCAAAGAGGAGCTCAATAGTTCTCTGAAGGCGTTTTTATAGTCTGGGATCAAGGGGGTTTCATCTGGTAAAGTGTCGAGGACCAGTAATGGTCTGTTAATCTATGAGATGCTTTTATATTGTTTTCTTTGCAATTTCTGAGATTGTTAAAGCTTAAAAGTAAGAGGTTGCAGGCTGGAAATCAGATGTGCTCTAGAAGCAAGATGTCCCACCTCCATTCAGGGCCATGTGATATTTGGGAGGGCGTGGAATGCTTTGAGGATTCCCATAAAGGTTAAAGATGTCAAATACTCTTAGCTGCTTCATTCACGTTTGAAAAACGGAAACAAAAAGAAAAAGTAGAGACAGAATGAAGAGGATCCAAAAGCATAGACAGTTACTCAGTTTTCTGAATTGACAATAACAAGTGTACTTGATTTTTTTTTTGGATATGTGACATGTGATGCTTCCATACTCAAGAGACCTAATGGCTAGTGTAAATTTGCTGGACATTTACATGTCATTTAATTTGAATGTTTATAAAGAAACCCAGGCTCTTCAGAGTAAATATTAATATTTTAATAGTGGAATTTCATCCTAATTTTTTTAAAAAGGTGAATAAAAACTGCTTGTTTCCATTTTGAACGCTGTAATAACACATCTTCCTGGGGGCTAACATCTCAAGTTAGAGCATATGCACAAATCACATGGAGTCCAAATTATGCTTGAAAATTCCTTACATCTTCCGTGGAATATAGCATACCTGGCTTTTATGTAAACAGCTTGTACAATAATTATGTACATACTAAAATATGATATAAATAAAGAGCATACAAAGTATAATTTCACAGTATATAAAATTTCTCAATTGCATCTGTATTATTATTGTTTCCAAACACATTGTTGCTGCAAGTATGTGTCTGAAGAAATAGTACTCTCAAGAAAAACCAATTAAATATTTGATAAAGTGAAAGAAAAAGCTCCTGGGGGGCACCTGTGGTTCAGTCGGTTAAGCACCTGCTTTTGGCTCAAGTCATGACCCCACCATCCTGGGATCAAGCCCATGCAGCACATTGGGCTCCCTGCTCAATGGAGTCTGTGTCTCCTTCTGCCCCTCTCCCAGCTCATGCTCTCTCTCTCTCTCTCTTTCTCTCTCTCTCACTTGGCATTCTCTCTCAAAAATAAATAAAGTATTTTTTTTTTAAAAAAGCTCTTTGGTTTTCAAAGGTGGGTGTAGTAATCATACCCCAAAGATAAATGTTTCCTTGGCATATTTAATCAATAGTAAGATTCTGTTTATTAAATTAAATCATCACGATTGGTCTCAACATGGCAATTCTCAGGGAAATGCAGAGTTCTCTACAAAAAAAAAAAAAAATCCCAAATAGCTTTGAAAGATGACTTTTAGTAATGAAATCCATGAAGTAATTTAATGAAACACCCTTAATCCTATCCTTTCTTTTCTGTTAAAAATTTGGAAAACACCAAGTAAATCCGCCAAAAAATGACCTATTGAGAATATTCAAAATTCTAATAAAAGTAAAGGATAGAAAGTTTCTCTAATTACTTTTTCCATAATTGATTTTTCTACAAAAACCTCCCACCTTGAAAATGATCACTACCACCATAAAAGGGATGGATTTTATTTGGCTAAATAGAAAAAATAAAAGCTCCCCCTTCATTTTATTTTTAGATACCTCATGGTAGGATAACAGGTAGCTAAATTAAGTGGAAAATACTAAAAAAATTAAGAAAAATATTTTCATATTTTTGCCACTCCATAGTGTGTGTTGTATCCTACTGTGGCAATCTTTTTCCCTCCATAACTTTTGTTTAGAAATCGAAATGACTGTAGCTGTTAGTTAAGAAAGTACTGCTTAGATTTGGCAAGTTCTCTCTTTTATTTTTTAATTTATTTTTTGTATATATGTATGTATGTGTTTATTCTCTTTTAAATTAGGCCAAAGTGAAGGTAATTGTAGCCTTGGCTTTGTGTCTGGGCTCCACACACAATGCAAATGTGCACCTCGGCAAGGTGGTTGTGAGGGTTCAATAAAAGTCATCTGTAGAAGTTCTTTATACACCTTGGAGCACTTTAAATTTCTGGTTTGAAGGCAATATTGTACCGTGTAGAATAAGAGCATTACTGCCACAAAGTGAACCTCAAAACGCCAGCTCTTTCACAAACTGTCAGCTCTTCCAATTTACCTAATTTCTTTAAATCTTAGATTTTTAGTCAGTAAAATGAACCCAATAATAGTATCTACCAGGTGAAGATGTGAAGATTAAACAAAATAGCACATGTCAAGTTTATGTGCTTACTACATGATAGGTACACAATTAATGACTGTTTTTAACATAGGTCTTTAAGATTCTCAGGGATGAAGGAAGTTTCATAGCAAATGTACATACACATAAACAAAACATTTTCTTACTGAAGTCTATGAAGTATAACAGTTTTTGACTAGTTTTGCAAATAAAACGTAACGTGATTAAAAAACAATAATCAAATGACATACTGTAAATTAATTGTACTGTCTTCTCTTGAATTTTCTACCCCTGTGAGGTTTCATCAGTCTCTAAAAACTCAGCAGCTAGCTGAGGGGATCTTTTAGAGTTATCTGATCTTAGCCTAAATCCATTTTGCCAAGGGGAATCCTTTTCTTTTCTTTCTTTCTTTTTTTTTATATTAAGATTTTATTTATTTATTTATTTGACAGAGAGAAGCACAGTGAGAGAGAGAAAACAAGCAGGGGGAGTGGGAGAGGGAGAAGCAGGCCTCCCCCTAAGCAGTGAGCTGGACATGGGCTCTATTCGGACATGGGGCTCGATCCCAGGACTCTGGGATCATGACCTGAGCTGAAGGCAGATGCTTTATGACAGAGCCCAGGTGCCCCAAGGGAAAGCCCTTTCTTGAAAGTAACAGGGGTAGACTTTTTTACTTTGTTAAATTGTGTGTTTGTGTGTGTGTGTGTGTGTGTGTGTGTGTGAGAGAGAGAGAGAGAGAGAGAGAGAGTAGTAGTAGTAGTAGTCATAGTGGGAGTTAGTAGAGAGCCTTTGAAAATAATCCACCTTAATGTCAGATGAGTTGTAATAGCTCAAATTGGTGAAGCCATCTGCCAGAAAGTATTTTCTAGCCATGGTAGCAGACTTTTGTATATGGAGCACAGTGTCCTACAATTAATCAGCGAATTCACAAATTGTATCTCATTTGTACATTTCCAGTGAGAAATAATAATTTTAAAATATGAGTTTGTATTAAGACATGAAAACGTGAAATTTTAATATGTTAATACAATTCAGATATACTGCCATTTGTTAATAAGCCCAGTGATTTAATGTGGGCTAAACAATTTGGTTCAAATAAACCAATACGTATATTGAAAATAAAAGTATAAAGGGAAAGATCTCTCTAACCTCCTCATGAGCTTTAGCAGTTAATCTTTGCTTAATATATACACAGTACATATTTTGAAATCCAAGGAAGTTTTGTTACATACTGTAATAAATTTACCTCTAAACATGTATGACTTTCAAATCTTCCATGTGCTAACAAAAGTTTTATCTGGGATCATCCTTGGGTTTCTAGAATACATGTACTTGGCATTACCTAAGATTATGTAAGATTACAGACCTGTTTATTGCATCTTATCACCTAAAGGAAAACTTTCATGGTGAAAAAACTTGTGGATTATACTGACATCTCAAGTATTTGGTTAATTTTATTGTGATTATTACTGTTTTCTTAAATGGTAATGGAAAAAGAGGGATGAACATATTGAATTTTTACCTTTTGAGAACTTCATGTTTTTTTCACTTTTCTGGTTGGATCTAGAAGTGAAAATTGATATATTTAAGAATTAGTATGATATAAATTAATATATAGATCAATACTTTAAAATGCATTATTGTGTTCTCTAAATAAATACTAATCCAAAATCTAATACTGCTTATCAAGTGATTTAAATTGAAGTGCAACTCTTCAAGTTATTCAATAATTTTCAAAACATTTGAATCTAATTTCTTGAAACTTTTGACTCATTTTGAAACCGTTGCTATAATATTCTTGTTTTATATGACTCTTACTAGCTAGATGATGCTCATGAGTCATGTTTTGTCATGGAAACTGTCATGCTACAGAAGAAAATGGCCAAGCAGCCACACGGTACCTTGCCTCAACACTGGACTGACTTGATTTCTCTGGAGCCAGTTCCTTTCCTGGGAGGATGACCTCCAAGTTAACTATTACCTGTCAATAATCACATCCATCTTCCAACTCTTCCCAATTAAATTGATATTCAGTTGATTTATATAGCTTCTCTAAGTAGAGAATTTCTTTTAACATCAGTGATATGTTAATGATGCCAATTTTTTTTCTCAGCTTCTGCTGAATTTAGGGCAGTTACTAAAATTATTTCTTTTGGGGACAACTGGGTGGCTCAGTTGGTTAAGCATCTGCCATAAGCTCAGGTCATGATCCTGGGGTCCTGGGATTGAGTCCTGCATGGGGCTCCTTGTTTAGTAAGGAGCCAGCTTCTCCCTCCTCCTGCTACTCCCGCTGCTTGTGCTCTTTCTCTCTCTCTGACAAATAAATAAGTAAAAATCTTTTAAAAAAATTATTTCTTTTGTTTTGTTGGTTTCAAGTTTTTATTTAAATTCTAGGTAGTTAACATGTAGTGCAATATTAGTTTCAGGGCTAGAATTTAGTGATTCATCACTCTTATGTAACACCCAGTGCTCATCACAAGTGCCCTCCATAATCCCCATCACCCAATTAACCTGTTCCCTGCCCACCTCCCCTCCAGTGACCTGTGGTTTGTTCTCTATAGTTGAGATTCTGTTTTATGCTTTATCTCTCTTTTCTCCCCTCATGCTCATGTGTTTTGTTTTTAAAATTCCACATATGAGTGAAATCATATGGTATTTGTCTTTCTCTGACTGACCTATTTTGCTTAGCGTAATACTGTCTAGCTCCATCCATGTTTGTAAATGGCAGGATTTCATTCTTTTTTATGGCTAATATTCCATTGAACATATACCACTACTTCTTTATACATTCATCAGTTAATGGACATTTGGACTATTTCCATCAAAATTATTTCTGATTATCTTAATTCTTTCTACAAAAGACAAATATTAACTATCTCTATTATATACAAAATAATAAAAATTATATTTTGAATGTCATATTTGATTAAGTCAAACTTAATCCTTCAGCTTGGAAAAGAGGTATTATAAATGGTGTGATTGAGCATGGGCATTTGCAGGCTGCCTGAGATTTTTTTAATGCATAACCTTTGCTTCTAATTCCTTACCTGTAAAATATAAATGATGACAATAATCAAAATTTTGAAATTGTTAATATATGTTTAGAATGGTATTTTATAAAGGTGTTTTATTTTTACTAATCAAATCAAAGCTGTTATGAACACAAGAGATGGGCATTTAATGAGGGTTTTTTTTTTTTTTGGTGGTAAAAGTTTAAATTTTATTCTGGTTGTAGTGGGAAGTCATTAGAGGTGATTTTTTTTCTTTTTTAACTGATTTTACTTTTTAGAGCAGTTTTAGTCTCATAGCAAAATTGAGCAGAAGGCACAGAGATTTCTCCTATTCCGTTTCCTTCCTTGACTATCCACCCACACTATTATCAATATTCAACACCAGAATTACATATTTGTTCAATTAATCAACCTAATGTGGTATATCATTATCACCCAGAGTCCATAGTCTATGTTAGGTTCACTCTTTGTGTTCATTCCGTGGATTTGAGAAGCATGTGTAATGACATGTATTCAGTATTATTCTAAAGTATAGAGTGATTTCAGTAAAAGTGCTCACCAAAGATTTCTGGTCTCTTAAAATTTTCTGCCCATTTTTAAATCAGGTTGTTTGTTTTCTTTGTTGACTTTCAAGAATTCTTTGTATAATTTGGACAATAGAGCTCTATCTGATGTGTCTTTTGCAAATATTTTCTCCCTGTCTGTAGCTTGTATTTTCATACTCTTACCTGTCTCTTTCACAGAGCAGAAGTTTTAAATTTTAATAAAGTCCATTCTACCAATTATTTCTTTCATGGATTGTGCCCTTGGTGATGTATCTAAGTCATTGACATACCCAAGATCATCTAGGTTTTCTCCTACATTGTCTAAGGTGTTTTATGGTTTTGTGTTTTACACTTAGGTCTGTGATGCATTTTGAATTAATTTTTGTGAAGAGTGTAAAGTCTATAGATTCACTTTTTGGGGTACATGGATGTCCTGTTGTTTCAGCATCATTTATTGGAGAGACTATCTTTGCTCTATTGTATTGCCTATACTCCTTTGTCAAAGATCAGTTGACTATATTAATGTATTTCCCTCTCTCTGAGTTTTGAATAATATGGGAAGACCATCAAACAACTGCTCTGGTAATAATCTAAGCTGAAACAGAGGACCTGACAATTACACCAGTTCATTTGTTAATAACTATTTGGTTATTTATTCATTAAACAATTTTTATTAAGGGGATACTGTTTACAAGATCCTCTGTTAGCTGCTTTGATAAATACAGAGAAGATCAAGACATGACTCTTCTTTTTTAATTAACATATAATGTATTATTTGTTTCAGGGATACAGGTCTATGATTCAACAGTCTTACACAATTCACAGCACTCACCACAGCACAACCCTCCCCAATGTCCATCACACAGATACCCCATCCCTCCCACCGCCACCCCTCCAGCAACCTCGGTTTGTTTCCTAAGATTGAGTCTCTTATAATTTGTCTCCCTCTCTGGTTTCACCTTGTTTCATTTTTCCCTCTCTTCCCCTATGATCCTCTGACTTGTTTCTCAAATTCCTTATATCAGTGACATCATATGATAATTGTCTTTCTCTGATTGACTTATTTTGCTTAGCATAATACCCTCTAGTTCCATCCACGTTGTTTTAAATGGCAAGATTTCAGGGTTTTTTGATGGATGCATAGTATTCCAGTGTGTGTGTGTGTGTGTGTGTGTATGTACATATATATACACTACATCTTCTTTATCCATCTATCTGTTGATGGACATCTAGGCTCTTTCCATAGTTTGGCTATTGTGGACATTGGGGTGAAGTTTCCCCTTTGGATCACTACATTTGTATCTTTAGGATAAATACCCAGTAGTGCAATTGCTGGGTGATAGGATAGCTCTATTTTCAACTTTTTGAGGAACCTCCATACTGTTTTCCAGTGTCTGCACCAGCTTGCATTCCCACCAACAGTGTAGGGTTCCCTTTTCTCCGCATCCTTGTCAACACCTGTCATTTCCTGCTGGTTAATTTTACCCATTCTGACTGGTGTGAGGTGATATTTCACCATGGTTTTGATTTGTATTTCCCTGATGCCAAGTGATGTTGAGCACTTTTTCATGTGTCTCTTGGCCATTTAGATGTCCTCTTTACAGAAATGTCTGTTCATGTCTTCTGCCCATTTCTTGATTGGATTATTCGTTATTTGGCTGTTGAGTTTGATAAGTTCTTTATAGATTTTGGATACTAGTCCTTTATCTGATATGTCATTTGCCAATATCTTTTCCCATTCTCTCAGTTGTCTTTTGGTTTTGTTGGCTATTTCCTTTGCTGTGCAAAAGCTTTTGATCTTGATGAAGTCCCAATAGTTCATTTTTGCCCTTTATTCCCTTGCTTTTAGAGATGTTTCTAGGAAGAAGTTGCTGCAGGTGAGATTGAAGAGGTTGCTGCCTGTGTTCTCCTCAAGGATTTTGATGGATTCCTGTCTCACATTGAGGTCTTTCATCTATTTTGAGTCAAAATTTGTCGGTGGTGTAAGGAAATGGGCCACTTTCATTCTTTTGCATGTGGCTGCCCAATTTTCCCCACATCATTTATGGAAAAGACTGTCTTTTTTCCATTGGACATTCTTTCCTGTTTTGTCAAAGTTTAGATGACCAAGCGTTGAGGATCCATTTCTGTGCTCTCTATTCTGTTCTATTGATCTGTGTGTCTGTTTTTGTGCCAGAACCATACTGTCTTGCAGTATGGTTGCAAGCTTGATTGCAATCAAGTATATTTGATTGCAGCTTTGTAATAGAGCTTGAAGTCTAGAATTGTCATACTGACAGCTTTGGTTTTCTTTTTTAACATTCCTCTGACTATTCAAGGTCTTTTCTGATCCCATACAAATATTAGGATTATTTGTTCCATTTCTTTGAAAAAGTTCATTGTATTTTGATAGGGATTGCATTAAATGTGTATATAGCTCTAGGTAGCACAGACATTTTCACAATATTTGTTCTTCCAATCCATGAGCATGGAATGTTTTTCCGTTTCTTTGTTTCTTCCTCAATTTCTTTCATGAGTACTCTAGTTTTCTGAGTACAGATTCTTTGCCTCCTTGGTTAGATTTATTCCTAGGTATCTTATGGTTTTAGGTGCAATTGTAAGTGGGATCAACTCCTTAATTTCTCTTTCTGTGTCTGGTTGTTGGTGTATAGAAATGCAACTGATTTCTGTGCATTAATTTTATATCCTGACACTTTATTGAATTTCGATATGAGTTCTAGCAGTTTTGGAGTGGAGTCTTTTGGGTTTTCCACATAAAATATCATATCATCTGCAAAGAGTGAGAGTCCGACTTCTTTGCTGGTTCAGATGCCTTTTATTTCTTTTTGTTGTCTGATTGTGGAGGCTAGAACTTCTGGTACTATGTTGAATAGCATAGTATACTGCTATACTGTCCACAGTGATAGTGGACAGTCCTGCCATTGTCCTGACCTAGAGGGAAAAACTCTCAGTTTTTCCTCATTGAGAA
>CM053604.1:152063804-152086180 GCA_028646535.1 Procyon lotor
AAATGTGCAGAGGAGGCAGTGAAGGGCAGAAGTTGGTGACTTGAAAAACTGAGTCAAGGGGCGCCTGGGTGGCTCAGTCGTTAAGCGTCTGCCTTTGGCTCAGGTCATGATCCCAGAGTCCTGGGATCAAGCCCCACATCGGGCTCCTTGCTCGGCAGGAAGCCTGCTTCTCCCACTACCGTTCCCTCTCTCGCTGTGTTTCTCTCTGTCAAATAAAAAAAAAAAAAAAAAAAAAAAGATTTAAAAAAAAAAAAACTGAGTCAATAAAATATAAGACAATCTTGAAAAACTGTTAGAATACAAAGAAAAAAAGAATGCAAAGAAGGAAGGAGAGAGAGGGGAAAGAAAGAAAAGAGAAGAGAAGAGAAAAGAAAGAAAGAAAAGGAAAGGAAAGGAAAAGAAAGGAAGAAAAAGAAAGAGGAAGGGAGGAAGGGAGGGAGGAAGGTAGGAAAGAAGGAAGGAAAGGAGGGAGAGTAATTGGAAATAATGAAGAAAATGGTAAGAGAAGTGAAGGATAAGGAATGGAGATCCAATCTAAGAATACAAGTGAGATAACCAAATTAAGATGGAAACAGTAACCATACTCACAACTGAAGAAATTTTTCCTCCTTAAAAAGTAAAAACTGTAATATTTCCAGTTAATCAAAAGTCAGTGCCTTTAAGAAATGTACTCTACATTATAGGTGCACCTGGATGGCTCAGTAGGTTAAGGGTCTGTTGTCAGCTCAGGTCATGATCTCAGGGTCCTGGGATCCAGCCCCTCATCAAGCTCCTTGTTCACAGGGAGCCTGCTTCTCCTCTCCTCCCTGCTCCCCTCCTCCTTGCTTGTGCTATCTCTCTCTCTCTCTCACTTTCTCTTTCCATCTCTCAAAAAAATAAATAAAATATTAAAAAAAAAAAAGAAATACACTCTATAGATGTACTCTGGGAAAATATTTGAATTCTAGAAAAAAGTAAAGACTCCCCAAGTATTCTGCTATATATACAAAAATAAAAAATCAGGTCAACCACATATTTCTATTTTTCTACCTAAATATCTAAAAACAGTTGTACAATATCTACAGTCACTGCAGGAGAAAAGATCGTTATCCAATAATTTTCTACTCTGTAACATAATCTGCTTGTGTGAAGAAAATAGAAAGCTATGTTTATTATTACATAAGAACTCAGAAAATATATTTGTTCTTTTCTTTCTTTAAAATCATTTGAGGGGCCCTTGGGTAGCTCAGTCATTAAATGTCTGCCTTTGGCTCAGGTCATGAGCCCAGGATCTTGGGATCGAGCCCCTCATCAGGCTCCCTGCTGGGCGGGGACCCTACTTCTCCCTCTCCCACTCCCCCTGCCTGTATTCCCTCTCTTGCTATCTTTCTGTTATACATAAATAAAATCTTTAAAAATTAAAAAAAATAAAAATAAATAAAATCTTTTGAACATATATTCCAATTAAGCGTAGGTAAATGCCAAAAGTAACTCAAAAATTGGAAGAAACATCATGAAGCCTATGAAGTGTGTTCTTAACCAGTCTGAACCTCAAACCCAGAGATATAGAAAGAATATGTTTCATCAGGAGAATTGCACAGAATAGGGAAGAAGTTTGACTTTGAGTTTAACTCAACTGGTAATTATTTTTCTGCTATTACTCTTGTCTTGGAAAATGTATTTGGTTATTGTGTCTTTACAATTCATATTCTTATATATCTAAAAAAAAAATTGAAAGCATGGTCTCAAAGAGATATCAGTGTAACCACATTCACAGCAGTATTACTCATCAGAGCCAGAAGGTAGACCAACACAAAAGTCCACTGATGGATGGATAAGCAAACTGTGGTCTATACATACAATGGAATAGCATTCATCCTTCAAAACACAGGAAATATTAACACATGCAACAATATGGATGAAACTGAGGACCATATCCTGAATGAAAACAGCCAGCCACAAAAAGACAAATATGGGGTTCTCAAGAGTAATCAAACTCATAGAAACACTCGTAGAAATCAATCTCATAGTTGCCAGAGGCTATGGAAAGTAACGAATGGGGAGTTATTGTTTAATAAGAATAGAATCTCAGTTTCACAAGGTGAACAAGCTCTGGAGATTGGTTACATAGTAATGTGGGTACACTTACCCTACAGAACTATATACTTAAAAGTGGTTAAAATGGTAAATTTTACATTTGTGTGTATTTATAAAAAAATAAACATTCTTTTAATTTTTAAAAATTCATATTCATAGTGAGCCATTAATTTATAAAAGACTAATAAACCATCCAGTAGTTTATTATTAGTTGTTATAATAACCGTCTTCATAGCATATTTTACTTCAAATTTGTGGATGGCTCTGCATTAAGAAAGGTTTAAAATCAATACATATAGTATATATCTCAACAACATAAAAATACATGTTCACGGGAGGAAAAGCATGCTTTAATACAATAGACCATGCATTCTCAACTGGAGCAACATCACTCCCAAGGGTACAAAATTGGTTCTTGCAGAGAGAAAAAAAAATGGCTTAGATTTTCTATGTATAAAGCACAGGTAAGCATAAACCGGTCAATAGATATACAGTATATCTATTTTATTAAAATTTGATGGAATGATGGGGAAGGCAATAGGAAAATGTCTAAAAAAGGCTTCTTAAGGGAGAGATAATGAAAATAAGGTTGAGAAATACTGGAATACATAAAAAATGTTAACAGTGGTAATTTCCTAGATGTCAAGACATTTTGTCATTTTGTTTATTAATCCTTTTTACGTAACCAATTTTTTTCTTCAGAATTATGCCATAAAAATTAATTTTAAAAATTAGTAACTAAAATTGCATGTATGCTATATGATGGCAATCATATTTTAAAATGTAAAAGAAAAAGACTATAAGGATATAGACAAAAATATTAATAATGGTTATCTTTTTTTTTAAGTGGGGGAGGAGAAGAGAGAAGAACGTGCAGACCTCTGCACTGAGCGCAGAGCCCAACATGGGGCTCAATGCGGGCCTTGATTCCATGACCCTGAGATAATGACCTGAGCTGAAATCAAAAGATGGAGGCTTAACCGACTGAGCCACCCGGGCACCCCAATAATGGTTATCTTTAGGTAAGACTATGGGCACACTTTCTTTCTTCTATATTCTTTTGTTTTCCAAATTTTCTATAATGAAGAAATATGTAATTTGTGATCACCTCCCTTAGGTCATATCAAAGAAAAGAAGAATTTCTTTCATTCATTCATTCATTCATTTACCCATTCTACTATAATGTATTAAGCAGATACTATGTGCCAAGTCCTGTGCTAGGTCCTGGGGATCGACATTGATGAATAAAGACATGGATCCTGTGTATATGGTACTTACATTCTTATGAAAAGGTAGACACAGATAAAGACAAAATGTCAATAGTAAGCTATAACAAATAGTATTGAAAAATACCAACAGGTTGAAATTGAGAATTAAAAACCAATTTATTAGGGTAGCTAGGGAAGACCTCCTTAAGGCCATTTCAGCATAAGAAGGAACTAGCAAGTTAAGAGTGGAGGTCAAAGTATTCCAGGACAAAGAAACACCAGGAGTTAAATCCTTGAAGCAAGGAAGGTGAAGCCCAGAGCTCCTGGAAGGCAGTGAGCAGTAGGGAATATTAGAGCAATGAGGCTCCTCCTGCAGAGCCTTATAGACCACATGGAAGCTTAGAATTTATTCAGGGAGGGAAGCTATGGAAGAACTTGAAAGCATGAGACAGACGTGATCCATTCATATTTTAGTATTACTTTGTTTCTGTGAGGAAAGACTGCTGGAGGGGAGCAAGGGTAGAAGCAAGAAATTAGACAGGACCCGGTCGTAATTGTCTGGGCAAGACTGTGAACTCCACACTGTACCTGCTCAAATCCAAACCCTCTTCAAGTGACTGCCTATTCCTACATTTCCTGGTGCTGTGTTTTCTTCCTAGGCAATAATTTTAGCTTTGTTGCTGTGGGTGCTGGAGTTGTTAAAATTGCGACAGTTGTAGGGCACCTGGCTGGCTCAGTCAGGAGAGCATACAACTCTTAACCTCAAAGTAAATTCAAGCCCCATGTTGGGTGTAGGGATTACTTAAAAATAAAATCTTTTAAAAAATTGCAAGTTCTTCCAAATTTATGGCTTAAATTCATGTTTTTGATCCTGTTGGCATTCTTCTTCTTCAAATACCACAATGTTACCTCTCTGCTGTCACTCTTAAAAGACCTGCAAAGTTGGGAAAAGATCTTTTGAAATTTCAGCTCTTTTGGCCCCAGTCTATCAGCAAATATTTGTTCCTATATCTACTGTGTGCCCGACACTATGCTAAGCACTTGAGATCAGGTTGTAAGCAACATAGACACACTCAGAGAGCTTAGACTCGACCAAGAGGTATAGTTCCTTCATACAAAGAATTTAGAACAATTTCCTCAAAAAATTGATTGAGTGACCTAAGGACATTTCTTTCTTTCTTTCTTTTTTTTTTTTAATATTTTATTTATTTATTTGAGAGAGACAGATATAGCAAGAGAGAGCATGAGTGGGGAGGAGAGGGTGAAGCAGGTTCCCTGCTGAGCAAGGAACCCGATGTGGGGCTCGATCCTAGGACCCTGGGATCATGACCTGAGCTGAAGGCAGCTGCTTAACCAACTGAGCCACCCAGGTGCCCCCATTTCTTTCTTTCTTAAAGATGGCCAGATATAATTCATCTTTTTATTCACTTCTGCTCTTCACAAGATCTCTACTTGTCTACCACAATGTCTCAGATCCTAAAGTAGCCTAGATTTTCAGATTTTCTTACGAAGTCCTCTACAGTATAATTCTGATGCCCTTGTCCAACTGTTAATTGAACCACTACTCATATTACACTCTCTGGTCTAGTCATTCAGAATACCTCTCTCTTCCTTACTGTTGGAAACCTATATTCACATATCAGTGGTTCCATCAGACTGACATATGCTCTTCTTCTAAAAGTTACAGGGTTAGGTACTTTTCATCCTTTAGGTTTTAGCTTAGAATGTAATCTTCTCAAAGAAATGTTTCCTTACTACCCTTCCTCAAAAGACTCTATATGACCCCAGTTACCTTGTTGATAGATTATTTCCTAATAATTATAATAATGCATAATTATTTTATACATCTTCCATCCTTATTTTCACTCTGTCTCCTTCACTCAATGTAAGTTCCATGTGGATAGGATCTATGCCTATCTTATTCATTACAATGCAGCCTGACCCAAAGAGATGCCTAAAAATATTTTTTCAAATGTGTTCTGAGGGTACGAATAAATGAATGAATGCCACTCTCAGTGTCCAGAATACTCTTTCTCTTCTATTTTAACTTAGTTAATATTAGGTAGGTCTCAGGTTTATGGTGCTTCCTACGGAAAACTGTCCTTGGATCCCCTAGTTCTTATCTATTTGCTCTCATGGCATCCTATATGTCATCAGTTACAGTTTTATCACTTGTTACTGTGATATTTTGCTTCAGCCATACCTCAAAGTAATTTGGAATTTCTCTGAAGAGTTAAAATTCTACCTACCTCCATTCAATACATTTCTGGAATACAGATCAATCAAAAACTTCCTTACGGTAACTTCAAAATGAAAAAGAGACTTCCAATTTCTGTCAAAATGGAGTAGCAGAGACTAGATTTACCTGCCCAACTTAACCAAAAACCAGATAAAATATATGAAATAACAGTTTTCAAGAAACTGAACATGAGACAATGAATAAGGGTGGTCACTGAGAGGAAATGAGACCCAGCACTACATCTACCCCACTAACCGCATGAAAGAGTTTCTAGGCCGCATGTAAGGAAAGGGAGCCAGGCAGAGCCCAGTGGACTACCTGAACTGAGAAGACACAGCAGAGATTTCAGGGGAACCAAAGCAGCTAGAGTTCACAGGACATGGTGCTAGAAAGAATAGAGCAGCACAAGGACAGAACTTCAGAGATGTGTCCTGAGTATTTATAAGAATATGCATTCAGGGAAATTCTCAAGACCAGGAAGAAAACACCCAAAAATGATTATAGGAAAGACTGTGTGGCACTCCTACATGATTTGCTATGTTGTCTGTTCTCAATAGCCAAACTAGAAAAAATTCATGAATTATGGAGCATGTGGCAACATACCTGTGAAAATATGTAAGATACTTTTAGAAATTTGAAGGACAGGATGATAAATCAATATTATTGACAATTCTATTCCAATAAATTCAATAACTTAGATAAAACGGAAAAAAATTTGAAAGACACACACTATCAAAGCTCACACCAAAAGAAACAGATAACCAGAATAAATTTATAGCTATTAAAACAAATTTAAAATCCTTCACACACAAAAAAAATTTCATTCCCAAATGGAACAATGGTGAATCCTACAAAGCACTTAAGGAAGAAATAATATAATGTGGTTGCATAGAATATATAAAAAATAATATAACATATTTATATATGTTTCTGGACTTACATATATTTATAATATATATACATATAAATATATAATAATATGCTATATAGATAGATAAAATATAGATAGATAAAATCTTCCCCAAAAACCTATTTGCAACTGATTTGATGAAGACAGTATTATCCTGATGCCAAATCAGACAAAGCATTATAAGAAAACTACAGATCAATCTTCCTCATGAACTTAAAATGCAAAACTCATAGAAATTTAGCAAATAGAATCCAGAAATATATAAAAAGAATGATACATCACAACAAAAGAAGGGGTTATCCAAGGAATTCAAAGTTTAACATTTGAAAATCAATATAACTCACCATAATCACAATTTTAAAAGAAAAAATATATGATCATCTCAGTAGCTACGGAAAATGTAGTTAACCAATCATATCTAAGAGAGGGAGATAAATGCTTTCCCCTAAGATCATGAATAAGGCAAGCAAGTTCACTCTTACTACCTCCTATTTATCATTGTATTGGAGGTTCTACCCAGTGCAATAAGGCAAATAATAATGATAATAAATGAAAGGCATCTAGTTTGAGAAGGAAGAAGTAAAACATTTCATAGATATTGTTTATGTAAAAAATCCAATAAAATCTACAAAAATTCTTCTAAAGTCAGTGAATATAACAAATCACAGAATACAAGATCAACAAACAAAAGTCAAAGATGCGGGCGCCTGGGTGGCTCAGTTGGTTGAGCAACTGCCTTCAGCTCAGGTCATGACCCTGGAGTCTCTGGATGGAGTCCCACATGGGAGTAGGGAGGAGCAGGGAGTCTGCTTCTCTCTCTGGACTTACCCTTCTCATGCTTGTTATCTCTCATTTTCTCTCTCTCTCTCTCTCTCAAATAAATAAATAAAATCTTTTTTTAAAAAAAAGTCAAAGATGTTTCTATGTACTAGCAACAAACAAGTTGCTCTGACTACAGAGAAAGAAAAATACCATATGATTTCACTCATATGTGGAATTTCAGCAACAAAACAAATGAGCAAAGGAGAAAAAAGAGAGAGAGAAGCAAACCAAGAAAGCACACTCTTAACTACAGAGAATAAACTGATGGTTACCGAAGGGGAAGTGGATGGAGGGATGGGTGAAATAGGTGATGGGGATTAAGGAGAGCATCTTCGCTAAGCACCAGGTATTGTATGGAAGTGGTGAATCACTATCTTATACCTGAAACTAATATTACACTGTATGTTAATGAACTGGAATTTAAATAAAACTTTTAAAAATCAGAAACTGAATTTTTAAAAATTAGAGCAGCATCAAAATACAAAATAGGGAAAATATGACAAAGGATGTACAATACCTGTATGTTGATTATTAGAAAACATTTCTTCTTTTTTAAAGACTTTTTTTATTTTATTATTTTATTTATTTATTTGACAGAGAGAGAGAGATCACAAGCAGGCATAGAGGCAGGCGGCGGGGAGGGGAGGAAGCAAGCTCCCCACTAAGCAGAGAGCCTGATGCGGGGCTTGATCCCAGGACCCTGAGATCGTGACCTGAGCTGAAGGCAGAGGCTTTAACCCACTGAGCCACCCAGGTGCCCCAGAAAACATTTCCTATAAAAAAAGAATTTTTTTCTTTATTTGTCGGAGAGAGAGCACAAGCAGGGGGAGCTGCAGGGAGAGGGAGAAGCAGGCTCTCTGCTGGGCAAGGAGCCCCATGCAGGATGCTGGTACCATGACCTGAGCCAAAGACAGATGCTTAACCGCTTAACCCACTGAGCCACCCAGGCATCTCAAATATAAAACATTTCTGAGACATATTTTTTAAGTAAATAAATGGAGAGATATACCACATTTATTGTTGAAAACTCAATATTGTTATGATGTCAATTCTCTTCAAACAAAACTCAAGATTAAACATAATCCCAATAAAATCCCAGCAGGGTTTTTTGTAAAAATTATAGACCAATTCTAATATTCATATGGAAATGCATAGGACCTACTACAGCAAAACAAAAACAAAAAAATCTCTTTCAAAAAGAAAGACAAAATTAGAACGTTAACACTACCTGATCCCAAGTCTTATTATAAAGCTAGAATAATCAAAAGAGTGTAGTATTGGCATAGAAAGCTGGGCAAGTACAACAGGGAAACAAAAACAGGAAGTCCAGAAATAGATTCACATATATAAAGACAACTGATTTTCTTTTTTTTTTTTTAAAGATTTTATTTATTAATTTGACAGAGAGAGACACAACCAGACAGGGAACACAAGCAAGGGGAGTGGGAGAGGGAGAAGCAAGCTTCTCACCAAGCAGGGAGCCCAATCGAGGGCTTGACCCCAGGACCCTGAGATCATGACTCAAGCTAAAGGCAGACACTTAACAAATGAGCCACACAGGCGCCTCAACAACTGATTTTCAACAAAACTGTAAAAGCAAATCAGTGGGAAAAGAATAGTCCTTATTTTTTTAAGATCTTATTTAGCTATTTACTTACTTATTTATTTACTTATTTACTTATGTATTAATTATTTATTTAAGAGAGAGAGAGAGAGAGAGAACACAAGCAGGGAGCTCAGCTTCCCGATGAACAGGGAGCCCAATGTGGGGCCCATCCCAGGACCCTTAGATCAGGACCTGAGCCAAAGGCAGATGCTTAATGACTGAGCCACAGAGGCACCCTGAATAGTCTTTAAACAATGTCGAACAATCAGTTAACCATATGAAAAGAAAATACATATATATACAAATATCCACTCCAAATAGATTATAGACCTAAATGTAAACCCTAAAACTGTAAACTTTTTCAAAGAAAATTTAAGAAAAAAATTGTCATTGCAGTTACACAAAGATTTCTTAGACACTTCTAACTAAATCAATTTTCAAATAATACAAATTGAAATTCAGCAAAATAAAAGCTTTTGCTCTTCAAAAGACACTATTAAGGAAATGAAAACACAAACTACACAAAGAGAAAATATTTTGGAGACATGTATCTTATAAACAACTTGATCCAAAATACAAAAACAACCCTGAAAACACAATAGTAAGAAAAGAAATAATACAACCTTTTATCTTGTATTTTTTTAAAGATTTTATCTATTTATTTGACAGAGAGAGATCACAAGTAGGCGGAGAGGCAGAGGGAGAAGGGGAAGCAGGCTCCCCGCTGAGCAGAGAGCCAGATGCCGGCGAGATCCCAGGCCCCTGAGATCATGACCTGAGCAGAAGGCAGAGGCTTTAACCCACTGAGCCACTCAGGCACCCCCAATACAACCTTTTAAAGGTCTAACATTTTCAACAGGTAACTTTACCTGTTCAACTGATGGCAAATAAGTTTAAATGTTTTCAACTTCATTAGTCATTAAGTAAGTGAAATTAAATCCACAATGAGATACCACTACATACCTTTTAAAATGGCTAAAATGAAAAAAAAAAAATGAGCATAGTAAGTGTGGACAAAGATGTGGAACAACTGGAATCCCCATGTACTGCTGGTGGAAATAGAAAATAAGAACTTTGAAAAACAGTTTGGCAGAATCACAGAAAGGTAAATTTACACCTATCCTGCTATCCATTCATCCCGCTCCTGAGTATTTACCCAAAGGAAATGAAAGCTTATGTCTAAAAAAGATTTGTACCTGAGTGTTCACAGAAGCTTTATTTGTAATGGCCCCAAACTAGAAATAACCCAAATGTCCATCAACAGATGAATAAATAAGCAAAGTGTGGTATATTTTACAATGGAATAGTACTTATTAATAAGAGGGAATAAACCATCAGTACTCAGTACAACATGGATGAATCTCAAAATAATGAAGCTAAAGGAAAGAAGCCACAAAAAAAGTACATACAGTACATACAGTTCTTCCTGTATGGTTCTATTTATTAAAAATTCTGGAAAATAAAAACTGATCTATGTGACTGAAGGAAGAATAGTGGCTTCCTAGGAACAAGGGCAGCATATGGGTTAAGAGGAAAGGCAGGAGAGAAAGTTTGCAAAGAAAGTTTGCAAAAGAAAGTTTGCAAAGGGTTGCATGGAGAACCCTTTTGGCTGTGGTGGGTATGTTCATTACCTTGATTATGGTGATGGTTTCACACGTATATACATGTGCTAGGATCTACCAAAATGCATACTTTAACTATTTGCAGTTTATCTTATTTCTATGATATCTCACTAAAGCTATTAAAAAATAAATTAAAAAGGGTCTGAGATAAATGGCCTACTTAGTGGTCCCAGAGTCCGAGCTGGCCCAAGGTAAGATGATATCTATGAAACTGAGATGGAAATTGCATCAAGTCATCTAAGACTTCATCTGAGGCTCACCTGCATAACCCTAAAGCAGACACCTTGCAAAGGCTTAACTAGAACCTATAAAACTTTTCTATAATTAATGCTGAAAGGAAAATGCAAATGAGTAATGACTTGGCCCAATTTAAACATATTCAAAATGTTGATACAATAGAAAGAGAAACTGGGAGCCTGGTAAAGGAAGGCGTTTTCCAGAAATATTTTTGCAATTAGCTAACGATGGCCTGGAGCATATCCCTAGTGTCACAGACTATTACTTTCTTTATCTATAAATTTAAGATGTTGGACTTATTTTATAGAATCCCTTCCAGAGCTATAATTCAAGATTCTACTCCTATATTTTCTTTTCTGTCATTCTGTTTTTCTTTGACCTATGAAAATATACATGTATCCAAAATCAAAAGAAATATAAGGAGAAGACTCAAAGGGACATTATTTATACAGCGACCAGACAAGCAGCAAAAATTGTAGGTAAATTTCAGTGAGTTCCTCAATCACCAAATATTTATTAAGCTCTAATAACAAAGAGTTGTTTATCGTGTTTATAGAATAAGTGGAGTATTAATATTTGGCAGCATGTTCTTCTTCCTTACAGCCTCAAAGATGCAATGAAAGGCATTTCAAATGATACTAGTTTTTTTTTAAGATTTTTTTTTTTATTTGATAGAGAGATCACAGATAGGCAGAGAGGCAGACAGAGAGAGAGGGGGATGCAGGCCCCCTGCTGAGCAGGGAGCCCAATGTGGGGCTCGATTCCAACTAAGATCATGACCTGAGCCGAAGGCAGAGGCTTTAACCCACTGAGCTACCCAGGCATCTCAAATGATACTAGTTTTTAATAAAAATTTTCAAAACATAAAATTTTCAAAAATTATTTTTACCATAATCCATTCATAATCATAACCTATTTCAGAATGCCTTGAAGAATCCAGGGCCTGCCCTCTAAGAGTTTGTATTCTAAAAAATAAGTACTTGATATCATCTACTCTCTTTGGGTCTTATATGGTCATTGAACTGAAAAGAAACCCCCTAAGTATTTGTGGTTAAAGTTCCTGCCAAAATACAGCTTTTCTAAGATGGCTGTCAACCACAAACCTACAGTTAAGGATTAACCTCTTAAGACAAATAATAATACTGCTAAGTGTCCCTTCAAGTAGTAAAGATTAATACTCCAGACAAGAGATTACTTTGGAATTTAAAGCTTAAAAAACAGTACTAAAATTTAAGATTAAGGGGGAATTTTCTTTGAGTTTTAAGGACTGGGCAGAAGTTCAGAATTAGAGCTCTCGTAAAGAGGCACTATTTCTTTTTGAGGTAAACATGCAGGAACATCTCCTGTTAAGCACATCTTTTGCTGGGCTAAGATTGTTCTCTTACCTTAGATATATGTTTAGAAATGGAAAAGTGCATCACTTCGGTAAAAAGGAAAACTTCTGACGGTAAATAACATTACATAAAAATTTTAATATTATGGGGTGCGTGGCTCAGTGCGTTAAAGCCTCTGCCTTTGGCTCAGGTCATTATGTCAGGGTCTTGGGATTCAGCCCCACATCGGGCTCTCTGCTTAGCAGAGTGCCTGCTTCCCCCTCTCTCTCTCTGCCTGCCTCTCTATCTACTTGTGATCTCTCTCAAACAAATAAATAAATGAAATCTTTAAAAAAAATTTAATATTAAAGGATATTATTCTAAAGGATCTAATCTTGTCAGAAAGCGTAGGCTAACATGCACTCGAGGATATTTCTCAAAATTCCTTTTTTCACCATTTTAAGGAACCTAGAGATCTGGATCCAAACTCATTGTATCCAAGTAAATCTATTTATCTATTTCATTTCTTTTCTATTGCATGGGAGCATTTGATTCACTCATTTATTCAGCAGACATTTAATGGACTACTTCAGTGTGTCAGACAGCATACAGCCTGTGGTCGAGAGAAAAGAAGGGAAGACACGAACAAGCAGACATGTTTCTGGTCCTTAGGAGTTCACAGACTACTGGAGAAAACAGAAACTTAACTAGAATAGGAAAGATTCTTTCATCGTTTCAGACAGTGTCATAGAAGTCTCTAATAGCGGTAGGGCTTGACCCAAGCTTTGAAGACAGTATTACCAGGAATTAGTTATAAGCAAGGGGGGAAGAGGATTCCAAACAAAGGAAGGACCTTGTACAAATGCTCAGATAGTAGAATGTCAGTAGTACTTTCTGAGAGAAGAAAGTTTTATGGTTTAGTTTCAGCATTTAGGAAGTTGGCATAGGAAGGTAGAAATACAACCCTAAAGATCTGGGTACAGATATAAACATATAACAACCCTAAAGTTAGATGGAGGGAGAGGAGACCTCAGAGGGTGTTGAACACAGTTTAGAAGTTTAGATGTGTAATTATTGGCAAAGAGACATACAAAGACTTTTTTTTAAGATTTTACTTATTTATTTGACAGAGAGAGAGATCACAAGTAGGCAGAGAGGCAGGCAAAGGGAGAGGAGGAAGCAGGCTCCCTGCTGAGCAGAGAGCCTGATACGGAGCTCGATCCCAGGACTCTGAGATCATGACCTGAGCCGAAGGCAGAGGCTTTAACCCAATGAGCCACTCAGGCACCCCAGAGACATACAAAGACTTTTAAGCAGGGCAATGGAATGATCAAACTTGGGCTTTAGAAATGGAACTTAAACTAAAGTGGTTTTCAATTCTTTAAGAAGCCCTACCAGATAGTACTACTTTTCATGGAGTTCTACCAAGTTTTAAGTGGACTTTAGCTGAAGAAAAGAAAGGGCAGGGGAGGCAAGAGAGACCTGGCTTGATCTTCTCACTCTGAAGATGTCAGAGGGTTCTCCTTTTATCTGTATATTGAGTTTGTTTGGGTTCACCTGAGACTTTGATTTTGAGTTTCAAAGATTTGGCTGCATTTTTTTTTAAGTTTGAAAACCACTGATGTAAAAGATGAACTAGAAGGAAACTATATTATCATCAGGGAGAGTAAAAGGTTATTACAGTAGGCCAGGGACCAGATAATAGAACACAAACCAAGACAGTATAAGTGAGTTTGCTACTTGTATTCATATATTAGAATGTTGTAAAACAAATAAAATCCAAATGCATAGTATTCGTGGTGTGCACCCACTCAGAACAGAAAGAACAGAACAGAAAGAAGTTTTGAACCCTTCCTTATTTTCCAACAGGATCCACAAGATCAAAAGACAGGTATTCTATATTCCAATGCACATATAAAAAAAAATAGTGTTTTCCAAATGATATTATCAATTTTAAACACTAATGGCCTATAAAAAAAAAAACCACTAATGGCCTATAAACATGGTCATTTCATAAGGCTGATTTGTGATAGCAAATTTATATATAGCAATAAAGCAGCAGTATTTATATACTTTGCATTTCATTTGATTTTTAACACTTTAAATTTTGAATCTTTAAAATACAATCAATTTACTTTCAATAGAGAAACTGATTTCTTTCTTTCTGAATATATCTTGCATAGATTTTTTTTAAATATTTTATTTAGGTATTTGAGAGAGAGACAGTGAGAGAGAACATGAGGGGGGATGAGGGGAAAGGGAGATGAAGGTGCCTCACTGAGCAGGAAGCTGGATGTGGGGCTTGATCCCAGGACCCTGAGATCATGACCTGAGCTGACGACAGCTGCTTAACTGACTGAGCCACACAGGTGCCCCTATCTACATAGATTTCAACAATGTTTAACCAAATAAATGTATTGGTGATAACTACAAACACAAACAAACAACTATGGGCTTTTGATGTGAGCTGGAATTCTGTGCTAAATGCTCATTTAATTGCGTTGATACAAACCGATTTCCTGATTTTGTTTTTAATCAAGAAAATAAGAGAACAAAACAGTTATTTTATATATGCACTGACACATGCTCAGAAGGCATTTATTCCATGTAAAATGGATTTACTTTTGTCTGCACAAAGACTCCAGATTTGTTTAAATAAAATGTCACACATCCATTTTATGTCAGTAAAACATGCAATATTCCATTTCAGACTTCATCTGAATTCAGCAACACCACGTGATCTTTTTTTTTTTTAAAGAGAATATTACTTTGGGTGTATTATTTCTTCTTTGTGCTTATGCTTGTGTATCACCATACTGATTTATAGGAACAGCCACTAATAGCTAAAGAATACAAATGGAAGCTGCAATGTGTCCAAAGCTGTTTTTTTTTTAATTTTAACAACTTCTTTATGAAGCATGACATACATCTATAATAATGCAGAAATCCTAAGTATAGACCACTGTGAATTTTCCTGAGGTGTACACATTCACGTAACTACTACCCAGGCCAAGAAATTAAGTATTCTCGTATTCCCCTTTCCAGTTATTACACATCACTCCTCCTCAGAGGTTACCACTATCCTGAATTCTAAAACAATAAATTTTTTCTACCTATTTTTATATGTATATAACTGAAGTCACACAGTATGTACTATATTCTGTCTGGATTCTTTCTCTTGACTTGATATTTATAAGATTTACCCATTAATTTATTTTATGGCTGAGTATAATACACTATATGTATATACCACAAATTATTTTCCATTCTTTAATTAATGAGTATTTGAGGTTTTCCCCATTTTTGGTCATTATGAATAATGTTTCTATGAACATTTTTGTACATGCAATATGTCTTATAAGTATGTTTGCATTTCTGTCAGGGGTGGAATTGCTAGGGCATAAGATATACCCCTATATAGTTGATGTTAGTAGATCTTGCCAAATAGCTTTCCAAAGTGGATGTACCAGTTTACACTCGTCTTACTAATGTATGAGATTGAGGATTCAGGGGAAGATGGAAGAGTAGGAGGATCCAAAGCTTACCTCATCTCATGGACACACCTAGACAATAGCCATATCATTTCAACTAACCCAGAAAACACAACCTAAAGACTGATAGATCAGACTTTCCATGGTTAATCATAGAGGGGAGACAACATCAAAAAGTGTATGAGGGACAGAAGGATAGAAGGAGTAGAGACATGGTCTAGAACCAAATTCCTGGTGAGATGAACCACACATAGAAGGGACCCACAGGCATAAAGGGAGAGGAGCAGAAACCACACCCTGACACCCCAGACACAAGGGACCTACACTGGGAAGACAAGTCCCCATAACATTTGGCTTTTAAAACCAGTGGGGCTTAACTTTTCAAGTATTTACAATCAATGGGGCTTAACTCCCATTACTTTAAAGGTCAGTGGCTTAGCACTGGGAGAGGCAGAGGATGACAGGAAACTGAGTCCTGGCTCTGAAAGAGTCCCTGAGTCCCTGCCCTTAAAGAGATGGTATAACAAACAATCCCATTGAGATATGGCATAGAAGTAGCAGCTTCATGGATAGCACTCAGGCTATCCATGAAGATCTATTTATTAATCTCAGAACATGTATTGGAAGGGCAGGGATCTTTAAGGGACTTCTCCAAGAACAAAAGAGCTAGTGGGTGCTATTTCCTCTCCACTCCCAACCTAGATAGATAAACAGTTGTTGGAACCAGCTTGAACAACATCCACCTACCTTTCTAATTCTGCTCTTGTGTTTGTGGATCTGCCCTATCCAATCTGAGTCACTTGATAGGAGCCACTCTGAAGCAGCTCCTGCCAGTCACATCCTACAAGCAGCTCCAGCGGGGTCTAATGCCACTCCAAAGTGACTTCTGCCCTAAGGATATGAGAAGATAACTCATACCAGTTCAGAGGTACAGCAGATAGACTAGGGGCAGACATCTGGTCTGAATGCTTGCTCTGCCCATCAACAGAAACCTCTGAGGAGACAATACAGAGGGAATGAAATGCAATTCAGTGCAACTGCAGTCTCAACAAATGGGCCAAGATTAGGCATCTGGTCTGACTGTTGATATCACCCAAGTACAAGCCCACAGCAACCACAGACTGACCCCTTCACAACGCAGGGTCCAACTCTGCCTACAACAGGCACAGTGGACCATTGCAGCTAACTGGACTTGAAGGCAAAAGCAGCCCAGAAACATGTGTACTTGATACACATAAGAGACACTCCTGAAGCACCTGGTTCTGGAAAATAGGGGATGTTACGCTTCATGGCACCAAAGAACCTCTTCCTCATAAGGCTAATACTTTCAGGATCAGGAGATGTAGCTGACTTTCCTAATACACAGAAACAAACACGGATAGCTAGAAAAAATGAAGAGACAGAGGAATATGTCCCAAAACAAAGACAAAACCCCAGCAAAAGAACTAAGTGAAATGGAGATAAGCAATATGCCTGATAGACAATTCAAAATAATGATCATAAAAATACTTACTGGACTTGAGAAAAGAGTAGAGGATCTCAGTGAGCCCTTCAACAAAGAGATGGAAAATATACAGAGAACTAATTACTGGAGAGAATCAATACTAGAATAAGGGAAGCAACAGAAGATCATTGACCTGGAAGACAGAGTAAAGGAAAGAAACCAAGCCAAACAGCAAAAAGAAAAATGAATAATAAAAAATGAAAACAGTTTAAGGGAACTCAGCAACACCATCAAGTATAATACATTATAGGAATCTCAGAAGGAGAAGAGAGAGAAAAGGGGACAGAAAGTTTATTTGAAGACATAATAGCTGAAAACTTCTTGAATCTGGGCAAGGAAACATAAATCCACACCCAAGAGGCACAGAGAGCCTCAACAAAATCAATCCAAGAGAGTGCACACCAAGACACATAGTAATTAAAATGGCAAAAAGTAAGACGTGGTTGAAGCTAGAGAGTATTGTGCTAAGTGAAATAAGTCAGGCAGAGAAAGACAAATACCATGTGATTTCACTCACATGTGGAACTTAAGAAACAAACAAATGATCATAGGGTGAAAAAAAAAAAGAGAGAAGAAAACCAAGAAACAGCTTCTTAACTATAGAGAACATACTGATGGTTACTAGAGGAGAGGTGTCTAGGGGGGTGGGTTAAATAGATGATGGGCATTAAGGAGGGCACTTGTTATAATGAGCACCGGGTGCTGTACGTAGGTATTGGATCACTATATTGTGTACCTGGAACTAATATTACACTGTTTTGCTAGCAAACTGGAATTTAAATAAAAACAAAACTAAAGTCAAAAGCCTCCATGAAAATAAGACAAAAGTCAGTGAAAGACTATAGTAATAAAAATCACATACAATTACAAAAAAAAAAAAAACTGTAACAAATGGTAAGAAGAACACTACATTGTCATAAAGGAAACAATCCAATAAGATGTAACAGTTTTAAATTTCTGTATCCAACATGGGAACACCCAAATACATAATGGAATTATTAATATTAATAGACATAACAGAAGAAACTGAGAGTAATACAATAAGAATAGTATACTGTAATACCCCAGTTACATCCATGGATCATCCAGGCAGAAAATCAATAAGGAAACAGTGGCTTGACTAACACACTGGATCAGATGGATCTAACAGATATATTCAGAATATTTCATCCCAAAACAGCAGAATATACATTCTTTTCAAGTGCACATGGAACATTATCCAGAATAGATTGCATGTTAGACCACAAAGCAAGTTTCAACAAATTAAAAAATATTGATATCATGGGACATTTGACTGACTCAGTCAGTCGAGCATGTGATTCTTTTTTTTTTTTTTAAGATTTTATTTATTTATTTGATAGAGAAGAGATAACAAGTAGGCAGAGATGCAGGCAGAGAGAGAGGGGGAAGCAGGCTCCCCACTGAGCAGAGAGCCTGATGCGGGGCCCGATCCCAGAACCCTGAGATCATGACCTGAGCCAAAGGCAGAGGCTTTATCCCACTGAGCCATCCAGGCACCCCGGAACATGTGATTCTTGATCTAAGGGTTGTGGATTTGAGCACCACATTGGGTATAGAGATTACCTAAAAACAAACTCTTTCAAAAAATGTTGAGGAGGGCACGTACTGCATGGAGCACTGGGTGTAGTGCAAAACAATGAATCTTGTAACACTGAAAAAAATAAATAAATAAAATTAAAAAAAAATTTAAAAAATGTTGAAATCATATCATGCATCTTTTCTTTTTTTTTTTTTTATGCATCTTTTCTGACTACAAGAGTGTGAAGCTAGAAACCAATCACAGGAAAAAAATCTATAAAGAACAAAAATATATGGAGTATAAATAACATGCTACTAAACAATGAATGGGTCAACCAAGAAATTAAAGAAGAAATTTAAAAAAAAACATAAAGACAAATGAAAATGAAAACACAACAGTCCAACATCCTGGGGAGGAAAAAGATTCAGATCCGGCGAATCACTGATGAGCGGAACCGACAGGTGACCTTCACCAAGGGCAAGTTCGGACTGATGAAGAAGGCCTACGAGCTGAGCGTGCTCTGTGACTGTGAGATCGCGCTCATCATCTTCAACCACTCCAACAAGCTGTTCCAGTATGCCAGCACCGACATGGACAAGGTGCTGCTCAAGTACACAGAGTACAACAAGCCGCACGAGAGCCGCACCAATGCCGACATCATTGAGACCCTGAGGAAGAAGGGCTTCAACGGCTGTGACAGCCTGGAGCCCGATGGGGAGGACTCGCTGGAGCAGAGCCCCCTGCTGGAGGACAAGTACCGGTGTGCCAGCAAGGAGCTGGACGGGCTTCCAGGAGTTTAGCTAGATAGTTATCAACCCAGTCTGAACACCTACAAACTCAACAGGAGATTGAAGAGAAAAGAGCAGCAATACTAGGAACAGAAAATCGACCACTTTTGGGAAGGTAGGATGTGTGGAGAAGAAGTGAATCCGAGGTGAAAAATGGGATGATAGACCGCGGGGGGAGGGGCTGGCTCCCAGCAAGCGGTAGAGCAATGAAGGACAAAATTGGAACTTTTAAAAGTCTGCTTCACTGAGGGTGCCTGGATAGCTCAGTCGTTAAGCATCAGCCTTCAGCTCAGGTCATGATCCCAGGGTCCTGGGATCGAGCCCCGCATCGGGCTCCTTGCTTGGCAGGAGGCCTGGTTCTCCCGCTACCATTCCCTCTGCTTGTGTTCCCTCTCTCGCTGTGTTTCTCTCTGTCGAATAAATAAAATTTAAAAAAAAAGTCTGCTCCACTGAGGGCTATCACTCCAGAGGCTAAGAGGTGGGTGAAATCCTCGCTGGGACAGTGTGGTCTCAGGATCCTCAGGGTCACAGAAAGACCAGGGGTGTTTGAATGTGGCAGAGCTCCCAAGTATCAGAAGCCAGCTGCAAAGATGGACCTGAAGGTGGGGGGGGTGGGTTTTCCTCTCAGCTCAGGCTTACCTTAAACCATGATCCAAGGCACAGTCAGGCCACTACTCTTCAAGCAGGGACCCTACAAGTGGCAGATCTGGGAAGATCCCTCCCCTTCCTCCTCCGGGAGGAGCAGCACCGGAGCGTGCTGCAGGAAACTGCTGGGTTTGGAGACTCCAGACGGCGCCCTGCTCCAGAGACAGAAACACTCCATCACAGGCCAGGTGAGCTCAGAGCGCAACCAGAGACCAGGGAGACAGGAAGGACTGACTGCTTTTTTTCTGGGGGTACAACGAGGAGCGGAGCCCCGAGCACTCAGCTGCTCCGGGCTGGAGACCAGGAGGCCGCCATCTTCATTCCCACCCTCCAAAGCTGTACGGAAAGCATTCAGGGAACAAAAGCTTCCGAGAGTGAACTCGAGCAGAGTGCTGGGCCCAGCCCCTGGCAAGGGTGGTGCAATTCGGCCTTGGGCAAAGACATTTGAGAATCGTTGTAACAGGCACCTCTCGCAGAAGATCAGCAAGAATATCCAGCCAAGACCCAGTTTACCCTTCAATGAGAACTGTAAAACCCAGCAATAGGAGAATATAGAATATAGAATTCATGGCTTTTCCCCATGATTCTTTAGTCTTTCAAAGTTGGATTTTTTTTAAATTTTCATTATTTTTTTCTTTTTCTATTTTTCTTTTTTTAACGTTTCCTCTTTCCTATTTTAACCTATTTTTAAAAATATTTTATTTACTTATTTGACATAGAGAGCACAAGCAGGAAGAGTAGCAGTCAGAGGGAGAGGGAGAAGCAGGCTCCCTGCTTGAAAGAGACCCTGGGACCATGACCTGAACCAAAGGCAGTCGCTTAACCAACTAAGCCACCCAAGGCGCCCTATTTTAACCTATTTTAACTACTTTATACTAGCAATACATTTTAAAAAATCTTTAATTTTCATTTTTATAGTCATATTCAATCCCTTCATTGTATTTAAACCTTATTTTTTCTATACATATAAGTTTTACTTTCTTTAAAATTTTAGGATACAGTTTCTTCCATCAGACCAAAATATACCTTAAATCTAGCATATGGCTTTGCTCTAGTCTCCCACCTGATCATATTCTTTTTTTTTTTCTTTTTTCAACAAATTTCTTATCAATTCCTTTTTTAAAATTTTTTGAATTTTCATCTTTACAGTAATATTCTATCCCTTCATCATGTTTACATATATATTTTTTTCTTTCTTTAAAATTTCAGGAGGTAGTTTCTACTAACAGACCAAAATACACCCAGAATCAAGTGTGTGGCTCAATTCTATTCACCAGCCTAATCAGACATTCTTTTTTTCCTTTCTTCTCCCCCCAGTTCAGGTCTCTTCTGATTTGTTTAGTGTATATTTTTCTAAGGTCATTGTTACCCTTTTACCATTTTATTCTCTCATTCATCTATTCTTCTCTGGACAAAATGACAAGGTGAAAACTCACCCTCCCCCCCCCTAGAAAAAACAAGAGGCAGTACCAATTGCTAGGGACCTAACCAATATGGATATTAGTAAGATATCAGAACTAAAGTTCAAAATGACAATTATCAAGATGCTAGCTGGTCTTGAAAAGAGCATAGAAGATACCAGAGAATCCCTCTCTAGAGAAATAAAATCCCTTTCTGGAGAAATAAAAGAACTAAAATCTAACCAAGTTGAAATCAAAAAAGCTATTAATGAGGTGCGATCAAAAATGGAGGCTCTTTGGGGTAAATACCAGTAGTGCAATTGCAGGGTCATAGGGTAGCTCTATTTTTAATTTCTTGAGGAATCTCCACACTGTTTTCCAAAGTGGTTGCACCAGCTTGCAATCCCACCAACAGTGTGAGAGGGTTCCCCTTTCTCCACACCCTCTCTGACATTTGTCATTTACTGTCCTGTTGATTTTGGCCATTCTAACTGGTGTAAGGTGGTATCTCAGTGTGATTTTGATTTGAATCTCCCTGATGGCTAAAGATGATGAACATTTTTCATGTGTCTGTTAGCCATTTGTATGTCTTCTTTGGAGAAGTGTCTGTTCATGTCTTCTTGATGTGATTATCGGTTTTGTGAGTGTTGAGTTTGAGAAGTTCTTTATAGATTTAGATATCAGCCCTTTGTCTCTAGTGTATTTGCACATATCTTCTCCCATTCTGTGGGTTGCCTGTTTGTTTTGTTGACTGTTTCCTTTGCTGTGCAGAAGTTTTTTATCTTGATGAAGTCCCAAAAGTTCATTTTCACTTTTGTTTCCTTTGCCTTTGGAGACATATCTGAAAGAAGTTGCTGTGGCTGATGTCAAATGGGTTTCTACCTATGTTCTTCTCTAGGATTTTGATAGATTCCTGCCTCACATTGAGGTCTTTTATTCATTTCGAGTTTATCTTTGTGTATGGTGTAAGAGAAT
>CM053604.1:152086680-152114020 GCA_028646535.1 Procyon lotor
CCCATTCATGATTTTTAATTACTGAAAAGTAAAGCTTATTCTTTTAAATCTGTTGTTATACACATTGTCTCCTACCTTGCATTCCCAAACTCTTAAAATTAAAGAAACATCATGGATCAACTCTTTCGCTTATATAGGTGAGGAAATAGAGACTTTCCTGCAGCTAGGAGTTCGTGGTGAAACTAGGAATAATACTTGAATCCTGAGCCTAAAGATGACCCAAAACCCTCCTGATTTCCTTTTACTTCTAGCTAAGATATCTGTCCTTTTTTTTTTTTTTTAAAGTAATCTCTGTCCCTAATATGGGCCTCAAACTCATGATCCTAAGCTCTAGAGTCGTACACTCTACCAAATGAGCCAGTCAGATGTCTCTAGCTGAGATTTTTTTCAGTTCCATCATACACATGTTACGTCCCACTCATGTCCACCACCAATGGGAGGAAGGCTGAAATGTAGCCCAAGTCCCACCTGTCTGTTCAAGGTCTAATGGACTATTCTAGCACTATAAGTATTTTTAACACCTGAAAGTCTTTTAAAGTAGACATGCCTTGATCTCTTCTGAGTAACTCCATGGTTTTCATGAATCAAATCCTAGGTTTGGCTAAGTTTAATGAATATTATGCTTCTGGACCTATTCCCAAAGGTCAGTTATTTTTATATTGATTTTTTTTTTTTACATTGATCTTTCCGGTTTTTACATTGATCTATTTTTGGCAATAAATACATTATGTTCGCTTTTTGAAGTCTCATATTCATTATACAGAAGTAATTTTTTTCTTACTCTTAACAATTTCTCTTCCAAGTTCTCATTTTTCCACATACTAAAAACAAAGACTTAGCCAGTTCTGACTGAATTCAGTCATCTGTGGTTAAACAGAGTTAGTTCAAGATTTTTCTTACCTAATTTTTCTCCTCAGTACAGTATATATTTTTATGGTCACTATTTAAAGGGTCAACACGAATCTAGAGATGTTTGGCCATCCGTCTGCTGGCATCATCCCAACATTTTTCAATCTTCTCTGCTAACCTCCATGGAGATGCCCCCATCCCCATCAGTCCTTCAGCCCATCTACTTCTAGCTATAGTCTTCTGTTACCATAATCTTAAATAATAAGCCCCTTTCAATTCCTCAGCTCTCTTTCTACCATCTAAGACCACACCATTTACAAAAGCATAGGAAAAGTCACATGCTACTCCGGGACTATAGGAAATTTTCTGCCTAATCAGCGCCACTCTATCTAATCAAGGCTGTCTATCATTCCCACTGTATTGTCACTGCACTGCAAAAGAGTAGGAAATAACTGGGACCTTACTGACTTCATAATTTCTGGCTAGGAAACAAGACCCAGGTATCCTTTACTCTAGAACTCCCAAGCCTAGCTGGGTTCTATTACTCTCTCCACCAAGGGTTCAGCTCTTTTCCATCTCTGACTTTTCTTTGCCTTCATCTTGCTCAACCCAGGGCTTTATTATTATTTTTTAAATTTAAATGCAATTAGCCAAAATATACTACATATTTAGTTTCAGATGTAGAGTTGAGTAACTTATCAGTTGCATATAACACCCAGTGCTGATATCACATGCCCTCCTTAATGCCATCCCCCACTTACCTCATTTCCCCACCTACCTCCCCTCAGCAACTGTCAGTTTAGGAAATAAACTGAGAGTTAGGAAATAAACTGACATTTGAGTCTCTCATGATATGGCTTCCTCTCTGATGACTTCCTATTCAGTTTTCCCTCCCTTCCCCTATGATCTTCTGTGCTATTTCTTATATTCCACATATGAGTGAAACCATACAATAAATGTCTCTCTCTGATTGACTTATTTTACTCAGCATCATACCCTCCAGTTTCACCCACATCAATGTATTTGGTAACTATTCATCCTGGGTTTTATTTTCAGGCTATTACAGTACCCTTTCAATCCTATCATTATTGCCAAGACCTTGCTCTTCGAAGCTCAAACTCTGTTCCTTTCTGCATTTATTCTGTGGCTTCCTCTCCCTGTGGTACACATAATAAAAGATAAAGTCTAAGAAGGAAAAAATCATTAGAGTAAGTAATGGTATTATAGTGGTAAACCAACAAATTAGCTGTTTCTTTTTGATCTCATCCCACCTGACAAAGAACCAAAAGGAGTTGAAAAGATTTTATAATACCCGTTTTCTACTATTGCAAGTTCTAACTATGAAACAATTCTTAAATTTTTTTCCAGATAAGGAGACCTGCAACTTGATCTTAATATTGTAATCCAGTTATGATTTTTATGGTTGTCAATGTGTGGTGTGTGTGTGTGTGTGTTGCTGCTGGTCCAAGTCGGTCATGCCAATTTGACCAATGGAAAATGGTTGTTAGCAAAGTAGAAAAAATATCAATAGAAGTACAGCAATGGAAATAAAAATTGATAACCTTAAAAAAAGAGAAGGAAAGCTGGAGTCATAATAAACGTAAGCTTGGATTTAATTTAAAACAGGATTACATAGATGTAAAGAATGTTGGTGTATGTCAGACTAATTAGAGATGAAAATAGGTAGACCAGTTTTACAAACCAAGAACCTACCCTTCATCTCTGTGATAGAAAAAAAAAATGATAAGTTACTCATATATTATGATTAAGTTCAAATAATGTTACCAAGAGTGAAATATGGCCTAAGAGATTAAATTTTTAAAATTCTAATTTTAAAATTAAAAGCAATGGTATTTTTACCCTGGAATATAAAGTGCTGAGTTCTTTGTTATCTGCATGTTCAATATAGTGTGTAGGAGTCCATCACTGGTAAAAAAACCATTGGTAAGCAGTTTTGATGTTCACAGTGTTGACAGAAATGACACCTGCAATCACTTCTTATATATCAGTGGTCACTCCAATCACTGTCTGTGGTTTTGACATTTTTAATCTCAGAAGCAGTTGTAAACCATCGCTCAAAATGAGTTCATCCGTTTCTGGTTGTTAGACAACTAAAAATTTTTTGAGTGCCCACTCTAGACATACTTCACTGGCCAATGTAAAAATGTAAGAGGAAAAAAAGATGTAGTCTCTGTTTCTAGGTGCCTACAATTTAAACTGGGGCATAGGACTTCTGCATAAGAAATAATTAAGGAAAGACACTAAATATCCTAAATTTATCTTAAAATACACTGAATTTAATTTTCATCAATTGCTGAAGTGAAGTTTTAAGGATCTCTTACATTCTTGTTGTTGCTGCTATAGCTGAACCTTCACCTCTTTCTACTTAAATAACTCTAGTTTTGGCTTCTTTAAAAAAAAATTCGGTTTAGTTAACATATAGGCTATTATTAGTTCAGGCTATTATATTAGTAGAATATAGTGGTTCATCAATTGTGTATAACACCCAGTGCTCATTACTTCAAGTGCCTCCTTAATGTCCATCACCCAGTTATCCCAACACCCCATCCACCTTCCCTCCAACAACCCTCAGTTTGTTCCCCACAGTTAAAAGTCTCTTATGCTTTGCCTCCCTCTCTGTTTTTATCTTATTTTATTTTTCCTTCTCTTCCCCTATCACATGAGTGAAATCATATGGTATTTGTCTCTCACACTAATTTTGCTTAGCATAATACCCTCTAGTTGCATCCAGTGGTTGCAAATGTCAAGATTGTATTCTTTATGATGGCTAAGTAATATTTTACATATATATATATATATATATAAAGATGATGTGGTATTTATACCTCATCATCTTTATCCACTCATCTGTTGATGGACATCTGGGCATCTGGGTTCTTTCCATATTTTGGCGATTAGGGACACAGCTGCTATAAACATTGGGGTGCATGTGCCTCCCTGATTCTATCCAGCCACCCTACCTACAATGTTCCACTGTGCCCCTAAATTTTTTTTAAAGATTTTTTATTTATTTATTTGACATAGAGAGAGAGAGAGAGAGAGATCACAAGTAGGCAGAGAGGCAGGCAGAGAGAGAGGGAAACAGGCTCCCTGCTGAGCAGAGAGCCCGATGCGGGGCTCGATCCCAGGACCCTGAGACTATGACCTGAGCCGAAAGCAGAGGCTTTAACCCACTGAGCCACCCAGGCACCCCCTAAATGTTTTTCCACAGCTTTTTTATTTGTTATTTTGTTGCTTTGTTAGTTTATACTTCAAAATCACAGGTTATATTCCTTCTTTTCCATTAAAAAATTAGTAACAGTCTTATTAACTTTTATACTTTTTAAAATCATTTTTATAACTTGCATTACTGTTTGAAATGTCCTTTCCATTCTCACTGACCTGGAAATTCTGCTCAGCCATCTATAACCAGCTAAAATTTCACTTTTTGTGAAAATCTATGATTTAACTAGACAGAATTATACATGTGATCTTCTATATTTCTGCACACTTGGACAATAATGCTAATAGTTCATTTCCTACATTTTATTAAAATGTCTAATGTCCACTCATCAACCTCTCCTGAGAGATTGAATCTAAATCTGTGGTATCATCTTTGTATTTTCCTCCTCCTCTCCATATTGATATTCATTAATATATTTAGAAAACACAGGAGAAGACTAAAAATGAAGTAGGTATAGAAAAATGAATTCATTAAGGATATGTTGAGAGAGACAAAAGAAGTCTTTGGGCAGAGGAAAAACACACTGAGAGTAAGATTTAGAAAAATGAAAGCGAGGGAGTTTCACATAAGGGCCCAGTATTGTTGTTAGAGTGCGGTGAGGTGAAAGCCACTTTGTGTATGACCACGTTAGAAAACCAGAGCCAGTTGAGGAAGACATATTTCAACAAAATCTGTCATGCTACAAATTTTTTACAGCTAAGCCCACAATGTTTTTCCCTAAAGTTTCAATAAAGTTGAGGCTTCTGTTTAGAACTAGAATGCATTTCACATATACACAACATCCTATAAAACTGGTATGTACCAAAATGCAACTTTTTTCAGTTGTATTATGACTGAAAAGTATCCTTATCTTAACTTTCCAATGGGAAGTCAGATACTTTATCTGATTAATTTCAGGTACGCTCAACCCAGTTTCAGGATTTTTCAGTCAGTGAAGAGTGATAGATTTAGTTTTAAAGATACAACTGATACTCGCCTTCCCTTCTCTTTACTAGAGTTTTTTCTAATCTCCTAGAGATTTGTACAACAGTTGTAGGGCTTTGGGAATCTTTCTTCTTTTCATGTTTGCTCAGTACCAATGCTTACCTCCCACCCTAAATATAATTTGCCTTGTTGAATGCCAATCTTTACCGTTTCAGTCCCCATATCTAGCACATCTCTTCAGAAGTGTCTGCACTTTGGCCACGGTGTCTAGTTAGCAGGTAAAAGCTAGGTTTTTTTTACAGTCTTTTCTCCCTGAATTGTGGGCCTCTCAAGATTCACCAGCCCCCCATCAGCCCTTCTGTGTCCTTCTTGAAGGCAATACATAAGTTCAATGATTCAGCCACACCTTTCAGGTGTCCTTGGGGAAAGTGCTGCTAATACCTCTCCCATCATCTCTGTAACTCTGCTAATGGCAGACAAGAATGGGATATGCGAACCACAATTTCATCATGTTACTCCTTACAAAATCCTCTCCCAGGGGAGTGGAATAAAGGTGCCGAGCACCCAGGCTCACTTCTAACCCTTCTTGTCTCATACCAGCACAACTCCACTCTAGCTTGGAAACTGTTTTGTTTGTGTTTTGTTTCTGTTTTGTTTTGTATTTTAATTCTGTGGGTAGGAGTGAAGTGAAGGTAGTTTAAGGGAGGTGTGGATATACTAGCAGCTCATTTTCAAACTTTTCTCTATTACAACTGAGAAAAAAGACCATGACATTTTCAATTTAGGGGTTGAGACTTTGCTATCTTTTTCCTTCAGGTTGACCTGAGAATCATTACCTCAAGCCCAAGGGAATGATCACAGAGCAAAATATATGATGATTAATACCTTAACGTATTATTATGTCCAATCTTGAGGACCTCCCTGGAATTCAGCACTGGAAACTCCTTAGTATAACCATGTTCTCTTCTTTACCCAATCCACATTCATCTTCCCAGGTGTTATGTTTAACATGTTTAACATATGAGCTGATTCTAGCTCATGATTGTGAATTAGCTGGTTTTAAATGGGAAAATTCCCTCTCTGTGTATTACTACCTGTTTGTTGCTGCTCAGCTCCCAAGTCCAGCTACCCAGTATAGATTCATAAAGAGAGAGAAATAGTGGGAGATTATTAGGAGACAGGTGATGGACTGGACCAGAAGCCTTTAGAATAAGGTTATATATGGAAAAATATAATGTTGAATAGGTTGAGGGGGATCAAATATGGATGGCTTCGACAACCATGTTTAATTATTTCAAAACGTGATATAGTAGGCAATGGGACCCATGGTGTGTTCATAGAAGAGAAGTGATATGATGAAAATGATGTTTTAAGACTATCAGTTGAAAGATGAATTGGAAGAGAAGAGCTCAGAACGTCAACTTTCCAGCTTAATGTATCCACTATTGCTGTTTCTCATTTGTCAAAATACTGCTTCAAGACACAAGACATGAAACTACATACTTCAACAAATATTTATGCTAAAACTTAAACAAAAATTTCTCAATTCACCTGTTATGGAGAACACTTTATATAGATAGAAAATAATGTCAATAATCTTTTTTTGCAGAAGAGACTAATCTGGCATATAAAATAATCTGTGGTTTAGCTAATGTTTATTCCTTATCTATAGGATGGTTATCCTCCTAAAAAAAAAAAGAAGCCACTTTGATTTAATCTTCACTTTGTTAACTTACAAAAATATCTACAGCTTCACCCATCCTAGCATAGTTCCTCCCATTATAAGAAGCGATTTCTCCCTCCACTTAAGATCAGTCCCTCCACCAGTGCAGTGCAGAAGCATGTTGATCTAAGAAAACGCTGTGCAGTGTTGAGAGTCCATTCGAAGTCATTGTCAAAAATGGGCTATGAAACCAATAATCCTTATTGTACGGCATTCTCAAAGAGTGCTCTATAATTCAGATGTAGATGGAGAAAACATGTGTACCAGGTTCATCTTCAATGGGGCTTTTCCAGATAGGTGAAACACAAAGTTAGATGTGGAGGAGAATTTAATGTGTGTAAGATAAAGAGAAGAAAGGCAAGGATTGATGAATTGGAAGAAAACAGACAATCCATGGACCGAAGGTGCCATGAGCTCAAAGAGTGATAAGAGAGGTAAGATCACAGGGGAAAAGGAGATTGTGATGTTAGAGTAGTATATTTGAATCAATGAGCTTGTAGGTGAAGCTGTTTATGCTCCTACCTAGGGCCAGTGGTATGTTTATGGGAGTCTGTGGCTCAGATACTGAGGAAGAGACGGTGATGGAAAATAAGAAGTGTCCCAAGCTGAGAGGTCATGCTCTTAGTTGTTCCTTCCATGTGCATGTTAAGGCCAGCCAGGATGATGGCAGAAATGGACAGGAATAGAAAGCCTATGATACAGGTGCCAACATTTTAAATGAATAAGGGAAATTCTAATACAAGTACTATTTAAATGCCCCAAAGCTTGCCTATGGGTGTGCTCCGTTCTGTGATTCCAAAGCAATAAATTAAAATAAGGGACAATTTTAATCTTTAATAAATATCAAGTCTTCATATTTCCATAAGTTCTATCCTATATAGTCCAGATATTTCTATACTCCAGGAAAAACTACCAAAGTGGAAATAGGAAATTTCTTAAGAATAACTGTATCTACTGAATGGCTCATACTCTAAATGAGACTGTCTTTTGATAATTCTTCTAAACAAACTCTGTTTTAGCTTGTCAGTCACCTCCATGTCTCACATGGGATGGTCCAGGAGATTTTGTTTTTCTTAGAAAGTACTTTCTGGCTAAAAAATTAACTATGAAGGAAAAATAAAACCTTAGGAAATGTCTAAAAATCCTCAGAAAAACAGTATCATTACAGGTTTGAGATGGAATTGATGCAATCCTTGACTTAATACAAACAATTGAATGGGAGAGGAGGAAAACAAAAATATTTAAATTATGATGTGGATGTTATCAAATATGAATGGGTTTTGTGATCGATTGAGCAAAACAGTGCTGAGCCCACTGCTAAGAAATTGGATATATCCTCCCTATATCCAATTCTCATCTAATCTTATCTAAATCAGAATCATAAATACCATCTGCCAAATATATTTGAGGTTATCACAGAGCCTGCAGGACTCATATGTATCTCATGGGTATCATGTTTTTAATTTAGGATAATTCTACCCAGTGAGAAGCAGAGGAGATTCTTTTGGAAGTAGTCAGTCCTGATTATTGCTATCTGGCCAAACAAAACCCAATAAATTTAGAACAACACAAAGTGTAAGTGATTGGGAGAATGCTAATCTTGGTTCCTAAAATAGCACAGCCATCAGTTTTCTAGTAGTATCTGATAAAATGTGTTATCAAACCTAAATAGTCATCATCTTTCTTATCCACCAGATATTGATGAGTATTTCTCTGGTCTCTCTTTAAACAAAGATTCCTTAAATTTTTAATTTAAGTGTACAAAATACTTCCTGAAATTATAATAGCATTCAAATTTGGCATGAAATTTTCCAGGGGTCTCAAATGATAGTGAATTGAGAAAATGAGCAAGAGTTACCTCAGCAAACCTGACTGAATGTTGCAAAGTTGTTTCAAGCTCTAAAAGGTACTAGAATTAGTTCTAGCTTGAAACAGGAGATCAAAATATCAATGCAAGTGAGACTTTTAATCCACTGCTGGTAAAAATTTAGATGGTTGACCATTCTGCAAAACTGTTGGGACTTTCTACAAAAAGAAATCTCCCATGTGATCATGTCACTCTGTTCCTAGATATTTACCCAAGAAAAAGAAAAACATAGGTTCACATGGAAACTTGTACAAAAATGTTTACAGAAGTTCTATTTGCAATAGCCAAAACTAAAAACCACACAAAACTACAAACCACCCAAATGCAAGTAGATAAACTATGATATGTTCAGACAATGAAATATTACTTAGCCATAATAAAGAATGAACTATTGATACACACTATGACATGAATGTCTCTCAGAATAATGAAGCTGAAGGGAAGAAATTAGATAAAAGGGAGTAATATTGTTTGTTTCTGTATACATACAGTTCTAGGAAAGACAAAGTCATATATAGTAACCAGGGTGGCCTCAGAGCTGGTAAGAGCATGGAAGAGAAGAAATGTGGCAGGGAATTACCAAAGAGCTGAAGGAAACTTTCAGCAATGATGGACATGTTAATTAATGAGTGTGAGTGAGGACTGTATGGGCATTTGCATATCAAAAGATGTCATATAGTATACTTTAAATATGGGTGTCCTTATATGTCCTTATATGTCAATTACACTGTCCTTATATGTCAATTTACACTTTTAAGCAACTAGAGTTGCTTGAAAATAGAGATTTTACAAAAAGTAGGCATACTATTGAAATTATAGAGATTTTACAAAAAGTAGGCATACTATTGAAAACTTTGTTACTTCTTATCAAAAGAAGAGGTTTTCTGGTGTAAAAAAGACAATAAAATGATTCCTACAGTGTAGAAACTCCACTTGGTTATCAAACATCAAGAATTCTGTTCTCTGTATGCTGACTTAAGCATGCATGAATTATACTGTGAGAAAAATTTTACTTTTTGCCCTAACACTTCACAGCATTAACAGTTTAAACAACCAACAGTGTAAGTAATTAAGAGCCTCATTTAAAGGTGCTTCTTTCTATCCAACACTGCATTTTAAATAATTTGAGATAATATAAAAAGTGGTAAATTAGAAAGAATTAAAAGTTGAGTCTATGTTGTTAAACCAAATAGGCCAAATTTGAATCTGAGCCTCCTCCAATCTCATTAACTCATTTTTTTGATCGTCACAACACCTACTTAAACTTTCTCTCCTATCCTTCTGCCTGTCCCATTTCATGTCTCTTTTGCCCTTTCTCCTCTACATTTTCTTTTTTTTTTTTTAAGATTTTATTTATTTATTTGTCAGAGAGAGAGAGAACACAAGCAGGCAGAGACAGAGGGTGAAGCAGGCTCCCCGCTGAGCAAGGAGCCCGATAGGGGACTCCATCCCAGGACCCTGGGATCATGACCTGAGCCGAAGGCAGCTGTTTAACCAACTGAGCCACCCAGGCGTCCCTCTCCTCTACATTTTCCTCTACATTGCTCCTTTTCCACATCTTTTTATCTCTTTGTATTTCACACATATTGCTCCTTCTGTTTATTCCTTCTACTGAAAAAAAAATTAAATTCAATGTGAAGTCTTTTTTATAAAAAAAAGATTTATTTCTTTGAGAGAGAGAGAGCATGAGAGAGAGAGCATGAGAGGGGAGGGATCAGAGGGAGAAGCGGACTCCCCACGGAGCAGGGAGCCCGCTGTGGGACTTGATCCTGGGACTCCAGGATCATGACCTGAGCTGAAGGCAGTTGCTTAACCCACTGAGCCACCCAGGCACCCCATGAAGGCTTTTTTTTTTTTCCCCAGGAAGAGAAATATTAAAGATTTCACTCACGTTTTAAACTAAAAAAAGGGCATGGGGCACCTTGGTGGCTCAGTCGGTTGAGCAACCACCTCTTGGTTTCGGCTCAGCTCATGATCTCAGGGTGGTGGGATCCACCCCACCCAGGATCCTAGCTCAGCGGGGAGTCAGCTTGAGATTCTCTCCCTCTCCCTCTGCTCCCCCCCACTCTCCAGTTCTCACTCTTTCTCTTTGCCTCTAAAATAAATAAACTTAGATTTTTTTTTTAAGCATAAAACTCTAAACTCAACAACCATACAATATGTATTTCAACAGGGATAGAAAGAAAAAAGAAACACTGAAACAGAGACCAAAATAATGTCTATGGGGGGAGGGAAGTCAGGAAGGAAGGCAAGAAGAGACCTCTGAGAAATGTTGGTAGTTTGGCTATTAATCTCAAATGCTTAATTACTGAGATTCACCTTGCAGTTCATCTGTGATCCTTTGTGAATTAACTTCGCTCTCTGATTTAGAACATACATTTCTTTCTTTTTTTTTTAAAGATTTTATTTATTTATTTGACAGAGAGACAGAGAGATCACAAGTAGGCAGAGAGGCAGGCAGAGGGAGAGGGGGAAGCAGGCTCCCTGTTGAGCAGAGAGCCCAATGCAAGACTCGATTCCAGGACCCTGAGATCATGACCTGAGCTGAAGGCAGAGGCTTTAACCCACTGAGCCACCCAGGTGCCCCTAGAACATACATTTCCAACGGTTATGACAAGGGTCTTTGGAAATTAGGTTGCCCTACCTTTGTCTTTGAAGAATTATAGTCATCTCATTTCACTGCATGTTAAGACAAGGCTTGGTACCAATATTGATTTATTCTCCTGAGTCATTTTTGCAATGAGGCAGATTGTGCTTTTTTTTTGGTTTTGCTTATTAGTGAGGAGCGGAGCATTGATTTCATCCTAGTTTGCATGTTTAAAAGTCTTCACTCACACACAAAAACATGAATCATTCTATAGTTCTTTGTATGCTACTTATAAAATTCAGAAGATCTTTTTCCAAATGAAACAAATCACCAGGGATTAAAAGGAGACCATAGGCCTTGGGTCAAAAGACACTTTTAATCCCTATGCCGTATGTAATGAATACAAGCTAACGGCTAATGTTGATCTCCTAGGTAAGAACTCCTTCATGCCCTGAAATCCATAGGTCTCAACTGCTCAAACAGCCATGAAGGTGCAGCAGAGAATGAGCAGGAAAGCAAAGACAGGATGAAGTGATAATATAACTCATTTCCTCCTTAATCCGTGGGGCTCCTGAACTTTGTGGAAATTTCTCTGACAATAATATTATCAAAACCAAATCCAAAAAGGGCATATGAAGCTCAAAGAAAATCCTGCATTGAATAAAAAAATTTATATCAGGACCTAATGCACTACAACTCAAAAGTATGAGAATTTTGTTAGTAATTCACATTATCTGTGCAATCAGACATAAGGTATCAGTCAGTACTACTACTGTCAGCAGGTGATAGTTCCAGATATTTCACAGGTGGGTATTAAGCTAAAGGATTACAGGACTGTCAGATTTTAGGGTATTAAGCCACCTCTGCTGAGCTGAAATGATAGCTATTACTAGGACAGCTCAAAAGAAAAATGCAGTTTACTATGTTTTTTTTTTGTTTGTTTGTTTGTTTTTTAAAGATTTTATTTATTTATTTATGTGAGAGAGAGAGAGAAACATGAGAGG
Source organism: Procyon lotor (assembly GCA_028646535.1). NCBI lineage: Eukaryota > Metazoa > Chordata > Mammalia > Carnivora > Procyonidae > Procyon > Procyon lotor. The sequence continues at coordinate 152,098,879 of CM053604.1, forward strand.
GGAGAAGGTCAGAGGGAGAAGCAGACTCCCCGCAGAGCCGGGAGCCCGATATGGGACTCGATCCCGGGACTCCGGGATCATGACCTGAGCCAAAGGCAGTCGCTTAACCAACTGAGCCACCCAGGCGCCCAGTTTACTATGTTTTGAAGGGCAGAGAAAAGAGTAGCAAAAGGATAATGGATCGAAGGATGAGCTTAAAATAATAGTGCGGGAACACACCTGATCAGCAATCTCCCATGGTTTTAGAAAGATGCAAAACAGGCACAAAATCTATACTTAAATTGCCTTGAGCCATACAGGAATAACTAAACACTTAAGCTATGGAATATTGACCAGGGAGGCATAATAGAGTTGTGCATTTTCCACTAACTAGGCATGTTTTAAAAGGTCCTTCATGGGGCGCCTAGGTGGCTCAGTCAGTTAAACATCTGTCTTTGGCTCAGGTCATGATCCCAGGATCCTAGGTTTGAGCCCTGCTCAGTGGGGAGCCTGCTTCTCCCCTTGTATGTGCTCTCACGCTCTCTCTCTCTCTCTCTCTCTAATAAATAAAATATTTAAGAAAAAAGGTCTTTCATAATTTTTATAAGTCAAATGTAATAGATCTTTTTTGTTTACCATGAAACCATGAATGTTATATTGCAAGTTACTGAAAAGCATCTACAACAGAAATTAATGAGAGATCTTCTAGCCAGTACTGAGTTTTGTTAGTTCTGATCTTAGAAGCCAGAAGTAACCCTGAAGATGAGTCACTAAAATTTGCCTCCAAAAATAATAATATACTATATATTAATTAATTGAATTTAAATTTTAAAAAAGATGCTATCAGAATTGTAATCCCAAAAAATATAATCTTAAACTTCATCAAATGAAAATGTCTTCAGCTTGATAAATTACAATGCCATGAGAACTTTACTTTGTCAGTTGTTATTGAACATTGAAAATATCAACATTGAAGTATGATTTTTTTTAAAGATTTTATTTATTTATTTGACAGAAAGAGAGATCACATGTAGGCAGAGAGGCAGGCAGAGAGAGAGGGGAAGCAGACTCCCTGCTGAGCAGACAGCCCGATGCAGGGGCTCGATCCCAGGACCCTGAGATCATGACCTGAGCTGAAGGCAGAGGCTTTAACCCACTGAGCCACCCAGGTGCCCCTGAAGTATGATTTTTTGGCTGAGATTTGTGAAGACTAAGTGAAATAATGCAAGTCCCTATATTAGCCTGGGCTGCCAAACAAAACGCCATAGACTGGGTGATTTAAACAATATATCTCATGGTTCTAGAGGCTGGGAATTCCAAAATCAAGGATCTGACCAATTAGGTTTCCTGGTGGGGCTCTTCCTGGCCTACAGATGTCTGTCTTCTTGCTGTGTTGTATGTGACAGGGAGAGGGAGAGGAAGCAAGGTCTCTGGTGACTTTCCTTATAAAGGCACTAATTCTAACATGAGGATCTCATCCTTGTGCCCTTACCTAAACCTAAATATCTCCCAAAGGCCCCGTCTCCAAATATCATGACATTGAAGGTTAAGGCTTCAGTATATGAGCTTTGGAGGGACAAAATTTAGTCCATAGCAGTCTCTATAATGGTCCTATAATTTGCTAGCATTCTTTTTTTTTTTATTAACATATAATGTACTATTTGCCCCAGGGTACATGTCTGTGAATTGTCAGGCTTACACATTTCACAGCAATTTGCTGGCATTCTTATAACATAGATATTGTATTCAATAATATAAGCCCTCAAGAGTTTCTTAATTGTCTTCTTCTTTCCTTCTTGACTTCTATTGTGCCTCATAATTCTGGTATTCAAATTTTTATAACCACTCTTCCCATCTTCCACTAGTTTTTTTCCCCCTCTTCTTACCCATAGCTCGGCTATCACAGTACCAAACATGAACAGAAAAAGAGAAACTTAAGACCAGGGAAGGAAATGAAATGCAAAGGATCAAGTCAATGGTTCAGTCAGAATCCAGAAAAGTTAATGGAAATCAGATTCTAGAGGTCAGAATAAGAAGCATGATTCTTTTAACTTGAGATTTTAGCAAAAATTGAAAAAGTAGGGCAAGGGTTAAAATACCAATGAGATAGAGACAAAGTTATTAGTGAATATATTTGAATAGATACTGAACCTAGATTGAGGAGCAATGGATTTTTTTTTTTTACGGTTTTCAGTCTTCTGTTCTCCTTACTGTATATCCCTTCTTGAACGATCTTATTTACTCTTGTGATTTTAATGATTGCCTCTAAAGTTATAACCTTTAATTGACAGTTACAGTCCTAACTGCTCAAATCTTAAATTCTCTCCCTGTGCTTGGGCATTTTATGATCACACATTTCAACTAAATATGTTTAAATCTAAGTTCATTATCTTTCTCCTTAAGTCAGCCTCTAGCACCTAATTACCTATTTTCAGGTCCATGGTACAATAATTCTCATAAGCAACCTGGAATTTTATTCCCTTATCACCGATCTGTAATAAATTTTGTCAATTTTTCTTATGAAATAATTTTCATATCCTTTTTTATTTCCATGCTTATCAACCTCAACAAGGCCTTAATTTCCTTACTTCATTGTGCAAATGGGGACAGTGAGATTTTTTGGACCAGAGAGAATGTAGGTTACAGAATAATAGAGATAAAAATGATACAAATTGTGGAGTGCACTGAATGTACCTTATAAGTGAGATCTCTGATGCAGATGTGACTCCGGACACATCTGCCCTAGAAAGTCCTCATTTCAATGAAGAATCATTTGAGAAGGATTTATGTTACCACATCCTCACATGGTCTGGGTCAACCTGAAAGTCAGTGGTTGACCAGGCAGTGAAGAACACAGCATATCACTTCCTCCACTTAAAATTGTACCCAGTGAGGCAAGCCAGTGAGGTATACACACTCTTTACTCAAGTAAGTCTGTATGCTTTCATATTTAACAAATTGAAAATATTATTGAAAATGTAATCTCTAGAATGTATTTATTATTTTAAGATTAAAGATAAATACCAATCATTTTTATAAAATCTTATTTGAGCAAGATATTTAACAAGATGCAAATCATTATTAAATATCTCATTTTTATAAGGGGCTAAAGGAAAGATCATTATTAAATCATATTTTTCACTTGAATATCGTGAAGTATAAGAACAGAGGGTGGAGAGGATACTAAAATTACAGAAATTTCTGGTTGCTAATTCAAGAACTTAGACTTTATTCTGTCAGTACTGGAGAGATTTTGAAGGTGTCTGAACAAAGGAAACATGTTGAAGATTTTATATTCCTTTAAGATTTTTATTTTAAAAAGATTGTTAAAAGATCAATCTGACCCGAAGTAGATTGGCCAAGGAAAAATATCTATAGGCAGGGAACCCAGTTAGGAGGTGGTCACCATGGTTCAGGGGAGCAGTGACTCAATGTTGAACAAAGCTGGAAGTAGAGGGAAGGAAAGGGAGATAGGAATTTTTTTTTTTTTTTTTTTGGTGGGCAGCAAAGCAAGGTTTATTGAGTGATAGCAAAGTGATAGTACAAAGGTTCCAAGGATGGAGAGGACCCAAGAGGTTTGCCACTAGAGTTTCTAAGTCTAGGGCTTCTTATGGGCTTGTTAGTGGGCTGTTTCAATCTGATTAACCCTCTCTGTGCCTGTCACCCAATCAGGTTTTTGTCACATGGGAAAGGGTAGAGGGTTCATTCCAGGGTGGTATAAATCCTTTCAGGGGTGGTTTCCTCTTGGGAAGGGAAGGGCCTTGTCCCTGCTTGCTTGCCTTCCAACTATCTTTCACCGTTCTCCCCTCTGAAGATGTAACCCTAGCTGCTTTTAGGGAAAAAGAGGGAGGACGGATCATAGCTACTTCCTGCTTGCCAGGGGCCTTGGATGGAGCAGGAGTCAGTGTTCTTCTCTTCCGATCTGTCAAGGGGACCCTGTAGATGTCTTATTTGACCTCTACGTGAGGCTCCATCTGAACCACCATTTGGAATTTGATGACCTTTATTCTGGATGATATAAAGCAGGCTAGGACATTTCAGAGACAAAGCCCAAAGCACAGTATAAGACCAAGTACAGCCAGGGGTCTGGCGAGACCCCTGGCCTCGCCAGAGACAGAGGCTGTTTTAGTGAACTCTCCAACTACTGTGAGTAGAGAGTGGGCAAAAGGAATACAATAAGGATTATGATTTTGATGAGATATAGGAAAAATAACATTATCTGCATCTTCTCACTTCAAGGTTAGTTTGAGGTCCTCTCTGGGTTAGGCCCTGGTTGGGGACCAGGATTTGACTCTGGAATGGTGGGTCCAGGCTTCAAATTCAGGCACTTTGCTATTGGAATAGCTGAAATCATGGTATGAAGGCTTTCCCAGACCGACTCTAACAAGTCTTTGGTCCCCAGGGTAAAATGGGAGTGGTTGGTTATTTTGGGGCTGGGAATTGGGGAACTCCTTGCAAGAGGGATGAAATGATTTATTTCTGAAGTTTGAGGTCTTTAGGCACAATTTAAGTGATAGTTAATGTCCAAAACCTTGGATTCTCCCTCTGTTATCACTCTGAAGGGACTAGAGGAGTTCAAACCAAGGGATTTACTAGTGATACGATCTTGAACAGGGTCACAAAGAAAAACAAAACAAGAGATTTGATCAGCAAGGACAGGCGGGATGATTAAAAGATAAGGAGGAAGGATGATATTGAGATGCAGGAAAATGGGGGCGCCTGGGTGGCTCAGTCGTTAAGCGTCTGCCTTCGGCTCAGGTCATGATCCCAGGGTCCTGGGATGGAGCCCTGCATCGGGCTCCCTACTCAGCAGGAAGCCTGCTTCTCCCGCTACCATTCCCTCTGCTTGTGTTCCCTCTCTCGCTGCATTTCTCTCTGTCAAATAAATAAAAATCTTAAAAAAAAAAAAAAGAGAGATGCGGGAAAATGGTAGTAATATTGATAGAATTCAGAACTTCAAACAAGAAACCAGCTTGTGAAGAATGATGATTATAATTTTTAGCAATACTGTATCGGAAGTGAGAACAACATATGCAAACTGTCCCACAGGCTGCTGGAAATGAAAGTGTGGGACTTCAAAAAAGGGTCAGTGTTCAACAGGTTGTTTTGGTATCTGTATATCTACAGATGTAGACATAGCGAAAGACAGACAGAAAGACAGAGAGAGAGAGAGAAAGAAAAAGAAAGAAAGGAAAGGAAAGGAAGAAAGAGGAAGGAAGAAAAGGGAAGGAAAAAAGAAAAGAAAAGAAAGAAAAAGATATTTCATAGCTAAAGAGATGTGGGTAGACATTGAGGGGTGGGAGGGAAATGGAATCTGGCTGAGTTTTGGAGAATTCTCTCGTACCAGTATATTTCTGTGGTAGTGGTCTTCGTTACAACTGGATTTAGTTTATGTTTTATAGTCACACACTTAAATGCAAATCCTACTTTTTAAAAAGTACTTACCTATTTGCTAGAAAAGAAGTCACTATGTTGAAATGTGGAAAATGTGTCTTTAGGATGAGTCTCCTGATACAATGCCCAGCGGCACTGCGACAGGAGCCGGGAGTGCTGGATTCCTCCTCCCATCCGCTGGCTCTCCTGCTAATGCAGGAGATTTCTGGCCTTTAAGAACAGAAGCCAAGCAAGAGCTCGACCTTAAAGCCTTTATTACCCTCTCCTTCTTGAGACCATCTGCATTTGCACATCTCTAGAGCTTGTTTTCAGAGAGGCATTTCCTCTGTGCATTAAGACCACAGGTGGCCTCCCTTTCACTGTTTAGTTGGTCCCCTCACCTGACAAGGACAGTCCTAAAAGCCTCTTATCTCATCTTCATTTGTTTCTTAAATTAACCAAAATCCCCTTATCTGCTTTTATTTCTTTGTTTGTTGAAACTCCCAAAATTTCCTTTGGACAAGATGGGGTCTAAGAGGATCTTGGTTTGCTCAAAGGGCTGACTTAACTGTGCCTAGAAATCTGTTTAACTAAGAACATTTGGTTAGAACAGAAGGCACCTGTGTGTCCTGCTTCCATCATGTGAAGTGCGCTGCCTTGTGGTCTTATTCTCATCATTTATAAATGTATACTATGCTTATAAATTTCACTCCCATAACTGCTTAGAGAAAAGTTACGGGAACTGATGAACTCAAAATAGTTTAAGTCCTTAGAGGGAAATACTATATAAACTCAGATATATGTATGTGTGTGTATCTATGTATTTACATATATATTATATATATAACATATACATTATATATAACATATGTAATATATATTATATATGTGTATTATAGAGATATTATATGCACATATTTTAAATTTAAGAATCTATTGCTTTTAATCGGGCTCCCTGCTGAGCGGGAAGCCTGCTTCTCCCTCTCCCAATCCCCCTATTGTGTTTCCTCTGTCTCTGTCTCTGTCTCTCTCTGTGTCAAATAAATAAAATGTTAAAAGAAAAAATATATTGCTTTTAAACTCTTAATAGTATGAAGTACCCACTAACCATATGGATAGAAATCACAGACTCTTACAAAAATGGCCAGTCTGGCTAAAAAAAAAGCAATTTTACATGAAAAATTAATATGGCTATAGAACACAGAATCAACACTGCATTACCAGATTGTTTCCAGGTTCTGGTCAAGATCTTTCCCTGAGGCCTCTGCAATTAGTGAGGTATCCCTATATTCTCCTTAAGGAAAGGATCATATAATTTATCACTCAAACTGGTACATTATTGACATTGAAAAGGAACACTCTTAGTAATTACTCCAAGGAAACAAGTATCATTTGGAACTGTCCCAGACAAACCAACCTATGGTCCCCGTAATAGATTGAATTGTGTCCTGCCCCTCCCTACCAAGTTATTATGTTAAAGTGCTAACCCAGTATCTCAGAATGTGACCTTATTTTGAGATACGGTCTTCACAGAGGCAATAAAGTTAAGATGACGTCATTAGGCCCTAATCCAATATGACTAGTATTCTTATGAAAAGGTGAAATTTGGAGACAGACATACATGCAGGAAGAAGACCATGTACACTGAAGACACCAGCTATAAGACAAGAAAAGTACTTCTTCCTCTTATCCTTCAGAAGGAACTAACCTTGCCAACATTTGGACTTGTAGATGATAAATTTATGTTGTTTACATCACCCAGTTTGTGGTACTTTCCAGCACAGTAGCCCCAGCAAACTAATACAGTCTCTCTACTAATAAATCTCTTTTTGCTGTGTTAATTCTGTCGGATTTTCATTACTTGCAACCAAAAGACTTTTGGCTTCAAAACTTCAGAAAGCCAGTGTGAACAAGGAAAGAAGGTATTGTCCATATCATTCGGGGCAGCAAAGTCTAGGCAGCAGGAGGGGTTTCGACTCACCCAAGGAAGAAGGTTAACAACTGGCAACAGTGTCTCATTTCAACACTTTGTTTTCTTTCATAAGACTCTATCAAGTGTATAGAGAGTCTAAGCAACAGCAATAATGACTTCAGGATATAGGATCATGATGGTGGTAGATTATTATTCAGTTACTCCTTTCTTCCTTTGATTCATGGGATTTATTTTAGCTGCATGGTGGATCAAAAGAACTTCTCACTCTTACTTTGACCACAGGGACAAGGCTTCCTTTGGCCAACGGGATCTTAGCGGCAGTGCAAAATGAGGTTGGAAATGTATAAGGGCCATTCAACTGGCCCTCTTGTACCTCAGCCATCACACAAGATGAGCTTCCCTTTCAGCTTGGACTATACAATCAATAGGCCTGGAGTAGACCTGAACCACACCCACAGGCAGACAACAAGCCCAAATGTGCCCACAGCTTGCAGCAGAGCCAGCCAAGCAAAATCTAAATCAGCCAATCTGCAACCAACGCAAATATAGGTAACCCATGTATGAGTGTTGTTATAAGCCACTGAGTTTTGGAAGAGTTTGTCACACAGCATCATTATAGCAATTGCTAACTAATACACAAGCCTTCTCTTATTGTAGATATTGTTAACAGTACTATATGGTAACCACTGTGCCAATCTTTGTGCATATATCAAGGGAAACCATACTCACATCTTCAAGAAGCTTCCAATTTGGAAGAGAATATAAAAGCACATTTTAAAATTGACAAATACAAAGTAGTATTTATCTAAGTGCTAAGTAATATAGCATTAAAAGGCATAAAGACCATTAACGGTGATGCCGACAAAAATGTTGGTCCTAGCTGGGCCATGGATTATGTAATCTGCTGGGACTTCTATTCTTTCAACTCTAAAATGAGTGTTTTTGAATTAGGTTGGACCTGTGGTGACTTTCAGCTCAAAAAAATGCAAGATCTTAATGCTTACTCAGGGACTGGCTCAGACAGGATTCATCTCATGAAAGAGTATAATCACAGAGAAATATAAAACACAATGCTATTCCTTGAAAAATGGCTTGAATTTAAATAGGTTGGTGTACAACAACAAGAAAATCATGTGAATAAAGGATCTCAGCATATACCAAATAAGATCTGAACCAACAGAGAAAGGAATTATGCCAAGGAAAGCACTGTATCATCTTTCTTTTAGCTGCTCAATATATGGTTCTAACCCATGAAATACCTTGACAACCCTTTTCTTCTAAAGATGCTTTTATTTTATGAGATTTTAAAATTATTCAATGTGAAAAGCTACCTTTTCCCCGACTAGTTTTATATTCTGAGACTTTAGAGTGGGAAATCTCTTTAACCATACTTTGTAAAACTACTCTAGCCCTCATGTCATCCCTAAAAAGGGCTTGAAATTTTTTTTTGCCTCTGTAGCAGATCCACCCAGCCCAATCTAGCACTATCTTTCTGCATCTCAGTGAATAGCCAATCAGCATGCAAAATTCCACATGGATTGCCACACAATAACTTCACTCTAGGAATCATTAGAGGTGGTGAAAGCAACCGTAATGAAATCATGAATATATATACTAGAGCTCTTGGCTTTTGTTTTATGATGACATAGACTTACAGTTCAAAAATATCATTTAAAAAAAAAAAGCTCGAATTTAGTTGCTTAGAAAAATGAGCATGTGTTTCTTGTAATTACTTGCCTTGGGAGATCAACTGAGGATAAAGGCTATTTCCAAAATGTTTCAAAGTGTCCTGAGAGATTCCTGGAAGTATGCTACTATTCCTCAGCTGCAAACTCTTGCTGGGAGAGCAGAATCTTTCCAAATGCCTCAACTTTGCAGCATCAGTAAGAAGAATGACACAAGAGGAAGTCCTTTGGTAGGGTTTTCGTATTCAGTCTTCAATGCCTGTCTATGAAAAATTACTAAGGGAATACAATAGAAACAATTATACCAACGTCATCATTAAGGCATAAATGAATAATTCCTTATTCCCCAGGGTTCTAGCGTTTCATTTTCAAATTGTTAATTCGTAATTTTAAAATCACCATGCATTTGGACTTTTCTCTATACCTAGCCTTGTGCAGTTTTCTAAACTTAGTTAGGTAAAACATTTTTGTAACTCTACCAAGAAAAAAGCTTTCTTTCTCTGGACTCTACCTGGATCTTCAAAGAGAGCTCATGGCAGTGCTTGCCAAGTACACTAGGCAGGGAAAAGGGCGTGGATGGGTGTCTATAAATATTCCTCTATACTCTTTTTTGACATTCTTCTTTTAGAAGTTAATTACACAGGAAATCCCCATGGATGACTAATACTTAAATTGAATAAATATCTCACACACCATAGGAATCCTAGAAGTAACAAGAGAGGAAAACAGCCAACCGACCTCTTCTACACTTCTAAGAAAGGCAACCAAAGACATTCATTAATCATTAGCCATAGAACAGTGATGAAGGGTGATTTGTCTCCTTGCTTAATGTGATGAAAAAATAAGAACTACTATCAAGTTTGTTTTCGTGTGTAACACCACATATTGCAGATTTGACAAGAATGGGTGTGGGGGGTTCTGTTGACTTCCCATGTTGCCGTAGTAATAACAAAACAGCTAAGTATTAGGTCTGATTCACTAATATTAGTTTCTACATAGATTAATTACTCCTTTGGTTATGTATATACTCATTTTGCTCAAATTTTGATAAGGAAATAATATAATTATTATCATTCCTTTATTTCTAAGGGTATGAGTAGGGATAGGAAGAGGCAATAAGAAACTAGGAATGGAAAAGTTGAGAAACATACAGATGGTAAAAGTCTGGATAGGGATGGATCTGAGAAACTAGGTAGATATCTATAAACCAATAAGTTTCAAGTGTCAGAAACAAAGTTTACACAATAGATCTGAAATTATATTTGAAATCAGGTACCACACAAAGATGTCAGCAATAAGAGGTAAAAACCATTTAGATCAGTGTTTCTCAAATTTGAATGTTCATACATATTATCTGTGAATCTTACTAAAATGCAGAATCTTGGGGCACCTGGGTGGCTCAGTCATTAAGCATCTACCTTTGGCTCAGGTCATGATCTCAAGGTCCTGGGATCCAGCCTTGCATCAGGCTCCCTGCCCAGTGGGGAGTCTGCTTCTCCCTCTCCCTCTGCCCCTCCCCCCTGTTTGTGCTCTCTCTTGATCTCTTAAATAAATAAATAAATAAATAAATAAATAAATAAATAAATAATCTTTTTTAAAAATGCAGATTCTGATTCAATAGTCCTGGGGCAGGATCTGAAATTCTGCATTTCTAACAAGCTCCCAGGGAATGCCAGTGCTGACAGTCTATATACTACACTTAAAGTATCAGGAATTGAGTGTACCTAGAAACAGGACTATCTTAAAGTCGGGAAGGGGGTCTAGAAGCTGCAAGAGAAGAACTCTAGTCACGACATGCTAATGATGCCTTATGCCTTAACCAGGATGTTTTGTACATCTGCTTCTTTCCAACACAGCAATCAGTCCCAGGGTATGGAGGGCCCAAGGCCCATAGATGAAAGTAGTTGGGGCAGGGGAAGTAAGTACAACAGATTTGCAGGAAGAAACATAAGGGCAAATATCAATAGAATCCAACACAAGTGTGAATTCAAATGATTGTATTTCACTGACTCCCATACTCTAATTTTAATGGAGAGGCAGGAATTCAGTGGTATTTATTTCTTAAGGTTTTTTTATTTAAGTAATTTCTACACCCAATGTGGGGTTCAAACTCACAACCCAAGACCAAGAGTCACATGCTCTTCAGACTGAGCCAAGCAAGTACCCCCAGTGTTTCTTGGATACAAGTTGTAGGAAAAGCTTTGCCTCATTTTCTCATTTAACTCAGGATGGTTAAGGACATTTCCATGTATGTACCATTAGACAGACAGTGGTTAACAGTCTAGAGATCTGGAAGTCAGACTGTCAGAGTTTTAATTCGAATCTACCATTCATCAGCGAGGTAACAAAAATCAAGTTACTTAATTTCACTGGGTCTCAGATTCCTTACCTACAAAATGGGGAGAGAAGGATACTTGCTTCATAGAAGTATCATGGTGAACAAATGAAAACATCCAAAAGTCCTAGAAGAGTGCCCGGCACAGGAAAAAATAAATGTGTGCAATCACAGTAAGACCTCATTGTGGGATTTCTCTAGTCATCTCTCCAACAATGCAGGGTTAGAGAGCTTTAGTTTTGCCATGAAAACTCTAAGCCAGATAAGAACTTACTAGAAACTTCCAACCTGACTCCAGGTCAGATGGTTCTCTTCATGCCCATGGACACAAGGATATACTGTCAAAGCCACCATGAACTTGGCACTTTCTTTAGATTATCTCAAAGCTACTTGAGGGAAGGAGGATCTACTTCTGCCCTCCAGTCATTAGCTCCTTTCACCATTTCCAGCCTCAATTGCTTCCTTGTTCTCGCCATTGTTAACCTATTTTCTGTAACTTTCTCAATGTTACTGCCCTGTATTTGAAAATATATGAGTTGCTATATATTATATGTATATTTCCTATTATATCAAAATATAATTTAAGGAGAAAGATTTAGAAATATGCATTCTGATACATCTAATTTGTAGACCTCTCCTACTATCCATTCACTTAGCCATTTACATGCCAAATCCATATTCTAATTATTCTTTACATAATTCTTCTCAAATTTGCCTTTTTCTGTCTTTCTAGGTGACACCTTCCTTCTGTCCTCTATGGCTCCCATTCACCTGTAGATGAATACTGCTATGTTCTCTCATCTCTAAGCATCCGCTGCTTCAGGCTCTCTTGGGGCCCACTGCTCTATTAACCTTTCCAAAAGACTACTTTTTATCAAGTTTCTACTCTTCTCAAGAATCTTGTCTTCCACACCAAGCTAAACTCTTTTGCCCAGCATAACCTAACCTTTCTATTTGACCTTTCTGTATCTTACCCATCTTTCAAAGCAACAAATTATGCATCACTCCATTCACCTACCATGCTGTCCTTAATTGTCATTCTCCTCTGCTTTGTTTGCCACCTTTTTCATTTGACTCCCATGATCATAAAGCATTCACAAAGATACGCATGAAGTGAATTCCATGAATTTGACTGGCAGTTGATTGGGGTACACACATTAGGAGAAGAAAAACAGAAAGGGTTCAAAAATACATTTACCCATATCTTTTCCTAAAATTATGATTTCAGCTAAAGAGTTACACAAAGGTGACATATACCAAAGTGTGTTATAGTTTAGAACAAAGTTCTTGTATAGGTAGTGAATCCTGTGACTGACATATTATCCATTGTTTGACTACAGGTTAACATATCTGAACTGAACACGATCCCTGCACCCTGCCTGGGATCACATTACCAGGCTACACATGGGTACATAAAGCTGTCGGGCTGTTATTTTAGAAGACAGGCAAGGAAGAACATGATGACATGGGTCACCTGCTGCCAGGAATATAGCTTTATGGCATGATATAGCTGCTTAATGGTCCATTGATCGTTTTTCAAGACACCTGAGGTGTTTAAAGCTTTAGCCACCCAGGGTGTATAAAGAGCAGTAGTCAAACCATATAGCTTTAAGTAACTACTTTCAAAGTATTTTTTTTAAATATCAAAACTGGATTTAATAATTGTATTTTTAAAGTCAAGGTACACAGAGAAATGATAAAGATGGAAAAGGAGCAGCAAAATACTGTTTTACTCTATCACCCTTGTATTAATAATGAAACATGATATATAAGTTATATTCTTCTCCTCTTTTGAAATCACTGACATAGTATCCAACATATATAGACATATATATATATGTAAGTGCCATACATAGGGATATGTGTATGTGTACATGTATGTGTATGTATGTGTACACATAAATTAGGGATTGTTCATCTGTGACACGCAACATTTAGTTAGAGTTGACACTATGGCTGTCTCCCATTAACAAAGACATCATTTTATGCTGTTCAGTTCTATGCCTGAACTCAGCCCAAAATAAAATAGAAAGCAGGGATGAAGAAAGGGAGAGAAGACAATGGGAACAGGGAACCAAGGGCAGGAAAATCTACTGAATGACTACTCCTATGCATCAGGCACAATGTGTTACATGATTGCTCACATTTTTGTGGTAATCTATTTCCAACTCTCAAACAAAGGAATTCATATGAATATCTCACAAACCTTAAATCCTATTTGGAGCATCTGTGCTTCAAATGCTGTCAACTTTGGTATACTTATCACCTAATTCACCATTAGCATTCTATATAGTTCGTCATATATTAAACCACACTTGTTTTTAAACCAACATTTTGAGTATTGAGTATTTTATGAGACTTTTTCATGTACCCTTTCTATGTCCACGCTTCATAGACATGCTTATAGATTGTTTGACATAAATATAATATTATAAAATTTAGATAAAGTTTGCTGATTTTAAAATCATAAACCATAAATATTTCTGGTTGAAAATAGTGGTGGAGTAGCAACCTGTGATATGGCCTTTCCCACTTCTTAATAAATATCTAAAAGAAACAGAGGAAACAAAACTTTGGAACAGCAATGAAAACAAGAAATGAAAGTCAAGGTATCACCAAAAGCTACAAGATTTCCACTAACTTCAGACTGATGAGACTGGATAAAAATTTCAAGCAATAGCTGTACACATTATACTATGAGAAAGAGAGAAACCTATTAATTGGTAATAAGCCAACAGTCTCCCACCACAACCAAATACCCAGTGAATTAAAAAATATCAAGTCTATGTATCAGTTAGGTTGCTGGGCAGCTGAGGCAGAGCAAGAAGGGTGCACAGGGGTGGAATCTTGTGTCCTCACAGGAATAGATCCGCAATTAAATCTCCAGGAGAAGGAAAAGGCATGAAAAAACCTGATCACAGTGCATACTTGGAATAGTAGTTTTTCATATATGGTGTGGAGAGTGTCAGAAAGAGAACGTTCCTTCTCAATCCAACAAAATTAAACAACAACAACAACAACAAAAAAAAACTACCAAAACTAAGGGATTGGGCTGGAAACAATGGGAAATTATCACAAAGCAATAGTTCTAAAGAGGGCATAATGAGAGCCGTAGGGAAATTTACTCACCCTGTCTTTTGGCAAAAATTTTAAAATAAATTGATAGGAAACATTAGTATTGGGATTGTGGGGATAAATATTCCCACAGGTAAGGAAGTGTCATACTCAAGATTCAGAGAAATAGCCTGTAAAAGTAGCTTATAATAGAAAAAAGGAAAAAAAAAATCTTTGGTTTTTCTTAGTTGGTTTTTGGAAAACATAACTTTTATGAAGCCAATAAGAAAGCAATAGGAAAGAAAAAACAGGATGAAAATATATCATGATGAAATTTTAAAAGACAAAGGTACAATAAGGAAAGAGAAAGTATAAAATTCATAGTAGAATTAAAATGTGCAGAGGAGGCAGTGAAGGGCAGAAGTTGGTGACATGAAAAACTGAGTCAATAAAATATAAGACAATCTTGAAAAACTGTTAGAATACAAAGAAAAAAAGAATGCAAAGAAGGAAGGAGAGAGAGGGGAAAGAAAGAAAAGAAAAAAGAAGAGAAAAGAAAGAAAGGAAAGGAAAAGAAAGGAAGGAAAAGAAAGAGGAAGGGAGGAAGGGAGGGAGGAAGGTAGGAAAGAAGGAAGGAAAGGAGGGAGAGTAATTGGAAATAATGAAGAAAATGGTAAGAGAAGTGAAGGATAAGGAATGGAGATCCAATCTAAGAATACAAGTGAGATAACCAAATTAAGATGGAAACAGTAACCATACTCACAACTGAAGAAATTTTTCCTC